>CM060309.1:56881533-56884033 GCA_030674185.1 Monoplex corrugatus
TTATCCTTCTTCTTCTACTTCTTCCTCTTGTTATTGTTCTTTGTATGTTTTCTTCTTCTTCTTCTTGTTCTTCTTGGTTTTGTTCTTCTTGTTGTTTTTCTTCTTCTTTTCTTTTTCTTCTTCTTTTCTTATTCTGCTTCTTCTTCGTCATCTTCTTCTGCTCCTTATTCTTGTTCTTTTTCATTTTTCTTCTTGTTTTTCTTGTTCTTGTTCTTTTTGTTCTTCTTGTTCTTGTTCTTCGTGTTCTTTTTCTTGTTCTTCTTGTTCTTCTTCTTGTTCTTCTTGTTCTTCTTTTTCTTCTTGTTCTTGTTCTTGTTCTTCCTCTTTTTCTTCTTTTTCTTCTTTCTTTTCTTCTTTTTCGTCTTCTTCTTCTTCTTCTTCTTCTTCTTTTTCTTCTTCTTCTTCTTCTTCTTCTTCTTCTTCTTCTTCTTCTTCTTCTTCTTCTTTTCTTCTTTTTCTTCATTTTCTTCTTCTTCTTCTTCTTCTTCTTCTTCTTCTTCTTCATTCTCTTCTTCTTCTTCTTCTTCTTCTTCTTCTTCTTCTTCTTCTTCTTCTTCTTCTTCTTCTTCTTCTTCTTCTTCTTCTTCTTCTTCTTCTTCTTCTTCAAATTCTTCTTCTTCTTCTTCTTCAAATTCTTCTTCTTCTTCTTCAAATTCTTCTTCAAATTCTTCAAATTCTTCTTCAAATTCTTCAAATTCTTCAAATTCTTCTTCTTCTTCTCTTCTTCTTCTTCTTCTTCTTCTTCTTCTTCTTCTTCTTCTTAATTCTTCTTCTTCTTCTTCTTAATTCTTCTTCTTCTTCTTCTTCTTCATTCTTCTTCTTCTTCTTCTTCTTCTTTTTCTTCTTCTTCTTCTTCTTCAAATTCTTCTTCTTCTTCTTCTTCTTCTTCAAATTTTTTCTTCTTCAATTCTTCTTCTTCAAATTCTTCTTCTTCTTCAATTTCTCTTCTTTAAATTCTTCTTCTTCTTCTTCTTCAAATTCTTCTTCTTCTTCAAATTCTTCTTCTTCTTCAAATTCTTCTTCTTCTTCTTCAAATTCTTCTTCTCTTCTTCTTCTTCTTCTTCAAATTCTTCTTCTTCTTCAAATTCTTCTTCTTCTTCTTCAAATTCTTCTTCTTCTTCTTCTTCAAATTCTTCTTCTTCTTCTTCTTCAAATTCTTCTTCTTCTTCTTCTTCAATTTCTTCTTCTTCTTCTTCTTCTATCTGCTTTCTATCATAGGTGTCGCAGAAGTTGACAGCCAGCAGGTGGCTGCAAGGCCTCGGGTGGAGAATCCCTGTGTCAACGTCGAGGTCTCTTTCACACCATCAATACTAAATCTTCCATAGACTTCCTGTTGCTTCATATCCTAATAATATATATATAGTTTTGTCATAAGGTTGTTGAACCGACTGATGGGGTTAAGTGACCAAACTATTTAAATCTTTTGCTGATAAATATGATGGTGGGTTGATGCTGTTCCCAGCATTTCTCTGGGTCTCGATGTTTCTGATCATGTCACGTATGGTTTTAGTGACAGTTCTTTCTCTTCCTCAACAACACATCTTACAGGTGGAAACTGTGGGCTCTAACGGCGAACTAAAAATAGACTAGTAATAAGAATCATGAAGTAATAGTATTGTTATTGTTATGACTATTACTACTACTATTGTTATTATTGATATCATTATTATTATTATTACTATATTATTATTATTATTATTATTATCATTGTTATTATTATTATTTTTGTTGTTGTTATTATTAGCAGTAGTAGTAGTAGTAGTAGTAGTATCATTGCTGCTGTTGTTATTATTGTTATTACCATTATAATTTATTATCATTCTCATTATTGTCATTATTATGAGTAGTAGTAGTAGTCGAAATAGTAGTAGTAGCAGTATTACTAGTAGTAGTAATAATAGTAGTAGTAGAAGTAGTATAATCATCATCATTCTTATGATTGTTGCTTTTATTCTTCTTAGTATCATATTTTTCATGATTCTTATTACTAGTCTATTTTAGTTTGTTTCATCATTTCATTATTCATTTATTTGATTATTCGCTTATTTATTTAATTGTTTGCTTATTGATTTATCTGTTTATCCGTTTATTTATTTATGTATTCATTTGTTTACAAATTTATTTATGTGTCTGTTCATTTATTTATTTCTTTACCTATTTATTTACTATTTATCTATTCATTTATTTATTTATTCATTCATTATTTATTAATTTATTTGTTATTGTTTATTTATTAATTCATTTATTTACTTATTTCTTTATTTGCGTATTTATTCATTCTATTTAATCCTTTATTTATCTGCACGGATTATATCTTTTTCTCATATGTATGAAGATTTGCCACTTCGAGAAAAAGTGACCATTTTATTCTACGTCAAAGGACGAAACGAATCTCCGTCACAACAAGCACCAATGCTTGCTCTTTTAGAAGCTTTCCTTGTATAAAAGCAGAGATGATTCTCTTTCTCTATCCCTCCCTCCCTCCCTCCCTTGCCCCCCT
>CM060309.1:56889033-56891533 GCA_030674185.1 Monoplex corrugatus
GTGGTGGCTGCAATATGATATGTTTTAGTAGATCTACAGTTATCAACGATTCTTGTCACAGGACTTTTTCCTCATCATCTCTGACAATTCCCTTGATGAAAGTATACAAACGCTAGAATTTACTTAGTCAGACTATCAAGACTCGGTCAGACTATAATCTCCGTACATTTGACGGCGTGTATACCATTGTTTTATTTATTTGTTATTTGTTTCTGTTCATAATCTACCTATTTTCTCTATTAGAAGGACTTTTTCCCATAGTTTTAACTACATTTTCCCCCCTACCTTTTATTAGTAGTCTAAGTAGTTAATGTTTTCTTTCTGGCCATTTTTTCTCGTACGCAGAAAACCAAAGTCTTCGTGATTATCAAACAAATAACCTTTAATTTAACATAGGAGATTAGCCAACAATGAAACTGCGCCTACAATCACAAATCAAATTTTTGCAGTGGAATTGTAGATCTATTTCCACCAATTCCGCATACCTGGAACATTTTCTCTCATCAAATCAGTGTGAAGTTTTAATTTTGCAGTCCCTTAATGTTATCCCAACCAAACTTCCCAACCTCCAAAATTATTATTATCCTCCAATATATGACTTAGGAAATCCCGGGAAGAAGGTAGCTACTGCGATATATATACTTAAAGAGTTACAGTATCACATATTTAATTCCCCAGTTTTAACATCCACTGAAGACTTACACGCTTGTGCTGCCACAGTACAATTCAGTAATTCTTTCATCCTGAACGTTTTGTCAGTCTACCTGCCAACAGGTCCAAATGACCACAATACAGAATGGCTGCGTACGATTCCGGATCTGCAGCACGGTAGATGGCTAATAGGTGGAGACTTTAATTCCCACTCCCCGTTTTGGGAAAAAGATTGTTGTACTGTTACAAGCAATCGTTTAGTAGAAAACATAGTTGACAGTGCGCTTTACCTTTTGAATGATGGGAGTGTCACCAGAATTCCTGATGTTTCCAAACACCGGGCAACAGCCATCGATCTGTCACTAATATCACCAGAATTAGTACCATGCTGTACCTGGGACACTCACAGAGATACTTTGGGAAGTGATCACTTACCTATCATCATAACAATAACAAATGACAACATCAGGATGAAAGACAGCACTCCTGACATTATACCAAAATATAATTACATACGTTCTGATTGGACCATGTTTCAGACTGCTCTTGCTAAACATGAATATAAGCATTATGAAAGTGAAAATGTAGACGTTATGTTTTCTAAGTTCCAGGAGTCAGTTCTAGCTGCTGCAGACCTCTCCATTCCGAAACTCAAAAGTTTTAAGTCTAATAATCGTTTGGGTAATGTTTGGTGGACAGAGGCATGTGAGAAAGCAGTTCAGTATAAAAAAGATAAATTCAAAATCTACATCAAAAGCAGAAAACCGGACGATCACATGGAAATGAAAAAAGCTAACATCCAGTGTAATAAATTCATTGCTGAAGCAAAGAAAGATTATTGGGCATCATACTGCACCAAAGAAATTTCAGATTTTAAGGATTTTCATAAAGTCTGGACAAAAATGAATCAAATGAAAAACGGAGCCAACTTACCTAGATTTCCAATAATGATTGATACATGCCACAAATTTCCTTCCGACATGGACAAAGCTGAAACCTTTGTAGAACTCTTTGCTGAAAATAGTAAAGTAGATGGGTTGTCTCCTAACTGCAAACACTACAGAGAAACGGCAGTTAACAACCCTATCTTCAATGATCCAATAACTCAGAATGATTGCTGGTTTAATTCTCCGATCACCCTAGAAGAGCTAAAAAACACTATCTTGTCTCTACACAACAAAAGGAGTTCGGTAGGTGTCGATGCAGTTTCAACTGAAATGATTAAGCATCTTCCAGAAAATTATATTATATTCTTACACAAAATTTTTCAGAAATGCTGGGTGAGTGGAACTGTACCACAGGTATGGCAAAAGTCTGTTGTTATACCCATATTAAAAGCAGGAAAGCCTAAAAACAATAAAAACAGTTACAGACCTATTGCGTTGACGTCCCATACGAGCAAACTAATGGAAAGATTGGTCCTGAACAGACTTATACATTACTGTGATAAAAATAACGTTATTCCGGTAAACCAGGCAGGTTTCAGAAAAGGGAGATCCACAGTTGAGCACCTGGTTAAACTTACAACTCAGATAAAACAACAATTTGCCCGTAGAAAAAGTCTTTTAGCAACCTTTTTTGATGTGAAAAAAGCTTATGATCAAGTTTGGCATACACGATTATTGTACAAGCTGAAATCTATTGGTCTGTCTGGCAATATGTATAATTATATCAAGTCCTATTTAGCCAATAGAACAATTCAGGCAAGAGTGGGAACAAGTTATTCTACTTCACGATGTCTTGATATGGGAATTCCTCAAGGTTCAGTGATAGCACCTATATTATTTAATATCCTTATACATGATCTTCCTAATGTACTCTCAAATCGTGTTGTTTTGGTACAGTACGC
>CM060309.1:56909033-56919033 GCA_030674185.1 Monoplex corrugatus
GTGGACAGAGTGATGGAGTGAAATGGCTACGTCTTTTTGCAGTGGATAGACAGAATCAGGGAGTTAAAGTATGAGTTAATAATACTTATGTGGTCACATGGGAAAAAGAAAACAGCAGAAGAATGAAATACATTTCTAAGATAGCTGTGCTGCTTTCAGCTGACCATCGTATATCTGATATTTCTTTCTTTCTTTGTTTGATTGTTTGTTTGTTTGTTTGTTTGTTTTCGCCTGTTTTCTTAAAAAAAAACGATCATTATAACTTTTAGACTGGAAATGATATGCGGCACTCTGATGAATTCGCTCTGATGCTGAAGAAAATAACTTGATGTGTCTATTTCCGATTCACTTGAGTGGTTACTGATTTCATGATATCTATTTCTGCGACTGCGCAGTATTAGATTTTTGATTTATCCTTTCCCATCGCCATGGCAAAGTTGGTTACTTGATATTCCGTGATTACAGCCATTTCTCCATGACGTCGGGACAAATTGTTTCAGTTTCAGTTTCTCAAAATGACGTCTCCGTGCTCGGAATGAATCCCATATGAGCTAACGTCACAGGTGCCATGTGTATAGTAATTATGACACAAGCCTTAAACCTTCATACAAACCCATAAGCTGGCCAGGTCCTGAGGTCCTACCTAGCCTATGTTTTACCTAGTCTACATGTTTTATACTAATATTGTATCAGTCTATCCTTGGAACAATCTTGGGTACATGTAAATGACATGTGTATCTGTAAACCTTATCTGCAAAGGAAAGAACATATACATATGTAAGTGACCTCCCACCACGAAACCAGTCTTACCTAGCATTTTGGGCATTTTGAGATGTACATATCACTTGAAAGTGTACATTCTGCTGATTATTTTGGTACTTGAATGAAGCTTGTACTAAAAAAAATGTAGAAGTTATGTATGTTTAAAGTCATAAAGTGGTATGACGGCCATTTTGAGAAAACAGCCTCTACAGTTTTTGTGTGCTCTCCTACAAATTTTCCTTAAATTTCTTCATTTGGTTGCTTTGCCCCAGTTTGTTTCTAATTTTCGCTGTCATTATCTGAAAGGTGCACCGAAGAGCTTTCCATCAGTATATTACATGTGCGGGTACTATACAGGTTACAGTTCATAATAAGAGGCAAAAATAAGTACTTTTGGTAGGAAATTGCGTTCTTTCTGCTGCGGCCAGTGCATTAAAATACCATTTTAAATTGATTAATAATATTTTTTCAAGAAGAAAACATTTCTGTGGGGGATAGGGGGTAGAAAGAAACTCTAGGGAGAGCTAGACAACAGAAGGTCTTCAGAGAAGTAACCCCCTTTAGA
Source organism: Monoplex corrugatus (assembly GCA_030674185.1). NCBI lineage: Eukaryota > Metazoa > Mollusca > Gastropoda > Littorinimorpha > Ranellidae > Monoplex > Monoplex corrugatus. Next base: position 56,910,361 of record CM060309.1, read on the forward strand.
CAAGTGTTTCGGCCCTGAATTCCTTACACTCTCGGGGGGCCGGGCCACATCCAGGTCATGACTCCTGGATGCCCTTCTGCTGTTGTCTATTTTTTTTTTTTTTTTTTTTTTTCTCCCACGCCGGGGATCGAACCTGGGCGATTCTGCGCTTCAGAACTGCGGTACGCGGTTTTACCAATGTGCTAACGGGGCACACATCATCTGTAGGGAATTTAATCCTTATGAAGTTCACTTTTTTGGTTCCTCCTTGCCCAGATCCAGCTTGAGCTCCTTTCTGCTGCCTCTGCCATCGCTTTAAGGGCTCTAGTCCTCTTCTTCCCAGAAATGGCGAGTTGTTTCATGAGATCATAAGCGGAGGTGCCCACAAACCCTCTTGCCCCGACCTCTATGGCGAAGATTTTGACCCGCAGACCTGCTTTCTTCAGGGTGCTGGCAAGACCGGCGTATTTTTCGGTCTTGTAGATATGTGCTTCTTCCATTCTGCTTTCGTATGGCACAGTGAGTTCTATCAGAATCACTTGTTTCGAGGAGTCAGAGTGGAGAGCGATGTCTGGTCTCATGCCTGTCTTGCTGATGACATCTGGGTAATTTCTCCACTCTGGGAGGTCTGCTGTACACTCCCAGTCGACTGCTCCATCCAGAAGACCCTTTGGCAATGTGCTGGTTGCCATAGCCCTTTCGGGCCAGACCTGTTTCCCTCCTGCTTTGTAGAACGTTGTCATAGCAATTGGTGCGTTTGGGGTCATGGTTTTTTTCGCTAACCACATCTGTGATCACTTTCAGAACTTGGTTGTGCCTCCATGTATACCTTCCTTGGGCTAGCGCTACTTTGCAAGAGCTTAGGACATGTTCCACTGTTTGTTTCTTCTGACAGAGCGGACATGCTGGGTCGTCTGCTTTTCCCCATTTCACTAAGTTTGCATTCGAGGGGAGCAGGTCATATACAGATCTGAGGAGGAAGCTTATCCTTAGAGGAGCCATGTGCCACATATCGTTCCAGCTGAGACTTCTTTGGAGTGCACTGTCCCATGTTGTCCATTGCCCCTGTTGACCTTGCTGGACTGCCTTCTGCACTCTTTTGACATCTTCTTCTTCCTTCAACTCCTGTATGATCATGTCTCTTTTTTCCTTCCCTTTGGCTTTGGACCACCACTGCATTTTTGTTGCTCCCAGTCCCTGTCTGTTGGTTTGCGTGTGTCCAATTATTTCTTTGATGCTGAGGTTTCTCTTGGCATTGTTTACAGCCTCTTGGACTTTCCACTTTCTGCCAGTTCTCAGCTTTGGATGAACTGCTCTCACGATATTGTCCTCCGATTCCTCCAGCATGCTCAACAGTCTTGCTTTTCCAACTTTGTATTCCTCCACTATGGATTTGAGAGGTAGCTTCAGCATTGCTTGACGACAGTAGAATGCAACATCAGTGAGACCAGGTGGGACACCGAGCCATTTTCTTGTGTATTTGTTGATTTTGGCTTCCATTGCTTCGACTGTGCTGGTGCAAATGTCATAGATTAGCAGTGGCCACAGCAGCTTTGGTATCAGCATGAACTGTAGACACCAGACTTTGTATTTGCCTGGCAGTCCGCAGTTATCTATTTTCTTCAGGCCTTCTTCTGCTGTTTGCTTGGTTTCACATCCCCTTTGTGTGTCTTTCAGGGAGTCATCATACCATCTTCCGAGACTTTTTACTGGCTCTTCTGTGACAGTGGGGATGGCTTGGTTGGCTACCATGAATTTGACTGAATCTGCCACTTTTCCTTTTCGCAGTGAGAGACTTCGGGATTTCTTAGGTTTGAACCTCATTCTTGAAGAGGCCACCAGCTCATCCAGCTGCTTTAAGATTTGGTGTGTCTCTTCCTCATCCGTGGACAAGACTGTTGTGTCATCCATGAAAGCTTTCAGAGGAGGCATCTGGTATCCATCTCCCAGATTCACTGGACCTGAACTCTTCATTGCAGCTTTCAAGATGACTTCCATTGCCAACACGAACAGTATGGAGAGATTGCACAGCCCATTGCAATGCCCACCTCTAGGTCTATCCAGTCCGTGGTGTATTCTTTGGTAGAGAACCGCATTGAGAACCCTTGGAAATACTTCCTCAGCATTGTTCGGATGTTTTCTGGGATGTGATACATTTCAAGAGCCAGCTGGATCATATCGTGTGGAACTGATCCATATGCATTCGCCAGATCAAGCCAAACTACGTCAATGTCTCTCTTCTCTGTTCTTGCTTTTTGGATGGCATCCCAAATCAACGTGGCATGTTCCAAGCATCCAGGCATTCCTGGTATGCCTCCCTTTTGGACTGACATATCCACATACTTGTTTTCAGTCAGGTATTTTGTCAATCTTGCTGCCATAACAGAGAAGAAGATTTTCCCCTCGACGTTCAGAAGTGATATTGGCCTGAACTGATTGATGCTGCTGGAGTTCTGCTCCTTCGGAATGTACACTCCTTCAGCTCTCATCCATTGGTCGCTGATCTTCTGGTTCCTCCATGCTGATCGAATCATCTTGTGGAGCCACTCGAGCACTTTTGGGCATTTCTTGTAGAGCAGGTATGGTATTCCGTTTGGTCCAGGTGCTGACTTGGCTCTGGCTTTCTTTACTACGTTCTTCACTTCATCCAGTGTTGGTGGTTTGTTATTGAATTTTCCTTCTGGCGCTGCAGGCCAAACCAGATTTTGGATTTCAAGTGGTGCCTCGCGCTGAGAATCGAAATATGTTTCCCTGAGATGCTGCTCTAGGGTTTCCTTGCCCACTGTGAGAGTCCCTGATTTGGGTTGTTCAAACAGCTTTCTTGCAAAGTCAAAGGGATCTTTGAAGAAACGATCTTGAGTCTTCTTCTTTTTGCTCTTTCTTCGCCTTGCTGATTCCACTTTGCTGAGAGCATTGTGTTTGGCCTTCAGATCTTTCCAGAGTTCCAGGAGCCCTTGCTTCTCGTATTCTGAGGCAGTTTTCATTCGCTTTTTAAGCTTCCTTTTCTCCCTCCGGATGCTCTCCATCTGTTGCTGTCTTCTGGATTTCTGGGGAGGCGTTTTTGTCTTTGGCTGCTTCACTCCATAAGTGTCCCTGCAGATAGAGTATATGATGTCTCCGTATGTGTCAAGTTTGTGTTCCAGCGTACTGTTTCCTATTAGCGCATTCAGCTTAAGGACAAGTTCCTCATCTAATTTCTCCCATTGTTCTTTTGCACCGGCAGGCGGCAAATTGAGTTTTCCACGTTTGGCGTTAAGAGCTTGTGCAAAATCCGCATCAGAACCGTCAGCGTGGATGTCCTCGGCACTATGGTTTAATTCCTGGCCTTGGTCATCCAACGTCTCACCTGCTATCGCAGTGCGCTGCGATTATAGTCTACAGAAATCAATTTTGAGAAAAAGTCAAAAACACCCCAAATAGACCAGTCACCTTTTCAGCTCCTAGTGCTGTTCAACTGATTGCGAGTTAAGACTGATTTCGTGGTGGGAGGTCACATAAAGTAAATAAATAAATAAATAAGTAAGCAATTAGAGGTCTGAATCACAACACAACTAGCCTCTCAATATAAACTCGTCTCACATCACAGAACGGTTCATTGCAAGGGAAAAAGCACCGGAAAACTGTGGGATTTTCTCACCGTTAGAATTACTCTGGGATTGTTCGTTCACAGTTGGCTCGGATCCTACCCACAAAATTAAATGAGCATGCTAGAGACTCGTTCGGAAGATTTCGACCACGCAGTTCAGTCTCATCCATTTCAAGGATGAACCTTTGAATATTTTCTTTAAAAATAATTGTTTACCAGTATCGCATGTGTACGTATCTGTCGTGATTTTCCTCCGAATTCATGTGGCATTGTAGAAAGAAACAAACAAACAAACAAAATAACAAAGAAAAGAACAAAGAAACAAACAAATAACAAACAAACAAACAAACAAACAAACACAAAAGCTAAAACCTTGATGGCTACTGAAGTGGCTTGCTCGCAACGCAACGCGAGAGAAAAACAACAAAGGTTTTTCGTCCTTTGTTATTTTCTCTCAAGGTTTTGACGCAAATAATGCCAGTAACAAAAACAACAACAAAAACAAAACAAAACAACACCATCGACAACAACAAACCCCAAAGCAAAAACTAAAACAAAAACAAAAACCAAAAAGAGCAGAATGCAATTTCTATTACAAAGGTGAGTTATGATGGGTTAAACAAACAGGTTCTGATAAAAAAAATAAATACATGTTGGAGCAAGACGATGGATTAGGTATCAAAACTGCATAATGCATAAGAAAGATCGGGCAGGCTAAAGATGAGGGGTGGGGGGGGGTGGGGTGGATAGTTATCATATACACACACGCGTGTGCAAACGGGCAGACAGACACACACACACACACACACCACACACACACACACACACACACACACACACACAACACACACACACACACACAAACACAACACACACACATACACACACATTCACAAACACACACACATATGCACACACATTCACTCACTCACAAACACACACACACATACACACGCACACATGCATGCACGCACGCACGCACAGAGAGAGAGAGAGAGACAGACAGACAGACAGAGAGACAGACAAAGAAAGAGGGAAGACAGAGACAGAGACATAGACAGACAGACAGACAGATAAATAGATAGACAGAGACAGAAAGACAGACAGACACAAGACTCACACACACGCGCGCGCGCGCGCGCACACACACACACACACACACACACACACACACACACACACACACACACACACACACACACACACACACACACACACACATGTAATCGTTCTAGACTCACAAGCCATCAAGCACTAATCAACAGATTTTAGAATAACCTGATAGGAACCTGGACCGGATAGAAACATATCATTTTACACAGCAACAACAGTTTGAGCAACCCATCATCTTTACCATATTTCTGTTTAATCAATTCATGTTATAGTGATCATCATGACGCTCAAATTGGTAGTAGAATAGGGATACATTTTGCTCTGATCCTCGGGAAATCCTGTAATTGAGAGAGACAGAGACAGAGAGAGAGAGAGAGAAATTGAGAGAGTGAGAGAGAGAGAAAGAGAGAAAGAGAGAGAGAGAGAGAAATTGAGAGAGAGAGTGAAACACAGAGAGAGACTGAAAAAGAGATAGGGAGACAGACAGAGACAGAGAGAGAAAAAAAAGAGAGAGAGAGAGAGAGAGAGAAGAGAGAGAGAGAGAGATTCAGACAGACAAGAGAGACACATATACAGAGACAGAGACAAAGACAGAGAGCTAGAGGCAGGGCAACATAGGAAACAACAACTACAAAACAAAGATGGACAGATTAGGGGAGAGAGAGAAAGAGAGAGAGAGAGAGAGAGAGAGAGAAGAGAGAGATTAGAAGAGAGAGTTAGAAAGAGAAAGAGAGAGAGAGAGATGATAGATTCAAAACAAGAGTCTTGGAGTGCCTATTATTTCACATTCATTAACTTTAGGAGGAGTGGCATGCACACACATACACACACACACACACACACACACTACACACACACAAACACACACACACACACATAAACGACATATACACACACACACACACATAGCACAAGTCACCACACAAAACACGCACGCACACACCACCACACACACACACACACACACACACACACACACACACACACACACACAACCGCACAGACACATAACCGGTTCTGTCCTCATTAGTTCATAAATCATGTTTGGGATAATAATGGAAACACCTAAAAGTATCTTCCAAGGATGAAAAACACGCATTTATTTATTTAATTATTTATTATTCATTTATTTATTTATCTATTATTTATTATTTATTTATCTATTTATTTATCTATTAATTAATGAATTGAAACATTAATTAATTAGTTAATTAATTTTAAATTTAAATTTTTATTTATTTATTTATTATTTACTTATTTATTTGTTTATTTACTTATTTATCTATTCATTTATTTATTTATTCATTTATTTTCTATGTATGTATATATGTATGTATGTACGTATGTATGTATGTATGTACGTATGTACGTATGTATGTATGTATGCATGCATGAATGTATATATGTATGTATGTATGTATGTATGTATGTATATATGTATGTATGTACGCACGTACGTATGTATGTAAGTATGTATGTATGTACGTATGTTTGTATGTATGCACGTATGTATGTGTGCATGTATGTACGTACGTACGTGTGTATATATGCATGTATGTATGTGTGTTTGAAAGTGCGGTGCCTGCAGCCTACCGTGTATCTGTTAAACTTTCCCGCTACACGTTATATCACACTGGACCTCATAACTGATGACGGGACCTTCTGATGCTTTTGCTCTGAAGCTATGGGAAATCAATGAATGGGTCAAATTTCGATTTGCTGGGGTAACGTTCCCTATTTCCGACTTAATGGCATAGGATTTTTTTTTTTTTTTTTTCTTTTCCTAGTTTCTCCTCTCATCAATAACAAGAAAGGGGAAAGGGAAATGGAATCAATTATGACAAAACCGTAAAGCCATGTCAACAGTGTTCTTTCACGTACTGAAAAAAATTAATATGACGCAAAATTCAAGTAGTGTTTCTCAGTGTCACTGTGATCTTAAATAAGACATCATCATCATCATCATCATCATCATCATCATCATCATTATGTGCCCTGCCGCATGGCGTTTGTGATCATGGCTCTCTATACGAATCTATCCTTTGTCGCTGGAAGTACATCTGCCATCCAACTCTGCAAGATTGTCAAATACTTTAATCCCGGGTCTACCTGGTGCTCTCTTTCCCTCCAGCTTTCCTGTCGCGACTAGGTACTAATTTTTTTTCTAGCCTCTAAAATCTCCTATAAATGTTCCTTATCTTCTTTATGGATTATCTTCTTGTGTCTGCCTCCTTCACGACTGTGTTTTCTTTGCTGTCCATGGAACTCTCTGCAATTCGTCAATCTTGTTCTGACTTTGCTCTTTGTTCTCACAACCGTACAACAGTATCGCTTCGATATCCTCATCATCATCATCAGGTGCCCTGCCGCATGGCGTTGGCGATCATGGACTTCCATCTGTCTCTATCTCTTGTTGCCCCAAGCATCTTCTCCACCCTCCTCGTCTTCAACCACTCCGCAAGTCCGTCTGGTATCTTCTCCCTGGGTCTATCTGGTGCTCTCTGTGACCAGGTGCTCCAAATCCCCATTCCTCATAAAATGGCCTATAAATGTTGCCCGTCTTTTCCTAATCTTCCCTATGAGTGATCTACTTGTGTCTGCCTCCATCAAGACTGTCTCGCTTGTTTTCTTTGCTGTCCATGGAACTCTCAACATTCTTCTTAGAAACCACATATCGGCTGCCTCAATCTTGTTCTGGCTTTGCTTGTTGACTGTCCACATCTCACATCCGTACAACAGTATTGGTTCTATATAACATTCAAGAACTCTCTTCCTGATGTTAATTGATAGGCATTTGTTGGTAAGAATGCTTGTCATCTTCTTGAATGCTGTGCCGTCTGATGAAATGACCGTTCCCAGGTATTTGAACTTCAGTCCCAATTTCTGATTCAGCTAAAAACCTTGGTGTCTGCATTGACTCTACCCTCTCCATGAACAACTTTGTTTCTCAAACTGCCAGATCTTGCTACTATCATCTCCATCGTATAAGGCTGATCAGGAAGTATCTCTCTGTCGAAACAACTGCAAAACTCGTTCTCTCCTTCATAATGTCTCGCATTGACTATTGCAATTCATTCCTGTCTGGTCTTCCTGCCTCCACCATTCACATCCTACATCGCATTCAAAACAATGCTGTACGCCTTGTACTCAAAAAGAAAAAAGCTGACCACATATTTCCTCTCCTGGCACAACTTCACTGGCTCCCTGTATCAAAGCGCATACAATACAAACTAGACACCATGTGCTACAAAAGCCTCAATAACGCAGCCCCCGATTACCTGTCAAGCCTACTTGAGATCTATGTTCCCTCACGTACCCTCCGCTCTGCCTCCGATCCTCTGACTTTTCGCTTTCCACGCACTAAGCTCAATACCTATGGTCCACGAGCCTTCTCTGTTTCTGGTCCACTCTCCTGGAACAAACTTCCTCTCTCAGTCCGTCAGCAACCTACTTTTGTCTCCTTCAAGTCCGCTCTCAAAACCCACCTTTTCTCCTCTGCATAAAATCCTAACCTCACTCAACCCCCCTCCCCCCTCTGCAGTCTTTCTCCGCTCGGAGGGGAATCACATGGTTATAATATATAATTGTATATGCTATGCTCTCTATAATTTTCCATTGCTTTTATTCTTGCTTTTATTGCTTTTATTGCTTTTATTCTTTCTCCCCATTTATAGCCATGCGTGTGTGTGTGCGTGTGTGTGTGTGTGCGTGTGTGTGCGTGCGTGCGTGCGTGCGTGCGTGTGTGTCTGTTTCAGCGCTTAGATTTGATTTTATCAAGATTTTGCGCTATATAAATATTGTAATTATTATATTATTATTATGAACTTATTAACCTGTGTCAAGGTTGTGCTGTTTGCTGTTATTTTGCAAGAGGGGATTTCCTGTTTTGTACAGATCACCATGACTTCAGTCTTCCTGCTGTTTATAACACTCAAAAACTATCTTCCTGGTGTTAATTGATAGGCTTTTTTTTTTGGTAAGAACGCTTTTCATCT
>CM060309.1:56926533-56931533 GCA_030674185.1 Monoplex corrugatus
TATTTATTTACCCATCTATTCATTTACTATTTCTTTCTTTCTTTTGTTCTTTCTTTCTTTCTCTATATATTTGTTGCTGTATATTTATTAATAATTGTGTAGTTTACTTATTCATCTCTATTTTTTGTCTGTTTGTTTGATCATTTGTTTACGTATTTATTTATTGATTTTTACTGTGATCTGTTATTGATTGATTGATTCATTCATTATTTATTTATTTATTTATTTATTTATTTGTTTGTTTATTTATTCTATCTATCTAGTTAGCTAGCTATCTATTCGTTTATTTGTTTGTCTGTCCATCTATTTATTTGTTTATTTGTTTCTTTCTTTCTTTCTTTCTTTTTTTTCTTTCTTTCTTTATCTATTTATTTCCTGTATAATTTTGACAGAGGAATTCTTTTGTTAAACTGGGATTTTAAACGTGCTTTTAGTGCACGCTGCACACAAGACTTCAGTTTATCATTCTATCTGACGAAAAACAAAACCACCTAAACCACCGCTTAAGATCTACTTTATGAAAAAAGAGCAACACCTGTCTTATCCAAGTGCTGCGCCCTGGGTTCTTGCGCCTTTGCCTGGTGCTTAACCCACGAGTCCACACGCTTCACAAGGATTAAGGAACCAGTTAGACGAAAGTAAATGAAAGAAACAAATATAATTGACTTGGCTGTATAGTTGTAAGTTGTATACACATGTACTGTGTAAGAAGTGTCCGGTGCGGCAAGCACAGTATAAAAGAAAGTGGTCATGTAATTTGGTGATCATTCATGAGAAATAGACTGAGGTGTGATTGCTTTGCGTGTAGCACGTCATGACAGAGAGAGAGAGAGAGAGAGACAGAGACCAGAGACAGACAGAAGACAGACATATAGAGACAGACAGAGAAGAAGAGACAGACAGAGACAGACAGAGACAGAGAGAGAGAAAGAGACAAAATACAGATAAAGAGAGAGACAGAGAGAGAGCAGAGAGAGAGAAGAGACAGAGACAGACAGACAGACAGAACAGAGAGCAGACAGACAGACAGAGACAGACAGAGACAGAGACGAGAAGACAGAGAGAGAGAGAGACAGAGACAGAGACAGACAGACAGACAGACAGAGACAAAGAGTTTTACACTGGAAAGATCAGCTTGGACAGTGAACGTGATGTAAGGCGTATACAACACACACAACACACATCATCACAAACACCACAGACACAACATACACACACACACACACACACACACACACACAACACACACACACACACACACACACACACACACACACACACACACACACACACACACACACACACACCACACACACACACTACGAAATCCGCTCCTTCTCTTATCACTGCCAAACACATGTAAGCGTTCTAGCCTTAGGGACCACCACAACACTTTGGTCTTTTTCCTCACTAATTGTGAAATCGCCTTAGAGATATCTTTTGCCGTAAGGAAACTACCCACCGTTTCCGACCAGAATAATGTGTCCGCCTTCTTCATTCCTTTACAGATACACCATTCTGGCGCATACCCTTACAATTTATTGTGTTTAATATAATTGCAGAGCTCGCAGTTGTCTGTCATCCACTTGGCGTTTTATTTATTCATTTATTTTTTGTTTCCTTTTCGCTTCGACATTTTCATCATCATCATCAGGTGCCTTGCCGCATGGCGTTGGCGATTATGGTCTTCCATCTGTCTCCATCTCTTGTTGCCTCAAGCATCTCTTCCGCCCTCTTTGTCCCCACCACTCTGCAAGTCCGTCTAGTATCTTCTCCCTGGGTCTACCCGGTGCTCTCCTTCCCTCCAGCTTTCCCGTTGTGACCAGGTGTTCCAATTCCCCTTTCCTCATAATATGAATGTTGCCTGCCTTTTCCTAATCTTCGTTATGAATGGTCTACTTAATAATACTAATTACAATATTTATATAGCGCAAATCTTGTAAAATCAAATCTAAGCGCTGAAGCAAGACACACACGCACCGCACGCACGGCACGCACGCACGCACGCACACACACGCACAGCACCACACACACATTCACAACACACACACACACATCACACGCATAGCTATAAATGGGGAGAAAGAATAAAAGCAATAAAAGCAAGAATAAAAGCAATGGAAAATTATAGAGAGCATAGCATATACAATTATATATTATAACCATGTGATTCCCCTCCGAGCGGAGACAGGCTGCAGAGGGGGGGGGGGGGGGGGGTTGAGTGAGGTTAGGATTTTATGCGGAGGAGAAAAGGTGAGTTTTGAGAGCGGACTTGAAGGAGACAAAAGTAGGTTGCTGACGGACTGAGAGAGGAAGTTTGTTCCAGGAAAGTGGACCAGAAACAGAGAAGGCTCGTGGACCATAGGTATTGAGCTTAGTGCGTGGAAAGCGAAGAGTCAGAGGATCGGAGGCAGAGCGGAGGGTACGTGAGGGAACATAGATCTCAAGTAGGCTTGACAGGTAATCGGGGGCTGCGTTATTGAGGCTTTTGTAGCACATGGTGTCTAGTTTGTACTGTATGCGCTTTGATACAGGGAGCCAGTGAAGTTGTGCCAGGAGAGGAGATATGTGGTCAGCTTTTTTCTTTTTGAGTACAAGGCGTACAGCATTGTTTTGAATGCGCTGTAGGATGTGAATGGTGGAGGCAGGAAGACCAGACAGGAGTGAATTGCAATAGTCAATGCGAGACATTATGAAGGAGAGAACGAGTTTTGCAGTTGTTTCGACAGAGAGATACTTCCTGATCAGCCTTATACGATGGAGATGATAGTAGCAAGATCTGGCAGTTTGAGAAAATAAGTTGTTCATGGAGAGGGTAGAGTCAATGCAGACACCAAGTTTTTAGCTGAATCAGAAATTGGACTGATGTGTTACATAATGGGAGAGAAAGAGGAGGCAGCTGAGAAAGTTTCTGACGGGTGCCAATGAGATAGCTTCTGTCTTGTCGTCATTAAGCTGAAGTTTGTTGAACGTCATCCGTTCTTAATGTCCGAGTAACACTCAGTGGTGCGAGTCAACAGGCGCTGTATATTATCAGGTGAGTCACTGTCTTGAAGTTGGGTGTCATCAGCATAGAATGGTGTTTTATAGAGTGGGAGTTGATGATGGTGGACAGGGGGGAGGTGTAAAGAGTGAAAAGAACAGGCCAAGGACAGATCCTTGTGGAACACCACAGTCAGGTATGCAGGTTGAGAGTAAGTGCCATTGATGAGAACAGTTTGTTTTCTGTTTGATAGGTATGAAGTGAACCAGGACAGAGCAATGTCAGAGATGCCAAAAGTATGATGAAGTCTAGAATGGAGAAATACCATGATCAATGGTATCAAAGGCTGCAGACAGATCAAGGAGTGTCTGCCTCCATCAAGACTGTCTTGTTTGTTTTCTTTGCTGTCCATGGAACTCTCAACATCCTTCTTAGAAACCACACCTCGGCTGCCTCAATCTTATTCTGGCTTTGCTTGTTGACTGTCCACGCCTCGCAACCGTACAACAGCATTGGTTCTATATAACATTCAAGAACTCTCTTCCTGATATTTAATTGATAGGCATTTGTTGGTAAGAATACTTTTCATCTTCTTGAATGTTGTTTTGGCTTGGCCGATTCTGCTGGCTATTCGACATTTTGACTAACAGAAAGGTTGGGATAGGTTTTTGCAAGGATTTTAGTACGATGCTAACAAAATTCAATTACCATGTAAAATATCCATTTTCCGTCTGTAATCTCTGACATGATGTTACCTATCTAGGGTATTGCGAAGTGCATTTAAATATACGATTAAGATTTCATGTTTATAACCTTTTGTTGTTGCTATAATCCTTTCCACTGAAGCAGTAATATTCCGTTTTCGGATATAAGCTATGCATGCTGGCTATTTTCATGTTTTTCCCCCATTATCTGCTGAATGTTGACATGGATCGTTAACGTGTGTATTTGAATGAGAGAGAGAGAGAGAGAGAGAGAGAGAGTGTATGTGTGTGTGTGTGTGTGTGTGTGTGTGTGTGTGTGTGTGTGTGTGTGTGTGAGAGAGAGAGAGTGTGAGTGTGTGTGTGTGTGTGTGTGTGTGTGTGTGTGTGTGTGTGTGTGTGTCTAGATACTTAGATAGTTAGACAGATAGATACATAGATAGATATATAGAGATAGATAGATAGATATATATATATATAGATACATAGATAGACAGACAGATAGATAGATAGCTAGATAGACAGATACATAGACAGACAGATATACATATATATGCACGCACACACACACATATACATATATATATATATATATATATATATAGAGAGAGAGAGAGAGAGAGAGAGAGAGAGAGATAGACGGATAGATAGACAGACAGACAGACAGATAGATATATAGATAGCTAGACAGATAGATAGATAGATAGATAGATAGATATATAGGTAGATACATACATACATGGATACATAGATAGATAGATAGATAGATATACATATATAGATAGATAGATAGATAGATAGATAGATAGATAGATAGATAGATAGATAGATAGATAGATAGATAGATAGATAGATAGATAGATAGATAGATAGATGAAGTCAGACTATTCTGATAAAACTATATACTGAGAAGCACAGAATTTGGTTAACGTTGTTTGGTTGCAATGAAACAGAATTTAAGATATTGTGTAATTGTCAATGCTAACACGAATTGATTTTAAAAAGTTATAAGAAAACAGATTCCAATCGATCTGCAAACCCGTATAGCATAAAAAGAACAACACACTGCTAAAAAGGCGTGTGAGAATCTGGACCTCTTTGCTACATAATTCGGTCGGATCAGACCCCACACATACAGCCACGAACAGATGGACGATACATGAAACAAGAGACAAAAATGATCAATCTCATCATCAAACTCTTTTATTAGGGCGTTATTTTTCTAATCTGGTGGCACAACACGGAAAGACGAAATGCCAGCCAGTCACTCAGCCAGTTTTTTTTTTTCTTTTTTCTTTTCTCAAAGTTCTTTAATT
>CM060309.1:56939033-56944033 GCA_030674185.1 Monoplex corrugatus
AATCGAGATTAACATTATAATAATTCAGAGAAAGAGAGAGCAGGGTGGAGGTGAGGGAGAGATAGAGAGAGAGAGAAAGAGAGAGAGAGACAGACAGACAGACAGAGAGACAGACAGACAGATAGAGAAACAAATAGAGAAAGATAGACAGACAGACAGAGAAACAGAGACAGAAACAGACAGAGACAGACAGACAGACATACTGACAGAGATAGAGAGAAAGATAAACAGGGACACAGAGATAACAACAGACACAGGTTCAGACAGAGAAACGAACAGACACACAGAGACAGACGGACAGACAGACGAAACAGACAAATGATCAGAGACACCCAAGCAGAGACAGCATGCAAGGCAGTGAGGCAGACACAAACACAAACAGACAAGCTAATAATGCTGACTGACCTTCCAGCGGTTCCAGAGGCCAGTCACAGTCTGCAGGATCAGGGACAGAGTAGCTAGTGTTGAACATGTTGTGGTCGCCGCCGTTACTCGCTTCACTCATGATTCCCCAGGTACAGGGTAAGGGTCCACAACAGCCTTTAGGTCCTGTACTCCCACTGCAGACAAACTCTCTCCTACTTCACCACAACTGAAGAAACGTTACGAATACCAACGCGTCACTGGAAATATTTACACAGCTTACTGTGGTCTGATAGCTGTTTTTCACATAAATTCCCGAACATCTAATTTTTTTTTAAATCCATTGAAAAGATGTTACACACTTTTTGAAAAAGTACATTGTCTGCTCACAGAAACCCTGTACCTGTTTAACGTATACACTTCAATGAAAAGGTACATTTCATTTCAAATGTTGTTTCTTTACAATCATGTTCGTACACTTTCCGTACAGCAAAATTTGAAATTATTGACAGAAGCTCAGCGTGTACTTACTATACATTTAAAGCTACTTCACTTTAATATTTTCTTTAACCCGGTATTTAAGTACGACACGACATGAGTGAGAAAAAGAGAGTAAGTGTTGACACACATCTACAAACGTGTGGTAAAAAAATCAGTTAGCCCGACAAACGGACAAGAAGAAGAAAAATAGTTTGCAGATTTGAAGGTTCGATTCTACCAAACGAACATAGACTGTTTTTGTAACACAATTGTATCACATTCTGAAAAAAAAAAAAGTAATTATGATCTCAAATATCAGTCGTAACACACTGTCCCATCAAACACCATAAATTTTTTAAAAAAACACATTTTCTGACCGATGCCCAAAACAGCAGCGAAACAACATCAATCCAAACCCTACGAAACATACCAAACAGTAGCAAAACAACGTCAATCCAACCTTTACAAAAATGCCATCCGAACGCAATAATAGCGGCACAAACTTAAATCAAATTTTAACACACACACACACACAAAAAAAGCCCTGATGACCTACTCCGCTGAAACACCTTTTTGGTTTCACTTCAAATACAGAGTTGGGAGTTTGACAGTTAAATTAGAACGGGGGTTGGGGGAGGAGGTACACAGTTCGGGAAAGGTCAAACGCCTCATTACGGGAACGTTAGGAAAAAGCGGGGCTGAGGTCACAGCAACGCTGGGCAGTGGGGGGGGGGGGGGGGGGGGTGGCAGTAAAACTGTAACCAGGACACTTAACAGTTACAGTTGTGAGCCTTGAGGGGACTAGTCATGTAACTGTGTATTACAGCAACTCGGTGCTCAGGGGAACCAGCCTTACAATCAGATGCACGTGAGGCGCTGCTCTCTTGAATTCAGGATACTTAAAGCACCGCTATCATTCGCATATTCAAAAAAATACCCAATACCCAAGCAATAAGAAAGAAAGTATTATTTGGGATAATTGGTATACCGCTACTACTACAACAAAGGGCGTTCAGAGGCCTAACTCCGCAGTTTGAGCCACACTTCGGGCATTACTTTTATAATCAGAAGCAACACAGGCACTGGCACTGCACCAACGAGCACTCAGCGAACACTCAAGGCAATAGCACAATGTTGCAGAACATTGAGCTTTAACGCTCCAGACACCAACACTCACTGTGCCTATTAGGTAGTGTTGCAATTACAAGCCGACTAGTGTTATAATCAAAAACGCTTGGAGCAAAATGATCGAAGCCGCAGGAGAAGCACTGATAGTATAGTCAAAAACACACGTGAAACAGGGAGTATAAGTCAGAAGCACACAAAATGACTTTAGTACTGCAGTTGATACATTCAGGGCACTAGTAGTGCTGTCACAAGTACTTAGGGCACTGGTCTCGCAAAGGCGATATGTCAGAGCAACCAGTAGTGTATGAACGATGCCTCAGCAGTTACGATACCTCAGAGCATCAGCAGGGCACTCACGATACCCCCAGGGCACCAGAAGTAAAGTCACGATACCACAGAGCACCAGTACCACAATCACTGATATCTTAGAGCACTAGCAGTGCATTCACGATACCTCAGAGCACCAGTAGGATAATCACAGTACCTCAGGGCGGCAGTAGGACAGTTACGATACCTCAGGGCAGCAGTAGTGCAGTCAAAATACCTCAGCGTACCAGTAGGACAGTCACGATACCTCAGAGCACCAGTAGTACAGTCACGGTACCTCAGAGCACCAGTAGTACAGTCACGGTACCTCAGAGCACCAGTAGTACAGTCACGGTACCTCAGAGCACCAGTAGTACAGTCACGGTACCTCAGCGTACCAGTAGGACAGTCACGGTACCTCAGAGCACCAGTACTGCAATCACGATATCTTAGAGCACTAATAGTGCATTCACGATACCTCAAGAGCACCAGTAGGGTAATCACAGTACCTCAAGGCAGCAGGACAGTCAATATACCTCAGGGCAACAATGGGACAGTCACGATACCTCAGGGCAACAATGGGACAGTCACGATACCTCAGGGCAACAATGGGACAGTCACGATACCTCAGGGCAGCTGTGGTGCAGTCAAGATACCTCAGTGTACCAGTAGGACAGTCGCTATACCTCAGAACACTAGTAGAATAGTCATGATACCTCAGGGCACCAGTAGGACAGTCACAATACCTCAGGGCACCAGTAGGATAGTCACGGTACCTCAGGGCATCAGAAGTGCAGTTACGATACCTCAGGGCACCAACAGTGCAGTCACGACACCTCAGGACATCAGAAGTGCAGTCACGATACCTCAGGGCATCAGAAGTGCAGTCACGATACCTCAGAGCATCAGAAGTGCAGTCACGACACCTCAGGGCATCAGAAGTGCAGTCACGATACCTCAGGGCATCAGAAGTGCAGTCACGATACCTCAGGGCATCAGAAGTGCAGTCACGATACCTCAGGGCATCAGAAGTGCAGTCACGATACCTCAGGGCATCAGAAGTGCAGTCACGACACCTCAGGGCACCAACAGTGCAGTCACGATACTTCAGGGCATCAGAAGTGCAGTTACGATACCTCAGGGCACCAACAGTGCAGTCACGATACTTCAGGGCATCAGAAGTGCAGTTACGATACCTCAGGGCATTAGATGTGTAGTCACGATACTTCAGGGTATCAGAAATGCAGTAGCCACAATACCTCAGAGCATCAGAAGTGCAGTCCGATATCTTAGGGCACTGGTAGTCTCATCACGATACCTCGGGGCACCGACACTGCAGTCACGATACCCTAGGGCAAACAGCGGGGCATCAGTAGTGCAGTCAGGATGACACAAACGTCACAAGCAGTTGTCCCGATAACTCAAGGCACCGATGCTGCAGTGAGGATAGATACCTCAGGGCATCAATATCACAAGTCACGATGTTACAGTAGAACCATGCGGTAGTCAGCGCACAAACGTTGTAGCCAATAGTAGCGAGACAGGCCGTTGGCCTGTTGGTTTGGTTGTAACGTCACTGAGGGGTCACACCGGTAGACCTTATAACACTACGGGTTGTCTGTCTCTCACTAACACTGTGCCTGTGTGAGGGCCGTCGCCCTCTCGCTGTACACTGGATTCGACACGCCCACTTGGCGTTCATGCAAATGTTGGTTTGTGTAAATCCGCTGATGTCGTCTGGCTTCAGCGTTTTTACCGCAATGCGAGTGATTAAATTTCTTGTTAGAGAAATGTTACCACAGGCGACGTAACATCATTGTAATCTTTTTTCGGTGTGTGGATATTGTAATTTTATAGTATACGTAACTGTCATGTTACTGTAATATACATGTATTTTAGTGTTGGTCTATTATCACTTCATATTTTTTTCTTCTTTGGTTTAGTGATATAAATGTTGTTACTTAACTTTCAGTGCTAACGTTGGTTTGAGTATTATTATGTCGCTGAACAGTTTCTATAGACTAGGGCGAATTCTTCAAGTTTCACTTTAATTTCTCGCACGATTTTGAGGTGAATGTCACACGCATTTACAAATTTTGGTATGAAACTCAAATATATTGGTATACTACTGTTGTCAGTTCCTCAGTGTAAGCCTAATATATTTTCTTCACCAAATCATAATTAGTATTGTCTAGATATTTTATATCTGTCATGCTGAGACAATGATCATTTCATCACAATTCCGATAAATAAATAGAACACAAGAAGCGAGTAATGCAGATTCTAAGTACAACATGAATACATTTAGATGGGTTCAGAATCACTATTCACACCACGGTTATGCTTTCGGCGTCAGCGTTTACATAAATAATGGTGTGACCCTTGAGATAGACAAAGATCGCCGGCATTCGTCCTGTAAGCGGATGGAGTCACCCCGTGCTTAAAACAGCTTGGAATGAAACAGTCCTTGCACGCCTGGTCTCCCAGTGGCCCAGAACACTTGTCCCAGACTGGATGCTGTTTGGGCAGCAGTCATGGGTATAGTATACAGCACAGTCATCGGTCCGACCCGTTGGTCATTGCCCTTACTGAATAATTGAAATTCGTTCCGTTCTGTAGAGTTTCAAAGTCCTACAACTCTCATATGAGGACTAGCAATAAGAATATTTCCGAAAGAAGCTTTAAAACATTGTTTCACACGCCCTGAGCGGATGGATGTGATT
>CM060309.1:56949033-56951533 GCA_030674185.1 Monoplex corrugatus
TTGGCCGGCCTTCCGAAATACCTGATAGAAAGATTACAGCGAATCCAAAATCATGCAGCCCGGGTAGTCTGTAGAGCAGGTAAATATGATCACATTTCGCCACTACTTCACTCTCTTCACTGGTTATCTGTCTCAAACCGTATCTCGTACAAAATCTCAACTCTCACTTTCTCTTCTCTCTTTGAAAATGGACCTTCTTATCTCTCGGATCTCCTTCAAATCTATATTCCCTCTCGACAACTACGCTCCTCTGCAGACGACCGTCTTCTACGAATGACTCGCTTCAGAACTACTACTGGTGAAAGGTCTTTCTCTTTTCAAGCTCCATCGATGTGGAACAGACTGCCAGACTCTCTCAGACATTCAGATTATTTCTCTTCTTTCAAGTCTAAACTTAAAACCCATCTATTTTCTCACAACTAGTCAATGCTGCGTAGGGGTACCACCTATGTCATAGCCGTCTAAGCCTTGTTTTGACATACTGTTTCAGGGTGTGTTTTCTATTGCATGTGTTTGTTGTATAATTGAACGTTGTGTGATTTGGTTTTGTAGCAATGCTTGAGATGAGTGAGTGTTGTGCTCGAAGGATTTGTTGGTTTCTGTAGTGGTGGTATTCGTAGTTGTTTGTGAGGTGTGTGGTTGTGTGTATAGGAGAGGTGAATGCAGTATGTTTTTGTAAAGCGCTTAGAGAAATTATTTTGATTAAGCGCTATATAAGAAGCCATTATTATTATTATTAAATATAATAATAATAATAATAATAATAATATATTTTATTTATATAGCGCAAAATCTTGATAAAATCAAATCTAAGCGCTGAGCGTATACATGCATACATACCTACATACATATGAGCGTATACATGCATACATACATGCTTACATACTTACATACATAAATCTAAGCTGAGCGTATACATGCATACATACATACATACATAAATCTAAGCGTATACATACATACATACATACATACATACATACGTACGCACATGCATACATAATAACTACAATATTTATATAGCGCAAATCTCGACAAAATCAAATCCAAGCGCCGAAAAGACACACACGCACACACGCACGCACGCACACACACGCACACACACACACACACACACACACACACACACACACACACACACACACACACACACACACACACACACACACACACACACACATGCATGGCCACAAATGGGGAGAAAAGAATAAAAGCAATAAAAGCAAGAATAAAACCAATGGAAAACCACAGAGAGCATATCATATACAATTATATATTAAAACAAAGTGATTCCCCTCCGAGCGGAGACAGGCTGCAGAGGGGGGTTGAGTGAGTTAGGATTTTATGCAGAGGAGAAAAGGTGAGTTTTGAGAGCGGACTTGAAGGAGGCAAATAGGTTGCTGACGGACTGAGAGAGGAAGTTTGTTCCAGGAGAGTGGACCAGAAACAGAGAAGGCTCGTGGACCATAGGTATTGAGCTTAGTGCGTGGAAAGCGAAAAGTCAGAGGATCGGAGGCAGAGCGGAGGGTACGTGAGGGAACATAGATCTCAAGTAGGCTTGACAGGTAATCGGGGGTTGCGTTATTGAGGCTTTTGTAGCACATATTAACTATATACATGAGTAAATCGTGTTAGTCTGAAAAGTCTCTTTTCTATCTTAACTCTCTCTCTCTCTCTCTCTTTCTCTCTCTCTCTCTCTCTCTTTCTCTCTCTCTCTCTCTCTCTCTCTCTCTCTCTCTCTCTGTCTCTCTCTCTCTATCTGTCTCTCTGTCTGCCTGTCTCTCTCTCCATCTCTCTCTCTTTCTCACAGTTTGTCTCTGTTTGTGTGTCTGTCTGTCTCTCCTTCCCTCGCTCTCTCTCTCTCTCTCTCTCTCTCTCTCTCTCACCATGTTTACCTGTCTGTCTGTCTGTCTACCTGTCTCTATCTACCCCTATCTCTGTCTCCTTGTCTCTGTCAGTCTTTCTGTCTATCTCTCAGACTTTCTGTCTCTGTCTCTGTCTTTGTCAGTCTGTCTGTCTGTCTTTCTCTCTCTCTCTCTCTCTCTCTCTCTCTCTCTCTCTCTCTCTCTCTCTCTCTCTCTGCGCCTCTCTGTCTCTGCCTTTTTCTCACTATCCCTGACCGTGTGTCTGTGTGTCTCTGTCTGTCTGTGTGTCTGTGTGTCTGTCTCTATCTATCTATCTCTCTCTCTCTCACTATTTTCCTCCTTCCCTCTTTCTCTCACTTCTTTTCTTTTCATCTCTCTCTCTTTTCTGTTTGTAACAGGACCAAAGCCATGTGTCGTTTCTAGGACCTTTTGACTTTCGTCACGCCTGCCAGTACTCTGATACGACCTCGAACTCAGTCCCAAGAGAGCGACTGGTAACAGTCTGAACGGTGGTAATATGCTCCAATGGGATTTAGTCTCTACACAGATCTGTGTAAGTCTCGAATCCTGAAAGGGCTGGCTAGAAGGACTAGCAGCAAGTGGTTGTCACTTTGGCTGTTAATGTGACGATGATG
>CM060309.1:56979033-56986533 GCA_030674185.1 Monoplex corrugatus
TCTATCTCCCTGTCTGTGTCTCTGTCTGTCTGTCTGTCTGTTTCTCTCCTTCTCTCTCTCTCTCCTCTCTCTCTCTCTCTCTCTCTCTCTCTCTCTCTCTCCCTTTCTCGCTGTCATCGACCCATTAGGACTCATTCTCCCATAACACGAATCTTCACTAGATTTGAGAAATACGCCTACATGTTCAAATCCGTTCTCCATATTTTTCCATATTCCGTTCAATTCAGTAATTCATCATTTATAATATTCTTCTTCTTCAATTGTTTGATTATTCTTCTATCTCTTCTTCGTGTTCTTTTCTTTGTCTATTCCTCTTCCTTCAGCTTCTCTCTTTTGTTTTCTCACATAAACTAGGTACTTAGCACGTTTTAGCATTGCTGTCTGTCCATTGCTTGAAAAGCAGTACACATTTCACGAGGTCATGTAAACATGCATTCTGTTTTCTCTCTCTCTCTCTCAAAGCTGTTTCGCTTAGTGCATTTGTGGTCTGAGGTGTTTTGAAGCATTATTCTGTAGTCCTTGCACGAGGTGAATCTTAATATAGGGTAAACGTAAAATTAAAAGGCTGTGCATGCACGTGACAAGGTCAAGGTGAAAGTGTATAGTTGTATATACGTGAGAGTGTATTTAGTAAATATTCACCTGGAAACAGTTGAGTCAATTTTGATAACGCGTTATGTTAGTCACAGACAGACAGACAGACACACACACACACACACACACACACACACAACAACGCACACACACAACCACTCCCCACACAAACAAACACAACACAATACACATACACACACACACACACACACACACACACACTTACAAACATACACGCAAACACACACATGCACACAAACACACACACACACTCAAACACACACATAAACACAAAACACACAAACACACAAGCACACACACACACACACACACACACACACACACACACACACAAACACACACAAACACACGCACACACACACACACACTCAAACAGACACATAAACACAAAAAACACAAACAAACACACACAAGCGCACACACACACACACACACACACACACACACACACACACACACACACACACACACACACACAACTTCTGGGAGATATGAAACCATTATCAATCTCACAACCATGTTAGCAAAAAGCAAAAACGTAACCCTTTGACTCCCCCACCCTATCCACCAGCTTCCTCCAGGAAGCAAGTGGATAGGGTGATGGAGTCAAAGGGTTAAGTTATTGCAGTTGGCAGATAGGGTGCGGGAGTCAAAGAGTTAAACAGAATTGGGGCTGGGGGTTCAGAAAGGAATGAAACAATCACCACACAAATAAAACAATGCTTTATCAAAGTGGTTCTAGGATCAAGACAAAGCTTACAGATGCCTCCTTCCCATCCATCCCATCTTATTGAACAAATACTGTCGACACACAGTGACAGCTGAATCCGTTGTATCCGCTTGTTCAGAAGGCAAATATATTGCAAAACACGCCTCGCCTGTCTCTAACAAGCGTAGAAAGAAAACTCAATATCACGGCTGTTGAGAGGGAAAAATGGTAATCCTGTTTAATATGTCGTTTGGTTTAGACTGTGTAAAAAAAAACACTTTTCAAATCGTGGTTGAAGGGCTAAGGGGATCCGGGTTTTTTATGTTCATTGCGATTTATCAAAATTGATTTTTTTCAACTAATTTGAATAGTTTAAACATGATTCAGTTGACAAACCCAGCTGTACCTTTTACATGTAAAGGAGAGCACTATGACCCTGCTTCCGTATAGAAGATGGCCAACGACGCCGGTTTGCACTTGTTTTCCATCCACTTCGAATGACGATAATGACATTTCTTGAATTAGGATGTTCAGCGCAGCTTCTAAGCCATTCGGCAATGCTTCTACAGACATGACTGGTAGAAAAAATATTCATAAAGAGCACAAACACTCTGGCAGTCAAACAAGAGAAAGAGAGACAAGTGACAATTTGGCAGTATGATGATTTCAAAGCATGTAAAGCATTTTCGTGTCGTTTACAGCATTCCGCCCAATCGAAAAGAGTGCGGAGGGGAGGGGGGAGGGCTAATTTCAAATGAACATTAACAACATTGAAAATAACAATATTCAGTTACAGACACGTTGACCAAGACACAACTGGTCACACCGTAACGTAAGTCAAACAGTAAGTTTAATTATGTTGCATATTTCAGCTTATCGCATTTATCTGTTCTACCGCTACTAAACAAACCTGTTGTTGATCTACGTCCCATGTAGGAACGCGCGTGCGCGCGCGCACACACACACACATTCACACACATTCACACACACACACACACACACATACATGCACGCGCACATAACCACATGCACGCACGCACGCACACACACACACACACACACACACACACACACACACATGTACATACACGTACACGCATCACACTACAGGCAATGACACGAAAAAGGCTACTTTCTGAATACAAGTACAAAACTGATTATACACTATTTTCCAAATGCAAGTACAAAATTAATTAAGCTACTTTCTTAATACAAGTACAAAATCAAATCCTTTAGCATGTGGAATGCTGCTGTTTTGTTGCTAATATACCTGAATCACGATTTATCATTTATAACAAACATTTCAAAATGTCCGAGAAGGTAACATATTTATTGTTGATCAAGCTGGGATTTTGTATGTTTTCAAAACGTAAAATAAATATCTATAAGAAAAATTAACCTCTTGCTCTGTGACACAGAAATTTTCCTTGTCTATCTTTTTTTCTTTTTTTTTTTCAATTTATATGATATTCAAACACACGTGAGCATACGTACATACATTCACACGTCTACGCTAGCATGCATACATGAACACAATATGTACCAGTAAAATAGTAAATAATTATCACTGGGGAAAAGAGTGGAATGACTGAAATTATAAACATTCACTTGGTAAATTGCATGCACATTCTAAACTGACACAACAGAAAATTAATCATTAACTACAATGATAACAAAAAATGACATAGTTGTAAGTGTTACTATAGATTTTTATGCAAAACGGAAAAAAATCAGCGATTCTTAAAAAAAAGTGTTTCCCTGACGAACAAACAATCGAAGAAACAAACATGCAAGCATACGTATATGCAAGTACTTAGTAAACCATTCAAACATGCATTCTGTTTTCTCTCTCTCTCTCAAAGCTGTTTCGCTTAGTGCATTTGTGGTCTGAGGTGTTTTGAAGCATTATTCTGTAGTCCTTGCACGAGGTGAATCTTAATATAGGGTAAACGTAAAATTAAAAGGCTGTGCATGCACGTGACAAGGTCAAGGTGAAAGTGTATAGTTGTATATACGTGAGAGTGTATTTAGTAAATATTCACCTGGAAACAGTTGAGTCAATTTTGATAACGCGTTATGTTAGTCACAGACAGACAGACACACACACACACACACACACACACACACACACACTCACACATACACGCACACACACACCCTCACACAAAACAAAACACACACACACACACACACACACTTACAAACATACACGCAAACACACACAGCACACAAACATACACACACACAAACACACACACACACACATCACACACACACACACACACACACACACCAAACACACACATAAACACGAAACACACAAACACACAAGCACACAAGCACACACACACACACACACACACACACACACACACACACACACACACACACACACAACTTCTGGGAGATATGAAACCATTATCAATCTCTCAACCATGTTAGCAAAAAGCAAAAACGTAACCCTTTTGACTCCCCCACCCTATCCACCAGCTTCCTCCAGGAAGCAGGTGGATAGGGTGATGGAGTCAAAGGGTTAAGTTATTGCAGTTGGCAGATAGGGTGCGGGAGTCAAAGGGTTAAACAGAATTGGGGCTGGGGGTTCAGAAAGGAATGAAACAATCACCACACAAATAAAACAATGCTTTATCAAAGTGGTTCTAGGATCAAGACAAAAGCTTACAGATGCCTCCTTCCCATCCATCCCATCTTATTGAACAAATACTGTCGACACACTGACAGCTGAATCCGTTGTATCCGCTTGTTCAGAAGGCAAAAATATATTGCAAAACACGCCTCGCCTGTCTCTAACAAGCGTAGAAAGAAAACTCAATATCACGGCTGTTGAGAGCGAAAAAATGGTAATCCTGTTTAATATGTTCGTTTGGTTTAGACTGTGTAAAAAAAAAAAAAACTTTTCAAATCGTGGTTGAAGGGCTTAGAGGATCCGGGTTTTTTTATGTTCATTGCGATTTATCAAAATTGTTTTTTTTCAAATAATCTTGAATAGTTTAAACATGATTCAGTTGACAAACCCAGCTGTACCTTTTACATGTAAAGGAGAGCACTAATGACCCTGCTTCCGTATAGAAGATGGCCAACGATGCCGGTTTGCACTTGTTTTCCATCCACATTGAATGAAGCTAATGACATTTCTTGGATTAGGATGTTCAGCGCAGCTTCTACGCGATTCGGCAGTGCTTCTACAGACATGACTGGTAGAAAAAAAAATTATAAAGTGCAGAAACACTCGGGCAGCCAAGCAAGGCTAACTCACGAAAGAGAAAAAAAGACAATTGGCAGTTTGGTATTTTAATGAATCCATATCTTTTAAAGTTTCGTGTCTTTTAAAAAAAAATTCAACGCAATCCATACAGTGCAGAGGGGGTGGGGGTGGGGTAGGCATATTTCAAAACGAACAGTAATATTGAAAATAGCAATCTTCAGTTACAAACACGCTTGCCAAGTCAACATTGGTCGAACCGTAACGTTAGTCAAATAGTAACTTTCATTATGTTGTATATTTCAGCTTATCACATTTGTTATCTGTTCTAACGCAACTAGACAAGTCTGTTGTTGATCTACGTCCCACGTACGCACGCGCACACACACACACACACACACACACACACACATACACACACACACACAAACAAACAAACAAGTACACACATACGCACACGTGTACACACACACACACACACACACACACACACACACACCACACACACACACGCACACACACTACATGCAATGACACGAAATAGGTTATTTTCTTAATGCAAGTATAACATTAATTATAGACTGTTTTCTTGATACAAAGAAAAAATCATATCCTTTAGAATGTGGAATGGTGCTGTGCTTTTTTGCTAAGAAATTTGAATCATGATTTACCATTTATAACAAACATTTCAAAACGTCAAAGAAGATAGTGTTATCCATTGTTGTTTAGAAGCTAAGATTTTGTATGTTTTCAAAAGCGTAACATAACTATTTACGAGAAAAATTAACCTCTTGCTCTGTGACATAGAAGCTTTCGTTTTCTGTCTTTTTTTCTTTTTTTTTATGCATAGACATTTACACACACATAGGCATGTGTACATACACTCACACATCCACGCAAGCATGCATGCAGGGACAGAATGCATTCCTGTAAAAGAGCAAATACTTATTAGTGGGGAAAAGAATGGAATGACTGAAATTACAAACATTCACTTGATAAATTGCATGCCGATTCCAAACTGACACAAAAGAAAATTAATCATTATTCTACGACAATAACAAAACATGACATAGTTGTCGGGGTTACCATAGTTTTATGCAAAACGGAAAAAAGTCAGTGTTTCATAAAAATCTGTTTCCCTGACAAACAAACATTCGAAGAAACAAACAAGCAAGCATACGTATATGCATGTACTTAACCAAGCATTCAAAACAAGCAAACAAAATTAACTAAAAAAATATCAACATTATAAGGAAAAATAAATATACACAATCACATGTAAATGATTTCATAATGTACTTCAGTAAACCCTATGTAGTACAAATATCTGTACTAAGTTTAGGTAACACTTCAAGTTTTCTATACGAAGAACTAGAAATTACCCAGATGTGATGCAGTGGTCTTCCTATCTTTGTTATTTCATTTGTGATATACAATCGTAGAGAAAAAAACTATTCTGGGTTACATGTCTAATAAAACAACTGACACCTACATGTTTAATATTACTTATCAGCCATTTCTCAGTTTCCAAGCATTAGGTTCCACACAAGTACAGAGGTATACACATGTAGTTGAACTTACTACAGAGGTCGTAAACAGCTTGCGTATCTTTATGTAATACACTATGGTGTGACAGGTGGCTTGGTAATTGGTTTTTATGAAAACTCTGCGATAGTGTCATTTGATAAAAGAGTAAAAAACAAACTAAGAAGCAAGCGAGCAAGAAGAAAATAACAGTAGCAGTAAGAGCGAGAACCTAATTATGATAACACTAACAACAACACAAACAGCATATTAAAACGCTTGACTTGGTCCTGATAACCACGCCCTCACGCGCGCGTGCGCGCGCGCCACACACACACATACACACACACACACACACACACACACACACACACACACACACACACACACACACGGACACATATACACACAAATATACTCCCCCAAATTAAGCAAACAAACAAGAAGTAAATAAAATAAAAAAAGAAGCGACAATACAAATCAACACAACAACGAGAGCAGCGGCACAGCAACAACAACAACTACAGTTATCACTGCCAATGTCTTTGAAAAACTTTTCCTGCATCTTTGCGAAATGAGCTCAGTTACATCAAGCTATATTCGTAACAATCACATGGGCTGCATATGACCTGGGGAAAAAAACTACCCCTCATCTTCGAAAAGTGAACTCAGTTATATCAAGTTCTATATATACGTGACAATTTGTATGGGTAAAAGATTACCTGATCTTTGTCAATATATTTGCAAAGGGTAGTAGAACATTGAACAGGAGCATAAGCCGATCATACGTGCATGTGTCCATCGTTATTTGAAGTCATGATCTGATCACGATCTGATCCTCCATGTGTGCTTGGTAATTGTCAAATACAATTGCGTTGTGTTAGTGAAGTTCTCTGTGTCTCTCTGTGTATCTCTCTCCTTATTTCTGTGAGGCTGTATCTCTGTGTCTGTCTCTGTCCATCTTTATGTATTTCTGTCTCTGTCACTCTTTTGTTTCCCTTTCTCTTTGTCTATCTCATGTCTCTCTCTATGTCTGTCTCTCTGTCTATTATCCTTGGGAGAAATAGAGCTCATCATCAGCAAAAGCATCATCAACAACATGATTATCAGCTAAAATTATACAGCAACGATAACCCCACCATCACCAACCACCACCACC
The DNA here is from genome assembly GCA_030674185.1 of Monoplex corrugatus. NCBI lineage: Eukaryota > Metazoa > Mollusca > Gastropoda > Littorinimorpha > Ranellidae > Monoplex > Monoplex corrugatus. The sequence goes on from CM060309.1 coordinate 56,986,261, forward strand.
ACCACCACAAACACCGCCTCTCCCACCACCAACACGATGATAATGACGATAACGACGACAACGATGACCACCGCCATCATCATCACTACCATCAAACAACAACCAGAGGGGAAGAATTACTCGTCCTGACAAACGAGACAATATTTTCCAAACAACAACCAGAAGGGAAGAAACACTCGTCCTTGACAAACCGAGACAAAAATATTTTTCACTGAAAGTGAAACCTGAGGCAAAGGCCGATAACACTGAAAGACAAAGAAAGTCCAACCTGCT
>CM060309.1:57019033-57021533 GCA_030674185.1 Monoplex corrugatus
CATCTTCCACCCTCTCTGTCTTCATCAACTCTGCAAGTCCGTCCAATATTTTCTCACTGGTCGTGTCTGTTGCGACCTTTCCCTCCAGATTTGCTGTTGTGATTAGGTACTCTATTTTTTTTTGCCTCATAAAATGTCCTTAAATGTTGACAGATATACAAACAGACAGACAGACAGACAGACAGACAGACAAACAGAGACAGTAGATAAGATGACATACCAAAAATCGGAAAATTCAAGGTTTAATACTGCCTGAGGATCTCCCGCCAGGTGGATAAGGGGGATGACTGTGTTCTGATCTCCCTGGTCAGTGTGTGTGTGTTTGTGTGTGTGTGTGTGTGTGTGTGTGTGTGTGTGTGTGTGTGTGTGTGTGTGTGTGTGTGTGTGTGTGTCTGTGTCTGTGTCTGTGTGCGTGTGTGTGTCTGTGTCTGTGTGTGTGTGTGTGAATGAAGAAGAAGAAGAAGTAGAAGAAGTAGAAGAAGTAGAAGAAGAAGTAGAAGAAAAAGCAGAAGAAGAAGCAGAAGCAGAAACAGAACAAGAAGCAGAACAAGAAGCAGAACAAGAACAAGAATAAGAAGGAGGAGGAGGAGAAGAAGAAGAACAACAACAACAACAAAAGCATCAATAACAACAACAACAACAACAAGGGAGGTGTCTTCTTCTAACCTTTTCAACTTCCTCATTGCCCCTGGTATCCCATCCCCACGGCAAAATATTAATGAGTATGAGTGGGCTGAGGTTAAGCTTTTAGAATCAAGTGATTAAGAGAATCAAGAAATGTGAGGATGTTTGAATATCTCCTTTTATCTCCCCCCCCCCCCACTTCTCTCTCTCTGTCTCTGTCTCTGTCTGTCTGTCTGTCTGTCTATCTGTTTCTCTCTCTCTCTCTCTCTCTCAGTCTCGTTCTGTCTGTTTGTCTGTTTGTCTGTCTCTGTCTCTGTCTGTCTCTCTCTCTCTCTCCCTCTCTCTCTCTCTCTTTCTCTCTCGTTCTGTCTGTCTGTCTGTTTGTCTGTTTGTATGTCTCTCTCTCTCTCTCTTTCTCTGTTTCTCTCTCTTTCTCTGTTTCTCTGTCTCTCTCTTTCTCTCTCGTTCTGTCTGTCTGTCTGTGTCTGTCTGTCTGTCTGTCTCTCTCTCTCTCTCTCTCTCTCTCTCTCTCTCTCTGGTAATCCTGACACGACTCTGTTTTACCCTTCATCGTGTCAGTGTAACCCTTTGACTCCTGCGCTATATCCACCAGCATCCTGTAATGTCAACCATGCTGCCAAAGCAAAAACTGAACCCTTTCATTCCTCATCCTGGAAGCTGGTGGATAGAGTGAGGGAGTCGAAGGGTTAAGTTTTTGCGGTTGGGTAGCGTGTGGGAGTCAAAGGGCTGAGGACTGCTTAATTAAAAGAGTTAATGAAAGTGGTTAGTGACATTATTAGACGAGGATAGCCTATCCTCATGGAAGATCTGTGGTCAAGGTGAATACAGTGGAAACCTGATATAACAGGGATGATGGGACCAAATCAAAATCCCTGTTATATCAGATCCCTGTTATATCAGATATCAAGGGAAATAAGGACTGATCAACTAACTCTTGACTTTTGAAAATCAGCAAGAAAGCTAAGAAAATAGAAAGATAAACAGTAGATCTAGGCCTAGATCTGGTCTGGTTTAAGTGTGCAGTAAGCTTACAAACTGAATGATGGCGCAGTCAGTCACTGACTCAGTGGCCTCAGGCCTACACGCTTGCGCACGCATCACGCTCGCATTGCGAAGCGTTCTTTCAGTGTACAGTACACAGTATACCAAGGCTAGCCTAGATCTAGCGTGCTGAGTCTAGGCCTAGGCCTTTCTGCTGCAGAGCCCGTCTCGGCATCCCTGCTATAACCGATCGAGCCCTCTTGTCTCCCTGTTATTGCCGATAAGTTTTAATAGAGACAAAGAGGAAGAAAAAATGGGGATTGAAAAAAGCCCTGTTATATCCGGATACCTGTTATAACCGGTCCTGTTATAAATGGTTTCCACTGTACACAGTTGTTTTGATCTTCGAGTCAGAGCCACATGAGTTAAACATTGTAATCCAGTTTTTAAAACAAGCCCAGGAAGTGAAGCACGCCCAAACCGTGGTCTGCAGCAGAAGCGCGAATGCGCAGGGCAGCCGATCTATGCAAATGACACTCCTAATGCCTGTGCAACAGGGAATCAACTACAAGGTGTGAAAAATAATGATGTTTACGACACACAGGTGAGAGAGGTTTGATTTTCAGATTATTTTCCTGGTAAGTTTCAACGTGACGTGAAATCTAGAAATCTACAGCTCCACTCTTGTTATTGAAAAACAACCGAACTGACAAACTCCAAGAAAGCAGCGACAGCCTCTGGTTAGTATGTTTAACATTATTAACAGTAGATTTTTTGTTACTGTTATTTTTGTTTAAAGCCCAGCCCACTGCGAATAACCATAGCAAGGCTATATAACCATTTCAAAACGTACGTAATACTTCAACAGGAAAAA
>CM060309.1:57031533-57036533 GCA_030674185.1 Monoplex corrugatus
ATTGTTATGTTGGACTGTTTGATCAGGCCAGATATGTAAGTTGCGGCTGTAATTTGTGATGAAATGTTTTTTGCTCGTTTTGGAAAGTCAGTATCAGACCTGATCTTAATTTCTTTGCTCACAAAATTATCCACTTGTGAAGTAGTTCTAATTGCAAACTTTGCTGTAGCTAACTCACGATGGTTGTTTAAAGGTAGAATTCCAGCAACTTTGTACGTTTCCAGAGTAGAAGCATGAGTTGGTACACCTAGTGCAATTTTAAGACTTTTGCAGTCCAAGCTCTGAATCTTTTTTAGTAAATATTTGGGTGCATTGAAGAAAACTTCTTGCGCGTAGGATAATTTAGACCTGACCAGCGCTGTTGACAGATGAATCAGTACATTTGTATCCATTCCCCAGGGTAATTTGCTTATTATCTTTAGAAAATTTAAGGTTTTTCGAGCTTTTGTTAAAATATAATCAAAATGGACATTCCAGCTTAATTTGGACGTGATGTAAACTCCCAGGAATTTTACGACCTGTTTGTAATTTAACACTTCACCAAGCAATTTGAAAATAGGCAAGTTATTTGAGTTACCACCAGGATCAAACAGCATCATGTTAGTTTTTTCTGCTGACAACGACAGCCCATTTTCTAACATATAGTTTCCAAGATTATCAAGATCAATTTGATACAACTTCCTGATGTAATTTCGCGTTCTCTGTGGAGTTGTCTTTTTTAAAGTGATATTCATCCAAGTGCATATATCATCAGCGTACTGTACTAAAACAACACGATTTGAAAGAGCTTTAGGAAGATCCTGTATAAGGATATTAAATAAAATAGGTGCTATCACTGAACCTTGTGGAATCCCCATGTCGAGGCATCGTGAAGAAGAATAACTAGCTCCCACTCTTGCCTGAATTGTTCTATTAGCTAAAAAAGATTTAATGTAATTGAACATATTGCCCGATAAACCAACAGATTTTAGCTTGAACAATAAACGTTTATGCCAAACTTGATCGTAAGTTTTTTTCACATCAAAGAAAGTAGCTAAAACACTTTTTCTGCGGGCAAACTGTTGTTTGATCTGAGTTGTAAGTTTAACTAGGTGCTCAACTGCGGATCTTCCTTTTCTAAAACCTGCCTGGTTTACCGGAATAACGTTATTTTTATCACAGTAGTGTAAAAGTCTGTTTAAGACCAATCTTTCCATTAGTTTGCTTGTATGGGACGTTAAAGCAATAGGTCTGTAACTGTTTTTATCGGTTTTCGATTTTCCTGTTTTTAAGATTGGTATAACTAAAGACTTTTGCCAGATTTGTGGCACAGTTCCAGTAACCCAGCATTTCTGCAAAATTTTGTGTAGGAAAATAAGGTAGCTTTCAGGGAGATGTTTAATCATTTCAGTCGAAACTGCATCAACACCTACCGAACTCTTTTTGTTGTGTAGAGACAGTACTGTGTTTTTTAGCTCTTCAAAGGTGATTGGAGAATTAAACCAGAGATCATTCTGTGGTACTGGATCAGTGTAGATTGGGTTGTAATCTTCCATTTCTCTGTGATGTTTGCAGTCTGGAGATAAACCTTCAACTTTACTGTTTTTGGCGAACAGATCCACAAAAGTTTCTGCTTTGTCCATGTCTGAAGGAAATGTGTTACATGTTTCAATCATTATCGGACACCTAGGTAAGTTGGTTCCATCCTTCATTTGTTTCATTTTCGTCCAGACTTTATGGAAATCTTTGAAATCTGAAATTTCTTTTGTGCAGAATGATGCCCAATAATCTTTCTTTGCTTCAGCAATGATTTTGTTACATTGGATGTTAGCTTTTTTCATTTCGACATGATCCTCAGGTTTCCGGCTTTTGATGTAGATTTTGAATTTCTCCCTTTTATATTGAACTGCTTTCTCACATGCCTCTGTCCACCAAACATTACCCAATCGATTATTTGATCTAGAAGATTTGAGTTTCGGAATCGATAGGTCTGCAGCGGCTAAAATTGACTCTTGGAATTTAGAAAACATAATGTCTACATTTTCACTTTCATAATGTCTGTAATCTTGATTAGCTAGAGCAGTTCGAAATAAGGACCAGTCAGAACGCTTGTAATTATATTTTGGAATAATTTCAGGAGAGCTGTCTTTCATCCTGATGTTTTTGTCAGTTATGGTTATGATGATAGGTAGGTGATCGCTTCCCAAAGTGTCTCTGTGAGTTTCCCAGGTACAGGATGGTGCTAATTCTGGTGAGATTAGAGACAAATCGATGGCTGTCGCCCTGTGTTTGGAAACATCAGGGATCCTAGTGACACTACCATCATTTAGAAGGTAAAGCGAACTATCAACGATATTTTCTACCAAACGATTGCTCGTAACAGTAGAACAGTTCTTTTCCCAAAATGGGGAGTGGGAATTAAAGTCTCCACCTATTAGCCATTTACCACGCTGCTGATCTTGGATAGTGCGCAGCCATTCTGTGTTGTGGTCATTTGGACCTGTTGGTAGGTAGACTGACAAAACGTTAATGTTTAGAGAATTGCTTAATTGGACAGTGGCAGCACAAGCATGCAGATCTTCGCTTGATTTCAAAACTGGGGAAGTAAGTAAGCAGTATTGTAACTCTTTGAGTATATAAATCGCGGTGGATACCTTCTTCCCGTGATTCCCACATTCATAGACTGGAGGATAATAATAATTGGGGAAATTGGGAAGCTTGGTAGCAACAACATTCATCGACTGTAGAATCAAAATTTCACACCTATTTGATGCTAGGAAATGCTCCAAGTAAGCCGAATTGGTGGAAAGGGATCTACAATTCCATTGCAAAAACTTGACTTGGGATTGTTTTCGCATTGCTGATATTGGTTAATCTCCAACTTTCTATTAACTGTTATTTATGGTCGATAATAATGAATACTTTGATTTTCTGTGTCCAGGAGAACTGGACAGAAAGAAAATTACGTAATTACTTAGACTACAAAGTAAAGATAACAAAATTGTAGCAAAATCAATAAAAAGAAAATTACATAGTCCAACGTACGAATAACTTATAAAGGTGATAATAGATTACAAGGGATAACAAATAACCAAAAATCAAAATAATGGCATTCACGTCTTCAAATGTACAGAGTGTATAGTCTGACCGAGTCTTGATAGTCGGACTAAAACCTAGTTATTGTTTATTTTCAGCAGAAGAAATGTCAGAGATGACGAGGAAAAAGTCCTGTGACATGAACATTAAGTATTGTATATGTAATACTGTTATTTCAAAACATATTATACGGCCACCATGGTGTGTAGTTGTCAAAAGGGTGGTACTGTCCTCTGGAGAATCTGGAAGGGTGTAGCTGTGATGATCTTGATCTTGATGTTCTCCTTGGAGTCTCCCAAAATAGGTCTCGAATGTGTCTTCCAAGATTTCCTGCAATGATGCTACTTCCTCTGGTGGTGGGGTGAATGTCGTCTTTTAGAAATTGTTGAGTGGTACGAAGGTTCTCATGTGATACAAAAGAAATATTTTTCATATCAACAAGTTCAGCAGATAGAAAAGCGTTGAACAGATTTCGTTGAACCTCCATTCGGGCCTGCCGTACAGGGGCAACCTTACTAACGACTAGTTTAGATTTTGGATGTTCTTGTGCTATTTGTTTTATGCCTGAAGCGAGATGTTTAGTTGTTGCAGGGAGATCTTTGCTGTTCAATTCATGCACACCACAGTGAAAAACAATACAGTCTGCTGAATCATCAAATTTGGAAAAGGCCATATCTAATGAGCTTTTAATGTTATGAGGGTCGTTCACAGGGCACGAGTCTCCTTCAAAACCGTACGATCGTCCCAGTCTTCTTGAGTTGACACCTTTCAACACAGAGTCGTGGACAGTGAGAACGTACGGAAGATCGTGGGTCTTTTTATGTTGTTTTGAAATATTTTCAGAACGGGATGGTGTAGGCCTATGTTTGGGAAGCGAAATGACGTCTTTAGTTGGTATGACGTCATGACGTTGTTCTTTCTTGTTTTTTATTTTATTTTCAGGCACTTTTGTTGCTTGCTGTTTAGTTTTGCTGCTGGGTTTTGGTGCCTTGAGGTTTCGGGTCTGTTTGTCGTCCTGCTTGCTTGTGTGGTTTTGTTTCAGTGCCTCAGCGTAGGTGGGATGTGTGTCATGTAGATCCGTCTGTGTGTGACAGTTACGGGTTGTCATGGTGATGTTCTTTTTTTGCTGGTTAGTGAGTAGAGTAAGGACCGTCTTTTCCAGAGAATTGACTTGGTCCCGCAGAGCCAGTATGATGTTTTTTAGTTCTGCCGTACTCACGCAGTCCGCCGAGCTGGGAAGAGGCGCTGTGCAGGTTGTCCCACTCTGCGTGTCAGTGGGAGTCGTGGTCGGTGCACCAGATGTAGCGTTAGGCCTAGCGTCAGACTCGGCGACTGTCGATTTCGGGTCCTTTTCAGTCTCTGCTCCCGCGGCACTGGACGATATCTTCTCTCCATCAGCCTTGCCCTCTGATGCGTCTTCTTGTTTCTTTTGGGCAAGGCGGCCTCTTCTCGTTCTTGTCATATTGGGCCTTTTACACGTTTTCTCCGACAGCTGAAAATTTGTTAGTTAGGTGTCTCCGCCATCTTGAATTTCGTCTCTGTCTCTGTCTCTGTGTGTGTTTGTGTGTGTGTGTGTGTGTTTGTGTGTGTGTGTGTGATTGTGTATGTGTGTGTGTGTGTGTGTGTGAGTGTGTGTGTGTGTGTGTGTGTGTGTGTGTGCATGTGTGTGTGTTTGTGTGTGTGTGTGTGTGTCTTTCTCTGTCTCTATCTCTTTGTCTCTGTCTATATCTCTGTCTCTCTCTCTGTCTGCTTTTGTCTCTGTCTGTGTGTCTGTCTCTCTGTCTCTGTCTGTTTGTCTATCTGTCTGTCTGTCTCTGTCTCTGTCTGTCTGTCTGTCTCTCTGTCTCTGTCTCTGTCTCTGTCTCTCTCTCTCTCACCATCTCTCTCACCATCTCTCTATCTCTATCTCTCTCTCACCTTCCCTC
>CM060309.1:57054033-57074033 GCA_030674185.1 Monoplex corrugatus
TAAGGGCAAACAAATGAACTGATTCACAATGAACAACAGCTTTTTCTAGCCCCCAAATTTCGGAGCCATATTGCATAATTGGTTGGATCTGGGAATCAAAAAGCTTAACAAACAGTTCCAAAGAATTATTATTAAGACTGTACAGTTTCTTCATAATCCATAACAATGCATTTTTAGCTCTACTGGCAAGATCCTTACAAGCAACAACAAAACTCAATCGCGTAGTGAAAAAAATTCCCAAATACTTGTAAATATTTACAACAGGCATTACAGCACCATCATACACCCATCGTTCTCTTGCACCTAAATATCCACCTTTTCTAAATAGAATAATATTAATTTTACTCATATTAACTTTTAGCTGGAGCGAAGACGCAGCACGTTGTAAGCTATTCAACTGCGCCTGCAATCCAGCAACTGTTTCTGACAACAGAACAACATCATCAGCCAACAACAGAATAAACAGTTCAAATGCATCTCGAGACAAAATAGCTCCATGTTTTCCATTACTTATTACTTCTAGCGCTAATTCATTTATGAAAAGAGAGAACAACACCGGACTACATGCATCTCCCTGTCTCACTCCAGTTGTGCAGTTGATAAAGTCAGTGAATTTAGCTCCACATCTTACCTTTGATTTAACAGTCTTATACATGCTTTTGACACATTTATATAGTTTACCTTTAATACCATTTTTAAGTAAGATTGGCCAAAGTAAATTCCTGTTGATAGAATCAAATGCCTTTTGGAAATCTATAAAAGCTACATAAGGTTTGCGATTGTGTGTAAACTGTTTTTGTACAACAGCATGTAAAGTAAATATATGATCTACTGTTGAATATCCTTTTTTAAACCCTGCTTGGTGATCACCAGTAATACTATTTTCTTCAACCCATTCCTGTAATCTGTTATTGATAATCGTACAAAAAAGTTTGCCACTTACATCACTGATAGAAATGCCCCTATAATTATTTGGGTTATTAATATCACCTTTTTTAAAAAGAGGTACCATGATTGATTCAGACCAGTTTCGAGGAAACTCACCATAATCAAAAAGTCTTATTGAATATCTTACAAAAAATTGTACTACCTCATCACTTGATTCTTTAAGGAGCTCACTAATAATACCATCTGGGCCAGGTGATTTCCTATTTTTCAACTTTCTCAATGCAAGTAATACCTCTTCTGTCGAGATTGGCTGATCCATATTCCACTCCCCTCATCATCAGGTACCTCACCAACACATACATCGTCATGTTCCGTACCATTAACATTCTCTATTTCGAGCAATGCTTTTTAAAATGTTGGAACCATGTGTCAAGTGCAATTTGCTTTTTGGTTGTTTTCCTTTAAATGAAACTCTGTGAACAGTGTCCCAAAATTCCCTTTGACTTTTTATAGAAGATAAGAGTTTATCCAGCAATGTATCCTTAAACTGCTTTTTCTTTTTCTTTAGCAGATTCTTATATTCACGTCTGGCAACTAAATACTCGTGTTGGTCTTCTGGTTTTAATGACCGTTGGCTTCTTTTTAACAGTCTCCTGACGTATCTTTTCTTACCTGCACATTCCTGATCAAACCAATCACATGGTGTCTTACTTTTGTTAATATATACACGCTTTTGCATACAACGAGCACATTTCTTAATACATTCATTAAACAAGTCGAGAGCATCATTAACATTCACGTCAATTAAATCTGTAGCAGCACTAAACTGTGTCTGTGATTCTTCCTTACACAGATTTTCATAATAAACATGAGCAGACTCATTTTTCCAAACAATTTTTTCGATCATGTCATTTTCATTCGCTGTGTTAACAGTTACGGGTTTATTTCCTTTTGGGAAGGCAATACACACTGTTACAGGCATATGATTAGATTCAATTCTCTCATCGACACCTAATTCACATGAATCGCAAACAAGAGAAAACAGATCGTTTGAAAAAATAAAATAATCATTGACACTATTACCCAAATCAGAAATATATGTATAGCGACCTTGAAGGTCACCTTTACATACACCATTTAAAATACACAGATCTAATGACGTACACATATTCAAAAGTAATTTACCATAGTTATTTAAAAATAAATCCTGAGAGCAGCAGTTAACACTATTTGGCTGACTTCTACATTGCATTTCAAGGATATTGTTTACATGAATATCATGGCGAATGTTAGACGTCCTACTGTTCAAATCCCCACACAAAATAACCCAACAATCATTTTTTAGCAGGAGATCAATGAGATATTCTTCTAGTAACTCAATTCCGTTTGAAACATCAAAATACTCATAAAATGGAGAACCTTCTGGTGGGACATATGAACAAACATACAACACATCTTTCTGAACTCCAAACAACTGCTTACTGATAACAAATGCACAGCAGTTAACATGTTCATTAACCTCAACTTTTTTGACAAAGGGTAGAAATTCATATTTTACCAGACAAACAACTCCACCTGATCGTCTCCCTTTTCTAGACAATTTTTATGGCAGGTTTACAAAAAACTTTAAATCCATGAAATATGTCAGTCTGAACATGTTCCACAAATGTCTCAACTAGACAAACAAAATCAAACTTACAGACAAAATTAACAAAATCATGATCACAAAATTTTGTCAACAGACCATTTATATTCTATGATAGGAACGAAAAGGCATATTTATTTTCTGTGACCGTTGCAATCCCCTCGTGCTCCCCACTGTCAGAGCGCTCACCACCCTGTCCCAACACGATGTGCTCAAAAGGCGCACTGACAGGCGAACTCGCTACCGGTGCCGCCACCCCTTGGTTCACCCTATCAGTTCCCCCAGAACAAAAACAGCCACTGTCACAGGGCCGACCGACCCCCTATCCCTTTTCCTCCAAAGTACCATTGTCCCCTAAATACCATTTTTCCCATCAATAATCAAATGGTCAAAGACCATAGCCGCTTTTTTGCCACTGTCCCTAGCTTTTTTCAGATGTGGAGACAACTTACGTCTGATCTCTCGAACCCGTGCAGAGAAGTCTTCACCAATGAAAACGTTGCTGCCTTTCAGTTTCCTTTTAGATTTCAGAATTAATTTTTTTTGTCTATAGAAGCAGCAACGGGCAATGATCGGTGAGTCAGGCTTTGTGTTAATACGGTGCACTCTATCGAATTCTATATCTTGTGACAGCTCTAATTGGTCTGTCAGCACATCTTTCAATTTTCCTTCGCACTGATCATTGGTCTCGTTTTGTCCCCTGGCAATTCCGTAAAAAATCAAATTGTTCCTCTTGGATCTTTCCTCAAGATCATCTGTTTTTCTTTCTAATTCTTCTACTCTATTTACCAACTCAGTGTTTATTTCCATTAATTTCTTATTTTCTGACCGCAAAACTCCCACCTCCTTTTCAGATCCCTGATTCCTCTGTCCAAAGATGAATACCGCTCATTCACCTGTGCCACTTCTTCGTTTACTTACCAAACTCACTGTTCATCGAGTTGGTCATGGCCTTCAGCATTTCAGCCTAGTCTTCCACCGTGGACTGCTGCAGAGGAGGAGTCTGCCCGCTTTCCGATGCTCCGGACATACGGTCGGTCGAGGTCCTGTGGTCACAACAGGAGAGCTAGAGGGAAAGAGAGCATCAGGTAGACCCAGGGAAAAAATATTGGACGGACTTGCAGAGTGGCTTAAGAAAGAGAAGGTGGAAGATATGCTTGCGGCAACAAGGGACATATGCATATGGGGGGAGGGGGGGGGCATGATCGTCACGCCATGTGGCAAGGCACTTGATGATGATGATGATACTGAGTCCCTGTGTCAAGTACTTTTCAAACGTAATATTTTGCAACTTGGAAGTGTAGTTTTTGAAAGAAGTAGTTTAAATCCTACATAGATCAATCAAATATGATCTCGCATAATCAGTACATCTTTGAGGTGAACTTTGTTTGGTCTTCACTAAGGCATGTGAGCAGTTCATTCTTATAGTCTGTTCACTACATTTTTTCATCTCATGTTAGTGTTTCTTGTTTTTTCTGTGTTCTCGAGGTTTATCTTTTGGGGAATGCATACCACTAGATAATTTTATTTAAAACATATGTTAATAGGTACCGTAATGGACCTTCGTTGATTGTTTTAACAATGTTTGTTGTTTGTTTGTTTGTTTGTCTGTTTGTTTGTTTGTTTGTCTGTTTTGTTGTTTGTTTGTGTTGTTTGTCTGTTTGTTTGTTATCGATTATTCCTTGATATGTAGGTCAAGATCTTAAACAGGAAATAGAACGAGCCACTGGCAAAAAAATCTTGTACATTACAGTTTAATTATATCAGACCGGTGTTTCAGCTAAACACAAACACAAAAGAATAACTAACTTACTTACACAACATGATGCTATGAAAAGGGCCTATAACAAACATTAACAGCATTCATAAAAAATAACTTTATCCCACTAAGCCATACGATTGTACCTTGGCGCCTAATAACAAACCAAATGCGTGCTGCTTTCACAGCAAATCAATGCGTTAGGTGAACAAAAATGCCCATAAGTAGTATCTCAGAGATTCAAGTGAAAAAAAATAAACTGAGATCTCAAGAGCACCTGGCTGTCAGCGCGCACAAGTAAGAACACATATCCGACCAAAATATGCAACCTACAGCTGTTACTATTTTGCATGCATACGTGCACTGGCATGAACTTGGTTGTGATTCAGATGTATCGAAGTTATATCGAAGTTATATTGTTACTGTTATGTACACACGCACACACACACACACACACACACACGCCGCGCGCGCACACGCACACACACACACACACACCACACCACACACACACACACACACACACACACACACACAGGCGCGCTCACGCACACACATACATACACACGTACACACACATACACACAGACATACACATACACGCTCACATATGCACACACACACACACACACACACACACACACACACACACACCACACACACACACACTACACTACACATACCCACACACACACTACACTACACACACCCACACTCGCGTGCGCGCACGCACACACACACACACTACACCACACACACACACAAACACACACGCACACGCACACACACACTAAACTACACACGCACACACACCACTAAACTACACACGCACACACACACTACATAACACACACAAACACAACACACACACACACACACACACACACACACACACACACACACACACACACACACACACACACACACATACTCAGTGCACATCAGATTTTAATCCGACCCACTTCTCAAGGTGCAATAAGTTGTGTCAGGAGAGCGAACTGAACTATTGTACTTGCGTTCCAGACACCCTCAAGTTGACAGATGTTTAAAAAGAAACACGCAAAGTCAATATCAGGAACAGCACATGTGGAGGGAACTGTCAGAGGGTGCAGAGTTATCTCCCATCCCCCTTTTCTTGACTCTCTTATACAGAGTATGATGCGACAGGCCATATCAGCTGCGCATTAAACAGTTTCAGTTTTCAGTTTCAATTTCTCAAGATGACATCTCCGCGCTCGGAATGAATTCCATAAGCACTAACGTCACACACGTGCCATATGATGGAGAAGATCCTGAATGATCACGACACAAGCTTTTTTGAGTCTGCACATAAATCCACGAGCTTGGTCAGATCCTGAGGTCCTACCTAGAGATAGTTCCGTAACCCTGGAGTCGTAGGGGAGTGAGATGGTAGAAACCTCAATTTTTTTCCAGGGGCCACCAGCAACATGGGGTCTGAGCCCATCCCCTCTCCTCGGAAGGGGACGGAAAAAAAACAAAAACGAGTAGGGCCTGTGTGCTTTCTGGCTTGCGTACGTTAAAGATCCCACATAATTTGAAAATCATGAACAGCAGGGCTTTCGCCCAGTTGCCGTGATAGAAAACATTGGAGAGAAAAGATAATTTCCCCAGGTCTGTACTCTTGAAGGCCAGTTAGCCTCCTTGTCTTTCTACTCGTAAAGTCATGGCAAAACAATCGGTGGCGCAGTACAATGGCGACTCATTCTCAAAAGGGGAGAGCAGCCCAAGTTTCCCATGGTGAATCCACTGGGACAAAGGAAACGAACATGAATATAAATATGAATGGTTAAGACATTCGCCTGCCATTAACTAAATTTGAGGTTTCATGGCTCGTTTCCCGTTGGGGCCTTAACTTTTCTTCTAAGTTTCGCCGGAAAATGAAACTGAACGTCTTGTCTTTCGAAAGGGGACGAAAAAGGAGTCGGACCCGTGTGCTTTCGGGCCTGCACAGGCTAAAAGATCCTTCAGCAGTTGAAAATCGTAAGGAGTAGGGCATTTGCTCGGCTGCCCTAGTATAAAATTATTGGAGAGATAGGTTGATTTCCCAGGTTCTTCCCCTTGCATGCCTCTTTGCATTTCTGAAGACTGCAACAACATAATCAAATGCGGTCATTTCATCTAACAGTTTAAGTTCTCGGTGTTCCACTAAAATGTGTGACTATATGTGACACGCAGTAAGTCATAAAGAGAAAGATATAGAAAGAGATAAAACTACAGACAGACAGACAGACAGATAGACAGAGAGAGAGAGAACACACACACACAGAGTGAGAGACACAGAGACACAGAGACAGACAGACAGACAGAGACAGAAAGACAGAGAAACAGAGACAAAGAGACAGAGACAGAGAGAGTCACAGATAGAGAGAGAGTAAAAGAGAGAGAGAGAGAGAGAGAGAGTCACAGAGAGACATACAGACAGACAGACAGCCAGAGAAAGAAAGACAGAAAGAGATACAGAGAGACAGAGAGAGACAGACAGACAAACAGAGACAGACAGACAGACAAAAAGAGAGAGGAGGGGGACAGAGAGGGACAGAGATAAAGACAGAGACAGACACCAACGAATAAATAATCAATTATTCATCAGCCAACATCTGCCATTGACACTGATCCAAAGTTATGACTGATGTCACTGTAGCGTACCCGTGTGGGCATAAAGACCAGGACATACCGTATTGTCTACCATAAATTGTACACTTTACTTACGAATTATACATGTACATCTACCAGTGTGCTGAAAAGTCCCTGAAGATACACCTAACGCACAGTCATTGTTTTTGTAATATTAATTCCATCTTGAATGTTATATAGAACCAATACTGTTGTACGGATTTGAGGCGTGGACAGTCAACAAGCAAAGCCAGAACAAGATTGAGGCAGCCGAGATGTGGTTACTAAGTAGAATGTTGAGAGTTCCATGGACAGCAAAGAAAACAAACGAGACAGTCTTGATGGAGGCAGACACAAGTAGATCACTCATAAGGAAGATTAGGAAAAGACAGGCAACATCTATAGGCCATTTTATGAAGAAGGGGGGTTTGGAGCACCTGGTCACAACGGGAAAGCTGGAGAGAAAGAGAGCACCAGGTAGACCTAGAGAGAAAATGCTGGACGGACTTGAAGAGTGGCTGGGGACGAGGAGGGTGGGGGCGATGCTAGGGGCAACGAGAGATAGAGACAGATGGAAGTCCATGATCACCATCGCCATGCGGCAGGGCACCTCTGCAAGTCCGTTAAGCATTTTCTCCCTGGGTTTACCTGGTGCTCTCTTTCCCTCCTGCATTTCCCCTTGTGACCAGGTGCTCCAAATCCCCTTCCTAACAAAATGGCCTATAAATGTTGCCTGTCTTTTCATAATCGTCCTTATGAGTGATCTACTTGCGTCTGCCTCCACCAAGACCGTCTCGTTTGTTTTCTTTGCTGTCCATGGAACTCGCAACAAAATCAAGGAGTGGCCAAAACAGAGAGGGGGGGGGGGAGGGACAGAGAGACAGACAGACACAGAGAGAGAGAGATAAAGAGACAGAGACAGAGAGAGTGAGAGAGGGAGGGAGAGAGAGAGAGGGAGAGAGGGAGGGAGAGAGGGGAAGAGGGAGAGAGAGAAGAGAGAGATAAGAGAGAGATAAGAGAGACAGACAGACAGACAGACAGAGAGACAGACAGACAGACAGACAGAGAGAGGGTACTAAACGCACAAATCACAAATGCAAAAGGGACATCATGTTATTAGTCACTTTAACCAACATACATATATCATAAAACGTGTTTAAAACGATAGGGGTGGGAAAAGCATTAGGGAAGCAGTAACCCGCATGACAAAGAAAGTACAGTAGGCTACTTTAATCTGAAAAAGACCAAGTGTGTCGTGTACGCAGCTTACTTTCAGCGTGCGTATTAAAAGAATATGATTCAAATTCAGTGTTTTTTTTTTTTGGGGGGGGGGGTTTGTTTAGTTTGGTTTTATATTCATATTCATTTTTTTGTTGTTGGTCACAGTGGATTTACCACGTGAAACTCAGTCTACATTCTTTTTTGAGAGTGCGCTGCCGCAGTGTTGCGATACCTTTTTTTTAACCGAGGCATCAGAAAGGCAAATAGGCTCATTGGTCTTTAGGAAAAGAGACCTGGGAAATCAACCTCTCTCTCCCATGTTTACTACCGAGGCAGTCGGGCAAATTGCCCGGTCCTTTATGATTTTCAGCTATCGTGGGATCTTCAGCGTGCCCAGTCCAGAAGGCACACGAGTCCCATTCATTTTTTTTATTTCGTCCCCTTCCAAAGGACCAGACATTCAGTTTGAATTTCGGGTCAGACTGAGTAGAAAAGTAGAGGCCTCAACGGGGGAACGAACCCTGGGACGTCGAGTTCAGTTATTGGCAAGGGAAAGTCCGAACCATTCTGCCGCTCTTCTGTGGGTTTGGTTGTAAAGCGTTACGACTTGTTTTTTTCCGGATGCATGTGTGCACGTTGTTATGTGTGTGCACGCTGTTTTGCCCATAGTGTGCAGGCATTGTGTTGCTGCTCTGTCTGAATAGTCTGTCTTTGGTGAGCGTGCATGTTAAATTTTTTTTTCATTTGTCTACAAGCCACTGCCATTTGCTGTTATTTTACCTGAGGGGATTTCTTGTTTTTCACTCATTACCGTGACATCAGTCTTCTTTGCTATTCAGTTCTAGCCCGTTATTTCTGCTTTCTGTTTCAATTATATTCACAAAAAGTTTGTAGGTCGTCTATAACCAAAGCAGTGTCATCTGCATAAAGAAGATTGTTTATATTTTTTCCTCCAAAACATACACAATACTTCAACAGGAAAAATAAATGAAAAGAAAATCAAGTACACATATCAATGCATCCGTGCACATAATCTAAAGAGATACCCCTGGTTTTGACCACTCCGTTAAATTTATCACATAGGGGATTAAAAAACGTACCTGAATATAAATTGAAACATATGTAAGGACACTAAAACTTACATAAAAACGGGCCTAAATTACCTAAAATTGCTTCTGCATATTCATTTTCCCAGAACCAAAAATGCACGTGATACATGTACCCAATTATCAATTCTAAAAGAAAGCATGTGAGACTTAATCGAACACATACAGGTAAATGGATCAGCAAGGCAGAAAATGATAGGAAGAAATGACAGAAAGCAAAGGAATAAGGCAGAAACAAAGAGAGTGACAGAAAAGAGGAAACTTATAGCACAGAATTTCCAGAAATTGGGGAGACTATAATATATACTGAAAGAGTCCCCGACATCCCCTCGGGGGACGACCGCACTTGTTGTTATCCGAGCGTATACACACGAAAGAGCATTCCACCTCTTGCAGGCATGTACATACATGTATGTTGACCTGTGAGATCTGAACAATCTCCATCCTTTACCCACCAGGAACTGCGATGGCCCTCGCTCCAAGACAGACATCAAATCGCCCGCCTCACCATGCTACACAAAATACGGAACATATGGTGTGCATGAACAGCATGAAGCAAAAGATGGAGCCTGCCATAGCCCGCCAGAGGAGAGGCCACGACCATCAATATAATCAACCGAGATGCCGCACACAATACCAGCAAACAGACTTTTCTACCAAGAACAATCCGCGACTGGAACCGCCTGCCCCAGAGCGTTCGTGGAGGCCACAACCATCGACACCTTTGTGTCAAAAGCCTCCAAACTCACTAAATAAGCTGCATTTTGTGTGTGTGTGTGTGTTTTTTTAACCATGGACACCTTTGCGTCAAGGGCCTCCAAATTCACTAAATAGGCTTTTTTTTACCTCCTCTAAAGTGACAGAGTAATCAACGGGTTGATTGAGGTCGCTTCCCTGGAAGAAGAAGAAGAAGAAGAAGAAGAAGAAGAAGAAGAAGAAGAAGAAGAAGAAGAAGAAAAAGAAGAAGAAGAAGAAGAAGAAAAAGAAGAAGAAAAAGAAGAAGAAGAAGAAGAAGTACCCAAACTGGATCGAGCCCAGACCTTCCAATTGGAAGTTCAACGCCTTGGCCACTTGATCATCGTGTCTGTCAAGATCGATAGAATTATTCAACAAGTGTTGCTATTGTCTACCTCACTTGATCGCGCAGACTGGGTTGTTATGTTTGATGAGTGCACTAACATGACCTTTTTGCAATGCATGAGAACAGCAAAATGCCCATGAAAATGACTGTCAAGCCCCATTGTTGTATTTTTGTTTTTTGTTTTTGTTTTTTTTTCGATTTTATGAACTTCATGTGGTGAGATTATCATTTTGAACATAGATCGAATCAAAGGTTATCAAGCCAAAACACGCAAATCAAATTTCAAAGTTTTCAAGCCAAATCTTCTTGGTGGGACAAAAGGTTCAACAAGATAATTAGATCTGATTCGTATACTTCCTCAACAACTGATTAAGCCTAAACGAAATAAAATCATTCACAGTCTTCTGTTACAGAGGATTTGGATCTTTCAGTGATTAGAAGGTTATGGTTTAGAACTCCCATAAGTTGGCAAACAATGTGTGTGGGATTTTTTTGTTTGTTTGTTTGTTTGTTTTTGTCTAAACCGGCTCTTATCCTTAAAGGACCTGGAAGTGGCACGAGATCATCGGGAAGGCTGAGACTACACAATCGAGTCTCATCCACGAAAATGAGATTGTAGTTTAGAACTTCCATAAGCCGGCAAACAATGTGTGTGTGTGTGATTAATTGATTGATTGATTGATTGATTGATTGATTGATTGATGTTGATTGGGATTGATATGATTGATTTATTTATTTATTTGTTTATTATTTATATTTATTATCTATTTACTTATTTATTTATCATTATTTATTTGTTTGTTTATTTATCATTTATAAACGGGAGTTAGTCAAGAGCGGTAATTCTTTCTGCACATATCTGGGCAGAGACGTCATAGAGGTACACTTGTCTCCCTTATCAAATCTCTTGACTGTTAAAGTATGAGGCGATCTGTCAAGTCATCCCCACCACATTCCTAGTGGCTCCCCCGCTGACGATCTGTAAGATAATCGGAGTACTTTGCCTCAGTCTGTTTTTAGGAGTTCTCCTATAACCATGAAAGTATTCTGTTGATTATCGGAGAAGACCTCCACGATGCATTTTCTTCTTCTTTTATTTTCATTCCGTTGATTCTAATCGGCTTATTGGGATCTGCCGCTTCTCTGGTGGATATTGAATCACGTGTAGTCTTTGGAGTATACCACGTATAGAATTAAACGTTATTGTTTTAGGATTTTTGAGTCCGTTTGTTTGTTTAAAGCCCAGCCGACTGCGTAGAGCCATATCAGGGCTA
Source organism: Monoplex corrugatus (assembly GCA_030674185.1). Taxonomy (NCBI): domain Eukaryota; kingdom Metazoa; phylum Mollusca; class Gastropoda; order Littorinimorpha; family Ranellidae; genus Monoplex; species Monoplex corrugatus. The sequence continues at coordinate 57,065,642 of CM060309.1, forward strand.
TAACCGTTTCAAAACACACACAACACCTCAACAGGAAAAGAACATTAAGTACATATATCAATGCATTCGCGCACATAATCTAAGGAGATGCTCTTGGCGTTGACCACTCCGTCCAATTTATTATACAGGAGATTTAAAAAACATACCTGAATACAATTTTAAATATAACTAAGGGCTTTAAAGGTTATATAAATCAGGCCTAAAATTGCTTCCGCATATCTCATTTTCCTACAGTCAAAAATGCACTTAATACCCTATATATATGCCCAACTATCACTCCTAAAGAGAAAGTACGTAAGACTTGACTGATTAACACATACAGGTAAATGGACTAACAAGGCAAAAAGGGATAAGAAGAAATGACAGAAGACAAAGGAACAAGGCAGAACAAAGAGAGTGACAGAAAAAAAGAAATTTCTAGCTGAGAATTTCCAGAAGTTGGGGATACTATTTATACTGAAGGAGCCCCCGGCATCTCCACGGAGGGAAAGTATACGTGATGATGATGTTATGTCCAGAAAAAGTAAAGTGAACATGAAAGGGGAGATCTAGCTATGATAGTTATGTGAGTAACTGGTTTAACTTCAGATCTACACATAAACGGCATAACATATTGATTAGAATATAATGTTTTCCGAGAGCTGATGTGAAGCTCGATCAGTCATAGATGCGAAACCGATGCATGGCAAGATCTAAGGCCCGCTTACAATAATTCGCTCTAGTCTTCAAAATGTTAACGGGTACTTATCCATCTTAGATTGAGGCAGCCGAGATGGGTGGTTTCTAAGAAGAATGTTGAGAGTTCCATGGACGGCAAAGAAAACAAACGAGACAGTCTTGATGAAGGCAGACACAAGTAGATCACTCATAAGGAAGATTAGGAAATGACAGGCAACATTTATAGGCTATTTTGTGAGGAAGGTGGATTTGGAGCACCTGGTCACAACGGGATAGCTGGAAGGAAAGAGAGCACCAGGTAGACCCAGGGAGAAAATACTAGACGGACTTGCAGAGTGGCTGAAGACGAGGAGGGTGGAGGAGATGCTTGGGGCAACAAGAGATAGAGACAGATGGAAGTCCATGATCTCCAACGCCATGCGGCAGGGCACCTGATGATGATGATGATGATTATTCATCTTCTTAGATTCCCCCCGTGCGGATGCCGGGGCTCTTTCAGTATAAAATAGTGTCCCTACCTTCTGGAAATTCTGTGCTAGAAATTGTCCATGTTTCTTTGTTTCTGCTTTGTTCCTTTGCTTTCTGTCATTTCTTCCTATCATTTTGTGCCTTACTGGTCCGTTCACCTGTACATGTATGTGTTCGATAAAGTCTTATATACTTTTTCTAAGCATTGATAATTGGGTACATATATGTAAGTGCATTTTTGGCTCTAGGGAAGTGAGATATACGTAAGCAATTTTAGGTAATTTAAGCCCATTTTTATATATGCTTTTGTGTCCTTAGGGTATGCTTAAATTTGTATTCAGGTATGTTTTATTTTAAATACCCTGCGCGATAAATTGGACGGAGTGGCCAAAGCCAGGGGCACGTCCTTAGATTATGTGCGTAAATGCATTGATATGTGTACTTAGTTTTCTTTTCTTTCTTTCTTTTTTTTTAACCTGTTGAAGATTTGTATGTTTTGAAACGGTTTTAGACCTGATGTGGCTCTACGCAGTTGGATGTGCTTTAAACAACAATAGCAATAACAATGACAATAACAATCTTCTTAGATAAGAACGTTAAACCAATGAAACACAGAAGATGCCACAGCCTTTATAATACCAGTCCTGAGAGGAATCGATTTCTCTACCACCTCCCTATAATGGAACAATTACATCGTAGAAGGTCTTCAATATTGTACTATATTATATTTCACTCCACAAAGTACTGAGTTTACAAACTTTCTTGGGATAAAGGTTGGAGGAAAACATGATAAACAATGTTCGTTACGCACACGACACCGGTCTAATTGCAGAAAACGAAAGACCTGCAAAACCTTGTGAATATGATAGAAATATAAAGCAGAAATAAAGGGCTGGAGCTAAATAGCAAGAAGACTAAAGTCATGGCAATCAGTAAAAATATAACCTTAGGCAAAATAACAGGAAATGACACAACACTGGGACAAGTTTATAAGTTCAAATATCTGGGAACAGTCATCCCATCAGACGGCAGATGCACATTAGAAATAGCCAGCAGGATCTGCCATGCTAAAACAGCATTCAAGAAAATGAAAAGCTTTCTTACCAACCATTGCCTATCAATTGACTGCAGGAAGAGAGTTTTTCAGTGTTAAATAGAACCGATACTGTTCTACGTATGTGAAGTGCGGACAGTCAACAAGCAAAGTCAGAACTAGATTAGGGAAGCTGACATCTGGTTTCCAAGAAGAAAGTTATGAGTTCCATGGACAGCAAAGAAAACAAACGAGACAGTCTTGAAAGAGGCAGACACAAAAAGCATAAATGAAGAAAAATACGAAAAGACAGGCAACATTTATAGGACATTTCATGAGAGAAGAGAATTTTCAGCACCTAGTCACAACAGGAAAGCTGGAGGAAAAAAGAACAGCAGATAAACACAGGGAGAACATATTGGACGGACTTGCGGAGCGGATGAAGACAGAGAGGGTGACAGATGTACTTACAGCGACAAGGGATAGATTCGTATGAAGGGCCACGATTGCCAACGCCATGTGGCACATAATAATAATAATAATAGTGAACATTTATGGCGCTTAATCTAAAAAAAGCCCTAAGCGCTTACAGTAAACACACACACACACGCACACACAACACACGCACACGCACACACACACACACACACACACACACACACACACACACACACACACCCGCACACACACACACACACACACACACACACACACACACACACACACACACACACCCGCACACAACACACACACACACACACACACACACACACACACACACACCCGCACACACAAACACACGCGCGCGGGCACAGATTTCAAGGTGGCAGCTGAAGTAAGAGTACAGAACTACAGGCTAGGATTTAAAAAGAGTGGTTTTTAGACTGGACTTAAACGAAGAAAGGGTACAGGTAGAGCGAAGAGGAAAGGGAAGTTTGTTCCAAATAGAGGGGGCCTGATAAGAAAAAGCACGTTCACCAAGAGTTTTGTTGCGGAAGCGTGGGATTCTAAATAAATAAATAATGATGATAATGATGATAAACTTTCTCCACACTGTCTTTGGTCAAAATATTGACAGCGTCATCATCAGGTGCCCTGCCGCATGGCGTTGGCGATCATGGAGTTTCATCTGTCTCTATCTCTCGTTGCCCCTAGCATCTCCCCCACCCCCCTCGTCCCCAGCCACTCTGCAAGTCCGTCCAGCATTTTCTCCCTGGGTCTACCCGGTGCTCTCTTTCACTCCAGCTTTCCCGTTGTGACCAAGTGCTCCAAATCCCCCTTCCTCATAAAATGGCCTGTAAATGTTGCCTGTCTTTTCCTAATCTTCCTTATTAAGGATCTTCTTGTGTCTGCCTCCATCAAGACTCTCATTTGTTTTCTTTGCCATCCATGGAACTCTCAACATTCTTCTTAGAAACCACATCTCGGCTGCCTCAATCTTGTTCTGGCTTTGTTTGTTGACTGTCCACGCCTCACATCCGCACAACATTATTTGTTCTATATAACATTCAAGAACTCTCTTCCTGACGTTAATTGACAGCGTATCGGATAAAAAAAAAGGAATAACTGAGTCATCACACAGTCAGCCGCCAGCAACAGATGGCAATCTTTCCCTCTTATGATTTGGATCTGGAGAGCGAGATAAAACGCCGTCTTGATGTTTTGATGTTATAGCTTCTCGTGTGTAGAAAAGACAATAGAGCTCAGTGTGGAGTGCATTCATATGGGACGTAAGCGCGCATGAAGTGGATACCTGGATGGAACAGTCTCTTTCCCCACATCTTCTGTTGGATCTTTATCGTTTGTGAGATGATAACTGAGACAGTTGGGGCAATAAGCACTTGGCTTAAGTAAAAGAACCCCAACGTCGCTGACCTTAACAGAACTCTCTGAAATCAGCAATTCTTTTTTGATAGATAAAAGCACTGTATCAAATCTCGTACGGCTCTGTGTTGTGATGATGTGTTTCACCTGGAAACAAACATACAAACGAACAAACAAGCAAAACATAAATAGGCACACAAACATACAAACAAACAAACAAGCAAAAAGTAATTAAACACACAAACAGACAAACAAACAAAAGAACAACAACAACAACAACACACACACACACACACATACACACGCACACACACATACACAAAAGAACAACACACACACACACAAACACACATACACACACACAAACATACACACACAAACAAAACACACACACACGCACACACACACACACACACACACACACACACACACACACACACACACAAATAAAGAAACAAATCTACTCAGTTCCATAGCCGAATAATCTAAATTCAGAAATAAATAGGTCTACAAATAAGGGAAAAGCTTGATTAAAAAAAATTATGTCGACATGCTTTACATGCAGACAAACAGATGGAGAAGTAGGCACGGTCATCATCAGGTGCCCTGCCGCATGGCGTTGGCGATCATGGACTTCCATCTGTCTCTATCTCTCGTTGCCCCCAGCGTCTCCCTCACCCTGCTCGTCCCCAGCCACCCTGCAAGTCCGTCTAGCATTTTCTCCCTGGATCTACCTGGTGCTCTCTTTCCCTCCAGCTTTCCCGTTGTGACCAGGTGCTCCAAATCCCCCTTCCTCATAAAATGGCCTATAAATGTTGTCTGTCTTTTCCTAATCTTCCTTATGAGTGATCTACTTGTGTCTACCTCCATCAAGACTGTCTCGTTTGTTTGTTTTACATGCAAACAAACAGATGGACAAGTAGGCACAGTAATCAAGGGATTAGACATCAGACTTCCAATTGCTTCGATCCTGCCACGGTTCCTCATGCCTGGTGGACATTTTTCCCATCTCTCAGCACAATAATTATGTATGCAAGCCTGTTAGTGCCTAAAACCGCTTCGTGTGAATACTTACGCAGAACATCAAGTATGCGTTGTTAAAGATCATGTATGGTAAAGTTCTGGTTATAAGCCGCGACGTTTTTCCCCAGCGGCTTAAAAAACGATGCGGCTTTTTTGCGGATTTTCCCCGATCCCAGGAGCGTTACGTTCTCGTATATTCTTAGCTTCTCTTTAACTCACCAAAATCGTGTTTACCGTTCATGAATTTTCTGGTGAGCTCCATGTTAAAGTGTTAACTGTTAACTGTTTACGTTTTTAAATCAAATCCACGCACATTGAAGCATTTGGATCGGTATTCAGATCTGGTCTGCTCAAGCGTATGGACCCTCATCATGCCGAAAATGCGACGTAATGCCTACGCAGCATCCTTCAAGTTGAAGGCGATCGAAAAAGTGCGGCTTATAAACCAGTGCGGCTTATGTGTGAATATAGTTAAGATTTTTCTTTAATTTAGTGGGTGCGCCTTATGTACCGGTGCGCCCAATAGCTCGAACTTTACGGTAGATCATCCGAATGTCCGGTGGATTAGAAAAAGCTGGAGCAAACCCAGCATCAACGCCCATCGAAAATGGGTTATGCAGACTGTGTAGCAACATACTGCCTGCACAGTGTGGGCAAAAGAACGTGCATACAGTCATCGAAAAAATAAAACAGAATGATTTTTGAAAAAAAGGAGATTGAACAGAAGACATATGGGGAAACAGAGAAACATCACACTCACACACACACACACACACACACACACACACACACACACACACACACACACACACACACACACAAACACACACACACGCGCACGCACACACACACACACATACACATACACACATACACACACACATACACACACACGCACGCACACATACACACACACACATACACATACACATACACATACACACACACACACACATACACACACACACACACACACACACGCACGCACACACACACACAACACGCACACACACATATGCACGCACACATACACACACACACACACACAAACACACACAGGCACGCACGCACGCACGCACACATACACACACACGCACGCACACACACACACACACACATACTCACACACAAACACACACACATACACACACACACACACACACACACACACACACACACATATATATATATACAAGCTACTGTAAAAGAAAGAGATAGACACAGACATATAATGAAACAACAGAGTCAAATGCCAACAGAATAAAAGCCCAAGAGATGCATGTCATTCGCTGCACAATAAATCATTCATCACACATAATCTACTGACTGACGTTGATCTCAAAGTTAACGTGACTGAGATGTCACTGTGAGGGTTCGTGTGGTCCTATGGTTAGAGTAAGGACCGCAAGTTCATATAACACATAGCTATTAGCATATTATATTGTTCTGTCTATTTGTCTGTCTATCTGTCTGTCTGTCTGTCTGTCTATCTGTCTGTCTATCTGTCTATCTGTCGATCTATCTATCTATCTATCTCTCTCTCTCTTATATATATATATATCTATCTATCTATCTATTTGTCCATCTATATATCTATCTATCTATCTATCTATTTATCTATTTCTCTATCGATCTGTCTGTCATATGTATGCCTCAGAGCAAGGACAAAGGTCCGTGAAGCCCTCATCAGAGACATGCTATTTGCCGACGATGCCGCAGTTGTGACCCATACTCAGCGGGACTTGCAATCACTAATGGACCGCTTCTCCCAGGCCTGCAGAGATTTTGGTCTGACCATCAGTCTTAAAAAGACAAACGTCCTGGGCCAAGACACGCCATCTCCACCAGCCATCACCATTGATGACTACGAGCTTGAAGCCATCCATCAATTCACATATCTTGGGTCCACCATCACCGATAACCTCTCCCTTGAACCAGAGGTCGACAAGAGGATCGGGAAGGCAGCCACAACACTAGTCCGCCTCACACAAAGGGTGTGGACAAATCCCAAGCTGACCACAAAAACAAAGATGGCTGTATACAACGCCTGTGTCCTCAGCACCTTGCTGTATGGCAGCGAGGCGTGGACCACGCATGCTCATCAGGAGAAAAGGCTCAATACCTTCCACCTGAGAAGCCTACGGCGCATACTTGGTATTTCCTGGCAAGACAAGGTGACCAACACCGAAGTCCTAACCTGTGCTGGCCTCCCAACCATGCATACCATGCTGAGACAGCGTCGGCTGCGCTGGTTGGGCCACGTTCGCCGCATGGAAGATGGTCGCATCCCAAAAGACATCCTTTATGGTGAGCTTGCCACAGGGCAGAGAAACATTGGCCGCCCACAGCTGAGATACAAAGACGTTTGCAAGCGTGACATGAAGGCGCTTGAGATCAACACTGAGTCCTGGGAGGACCTCGCAGACGACCGCAACAGCTGGAGAACTACTCTCAAGAATCAGCTGCGGATTGGTGAGGACAAACTGTCAGCTTCTGCAGCAGAAAAGCGAGTTCGCAGAAAAGGGATGACAGCCAACAGACCAGCATCAGCATACACATGCGACCGCTGCGACAGAGACTGCCTCTCTCGCATTGGTCTGTACAGTCACAGGCGACGCTGCTTGGACCAAGCAGACAGCCCATCTAGACATTAGAACGGATGTACTTTGTCCATGGTCAGTCATGACCGAAGGAGGCCTACTACTACTATATGTATGTATGCATGTATCTATCTATCTGTCCATCTATCTATCTATCTATCTATCTATCTATCTATCTATCTATCTATCTATCTGTCAGTCTGTCTGTATGTATGTATGTCTGTCTATCTGTCTGTCTGTCTGACTATTTATGTATCAGTCTGTCTAGCTATCTATCTATCTATCTATCTATCTATCTATCTATCTCTCTGTCTGTCTGTCTGTCTGTCTATATAAGTGGGTATATTTGTGTGTGTGTGTGTGTGTGTGTACGTGTGTGTATGTGTGTGTGTTTGTCTGTCTGTCTGTGCGCGCGCGGACGCGCGCGCGCGTATGTGTGTGTGTGTGTGTGTGTGTGTGTGTGTGTGTGTTGTGTGTGTGTGTGTGTGTGTGTGTGTGTGTGTGTGTGTGTTGAATAGGAGAGTTAACAAAGCGAACAAAGTCTTCAGACTGCTAATCGAAAGGTCTGGGGTTAGATCCGGCCTGATTGCACAATTCTGCATGGTGGACAAAAAAAGTTTTGAGATTTTTCCAATCTTCCAAGTCAGCGTTTGTGTAGACTTTTGGTAGATGTTCGCAGGACAGAGAGAGTCATGAACACGCACACACGCACGCACACACACAACACAACACACACACACACAACACACACACACACACACACAAC
>CM060309.1:57084033-57101533 GCA_030674185.1 Monoplex corrugatus
AAAGAAAGGCAAACGGAGAATCAGAGACCAAGCATCAGCGGTAACAAATCTATATTATACAAAACGCAACAGCTTCATTAAAATTTGAATACATCTTTAAGGGAGAGAGTTAAACTTCCTTGACCAACACTTCTGGTGCCTGTATCTCCCCATCCAGTTTTACACAATGACAATAGCAATGAAAGCGTATAGAGGATGGGATATGTAGCTGAAAGTGTACACTTCTCTCTCTCTCACTCTCTCTCTCTCTCTTTTTTCTCTTTTCTCTCTCTCTCTCTCCCTCCTCCCCCCTCTCTCTCTCTCTCTCTCTTTCTCTGTGTGTGTGTGTGTGTTGTGTGTGTGTGTGTGTGTGCACGTGCTTCTGGACGCATAGCACACTTACATTGATGAAGGTCAAGTCTATCAATATCTGTCAAATACAACGCCAAGGCTTCAGCTGCTCAACATTCAATTTATAGGTCACTCTCCAGCGCTCTGATAAATATATATACATACACACACACACACACATATATATATATATATATATATATATATATATATATATATATATATATATACAACACGCTAAGTAGGGCTTCAAAGACATGACCAGAGTAGAGAGGTTATGCGCAGGCTTTTCCGCTTAAAACATGGCCATTTTTTAATATTCTTGATAACATGGTACCACTGATGCTACTCCATTTGGAATGTGTTTTTCGAGCGAGAAGATAGGTACTATCTCGAGAAACGTACGGTTTTTATGTCTGAGTGTGTTTTTCTTTAATTGCATTTTAGACTTGCAAGATTAACGTTGAGCATGGCTTTTGGTTGCTGTCTTTTGTTTTAACCTAGTTGTCGGTTCTGACGCGGTGTTAGCCCTGATATGGCTCTAGAAGTCGGCTGGGCTATAAGAATCATCATCACCATTTTGTGCCCTGGCAAAATGGCGTTGGCGATCAAGGCCCACCATATGTATCTATCCCTTGCTGCCGCAAGCACGTCTTCCACCCTCTCTGTCCTTAGCCACCCTGCAAGTCCATCCAATATTTTCTCCCTGGGTCTACCCGGTTTTCTCTTTCCCTACAGCTTTTTTGTTGTGACCGGGTGCTCTAATTCCCCTTTCCTCAGAAAATGTCCTGTAAATGTTGCCAGTCTTTTCCAAATCTTCCTTATGAATGGTCTTCTTGTATCTGTCTCCATCAAGACTGTCTCTTTGCTGTCCATGGACAATAATTTATGAGCTATGAACTATCTTGAGAAACAGAAACTGAAATTGTCACCGTCCTGTGTTCATTGCCGTAACATCTCTTTTAGAGTCAGTCATGCCTTCGCCCTATCAGTACTACAAGAAAGGAAAAACAGACGAATACAATACAGGTAGACATAGTCACTCTATTGAAGGGCCATTTTATTCCTGCCATTAGATGTATTTATCTATTTCCGGTAATTGGTGTCTACATGCAGCTATCGTTCACATGTTTTGTACTGCAGTGATGTATTGACATGCCAAGGTCTATGCTGCATTGATGTATTGATGTATGTAGTTGATTGTGTTTCCGTTGCATTATTATATTAACATAGCATTTTTTTTAAATGCAACGAGCACTCACAGACATGGATCGTGAGCGCTGTATAAATGAAAATATGACTGTTATTATTATTATTATTATTATTAGTGGTAGTAGTAGTAGTAGTAGTAGTAGTAGTAGTAGTAGTAGTAGTAGTAGTAGTAGTAGTAGTAGTAGTAGTATTGTTGTTGTTGTTATTGTCGTTGTTGTGTTTTTGTGCTTTTGTTGCTGCTGTCGTTGTTGCTGTTGTTGTTGTTGTTGTTGTCGTTGTTGAGTTGTTCGTACCGCCATCGTCATCACTCTTCTTCTTCTTCTCTTCTTCTTCTTCTTCTTCTTCTCTTCTTCTTCTTCTTCTTCTTCTTCTTCTTCTTCTTCTATTCTTCTTCGTATTCTTCTTCGTATTCTTCTTCTTTTTTTCATTATTGTTATTGTTGTTATTTTGATTGTTGTTGTTGTTGTTGTTGCAGTTGTTTTTGTTGTTCTTGTTGTTGTTGTTAGTAGTAGTAGTAGTAGTAGTAGTAGCTGTTGTAGTAGTAGTAGTAGTAGTAGAAGCATTTATATTACCATCATCATTATCATCATTAGTGTTACTTTTTTCTGTCAGTAGAATGAATATATTAGTGTACATCTCATACACAACGGCCACACCCTTGTTGATGAGGTAAAAGCTTAAAGGAAAAATTTTAAAAAAGACACGATATCACACATAGCAAACCAGTGCCATCCCCTTGACATATCGCCATTTGTTTCATGATCCTTTCATTCCTCACTAGCGTGTTACACACGTTCGGCAAATACAATGTTTCTGTTAACGCAGCGCAAATCATATCGGCAAATACAATGTTTCTGTTAACGCAGCGCAAATCATATCGGCAAATACAATGTTTCTGTTAACGCAGCGCAAAGCATATCGGCAAATACAATGTTTCTGTTAACGCAGCGCAAAGCATATCGGCAAATACAATGTTTCTGTTAACGCAGCGAAATCATATCATATCGGCAAATACAATGTTTCTGTTAACGCAGCGCAAATCATATCGGCAAATACAATGTTTCTGTTAATGCAGCGCAAATCATATCGGCAAATACAATGTTTCTGTTAACGCAGCGCAAATCATATCGGCAAATATAATGTTTCTGTTAACGCAGCGCAAATCATACTCACTTCTTGATCCAGTGTCTACAAAGTCAATGAAAATAGATACGCTTTAGGAGATTGTTTCATGAGATTTTTCTATTGCCACTCGTAGTCTGAAGACTACCAGTCAATGAAACAAATTTGCATTGCGCTGGTTGGTATTCTGAAGGGTATCGGTCAATGAAACAAATTTGCATTGTTCTGGTTGTTTTGAAGAGCACTTTGTCTGAGTAGTACCAAGAGCTTTGTCAGTGCCTTTGTGTCAGTATTCAACAATCGTAGAATCTCCATAATTCAGGGTTACATTATCCAGGTAGGAAATTATTCTTAACCCTTCTGGCCTGTCTTCCTTCAAAGCCTTTTTTCCTTTATGCATAGTAATCATAACATTGTTGTTGAAAACCATCTACTGCAATTGATGTCTCTGAAAAAAAAATCAGATGTGATTATGTGAATTCTATCTTTGAGACATACACTTTTAGGTTTACAGGTTGAAAGGAAGGATGTTGTTAGTAAAAAAAAAAAAGCCAAAGGAGGGAGGTGGGGGAACGCTGCATGTTTTGTACCAAATCGGTAAATGAACATCAACGTGGTAAATACCAAAACAAGAGGATTAAAGGAAAGAGAAACTTAGTAAAACAGGAGGAAACAACAACAACAACAACGATAACAAACAACTGAACAACAACACACCAACAACCAACATTTGCATCTCTTTGTCAATGACTGTAAATCTATGTTACAAACTAACAGCTAAACAACCAAAACGATAAACAAGGATACAAGCAAACAAACTAGCAAAACAACCAATACACAAACGCTTAGCTAACAATAGAAAAGATGTAGAAACAAACAAATAAGTAGACCACATCTTTGTACGGCAGTTAACACAACTATGCAACAAAACTAAGCATTTGATGTATTATGAGTTGACTTAAAAAAAGTGAGTGATATAATAACTTATCTTGTTTACGATTCTGTCATGCCTTGATCACGTTTATGATTCTATCAAGCCTTATAGCATGAAAGAACAACATTCTGATCAAAAACACTACTTTTCCGTTAACTACAACCATGTCAAATGAGTCTATCACGTTTTTGTTTGGTGGTAGCATTCTTACCAACAAATGCCTATCAATTAACATCAGAAAGAGAGTCTTTGAATGTTATATAGAACCAATACTGTTGTACGGATGCGAGGCGTGGACAGTCAGTAAACAAAGCCAGAACAAGATTGAGGCAGCCGAAATGTGGTTTCTAAGAAGACTGTTGAGAGTTCCATGGACAGCAAAGAAAACAAACGAGACAGTCTTGATGGAGGCAGACACAAAAAGATTAATTCATAAAGAAAGTTAGGAAAAGACCAGCAACATTTATAGACCATTTTATGAGGAAAGAGGAATTAGAGTACTGGCCACAACAGGAAAGCTGGAGGGAAAGAGAACACAAGGTAGGCCCAGGGAGAAGAATATTGGACGGACTTGCCGGGTGGCTGAAGACAGAGAGGGTGGAAGATGTACTTGAAGCAACAAGGGATAGATTGGTATGGAGGGCCACGATCGCCAACGCTATACGACAGGGTACATGATGATGATAATAATGACTTGATGTTCTGCATGCGTTTACCCACGGAGAGGGCTCCGATTCTAATAGGTCTGCACTCATGTTGACCCGGGAGATCGGACAAATCTGAACCCTTTTCCCACCAGCTGTAGGAGGTACCCAGGCAGGTTCGAACCGAGACCTTCCGATTGGAAGTCTGACGTCTTTTCCACTTGGCTGCTGCATCCGTTGTGAGAAAATATCGGAGGGGACTTGCAGGGTGGCTGAGGACAGAAAGCGTGGAGGATGTGTTTGAGGCGAAAAGGGTTAGACGCATATGGAGGGCCATGATCGCCAACGCCATGCGGCAGGACACATGACGAAGACCGTATCCGTCGTCAGTGATGCCTAATTTTGACTGTGCGGGTAAACAACATCACCAGGAAAAGCACAAGCGAGATGTCTACAGCTAGACAAAAAATTGTGCCCAGCTGTGCTAACACAGTACCGCCGTAAGGTCATCCAGCTAATCCTGGCATCCTATCTTAACGTGTTCTATATTGTTTTCCTACCTCTGGTTCGGATGGAAGAGAGAATTACAGTAGGGGAGGGGGAAGGACATCGGAAGAGAGGCGTGAAGCGGAGGAAGGGGGTGAGAAAGAGAGAGAGAGAAGAGAGACAGAGAGAGACAGAGAGAGACAGAGAGAGAGAATCATAGACAGAGACAGGGGACAGACTGAGATAAACAGACTGAGACAGACAGACAGACAGAAAGAGAGAGAGAGAGAAACAGACAGACAGACAGAAACAGAGAGAAACAGACAGGAAGATACATGTACAGAGACAGATACAGAGAGAAACAGACAGGCAGTTAAATTCAATAAGATAGAGAGCAGACAGATTATCGGAGACGAGATAAGGCAGAGGGCAAGACAGACAGACAGACAGACAGAGAGCGAGGAGAGAGAGAGTGAGAGAGAGAGAGAGAGAAAGTAAAAGAAAGAGAGAGGAAGGAGAGAGAGAGCGTATGGGAAGAGAAGGGTGGGTGGGGAAACAGAGAGAGACAAATGAAAATGAAAAAGAAAGGGAACAGGTGAGGAGGGCAGATAGAAAGAAACAAATGAAAGCAAAAGAGAGGATAATGCAAATGTTACCTTATTTTTAAAAACAGGAAGTTCTGAGCTAAACGCCTTTTTAGTATATAAAACTGCAAGGGTTTGCATCTGGGTGTTTTCGTGTTTCCTTAAGCCGGCCACTGACATGGATTAAAGGATCTTTAAGTGCGTATTTGATATTCTGCTCGTGTATTCAGACGAAGAGGGTCTAACCACTTGATATACTCTAAGAGGGAAGAGACTGAGAGAGCGACGGGTGGAGAAAGAGATGAATGAGAGGCAGCCAGAGAAAGAGAAAACGAAAAAAGAGAAAAGAGAGAGAGAAGACAGAAGAGAGACAGAGAGAGACAGACAGAGAAAGAGAAAACAAAGGAAGAGAGAAAGAGAGAGAAAGAGAGAGAGAGAAAGACAGAGAGAGAAAGAGAGAGAAGAGAAGAGAGAGAGAGAGAGAAGAGAGAGAGAGAGGCATGACAGAAATGTGACAGGAACAAAATTCATATATGTTAAACGGAGTACAACACCATCATTACATTTTATACCCATACCTCTTTCCTGTAGTTTGAAAAACGTCTCAAGCGCTTTTCTTGACAAGATAAGATTATATACAACATTTAAAACACGTTATTCCTTTAGTGTCTGTTTATCATGCCGTTCATTCCAGTTCTCCACCACAGCTCCAAACCCACAAGGAAAAAAAATGAGGCGCTATGAGAGTAGGGCATGAAGGGACACATAATCCAGAATAACGACGCTACGATAAAGAGAATGAGGACAATAGTGATGATGTTATGGGGCTTCATTTCGGATTGAGACTGCGCGACCAGCCTATGCTCTAAGTTTACTTTCACAATAGATCTTCACGTCAAGCAGGCCCTAGAGGTACAGATACCTGCTGCTCTCGTCTCGAAAACTGGGTGACTCTCAATGACGTATTCGTAAAGTTGATTGTGTGGACCCGGTTCTTGAGATATGCCTATAGAACGTTCGACTCAGGGTACGTTCTTCTTGGGAGCCAAAAAATCCCACATTCAATTTTGTTTTTGAATTGAAAGGATTTGAATCTACAACCTTTCTGTTGATTGTCCTTTGTGGTGATCGTTCGACCCAATTGACTTGTTAGCTTGTGTGTTTGTTTCGATTTGTTTTGTTTTGTTTTGTTTTGTTTTTTTGTATTGTTTTGTTTTGTTTTGTTTTGTTTTGTGTTTGTTTTTGTTTGTTTTGTTTTGTCTTTGCGGATTATCTTTCACTAAGAACTGACAGTGACAGAGATTCCGATTGAAAGTCTAGAATGACGCTGTTCAACGTCACTGATTGATTTGGTTCGTTTTCCCGTCGACACCCACCTCAGGTGATACGGCCGACGGGGATAACCATCTCAGAGAAGTGGGCGAAGGGGGCCTTATCTAATCATATTCCGTCACCAACACCACAACAACAATGATGTTAAGATGGGACAGTGAGAAAGCCAATTTTAATATTATAAATAATAATAATTACAATATTTATATAGCGCAAAATCTTGATAAAATCAAATCTAAGCGCTGAGGGATTCGAAAAAAGCACCGAGGATTCGAACCCACAACCATTAGCATGTGAATCCGACTGTTCAACGTCATCAAACTAAAGGATGTAAATTCAATGGCGTCACTCAAATTTTCTGCTTGTGCTTTTGTTATCTAGAGAAAGAAGGCACATTCATTCTGTTGATCACAAACACATACATAAACAATGTGACAAACGTGCGCATTTTCCAGTTGTCTTTTCCTTTTCTTCCATTTTTTTCTGTAATTTAACAAAAATGAAGAACGTTACTACAACTATTCCCTCTCTGTACCCTCTATCTTAACTCCAACCAATTTCTCTCGTCAAAGTACGTTATAAACACTCGTCAATGATATTACATCCATACTCTCTTCAGTGATGTCAATATCAACTCTCTAAAATGACAAGCTGTCACGGTTAGCACCCCCCAGCCCTGTTCCTTTGACAACTGGTATTTGTTTAATGCGCTTTTTCTTTCCCTCACACACGTAGGTCTCTATCGTTTGACAAACACAACAGGCGCCATTCACACCAAAACGGTCGATATGTGACCTAGTACATACATGTATACGATAAAAGCAAAAGGAGAGATACACACGTTTAAAGATTATTTCACGAGTTCGTGCCTGATTGTCTGGCTTTAACGCTACAACCAAGGACTAACGATTTTCATGTCTTGAGTTCAATCCCATCCTGCGAAACAAAAAGAAAATGCTGCCCGTTGCCCATCTGGGAGTGCCTCGACCATCCTGGTAATGCCAGTTTACTGGTTTATGTAGGTCATCTTCTACTGTCTTTCCTTTCCATTCTCTCCTGTTTTGTCCCAAGAATTTGCCAGCGCCTAGGGTCCTGCGCAGGCTACAAGAGTCTGGCAGATACTTAGGACTACTTATAAACGGTTGGATCGCGTATGGAATTACCCGAGATCAATGAATCCCTCATGAGCAAATTCCGAATAAGATCTGAACGAACGAGTTCTTCCCATTGCCGCTGGAGGTCTACAAAAAGCTGCCAGTCGATGAAACAGAATCACCATGCCCTATAATAATATCTTCAAAGAGGATTTGTCAGAAAGCTTATACAGCCATTTGTATACGACTCTCTTGCCATCTGTTGTCGAATTATTGTATCAATTGTCTGGCAGAAACACGTTGTGCGTGCAGTTCAACTGAGACATCCCGAGACAAATGGCCTTAATGTTGGCCTGTCTTGTTTTTGGTGTAATCCCTCACTATTTGGTAGCAATACATTACTGTCCAAAAACAGTTTGTTCTACATGGTTTTGATCAAAAAGCAGCACAGAACACAATACGTGGAAGCAATTGCAAATCGATTGGCGCCACAGACATGTCTGATGCAACCTCCCTGCCTCCCCTCCATCATCACCCCCTTCTTCTTTTTTCTTCTTCTTCTTCTTCTTTCTCTTCTTCTTCTTCTTCTTCTTCTTCTTCTTCTCTTCTTCTTCTTCGTCTTCTTCTTCTCTTCTTCTTCTTCTTCTTCTTCGTCTTCGTCTTCGTCTTCGTCTTCTTCTTCTTCTTCTTCTTCTTCTTCTTCTCTTCGTCTTCTTCTTCTTCTTCTTTCTTCTTCTTCTCTTCTACTTCTTCGCAACCCTTAGCCTGCCACGCAATTTAGGCTTAGAACAAAAACCTAATTGCCAAGTAAATTCCACCTAGAACAACAACAAAACGACATACCTACAGATCCACGAACACATACAGAACCAAAGGATGTCGTTGGGAAAAGGTTATGAATTAAAGTGTGAGCTACGATAGGTAATGATAACTGTCCATTCAGTTTCCTTCCAGTATATATGTACATATATACATACATACATGTATCTAGATAGATAATACATACATACATACATAGATGCATAGATAGATACATACATAGATACGTAGATGCATAGATCGACAGATGGATACATAGATACATAGACAGATACATAGATAAATGTATTTGCATATGTTAGTTTAGAATTTTATGTAGAATATTCAGCAACAGCTCCTGAGATCAACAATACAAAATGCAGGCTGATATTCCTTATCTTCCTAATAATCATCTTCCAAGAATCATCAGACTGCAGTTGAATTTCCCTTCACCATGCATTGTCTGTAACTCTAGATAAACAGCAGCTAAATTCATAAGTGTATACTGTAGGTCGTTTTGTGCTGCTCACATAAAATCTCGTGCAAGGTTCGCATCGCCGCCAGTTTACTTGCTTCGCATAGGCGTTCAGCCAATAAAAATGCTTAAAAAATACACTTCCGGGTGACGTAGTGGATTTCCCTGTTATTATTAGATTTTAGAGCACCTTGACGGGTCTAAAGCTACGAAGTTTATGTTTCCCGAACAAAGGAAGAACTTTCACGAGATCGAAAGCACGTGATTGACGTTCCCGAGCTGCAATCGTGGCATGACGTGGGCGTGAATTATCTGCCATTCCAGAACGGCTAGTGCAGCGCTGTTAAGATTAAATTTAAGAGTATCGGAGTGAGCATAATGGAAAGATGGAATGGATTTTTCTAGCTAGCGCATATACACGATAATCATTGCAGTGAGATATGAGACAAGGTGAGAGCAAAAGTGAAATGGGAGTGCATTAATGAAACTGTCCGAGCATAAAATACATGTGTCGATTTTGGGTTAACATTTTCGTTTGTTTACGTTTACTCGTCAAAAAGCTGAAGGCACTGATTATGCCCAAGCAAGTGAGCAAGCAATCAGCCAACCAATAAATCAACCAACCAACCAACCAACCAACCAGCCAGTCAACTGATCTATCAGTCAAGCAGCTAATCAATCAACCAAGCATTGTTGTGAAGCACTGCTTTGGCTATGATTGTTTCTGTCTTCATAATGAATCACTTAAATCCATATGCAAGTACGAATGAATAAAACAAATGTAGTGACAAAATCTAATCATTACCACATATCAATCATTGTCAAGCCTTATGAACTACAACAATGAAAGTTAGATGAAAGAAATATAATTGTATGTTCCCTTGATCATAATTTCTTTCATATCATCATCATCATCATCATCACACCGCCACCACCATCATCATCATCACCATCACATTATCATCATCGTCATCATTATCATTACATCATCTCATCATTACCATCAAATCATCATAATCATCATCAATTTCATTATCATCGCCATCGTTGTCGTCGTTGTCGTCAGCAAGCAGCAGCATCAGAAACAACAACAATAAACCAAGTAACAGCAAACGACAGAAACAAGTCTATATCACGAAAAAGAATACTTTCTATTATTCCAGTCAGAAACATGCGAGTGGTGACACTGCCAAAAATGGTTGGCTCATAAATTGAAATAGCTTAGTCAGCACACAGTGCCAGAACTCAATAAGAAGCTGAAAAATGGCTGCAGTCAGCAACAATGTCAAACTCATAAGAAATTGAAAATAAAAGCATAGTTAGATCAGCTAAACCCCAGTGCACAGAACTCAAAAAGTTGAAAGAATAGGCTGAATCAAACAAAATGCAGAACTCAAAAAAAACAAAAAATGCTGCAGTCAGCACAAAATGCCAGACTCAATAAGGAAATTGAAAAAAAAAATAGGTTAGATCAGTACACAATGCAAAACTCAATAAACAAGTTGAAGGAAATAGGCTGCAATCAACACAAAATGCCAAAACTCAATAAAGAGTTCAAACAAGAGACTGCAGTAATTACGCAACGCCAGAACTCACTGTATAAAGAAGTTGAACAAAATAGGCTGCAATCAGCACACAATACCAGAACTCCAAAAAAAAGAAACAAAATAGCTGAATCAGCACATAATTCCAGAACTCTATAAAGAAGTTGAAAAAACAGACTGCAGTTATTACACAATGCTAGAACTCAATAAAAAAAAAAAAAGAAGTACACAATGCTAGAACTCAATAAAAAAAAAAAGAAGTTGCAAAAATAGGCTGCAGACGTACACAATGCCAGCCCTCTATACAGAAGGTCAAATCCTAATAAGACGACAAACTGCAGTTCAGCCAGCAAGCAAATACTCAGCTCATGTAAAGCGATATAATACTAAAGCAAAATTGTGCTATTGTGCACTCACTTCACTGCACTGGTCCAGCCTAGCATTTACGAAAGACTCAATCTGAATAGATATGTGCACTAAACAAAGATAGAGGGCAAAAGAGAATGACAGCTCAACCAACTGTATGCAAATAAAATAACAAAGGGAGAGGATTATGGAAATGACAATTAAACTATGGACACAGTCTTCCGTTTCCTCATTGTTAGGCTCGTTCTGAGTTACTGCGCCTTTGAGGACTGAATACACCAATACTAAATATCAATAGATAAACGGATAGATAAACAAATAATTAAATAAATGTACGAACAAATAGATAGATAGATAGATAGATAGATAGACAGACAGACAGACAGATAGATAGATAGACAGATATATAGATAGATAGATAGATAGATAGATAGACAGAAGATAGATAGATAGATAGATAGATAGATATATAGATAGATAATGATAGATAGATAGATAGATGGACAAACAAATAAATTAATAAATAAATAAACAGTAATAACACGCTTAGAGGATAAAGGTAGTTTTAGGCTCCGACCTGTGGCATGGGAAAATGAGGTGGTAGAACATCACTCTTTCGGTTCATGTGTTTGAGGGTCGTCCAAGTTTAAAACTGGCTTTGAACCAGTAATTTCCCCCGATAGAAAATAGAATATCATTGCCGTATTGTTATAATCATTGTTAGACTGTGGTCACGAACTGATAGGCTATGTCGAATGAAGGAATATATGTGTGTGTGATGTGTGTGTGTGTTATGTGTGTATGTACGCGTGTGTATGTGTATGTGTGCTCTTGTGCGTGCCTCTTGTGTGTGTGCGTGTGTGCACGCGCGCGCGCGCGCGCGCGCGCGTGTGTGTGTGTGTGTGTGTGTTGTGTGTGTTGGTGTGTGTGTGTGTTGTGTATGTGCACGCCTAGGGGTGGGGAGGTTGACGGAAAAGACATCAGCCGATAAACATTTCTTTCAAGTCATCAACGGTATGAAATAGAACTGCTTCAGGTAACACGTTCGTAGACAGAAGTTTTAAGATGTTTATGTCACAATCAAAGACTTGTTCGATACATAGCCGTGAAAGTTTCCAAACACAGCAGAATAAGTTTCCGACGAGTCAAAATGGTTGGATCTAGAATCTTATTAATTTTAAGAATCGTTTTCTTGGCACTTGTAATTCAAATCCTGCCAAACTGCAGTTCGATGTTTACAAATAGAATATAAAAGATAACTGAAAAATAAGCAAATGAAAATATGAATAAAAGAAAACAATCAATAAATATAAATATGAATAAATAAACATACAAATAGATAAATAGATGAATAAATAAATGAATAAATGAATAAGTAAATAAATAAACGAAGTACGATTACAAAGGAAAACGAGTCATGACTTCTCATTTACACAGACGACAGAAAAAGAAACACACACCCACACATAAGGTATATATACCTTCCATCACAGCAATGACTGCAAACGGCAAGTTAGCTGCCCCAGAAAAACAAGAGTGGCCAGAGCTCTACAGACTACATGTATACCTAAGCGGATATGAAGTGACAGTAAGGTCATGCCGATGGTCTTTTGTAGCTAATCCAAGTGCACTGCACAATACTTTAGTCCCCTTCTTCGCATTCATCTTCTACTCTCTCTTGTCTATTTCTGTTTCTGCCTGTCTGTCTGCTGCGGTGTTTGTCGCTTTCTATGTGTCTGTTTGTCCGTCTGTCAGTCTGTCTGTCTGTCTGTCTGTCTGTCTGTCTGTCTGCCGTGAAAGTTTCCAACCTCTGCAGGAACAGTTTATGACGAGTTCAATAGATGGATCTGGAATTTTATTCATTTTAAGCATCACTTTCTTGGCACGTGTAATTTAAATCCTGCCAAAATGCAGTTCCGTGCTTACAAGTAGATAAATAAAACAAAAAGAAAAAATAAACAAACAAACAAAAATGAAACAGATCACATTAAACAAATCTGAAAATAAATGAATAAATATTTGAATAAATAAATAATTAGATAAATAAATAAGGACAACAATAAGTAAACATATAAATGAAAAAAAATGAATGAATATATAAATAAAATAAATGAAATAAAATAACGGAAATACAATTGTCACGAAAAACGAGTCATGACTTCTGATTTACAAAGCCGACATAAAAAGAAACAAACACACATGAGGTATACTTTCCATCACAGCAATGATTGCAAACGGCAAGTTAGCTGCCCCTGAAACAAGAGTGGCCAGAGCTCTACAGACCATACCTAAGCAGATATGAAGTGACAGTAAGGTAATGCCGATGGTCTTTTGTTGCTGATCCAAGTGCACTGTGCAATACTTTCCTCCCTTTCTTCTAATTCATCTCCTGCTCTTTCTATTTTTGTTTCTGCCTGCATATCTGTCGGTTTCTCTCTCTCTCTTTCTGTCTTTCTCTTTCTGTCTGTCTGTCTGTCTCTCTCTCTCTTTCTCTCTCTCTCTGTGTCTCTCTCTCTGTCTCTCTGTCTCTCTGTCTCTCTGTCTCTCTCTCCTCTCTCTCTCTCTCTCTCTCTCTCTCTCTCTCCTCTGTATGTCTGTATGTCTGTATGCCTATCTGTCTATCTGATGGTTTGCCTGTCTGTCTATCTACCTGCCTGCTGCCCCCCTCTCTCTATCTCTCCTGTCCCTTTGCCTCTCCTTCTGTGTGACAGAGACAGACATCTCTGTCTGTCTATCTGCCTGTCTGTCTCTCCGCTCTGTCTCTCTGTCTGTCTGTATGTCTGTCTGTCTCTCTGTCTCTCTCTCTCTCTCACTCCTCACTCCCTCCTCCTCTCTCTATCTCCCTCCCTTCCTCCCCCCCCACCCCCCCTCTCTCTCTCTTTGTCTCTCAACCCGCCTATCTCTCGCGCACTAATGTTTTTCTACAGAAAGGTGTAATCGGGCATTTGTAATACTCTAATGTACACAAACACAAGAAAAACTGTGCTTGAATTAGAACATACGCGTGTGCACACATGCCAGCGCGAATAAACACATCATTCACACAACTACGTACGATGCGCGAACACACAACACACACACACACACACACACACACATACGCACACAACGATACAACACGCACACATACATACACACACACACAACACGCATACACATAAAGACACACACCAAACACATACACACACACACACAAACACACCACGCACACACACACACACACACACAACACACACACACACACACACACACACAACAAACACACACACACACAAACACACATACACACCACACACACATAAACACACACACATACATACACACACACATACACACCACAACACAAATAAACACACACACACATACACACACACATACACACCACACACAACACACACACACACACACACACACACACACACACACACACACACCACCGATATTTATTTCGCTTAAGCAACACCAGCAGCAACAACAGAATGAATAAAACAAGCGTAACATAAATTCAAGAAAAGAAGGTCGCAACAAAATACAACAAAACACGTCAACAACAACGCCAACAAGAAAATCAAACAGAAAAGCAGCCACAACAGCAAAAACAAAACCAACAACAACAACAACAATATAACAAATACAGCTACAACAAAATAGAAATTCAGCACCATTTAATTCTATATTTTTCGCTTTGTTCTGTAACTGTTCTTCTTCTCTCCGTTTGTACTTAGAGTGACATGGAAAAGCTGAAGCCACAAGTCAGCAGTGACGTGGGAAACGTGGCATAGAGTCATATTGTACATGTAAAAATGGGTCTGCCACTCTTGTCTGTCTGGCGCCTCCAGAGTTTCCTTCTGGCTCTAATGTCCAAACATCCGGTGTTGTAGGCTGGAAGGACTCGCTGGTTAAAAAGGATCTATTGTTGTGTGGTGTAATGGTTGATGGGTGCTGTTCTTACCATTTCTTGGATATGCTCGTTTCTAGTCGAATATTTTGTGCTCGCGCTTGTTGCTGTTTTGAAAAAAAAAATCTTGTTTCACGGGTTGTGATGTTTTTCTCTAAAGAGTTTTGTTTATTAACCCTTTGACTCCAGCATCCTGTCCTCCGGCATCCTGCATTGTCAGCCGAGGCAGCAAAAACAAAACTTAACCCTTTAATTCCCTCTCCCTATCGACCAGTTTCTTGTAGGAAGCTGGTGGATTGGTGAGAGAGTCAAAGGGTTCAGTTTCTGCAGTTGGTGCATAGGGTGCAGAAGTCAAAGGGTTAACGTGCAGGTCTGGCATCGGCACATCAGCGCGGGTACAGAGTTGTGCCGCGCCTTTTTGTTTCTATGGGATTGCCTGGGTGTTTCAGAAGAGGTAAAGGTTGATATCTCATAGAATTCGTCTTTTAGATTCTGTTTCAATTTCATTGTTCATTTTTCCACCATCGGCAAATACACATCTCAAATAATCAAATCATATGCCTTGGTGATGTTTTTGCCCTTTTATTCTGGTGTTAACATCAGGAAGACAGTTCGTGAATGTTATATAGAACCAATGCTGTTATACGGTTGTGAGGCGTGGACAGTCAACAAGCAAAGCCAGAACAAGAACAAGATTGAGGCAGCCGATATGTGGTTTCTAAGGAGAATGTTGAGAGTTCCATGGACAGCAAAGAAAACAAACGAGACAGTCTTGATGGAGGCAGACACAAGAAGATCATTTATAAGGAAGATTAGGAAAGCAGGCAACATCTTAGCATTTATGGGGAAAGGGGAATAGGAGCACCTGGTCACAACGGAAAAGCTGGAGGGAAAGAGAGTACCAGGTAGACTCAAGGAGAAGATATTGGACGTACTTGCAGACTGGCTGAAGACAAAGGGTGGAGTGGGTGCTTGAGGCAACAAGAGATAGAAACAGATGGAAGGCCATGATCGACAACACCATGTGGCAAGGCACCTGATGATGATGATGATGATTCTGGTGTTCAGATATTTAGGTATTCACTCAATTGTCAAAGCCTTTGTCTTGCTGGAGCTGGCTTTCATACCATGGGTCTTTAACCCTTTGACTCCCGCACCCTATCTACCGATTACAAAAACGTAACTCTTTGACTCCCTCACCCTTTCCACCAGCTTCCTACAGGAAGCCGGTGGACAGGGTGAGGGAATCAAAGAGTTTCCTTTGTTAGCATGGTTGACAATGCAGGATGCTGGTCGACAGAGTGCGGGAGTCAAAGGGTAAATTTCGAAACTTATACATAATTAGAAAAAAAAATGATAGGTTAATACATGATGAGTTAAAGATATCTAAACTTCTACGATTTAGTATTCCGTTTTCCATCAAAGATTAAATTTGGCCAGCGTAGACAGTGTTGATCAACACAATGTACACTGCTTAAGGTGTTCTTCCTTTGGTATGCAGTAGACTGTTTTAATTAACCACAAGCAGCTGCTGCTTGTCTCGATTCTGTTATCCTTGTTGGTATGTGGGCGGGATGAATTTTATGTCGTGCACGTGTACTTTATCTCTCCTCTCTCTTCTGTCGTTTCTCCCCTTCTCTCTGTCTCTCTGTCTGTCTTCTCTCTGTCTCTCTGTCTCTGTCTGTCTGTCTCTCTCTCTCGTCTGTCTGTCTCTCTCTCTCTCTCTGTCTCTCTAGCTCTCTCCATCCCCCTCTCTCTCTCTCGCTCGCTCTCTCTCTCTCTCTCTCTCCTCTCTCTCTCGCTCTCTCTCTCTCTCTCTCACTTGCTCTCTCTCTCTCTCTGTCTATCTATCTATCTGTCTATCTATCTATCTATCTGTCTATCTATCTATCTATCTATCTATCTATCTCACTTCTCTCTAGCTCTCTCCATCCCTCCTCTCTTTCTCGCTCTCTCTCTCTCTCTCTCTCTCGCTCACTCTCTCTCTCTCTCTCCCCGCTCTCTCTTCTGTCTGTCTGACTGTCTGTCTATCTATCTATCTATCTGCCTGTCTGTCTATCTATCTATCTATCTCGCTCTCTCTCTCTAGCTCTCTCCATCCCCCCTCTCTCGTCTCTCTCTCGCTCTCTCTCTGTCTCTCTCTCCCTTCTCTCTCCCTCCCTCTCTCTCTCTCTCTCTTTATGTGTCTCTGCTTGCCTGTCTGTCTAGTCTGTATGTCTGCCCCATCTCTCTTTCTTTCACTCAGTCCCGTCTCTTCCCGCTCCCCCCCCTACCCCCTCTTTCTCCTTCAGCCTCCTTCTCCTCCTCTCTTTCATTCCTTCATTTTCACTAGCCATTTTTTTCGCAATTGCTCAAATATTTGAACAACCTCAAGAACCACGTATAGCAGATACTAAAGAACATTTCTTGTACACATTCTCAGCTATCTAATACATCACTGTAAACAACAGTTTTAACCTCCAAGGTAGTTTTGGATAGAAAACAAAACTGGCCAAGGGCAAACAGGAGGTCACGATCGAAACACAGTATGTTGGCCCCAATCTTAAATCGTTAGATATATGCAAAGAGGTAGACTTTTATTTTTAGCTGTGCGCATGTATGTTCAAACACATAATTAATTAATTAATTACAATGTCGCAGGGGTACACACAGCCATCAAATCTTTTGTTGATACAATTTCT
>CM060309.1:57109033-57121533 GCA_030674185.1 Monoplex corrugatus
AATGTTTTATTTCTTGCGATCTTGTCTTGATATTCTTTTGTTGCTGCTGTTCTTCTTCTTCTTCCTCTTCTTCATGTTGTTTATTTGGCTTTTTCGGGTAGTTTGTTTGTTTGTGTGTTTGTTTGTTTTTTCTTTTGTTTGTTTGTTTGTTTGTTTGTTTGTTCACCTGTTTGTTTTGATTGAGTGAGTGAGTGAATGAGTAAGTGAGTGAGTGAATGAGTGAGTGAATGAGTGAATGAATGAGTGAGTGAGTGAGTGAGTGAGTGGTGAGTGAGTAATTGAGAGAGCGAGCGAGTGAGTGAGTGAGTGAGTGAGTGAGGAGTGAGCGAGTGAGCGAGTGAGTGAGTGAGTAAGTGAGTGAGTGAGTGAGTGATCGATTTATTTTTTTTTATCTTTTATTTCATTTGTTTACTTTGTTGTTGTTGCTATTCCTGGCCTTAATACTGGTTTTTTTTTATTGGTCTCTGTTATTATGTACAAGACAGAAGACCCTTCAAGTTCTGCTCAATTTACCCGTCCAGCTCCCCCCCACCTTTCCTGCCATCATGAGAATATGGTAGAAAATCACATTTCGCAGGAAATTGCAAAAGAGAGGGAAGCTGTCTCCCACAGACTAAATTTGCTTTGGCTCCTTTGATTTCTGTCCGTCTGCTTCATTTTCTGGCACTGTATTGCCTCCCCCACACCATCCTGCTGTCGGCTTTAGTGACTGAATCCCTCTATACATCTTGACAGTCTATCATATCAAAGGTTCGTATTTACTGCCAGGTGGGGTTTTTTTGTTGTTGTTGTTGTTTTTGTTTTGTTTTTTTTTTTGTTTCCATGTTTATTTGATTGCAAGGTAATAATGATGATAAACACACACGCACGCAAACACACACATACACACACATGCATATACACATACATGTACATACGTATACATCGAGAGAGAGAAGACAGAGAGAGACAGACAGACAAAACAGAGACAGACAGACAGACAGAGAGAGACACAGAGAGAGAGACACAGAGAGGTTACACAGTTAAACAAGATAAGCTTGTACACCAGGTTTCCCGATTAACTGTGTGCAGCCAATGTCGTCCGTCGACGACACATCCTGTTAGAAATGGACAGAAAAAAGAAATGAAGTAAAAGCAGGGTGGAATCCATTCTGTAGTGTAGCATTGGACATGAGATAGACAGATAGATAAGTATGGAAACCAAGTAAATACATAAATAAATAAATAAATAAATAAATATATAAAACAGTAAGAGAGAAAACCAACGTTTTATCTGGAGATAGATAGAGATAGCTAGCTAGCTAGATAGATAGATAGATGGATGGATGGATGATAGATAAATAGATAGATAGATAGATAGATAGATGAGATGATGATAGATAAATAGATAGATAGATAGATAGATAGATAGATAGATAGATAGATAGATAGATAGATAGATAGATAGATAGATGTAGAGAGATAGATCGATAGATCGATAGATCGATAGATAGATAGATCGATAGATAGATAGATCGATAGACCGATAGATAGATAGATAGATAGATAGATCGATAGATAGATAGATAGATTAGATAGATAGATAGATAGATAGTAGATAGATAGATAGATAGATAGATAGATAGATAGATAGACTGAACAATAAATAAATACATATAAAAACAAATTACAATTATTAGAGAAAGAAAAAAAAGTATTTATAAATAAGTATGCAAACTAACAATTTCTATTATTTTCTCTATGACCGTCTAAATAATCAATCAATCAATCAATCAATAAGAGAGAAAACCAACGTTTTATCTGATGTTTTCTGTTTGACCATTCCTCTTCCCCCTCCCTCCCCCCCCCCCCCCCCAAAAAAAAAAATTATATCACCAAAAACGCCATTTCGATGCATGACCTTTCTTGGTGGGTTTTTTTTCGTCGACAGGTGACATGGCCGACGGGGATAACTACCCCGGGTAAGTGGGTGAAGGAGGATTTATCTAATCCTATACTGACACCACCAGAACAACAATGATGTTAAGATGGGATAGTGAGAAGGCCAGTTTTAATATAGCGCACCCCGGGATTCGAACTCACAACCATTAGCATGTGAATCCGACGCTCAAACCAATTGAGCCACTGGGGCTCGCTGCATGACAAACTATGTCGACTTACGTCGACTTTCATTCTGCTTAATGGCTTAATCTCCCAGCCTCATTTTAGAGTAATTCTGTCGGTAGCAAATCTAATATTCCAGAAATGCCTTTTCATGCGTGGCTGTTACTTTCACATTCCTGTGTTTTATACTATGTTGACGACGCAGCAAAGCATATTCAATTGACTCACGCCTCGGTTATTTTGTTCAGTCATTAATTGTTCTTGTTATTCTAGTATTTTAAGGTGGTATTAAATTAGCAGGATGGAATACAGCAGCTCCTTTTCTCATGTTTTTTTTTTTTTTTTTTGCTGATGTGTGTTTGTTTTGTTTCAATTGAGTTTATTTCTCTGTGCCCTGATTTGGTATTTTCGGTGTCTCCCTGTGTGTCTGTCTGCCTGAACGTGTGTGTATGTATGTATGTATATATATGTATGTATGTATGTATGTATTATGTATGTATGTATTATGTATGTATGTGTGTATGTGTGTATGTATGTATGTATGTATGTGTTTATGTATGTATGTATGTATGTATGTATGTGTGTATGTATGTATGTGTGCATGTGTGTTATGTATGTATTATGTATGCATGTTTGTATGTATGTATGTATTATGTATGTATTATGTATGCATGCATGTATGTATGTATGTGTGTGTATGACTGCATGTACGTATGTATGTATGTATGTATGTATGTATGTATGTATGTATGTACGTATGTACGTATGTATGTATGCATGTATGTACCTACGTACGTACGTACGTACGTATGTATGTATGTATGTAATGCATGTATGCGTGTATGAAGTCTCATTCTGAGCACAAGGACGAGTAAAGTCATTAACTGGTGGCTTATGTGCCGTTTACGGCCCGAAGGCTTCTGGATCAACAACGATCCATATTATCTGACCGTTCCATTCTACAAACAGAAAGCTAACATTTCATCACACTGAACTGACGCTTAAACATACTGCTAAACAGGGAATCGTTGATATCTGAGGAAGCCCTTGCAGCACATCTCTAACTGCCAGTGAAGGATGTTCTGATGAACCTACCTTCCATTGTCAAGATTATGAAAGTCCTCAGGCAAACCATGCTTCGGAAGGCACCGTAGGCGGATGGTACTCCTGCTGAAATCTACAACAATAGAGGAGAGATGCTCCTGGAGAAGCTGACATCCTTTTACCCATCTGTACGGCAGAAGGTAGAGGTTCCTCAATTTTTAAAGATGATATGATCACCCACATTCACAAGAAGAAAGACGATAAGACCTTATGTGATAATCATCCTCCTGCGTATTGCAGGGCAGGTCTTTGCCAGAATCATCCTTAAATTAACAGTCATTATCCATGTAGACGAGCTCATGATTCCGAGTCTCAGTATGGCTTTGATGATGGGAGAGGCATGAGTAACATGGTGTTAGCTATACGCC
Source organism: Monoplex corrugatus (assembly GCA_030674185.1). Classification (NCBI taxonomy): domain Eukaryota; kingdom Metazoa; phylum Mollusca; class Gastropoda; order Littorinimorpha; family Ranellidae; genus Monoplex; species Monoplex corrugatus. The sequence goes on from CM060309.1 coordinate 57,112,609, forward strand.
AGCTTCAAGCTAACTAAGCCAACTGCTCCACATTGTGTATGCAGGTCTGAGCAAAGCATGCATATGTGTATTAAGCAAAAAGACTTGTGCAGTTAAACTTTGTTGTCTGTTACGTGATTTTTATAATTGTTGTCAACTTCACAAATTAAAAACAATATAAAACCGTTAAATGTTTTTTAGTGCGCTCTCTGTCTGTCTGTCTGTTTGTCTGTCTGTCTGTCTGTCTGTTTCTGTCTCTGTCTGTCTGTCTCTCTCTCTCTCTGTCTGTCTGTCTGTCTCTCTCTCTCTCTCTCTCTCTCTCTCTCTCTCTCTCTCTTTCTCTTTCTCTCTTTTTCTGTATGTCTGTCTGTGTTTATGTCTGCGTTGTTTTCTTGCTTCCTCACAGAATTTTTTTCTGTGTGCAGACACATCATAACACTGATAAAGTTCACTCATCTTCCCACTAAAATTTAGATTTTTCCATTCTAGTCAAAGCATCTTTTGTGGAGGGAAGGGGGTGTTCCGATCTCTTCTGACGCGTGTATCCATAATCTTTTGCCCATACTGTGCAAGCGGCATGTTGTTGCACAGTTTGCACACTTCATCTTAGGTGGATACACACGCTGACCGTTTTCCAGTTTCCATAAGCCACCAGACACCGACATAATTTACATGATCTTTAACATGCATAAGTGATGTTCAAATATCTGGGAACGGTCATTTCATCAGACAGCAGATGCACATCGGAAATAGCCGGCAGAATCACCCAAGCCAAAACAGCATTCAAAAGATGACAAGCATTCTTACCAACAAATGCCTATCAATTAACATCAGGAAGAGAGTCCTTGAATGTTATATAGAACCAATACTGTTATACGGATGTGAGGCGTGGACAGTCAGCAAGCAAAGCCAGAGCAAGATTAAGGCAGCCGAAGTGTGGTTTCTCAGGAGAATGTTGAGAGTTCCATGGACAGCAAAGAAAACAAACGAGACAGTCTTGATGGAGGCAGACACAAGTAGATCACTCATAAGGAAGATTAGGAAAAGACAGGCAACATTTATAGGCCATTTTATGAGGAAAGGGAATTTGGAGCACCTGGTCACAACGGGAAAACTGGAGGGAAAGAGAGCACCGGGTAGACCCAGGGAGAAAATGCTGGACGGACTTGCAGAGTGGCTGGGGACGAGGAGGGTGGGGGAGATGCTAGAGGCAACGAGAGATAGAGACAAATGGAAGTCCATGATCCCAGCGCAATGCGGCAGGGCACCTGGTGATGATGATGAAGTGATGTTCTGCGTGTATATACACACGATGGAGGAGGGGGCTATGCATATAAAGGAGACTGGTGAAAAATCTCCACTCTTAACCCAACAGGCAGGAAAGTACCCAGGCAGGATCGAACCCCAGACCTTCCTGATTGGAAGTCCGTCTCACCCAATCGATTATCGCGTCCCTCATTTGATGAGTGCCTTTTTTTCGTGATCATCAAAACTTACTCAGTAAATACCTCTAACATGACTATTTGATTGTGTCGCCAAAAGTCAACAGGTTTCAACTTACTGCGTTTGAGTAGTCTACAAGTGCTGCTGATTTGGTCAAAAGACTTGGTTGCTTTCTTTTCATCACTGGGATATGGCAGAAAATCACATTTCAGGAAATTGCAGTGCCCTAAATAGGGAGGGTAGCTGATTTTGGGAGACTTCATTCGCTTTGGCTCTTTCGATTTATTTCTGTCTGGCTCATCTTCACATTGTCTCTCTCTCACCCTCTGTCTGTCTGTCTGTCTGTCTGCCTGCCTAGCTGTCTGTCTGTTTCTCTGTCTGCCTGGCTGTCTGGCTGTCTGGTTGTTTGTCTCTGTCTGTCTGTCTGTCGCTCTCTCTCTCTGTTTCTCTCTTTCTCTGTCTCTCTGTCTCTGTCTCTCTGCCTCCGTCTCTCTGTCTCTGTCTGTCTGTTTGTCTGTCTGTCTGTCTCTCTCTCTCTCTCTCTCTCTCTCTCTCTCTCTCTCTTTCTGGCTCTCTGTCTCTGTCTGTCTGTCTGATTTTTTCTCTCTCTCTCTCCTCTCTCTGTCTGTCTGTCTGTCTCTCTCTCTGTCTGTCTCTGTCTGTCTCTCTCTGTCTCTCTCTCTCTGTCTGTCTCTCTCTGTCTCTCTCTCTCTCTCTCCTTCTCTCTCTCTCTCTCTCTCTCTCTCTCTCTCTGTATTTCTCTCTGACAACACACACATCATTGACCTGTCTTGACATTGTCATCGTCTATCACATAAAGTGGAATCCCTATAACTGTTGATAGTCTGTCATATCAACTTATCAACTTCTCAATATTTACTGCGCAGTATTTCCTTTCTTTTTATTACTTGTTCCATGTTTATCAGTATCATTATGGCTTCGGTGTGGGTGTATTCTTGATATTAAGGCCAAAACAAAATGTTGAAACAAACAGTGTTATCGAATATTGCTTTGAAACCTGAATGAAAAATATACAGTCAACGCTCAGCAAAACATACTAATCATAAATAAATATAATATATCTCTTTCAGATCGTCATGTCCTGTGTCTTGTATTATCGATTTATTGATGTGTTTACATTTTCTTTATTTGTTTGTTTGTTTCAGTAATTCTTAGTTTTCAGACAGATATGTGGATTAACGACGGCAAGTTTAAAAAAAGGCTTTTAGCAAATTACATCTATTGTTGAAAAATAAAATATAATCCTCTCTCTCTCTCTCTCTCTCTCTCTCTCTCTCTCTCTCTCTCTCTCTCTCTCTCTCCCTCTCTCTCTCTCTCTGTCTCTCTCCCTCTCTCTCTCTTTCTGTCTGTCTATCTCTCCCTCTCTGTCTCTCTCTGTGTCTCTCTGTCTCTTTTTTCTTTCTTTCTTTCTAAACTCTCTCTCTCTCTCTCTTTCTCTATACTCTCTCTGTCTCTGTCTCTCTCCCTCTCTGTCTGTCTGTCTCTGTCTCTCTGTCTCTCTCTCTGTCTCTCTTTCTCTCTCTCCCTCTCTCCCTCTCTCTCTCGCTCTCTCTCTCTCTCTCCCTCTCTATCTCTATCTCTCTCCATCCCTCTGTATCATATGGGCACGTATGCTACCTCTAAGGCAAGCTTTAATGTTCACCCTCTCAATAAAAATGTATGTGAGTCTGCTCATGACATGTCCATTTTTATGATCAACAGTCGAAAGTGAAGAACGTTCATTGTTTCAGTACTCCACAGACACAACTCTTACTGTTAAAATTGTGCATGTTTTGAACTGGTTGTAGCCCTGATATGGCTTCATGCAGTCGACTGGATTTTAAAGAAAAAATAACAGCACATAACGTACATTATGTTGCCGACTTCAATCTCAATCATAACTGACCACCTACTCTGTATATTGCCCCTTCGTGTGTTTTCTCTCTCTCTCTCTCTCTCTCTCTCTCTCTCTCTCTCCTCGCTCTCTCTCTCTCTCTCTCCTCTCGTCTCTCTCTCTCTCTCTCTCTCTCTCTCTTCCTCTCTCTCTCTCTCTCTCTCTCTCTCTCTCTCTCTCTGGTTATTTTTTTTAGATCTTCATTCTTCCCTAGGTCTGAAATATGTTCGACATTATATTATAAATGTCACTGTATATTGTGAAGAAAAAATAAAGAAGCTTTAAGCTTAAGAAAAAAAAAATCACTGTGGGCATCTGGACGCCACAGGATCCGTATGAACTACATACGGTAACCAGCCAATAGGCAACCGAATGCCACAGGATCCACAAGAACTACATACGGCAACCAGCCAATAGGCAACTCAACGCCACAGGATCCACAAGAACTACATACGGCAACCAGCCAATAGGCAACTCAATGCCACAGGATCCACAAGAACTACATAATCCAACAAGACAAAGTCCATTATTTTCTTTGCCCAGTTAGTCCAGTGATGCTGCGAATGCTTTTACAAACCCACAGTCGATGGCCTTTCAATCTTTTGCCCTACCTTCCTTATGACTGCTAAACTTTGCTGCTATTTTCAAACACTCATAAACATATCTCTCTGTCTCTCTGTCCCTCTTTGTCTCTCTCTCTCTCTCTCTCTCTCTCTCTCTCTCTCTCTCTCTGTCTCTGTCTCTGACTCTCTCTCTGACTCTCTCTTCTCCCTCTCTCTCTCTCCTTTCTCTCTCTCTCTCCTCTCTCTCTCTCTCTCTCTCTCTCCCGTCCTCCTTCTCCCAGTTCCTCCCCCTCTCCTTCTCTCTTTCTCCCTCTGTATCATATGGACACGTATGCTATCTTTAAGGAAAGCTTTAATGTTCACTCTCTTAATAAAAAATAATGTGAGTCAGCTCATGACATGTCCATTTTTTTTTTCTAAATCAACGGTCGAAAGTAAAGAACGCTCGTTGCCTCATTATTTCACAGACACAACTCTAACTGTAAAAAAAAAACTGTGTGTGTTTTAAACTGGTCGTAGCCCTGATATAGCTTTATGCAATCGACTGACTTTAAACAAAACTAACAGCAAAAAAAACATGCATTATGTTGTCGACTTCAATCACGTCATAACTGACCACCTACTCTGCTCATGTATACTCTCTCTCTCCTCCTCTCTCTACTCCTCTCCTCTCTCTCTCCTCTCTTCTCTCTCTCTCTTCTCCTTTTTTTTCAGATCGTCATTTTCCCTAGGACTGAAATATGTTCGAAATTATATTGTAAATGTCACTGTGCAGTGTGAAGAAAAAATGAAGAAGCTTAACCTTAAAAAAATGACTGTGGGCATCTGGACGCCACAGGATCCACATGAACTACATACGGCAACCAGTCAATAGGTAACTGAACGCCACAGGATCCACAAGAACTACATAATCCAACCAGCCAAAGTCCATTATTTTCTTTACCCAGTTAGTCCAGTGATGCTGCGAATGCTTTTACAAACCCACAGTCGATGGCCTTTCAATCTTTTTTTCCTACGTTCCTTATGACTGCTAACCTTAGCTGCTATTTTCAAACACACATGAACATCTCTCTCTGTTTCTCTGTCTCTGTATCAAGTCTGTATGTCTGTGTGTATGCCTCTGTCTTTGTCTCTCTGTGTGTCTCTTTCTGTCTCTCTGTCTCTGTCTCTGTCCCTCTATCTCACTCTCTCTGTCTCTGTCTGTCTCTCTCTGTCTCTCTCTCTCTCTCTCTCTCTTATTCTCTCTCTGTCTCTGTCTGTCTCTCTCTCAGTCTCTCTGTGTCTGTCTGTCTGACTCTCCTCAGTCTTTCTGTCTGTCTATCTATCTCTCTGTCTCTCTGTGTCTCTGTCTGTCTGTCTGTCTGTCTGTCTGTCTGTCTGTCTGTCCTCTCTCTCTCTCTCTCTCTCTCTCTCTCTCTCTCTCTCTCTCTCTCCAAATATAAGATCGAAGTTCATTGACAAAATCTGAAGATTTAAGATGAGAATTCATTATGGGAACACATTACAAACATGCATACTAAGAGAAAAAGAGGATTGTCAGAAAGGGACACTCTGTACGTGCGTGCGTGCGTGCGTGTGTGTGTGTGTGTGTGTGTGTGTGTGTGAGGCAGACAGACTGACAAACAGGCAGGCTGACAGACAAGCAATTAGGCAAACAGACAGAGGAGAGAAATGTGTAGGTAGTGGCAACAAGTTATGATGTGTTTTTTTAACCTTTTGCAAACCAACATTATCACACGCAAACTGTCACGCATACAGACGGACGGACACACACACACACACACACACACACACACACACACACACACACACACACACACAACACACACAATACACACACATAATACACACACACACACACACACACATTCACCACACACACACACACACACACACACACACACACACACACACACACACACACACACACACACACACACACACACAAACATCCAAATGCGTGCTTACACACATGCACACATGCGTGGACATATGAATGCGCACGTACTTGCGCGCCCGGCAGTCTGCTTCTGTGTCCTTATTTCAATAACAATCATTTTCGTAACGGTGATTACATGTTTGTGAAAATGACTGCATAATGGCTCTTGACACACAGCCACTCAGCCAAGCATGCCACTCAGCCACTCAGCCAGCCAACCAAAAAAACAATCAATCAACAAAGACATTAATCGGTCAACATAATTAATCAGTTAATCTATTTTTAAACATCAATGTCTAAATTCCTTTGCTTGGTTTTTATATATAGCGACTCGGTGAATTTCTTGTTTGTGATGTTTTATATAAGGAACGCACGTGATATTCTTTGTTTGTGATGTTTTTATATATATAACATGATATATTGTATTGGTCGAATATGTTTTTATGTATATATATTATATATTATATATGGAACTCGACGAATATCCCTTTGTTTGTTATGTTTTTATATATATATGGAACTGACGTAAATATCCTTTGTTTGTGATGTTTTTATATTATGAAACTGGACGTGATATTCTTTTTTGTGATGTTTTTTGTAATGAAACTCGACGTGATTTTCCCTTTTGTTTGTGATGTTTTTTTACATATGGAACTCGACGTGATATTCTTTTGTTTGTGATGTTTTTATACATATGGAACTCGACGCGATATTCTTTTGTTTGTGATGTTTTTATACATATGGAATTCGACATCATGTTCCTTTATTTGTGATGATTTTTGTATATATGTGTATGGATCTCGACGTGATATTCCTTTGTTTGTGATATTTATATATATATATATGGAACTCGACGTGATATTTCTTTTTTTGTGTGATGTTTTTATATAGAGAGAGCTCGACGTGATATTCCTTTGTTTGTGATGTATTTATGTATATGGAACTGGACTTTATATTCCTTTGTTTGTGATGTTTTTATGTATATGGAACTTGACGAGATATTCCTTTGTTTGTGATTTTGTTTTTAATATATAATGAAACTCGACGTTATATTCCTGTTACTGATGTTTTTATATGCATGGACCTCGACGTGATATTCCTTTGCTTGTGATGGTTTATATACATATGGAACTTGTTATGTTTTTGTGTTTGTGAAGTTTATATATATATATATATATATATATATATATATATATATATATATATATATATATATATATATATATATATAATATGGAGCTCGACGTGATATTCCTTTGTTTGTGATGTTTTTATATACATGGAACTCGACGTGATATTCCTTTGTTTGTGATATTTATATAAATGTATATGGAACTGGACGTGATATTCCTTTGTTTGTGATGTTTATATATATATATATATTATATATACTAATATATATATATTAATGTATTTATATAGATATACATACATATACATATGTAATATATATATATACATATATATATATACATATATATATATATATATATATAATATATATATATATATATATATATATATATATATATATATATATATATATATATATATATATACATATATGGAACTCGACGTGATATTCCTTTTTGTGTGTGATGTTTTTGTATATAAGGAACTCAAAGGGATATTCCTTTCTTTGGTGATGTTTTTATAGATATGGAACTCGACGTGATATTCCTTTGTTTGTGATGTTTTTATAGATAAGGAACTCGACGTGATAAATACAGTACAATTCTTTCCACCATGGATATTCATTCTAACACTATTCAAACCAATGTAACTCGAGTCACCTATTACGAAACGTAACGCGAATGACCCGAGTAATTAATCATTAATCAGCTTATAAAAGCAAACAATACACTGTGATTTCTGTCACCTCAGATCGCTGCGTAAGACTTGGCCACCCTTTATTAATCTGCCAAACATATGACTAATCGCGGTCCACCGCACGAAGAAATCGTACCTGTCAAACATATGACTAACGGCGATTGACTGCATAAACAGTTCGTTATTATTCAAATCCGTAGACTAGGTGGGACCTTAGGACTTTAGTCAGCTCATGGGCTTATGCAAAGGTTTACTTACAGCTTGTTCTGTGACTACTTTGGATCTACTCCATCACATGGCACCAGTGGTGTCAATACATATAAATAGCATTACGATCGTCGAGACGTAGAGAGAGAGACAGGTGGGGGGGGGGGAGTGAGGGAGGGAGACAGACAGACATGCAGACAGACAGACTGACAGGCAGATAGACAGAGAGAGACAGAGACAAAGACAGAGGCAGATATAGACAGAGAGAGAGAAACAAGGATATTATCACACACAGAGAGAGAGCGACAGAGACAGACAGAGACATAGAGAGGGACGGAGAGAGTGAGACATTGAAAGGGAGAGACAGAAACAGAGAAACAGAGAGAGAGAGACAGAAAAACAGAGACAGACAGACAGACAGACAGAGAAAGAGAGAGAGAGAGAGAGAGAATCAGAAAGAGAGATATAGAGAGAGAAGGAGAGAGAGAGAGAAAAACAGACAAACGGACTGAAAGAGAGAACATAAACAGAGAGAGACAAAGAAGACAGAGAGAGAGGAGCAGAGAGAGGCTTAGACACAGAGAGAGACAGACAGACAGAGAGAGGGAGAGACAGACAGATAGACAGAGACAGACAGACAGACTAGACAGAGACAGAGACAGAGAGACAGAGGCAAACAGAGGCAAACAGAGGCAAACAGAAAGATATAAAGCTGCAATAGTTTTACCGACATTCTATGCCATTTGTTTTCCTTACTAGCCTACATTCGTCATGCAGCCATCTAGTCCATCAACTCTGATCTATTAACTCCACCCCCATACGACCGCAGACAAAGAAAAATGTGGCTAAGAATCACAAGACTGCGTGCTGAAGACCAGAAATGGAATATGGGCGCACAATACTATAGAACTCTGACCTTTCATGTATCAAGACTCATGTTGTACACTCAGTCTGTCTGTCTGTCTGTCTGTCTGTCTGTCTGTCTCTCTGTATCTCTATCTCTGTCTGTATCTCTCTCTCTCTCTTTCTTTTCTTCTCTCTCTCTCTCTCTCTTTCTTTCTCTGTCTCCC
>CM060309.1:57126533-57131533 GCA_030674185.1 Monoplex corrugatus
AAACAAACGAACAGAAACAAGCAAGCAAGCAACAACAACAACAACCTAAACAAACAAAAACAAACTGAAACAAACAAACAAGCATCAAATAATTGTATAATAACAAACCTCTTTGTGATATTCTTCGTGAGACACAACGCGCGTTGGAGGGAAGAGCAAAGACTTGGTGAGCCTCCAGAAACCATTATTGTATGTTAATTTGAAACGAAACAAGCTTTGCTGATTTTGCTAATTCTCCCACCATATGTCTAAGACTGTCTATCACGAAACCTTGGAAGGAGGCTTTTGCTGAGGTTCAAAGAAAAAAAGGTTTAGGAAGGGGAGGTAAAGTATCAAAGAACAGACTACCCTCTGCATTTGTGACTTGTTTGCTGCCCTGAGAGAGAGAGGGGGGGGGGGAGAGAGGGGGGAGAGAGAGAGGAGAGACAGGCAGACAGACACACAGAGAGAAACAGACGGACAGAAAGAGAGAGAGAGAGAAACTGAAACTGAAAATGATTTATTGCCAATGACATTTTTGTCCTTGTGGCAAGGAGCATAAAACAAAGTCATTAAGTTTTACGGCGACGTTTTCGCGAAATAAAGATGTATAGATATAGTCATGGCTGACATTACATCCATTTATTTTTTTTTTCCTAACGATGAAGAAAACATTGAAGGAAATAAGTTTAACTAAAAGTTGAACAAAAAGTTGAAGAAACAGTTGACCACCCGACGTAATTAGTCATATAAGTAAGAGGACGACCCAAATCCGGCAAGTAAGCATAAGGGAGAGAGTTACAGAGAAAGAGAGAGGGGGAGTGATCTCATTCCAAACTTTTGATAACTAATTTTCCCATCTATTTCAACTACGTTGTACATGTACGCACTTCGTAACTGCTGATATCCAATTGCCCCATTTCTTAGCTAGATGTACATTGTACGTACCTAGTTTGTTTGGCACTTGCAGTTTTAGTTTCAGAAAGCCCAGTTTTCCTTCCCACCTCTAATTCTCTCTCTTGTTTCCTATAATGTTAACTAAAATGGTTAAACAGAAGGCAGGTTAAGAATTCCAGAAACAAGTACGACAGCTGTGAACCTTTCAACTTTCGATCTCAAGGCCTTGTAGTAGTGAGTTTTAGGTGAAGTGGATTACATGCATTATGTCAAGGGCATGAGCTATTGGCAGCTCTGTGGTCAATTTATCCGTTTTGTTTCTCTAAAAAGACACAGAATAGATCGCTTCGAGACACAGTTTGCTTAATTGATGGCTCATTAGACAAAAAAAGGAGAGAAAAAAAAAGAACGAGTAACCGAGAATAGGCATGTCGTTTTTACACTTTTTCTATCTCTCTTTTTCTGTCTTTCTTTGTCTGACTCTCTGTCTGTCTGTATCTGCCCCCATCTTTCTAACGCTGTCTCTACCTGTCTGTCTGTCTCTGTCTGTCTGTCTGTTCTATCTGTCTGCCTCTCTTTCTCTTTCTCTTTCTCTTCTCTCTCTCTCTCTCTCTTCTCTCTCTCTCTCTCTCTCTGTCTGTCTGTCTGTCTGTCTCTGTCTGTCTGTCTCTCTCTCTCTCTGTATCTGTTTCGTTTTATTTGTAATGGTGTATCAACATTGTGTTAAAAAACAAATACATTGTCATTTGTATAACTATGTTTATTATGAAAAGGTATCATTTATCCATGAATATATCCATTTACTGGTTTATCTGGCATTTACCAAGTGATGTGGCAATGAACAATATTATGGTTGTCGTTGGCTGGGGTATGAGCCACACGTTTGGTAAATATCAGTTTCATAGTGTGGTTGTAAATTGAGACGGGCATTGTTTTTGTCATTAATTTCTTGAACAAACTTTTCGACAATCCTAGAATATCATAGGTCATTTCATATTCATGCTACTTGAGTACAGTGTTGTAAAAAGGGTTGTCTCTTTATTTCTATCAAAAACGCAGGAGAAAAGAGAACACTCGTTACTATTTCATTTTTTAAAGGACAGTTCCATTCCAAAAACTTCATATTTCATTTAATATCCAAATTCTTCACCTTCACTATTTCATTTTTAAAGGACAGTTCCATTCCAAAAACTTTAGATTTCATTTAATATCCAAATTCTTCACCTTCACCTCCACCTATCTCTGAGTCTTGAAGACCGTTGGTGCCCCACAGAACACTTCCAACCAGCTTCCTCCATTCCTTCCGGTTCTCAGACGCTCTTAGGCAGTTGCTGAGTGTAAGGCTAGTCCATTCATTGATGTTGTCCTCCAATCTTTTCCTCTGTCTTCCTCTCCTTCTACCTTCTCGTACTGTTCCTTGTAGGATGGTTTTGGCAAGTCCTGTTTGTCTTGATACATGACGATATCATCTCATTTTCATCCAAAAACTACGAAACGTTTATATCTAAAATGTACGAAACTTTTATATCTTAAAACTACGAAACTTTTATATCTTAAAACTACGAAACTTTTATATCTTAAAACTACGAAACTTTTATATCTTAAAACTACGAAACTTTTATATCTTAAAACTACGAAACTTTTATATCTTAAAACTACGAAACTTTTATATCTTAAAACTACGAAACTTTTATATCTTAAAACTACGAAACTTTTATATCTTAAAACTACGAAACTTTTATATCTTAAAACTACGAAACTTTTATATCTTAAAACTACGAAACTTTTATATCTTAAAACTACGAAACTTTTATATCTTAAAACTACGAAACTTTTATATCTTAAAACTACGAAACTTTTATATCTTAAAACTACGAAACTTTTATATCTTAAAACTACGAAACTTTTATCAATCCTTAAAAAACTACGAAACTTTTATATCTTAAAACTACGAAACTTTTATATCTTAAAACTACGAAACTTTTATATCTTAAAAACTACGAAAACTTTTATATCTAAAAACTACGAAACTTTTATATCTAAAAACTACGAAACTTTTATATCTTAAAACTACGAAACTTTTATATCTTAAAACTACGAAACTTTTATATCTTAAAACTACGAAACTTTTATATCTTAAAACTACGAAACTTTTATATCTTAAAACTACGAAACTTTTATATCTTAAAACTACGAAACTTTTCCTGGAATGGGATGGGCTCCAACAAGTGTGAACTGCCCAAGACATGCCAAGTGCTGTGTTCATTTCTGGCTTAACCCTTTGACTCCCGCACCCTATATACCTACTGTCAAAACTTAACCATTTTTTTTTACGTCCACCATGGTTGGTGATGCAGGATGCTGATAGACAGGGTGTGGGATGTCAAAGGGTTAATAAATTCAACATAGAAATTACAAAATGGTTTTTGCTGGTAGTGCATATGTTAAGAGCAGAAACAAGAGTACGAGGATTACATTGGAAGATGCTTTACAAACATATTCTTAAATACAAAGGGCTTCGTTACTACTACAGATTATTCGTATTGTACATGTAAGGCTGAAACTGATTTCTGAAAAAAAATGTCTTCTCTGAGTGCCATAAAATCTAAAGTAAATAGAAAAAAAAAGTTATAAAAGAAGCACACACACACACACACACACACACACACACACACACACACACACACACACACACACACACACACACACATACACACACACTCACTCACACTCAACACTAACATACACCACACACACACACACGCACACGCACAACACACACACACACACAATACAACACACACGCACACACACACACACAGTGTTTGGGCTAAAAATTAAAGTAAACGCTCAAATTGCTCTTCTAGTACGCCCAAGAAAGAGGCAAATTCCATCTTCTGCTTATTGATTATACAATCAAGAGAATGATTACTTCTCTTAGGCAGACCTAAGAAATTTAGAGGTTGCTTCAGTGCAAACACACGGCTCACATGCACATGTGCGTGCATGCATATATATGTAAACTACTGTAGTTGATAAATAGACCCGCTCCATATTCGAGTAATACGTTTATTGAAATCGTGGCACTTATCTCAGGAAAGGGTTACTCATCATTTCTTGTTTATGGTGATGATAACTTTGTGTGTGTGTGAAAAACGTTATCTAAAAAGAAGATTTTACGATATATAGTCAGTATGATTCCTTGTTGATTATTTCGTTTGATTTTTTTTTTCAAAAAGTGTGGATATCAAAGTAATCAGAAAAATCATACTTGTAAAATAGATTCTTTAGGCTTTTTTTTTCAGTGTGTGTGTGTGTGTGTGTGTGTGTGTGTGTGTGTGTGTGTGTGTGTGTGTGTGTGTGTGTGTGTGTTGTGTGAGCACGCGCGCGCGCATGTGTGTGTATGTGTGTGTGTGTATGTGTGTGTGTGTATGTGTATACGCGCGCGCGCGTGTGTGTGTGTGTGAGTGTGTGTGTGTGTGTTAGCAAATATGCAAAATCCTTCCTTATCTGTTGTTCAAATCAGCCAGAACACTTATCAATTACAGTGCTTTTACCCAGTCTGCCAGCAAGTCTATAATATCTTTAACAACACGACGTGCAGACAAACATACAGCTAACAGAGCCAGCCTGTTGTTGATGTGGATTCTTTAAGCTAACGGTATATGAAATACTGGACATAGAGACAATATGACCCGTCGCACTGGGACCATTACAACTAAGTTAATCAGCTTATAGAAATAAAACACAAATCACTCTGTTTTGTTACCTCATGAACATACAGCAGGCGAGCCAACTGTCCAAATGTGTCAAACCGCCTACTAAGATAGCTTCTCTGCACGAAGATCATTAACATCCACACAACTTGGGACTGTTTACAGTCTTCATTCTCCTACAACTTCGTGAACTTAACAAAGAGAAATACGTCCAGAGGTATAAATTATGTAAATCGGATTAGGTAAACCAACTATTCATTCACTCCTGTGTTTGTTAAACGCCGTGTGTTTGTAAGTGTAACTGTATTCTCTCGGTCAGTTGAATTACAGCTGAGGTCTGCATATTGATTAGAACAATTTGGGAGAAAGAAAGGTCGTTTTTCCCAGTGGGTCGTGTGTGTGTGTGTG
>CM060309.1:57136533-57149033 GCA_030674185.1 Monoplex corrugatus
GGGGAAATTGTCCTGTGTTGATGTACGTTTGTCAACGGAATTGTCAGACATCATGGTGAGGCTGTGATCAATGTGGTTTGGAGTGCTGCTTCATGTTGTTGTTTTATTTTCGCCCATAAACACGCTTTTCCGCATACTTTTTTATATTAATAAAAAGAAGTTTATTGCCAGTATAATCTGCGATGCAGACAGATGCAAAACATAGTTTCTTCTGATTCTATAGAGTAGATGAGGACTTTTTGCTCTAAGAGTTTAAACTTTAGATTAAATGGACCAAGAGAGTCATGATTGTTCTTTGCATCTTTCGCTGGTCATACTTTTCTGTTAGAATTGTTTACCCTGTATGAAATGGATAAAGATTGAGAATGATTATTCTTTTTTTCTTTCTTTTGACTCTGTATTATTAAATGAACAGAGATCGTGCAGGGTTATGCTGTTTTTCTTTTAACTCTGTATTAAATGGACAAAGGTAGTGTACGATTATTTTTTCTTTCTTTCTTTCTTTCTTTTAACTCTGTATTAAATGGACAAAGGTAGTGTAGTATTATTTTTTCCTTCTTTCTTTCTTTCTTTTAACTCTATGTGACCTCCCACCACGAAATCAGTCTTTACTAGCATGTTGGGCAATTTGAGATATAACATATCACTGAAAAGTGTACATTCTGCTGATTATTTTGGTACTTGAATAAAGCTTGTACCCCCCAAAAATGTAGAAGTTATGTATGTTTAAAGTCATTAAGTTGTATGACGGCCATTTTGAGAAAAAAAGGCCTCTAAGGTTTTTGCGTGCTCTCCTACACATTTTCCTTAAATTTCTTTATTTGCTGGCTTTGAACCGGTTTGTTTCTAATTTTAGCTGTCATTATCTGAAAGGTGCACCAAAGAGCTTTCCGTCAGTATATTACATGCGCGGGTACTGTACAGGTTACGGTTTATAATAAGAGACAAAAATGGATACTTTTGGTAGGAAATTGCTTCTTTCTGCTGCGATCAGTGCATTAAAATACCATTTTAAATTGATTAATAATATTTTTCAAGAAAAAAATTTCTGTGGGGGATAGATCATAGTCTACAGAAATCAGTTTTGAGAAAAAGTCAAAACACCCCAGATAGACCCTCAGTCACCTTTTCAGCTCCTAGTGCTGTTCGACTGACTGCGAGTTAAGACTGATTTCGTGGTGGGAGGTCACCTATATTAAATATTAAAAGACAGTGTAGGATTATTCTTTCGTTCTTTCTTTCTTTCTTTCTTTCCTTCTTTCTTTCTTTCTTTGAACTATGTTGTAAACGGACAAAGATAGTGTGGGATTATTCCTTCTTTCTTTCTCCTTCATACATTGATTTATGATTTTTAACATTATATGAGTGGACAAAGATAGTGCATGATTGTCTTTTGTTTTTCTGTCCTTCAGATTTGTTTTTTCTATATCTTTATCTTTCCCTGTTTTTTTCTTTCCTTTTGGATATTTATAAACCTGTTGTTAGAGAGGCAAATTTACATGTACAACTTCCAATGTCTCTCTCCCTGTTTTCCTGTTTCCCCTCCCTCTCTCTCTCTCTTCTCTCTCTTTCTCTCTCTTTCTCTCTCTCTCTGTCTGTCTCTGTGTCTCTGTCTCTCCACCTGTATCTTTCTTTCTCTCTCTGTCTCTCTCTGTCTCTGTCTCTTTCTTTCTCTCTCTCTCTTTTTCTCTCTCTCTCTCTGTCTCTCTCTCTCTCTCTCTGCTCCCTGTCTCTCTGTCTCTGTCTCCCTCTCTCTCTCTCTGTCTCTCTCTCTCTCTCTGTCTCTTTCGCTCTCTCTCTGTGTCTCTTTCGCTCTCTCTCTCTCTGTCTCTCTCGCTGTCTTTCTCACTCACATATGCATTTACGAGCACACACATGCACACTCATTCAGCACCCATGTTCACACACGCACGCACGCTAATGCATGCACAGCACACACATGCACACTCGCAGACATACACAAGCACGCTCGTAGAACACACACGCGCTCGCACACTTAAACACAGATGCACAGATACACACACACACACACTCTCACACATACACACACACACACTCACACACACATACAAACACACACACACACACACACACACACACACACACACACACACACACACACACACACACACGAATCACAACAAACACACACTCGTGAAAGAGCAGGCACAGAAACATCTTCAGAAAGAAACCCGTTAAAAGAAATGTGTTTTGTCCACTTCCTTAAAGGCGAAGTAACTCTCTTTTCTTAAACATCCTCTTGTCCAGCAAATAAGAAAAAGGAAAAAACAACAATCCAATAGGCACGACAATGCTGGAACTATGCATGAAACGAAAGGAGAAGAGGGACAAGCACACAGCTGAATGAATGTGTATACAGTTGGTTTCACCTGACAACGAGGAATAAAGTTGGGTTCGATCTACTGAGAAAAGTACACAGAACGGGGCTGTTTTTATTGTTCTTATCACCACCATCATTATCATCATCATGTGCCCGTTGGCAATCATGGCCTTCCATACGAATCTGTCCCTTGTCGATGCGAGTACATCTCCCACCCTGTCTGTCCTCAGCCATTCTGCAAGTCCATCCAATATTTTCTTCCTGGGTCTATCTGGTGCTCTATTT
This sequence comes from Monoplex corrugatus, assembly GCA_030674185.1. Lineage (NCBI taxonomy): Eukaryota > Metazoa > Mollusca > Gastropoda > Littorinimorpha > Ranellidae > Monoplex > Monoplex corrugatus. The sequence continues at coordinate 57,139,160 of CM060309.1, forward strand.
TCCCTCCAGCTTTCCTGTTGTGACTAGGTGCTCTAATTTCACTTGTCTCATAAAATGTCTAATAAATGTTGCTTGCATTTTCCTAATCTTTATTGGTGTTCTTCTTGTGCCTGCCTCCTTCCTTATACAGGGTGATAGCCGCTTATAGGCTGAGATGATCATTTTGTCAAAATGAGTGCAAGTCAAAAATTATTTGGGGTTGACAGTCTCTGACACAGCAATCAGAAGCAACTACCGTATATTTTTATGGGCCATAGCGATGGGCAAAATGAGGAAGTTGGCATTTTCTTAAAAGGAACTACTAAAACACATCGTATAACACTGCAGACTGCAAGCGGTGCTTGTGGGTAGATTATTTAGCCACGTTAGAATCTCAGTTTCTATATAGTCTTTGTTTTGACTGTCCGTGCCTCGCATCCGTTACAACAGCATTGGTTCTATAGAATATTCAAGAACTCTCTTCCTGATGTTAATTGACAGGCATTTGTTGGTAAGAATGCTTGTCATCTTCTTGAATGCTGTTTTGGCTCTGCCGGTTCTGCCAGCTATTTCTGATGTGCAACAAACAAAGCCAGAACAAGATTGAGGCAGCCGAGATGTGGTTTCTAAGAAGAATGTTGAGAGTTCCATGGACAGCAAAGAAAGCAAACGAGACAGTCTTGATGGAGGCAGACACAAGTAGATCACTCATAAGGAAGATTAGGAACAGACAGGCAACATTTCAAGGCCATTTTATGAGAAAGGGGGATTTGGAGCACCTGGTCACAACGGGAAAGCTGGAGGGAAAGAGAGCACCGGGTAGACCCAGGGAGAAAATGCTGGATGGACCTACAGAGTAGCTGGGGGAGATGCTAGGGGCAACGAGAGATAGAGACAGATGGAAGTCCATGATCGCCAACGCCATGCGGCAGGGCACCTGATGATGATGATGATATAGTCGTATCAACAACATTCATGACTATGGTAGAATCATAAGAACGCAGATATGTTCTGTCCCCCTCCTTATCAAGAGATACGAAACTACTCGTAGACAATGAACTAGTTCATTAAATTTTGTATTAAAAGTATGTGTCTCTGGTAAAGTTGTTATGTTGCTATTGAGAAAAGTTATGTCGGTCATGAGTTGTTTGTAAAAATTGGTGATATGTCCACATTTATAACTTACATCATTTTCCATGAAAACATGTCCATTATAATTGTTGGAGCCATGTGTTCAATGTCGTTATGTTAGTGTATAAGTCTGTATGTTCTTGTTGCCTTGTGTGTGTGTGTGTGTGTGTGTGTGTGTGTGTGTGTATGTGTGTGTGTGTGTGTTTGTGCGTGTGTGTGTGTGTGTGTGTGTGTGTGTGTGTGTGTGTGTGTGTGTGTGTGTGTGTGTGTTTGGGGCGACTATTTGCACAAATGTAGCACCACCAAATTAAAAAAAGCAGTACTGTCAACTTCAACACCAAGTACAGATTGTACGAATCACTCGTAGTGTACATCGTCCTCTACGGGCATACAAATTGGACACTTCGTGCTGACTTGGAAAACACACTTCAGGCCTGTTAAGTCAAATGCATGAGGAAACCACATTTCACATCCTACTTCGAAAACCATCGAGTATGTGCAGGGGACAAAAAGCGTGACTTCAGTGGACCCATATATACCGCTTCTGGCAAAGCGGAAACAACGCAAACTTGAATGATTTGGTCACATCACTAGTCATGACACACTAGTATCATGTTTAGGGAACCCTAGAAGAACGCGTCGCCGAGGTGGACAGAGGAAGAGATAAGTGGCAAAATATCAAAGACTGGATCAATATCAGCATGTCTCAACTGTTGTTGCTGCATCTCAAAAATAGAAATCGACAATCCAGTCTGCTGCTGCGTTCCGTAAGTCCCTCCAGTGACTACATTGGTCATGTAGATAGGGAAAAAAGGAGAACAGAAAGGGGGCAGAGGGAGGGAGGGGAAGATGAAATTGAAAAGAAGAAGAAGAGAAGAAGAAGAGGAGGAGGAGGACAAAGAGAACACGAAGAGGAAACAGAAAGAGGGGGGGGGGAGAAGAAGAAAAAGAAAGAAAGAATCAATCAATTAATCAATCAATCACTCAATTAATCAATCAATAATGAATGAATGAAAGAAGAAGAAGGAAGAGACAAAAGGAAAAGAAGAAGTTGAAGGGGGAGGAGGAGGAGGAGAAGAAGACGAAGAAGAATAAGCTAATAATCATTTATACTCATGATGATGATGATGCTGTTGCACACAGAAAATCGCTTAAATCCTCTTATAAAGTGTGCCTTCAATCTGTTTCTGTAAAGACGCAGGGCTTATTGTGTGCGTGTGTGGTGTGTGTGTGTGTGTGTGTGTGTGTGTGTGTGTGTGTGTGGTGTGTGTGTGGTGGTGGTGTGTGTGTGTGTGGTGTGTGTGTGCGTGTGTGTGTGTGTGTGCGTCTGTATGTGTGTGTGTGTATGTGTTGTTTTGTTTGTGTTTTTTTGTTGTGGTTTGTTTGGTTGGTTTTTTTTGTTTTGTTGTTTTTTTTTTTTGTTTTTTTTTGGTTACTTGTTTTGTTGTTTGTTTGTTTTTTGCTCTACATAAAACAGATGTGTTGTGTTGCCGTAGACTTGCAAGACGACAGTTTTCTTTTAACTGATGTTCTTCAGAAGTATACAAACTGCAAGGTTTTGCCTCTGGAAATGGCAGGACGGATGACAATTCTCGTTTTATCATTAGTCAGTTCTGAGCTCTGGAATCCCCAAAGAGACTGTTCTAGGTTATACAAGAAATTTTTCCTACACCCCAGTAGCTGTCAGCCTTCAGATCAACCATTTTCATCACATAAGATTTCTCTTCCTTCATTCTCTGGGGAAAGGCAGCAAACACTTACAATAGAACTGATGTCTCCTGCTAGAGATACGGGGGGGCTTTCGGAGCGACGGAAGCAGAGGCAATTTCAGAATTGATGGTGATGAAGGAACGAAGACACAATGCCTTAACAGATACGGTCCATCTGGTCAAACCTGATAAAGCTGTGGTCAAACAATTAAATTTATGTCAATGTCATGAATTGAGAGTAATTCTGTCGAAGATACGTGCGGCTGTTTGGTTGAGAAACTGGTGGAAGTTTTTATTGCAAGATCGACTATTGAATTTAATAAAATCTGATTTATCTCAATGCGATCGTTTGAATAATATATTTGTATGTCTTCTTGACGAATTTTTTTTCTGTATACTCTGTTTTCAGTTTACTTGTATTTCTGCTACTTTCTTTTTTTTTTGTATACTCTGTTCTGTTTGCTTATTTCCGTTTATGATTATTTTTATTATTTTTTTTTAATGTTTCCTTTTTGGCTTGTCTCTTCTGTCACTGTATTATAGCCTCAATGTCCTCTACGCATCTCTTTTCTGATGTACGTGTAATAATCTCGTTATTTATTATTCTTTTTCGTCCCTCTTATGATTCTGTTCGTGTAGTGGGTTTTTTCGAATTGCCATCTCTACTGAGCTTTGCCCGCAACTGGTAATCATTCTCTCTATTGCGCTCAAAAGACCTGTTTTGACCTCTACACGAAGAAAGGGAAAGCTCCTCATCTCCATCTCTCTCACTGCTTGCATCTGCTTCTGTGATGCTTCTCTTGCTTGCTTTTACATTCCTCCTTCGTACCCCCTCCCTCCTCTGTGCCTCCACACAATCTGCAGCTCTTTCGGCGAGCTTTGCCATGTTCCAAGTGGTTCCCTACATGATCCAGGCGTATTCTGTTCCATTTCGGCAGCTTCATAAATTAAAAGAATTAAGACAATAGGAGAGTCATGAAAACGCAATTGGCGATGAAGAATGAACCAAAAACACGTTGGACCCTGATTTGCATCAAGTAGCTGATTGAACAAAAATCACTTTGATTTTAACCAGAACGGACAATCTGTTCATCTAACGTTCCCTGGATCAACTTAGTTCACCTGACCGTTATGTCTTGTAACTCCCTTCATTGGGGTAATGTACACGGACCGATTAATAAGTACCATGGAGCACTAGCAGCCTCATATCTTTGGTCAGTCAGTGAGTTTACTATAAACAGATTCCATCATGTTGTAGTCTTGCAAGTGAGAAAACCACCACCACTCGTACGGCGGACGGGGACAGGAGGGAGAGCAGGGAACGTATGGAGGAGTGTGCGTGTCAAGTAGGTGGCTTTGGTGCGCGCGCTCGCAATGGTCGTGCGCGGGGGCTTAGCTTATGTTCAGACCGCTGTATCTGTGAGGTGCTACTGCGTGGTTGTGTCGTGTCACTGGTGGAATGTCCGCAGGGCAACATGCAGCAGACAGAGAGAGCCAAAAGACACATACCAGGACAACAACGCCACCCCCACACACATGTCAACGTACACGCAGACTACAGATAGAGAATAGACAGAACACAGCAGATAATTGGCCAAAAGAAACCCGATTGAGAACCTCTGGGATGAGCTGGATCGCAAAGTGAGGAGCAACCACCCCCTCCCAGGGATGCCCAACACCTCTACCAGATGCTGCAGGCTGAGTGGCAGGCGCTTCCACAGAGGATCTTCACCAACCTGGTCAACTCGATGAGGACTCGCTGCGTCGAGTGCCAGAACAGCCATGGCGGTTACACGCATTACTGAACTTTTGGGAGCATCAGAATGCCCTGTCTTGTGATTTCAATGACTTTGGGAAATCAAATTTCGATACGTACCCACTTTGATCAAATGTACACACCAAACGATTGCTCGAAATTGAAGGCAATTGTGTATCGTTATCACTAAAGCATGGAATTAAATGTTTGCCAAACTTCAACGCATTGGCTTTCTTATTTTGAAAGTTATGAATTTTTGTGCAAGTGATCCTTAACTTTTTGTGCGTAGTGTATATTATTCTTAATGTTTTTAATGTTTCCTTTTCTGTGCTTGTCTCTTCGTCACTGTATTTATGATTGTCTTTCTCTCTGGTTCTCTCTCGCTTCTCTTTTTCTGCCTGTGTCTGTCTATATGTATCTGTATTTGTATATATCTCTCTCTTTCTCTCTTTTTTTCTCTCTCTCTCTTTCTCTCCCTCTCTCTTTCATTCTCTCTATTTCTCTCTCTCTCACACACACACACAGAGATAGATAGAGGGAGAGAGCTCTCTCTCTCTCTCTCCCTTTCTCTGTCTCTCACTCTCTCTCTCTCTTCCTTTCTCTCTCTCTTCCTTCGATCCCTCCCTTTCCCTCCCTCTCTCTCTCTCTCTTTCTCCTTCTCTCTCCTTCCCTACTCTGTCCCCTCCTCGCTCTCTCTCCCTATCTCATCTCGCGTTAATCTGTCTGCCTTTCGAGCAGCTTCATATAAATAAAAAAGGAAAGAAAAAAATAGTAATCATTTAAAAAAAAGAAGGATTGACGAATTGGAATCCAGGAAAAAACACGTTTTGTGACCCAATGAGATTTGCTTCAAGTAGACTGTGATTGGAACAAAATATCACTTTGATTTTAAATCAGGATATGTTCACCTTACGAAGTTTATGTCTTGGTAAGCATCGACACTTCAACTGTGGGGAAATGTACAGGAAACCGATTAATATAGAGTACATGGATCAGGATAGCAAGCCTCATATTTTTTGGTCGAGACATTTACTATAAACTTCAGAATTCCATCAGTGTTGTATGTCTTGCAATTGAGAAAACAGCTTCACCAGTTGTGTGTATGAGCGAGCGCGCGCGAGAGAGAGAGAGTGAGAGAGAGAGGGAGAGAGGGAGGGAGTGTGCGTGCGTGTGTGTGTGTGTGTGCGCGCGCGCGCGCGCGTGCGTGCGCGTGTGTGTGTAAGTATGTTTGCGCGGACGTCTGTGTGCGTCTCTGCGTGTGTTTGTGTGTGTCCACATGTGTGTGAATGATATCAGAGAGACAGACAGACAGACAGACAGAGAGAGACCAAAAAGACACACACACACACACACACACACACACAACACACACACACACACACACACAGAGTCACACAGATAGACTAACAGATAGAGAGACATAGACAGACACACAGACAGATAAATTGCCAAAAAGAAAACGTAGGCAATGAAACAGAAGGCACCAATGCTGTCAGCGTAAAATAAACACAACAGTTTTTTTTTTAATTTTTCCTGCGTACCAAGGCGGATAATTGTATTTGCTGCAATTGTGAGATCGAGTGCATTACCCCTTTTTATCTTTTAAGCTCACGAGTTTATTTTGTTTTTCGTTTATTGCAACAATTCGATTTCATCCACACAGATATGGCTTACACTAAAAACTTGTAACTCTGATAATGTATCTGTTGGTATACCACAAGCACAAGCAGGTTTTATGTGTTCTTCTCTGCTGAAATTAACGGGTCACTGATAAAGCATCTATTAGGATATCACAGGCACAAACATGTTTCTTTTCTTCTCTTGTTCTTCTTGTTCTTCTTGTTCTTCTTGTTCTTCTTCTTTTCTTTCTTCCTCTTCTCCTTTTCTCTTCTTCTTCTTCTTCTCTTCTTCTTCTTCTTCTTCTTCTTCTTCTCTTCTTCTTCCTCTTCTTCTTCCTTTTCTTCTTCTCTTCTTCTTCTTCCTTCTCTCTTCTTCTTCTTCTTCTCTCTTCTTCTTCTTCTTCGTTCTTCTTCTCCTTCTTCTTCTTCTTCTTCTTCTTCTTCTTCCTTCTCTCTCTTCGCATTCTTCTTCTTCTTCTTCGCATTCTTCTTCTTCTTCTTTCGCATTCTTCTTCTTTCTTCTTCTCTTCGCATTCTTCTTCGCAATTCTTCTTCTTCTTCTTCGCAATTCCCTTCTTCTTCCTTCTTTCTTCTTCTTCGCAATTCTTCTTCTTTCTTCTTCAATTCCTTCTTCTTCTTCGCATTCTCTTCTTCTTCTTCGCAATTCTTTCTTCTTCTTCTTCGCAATTCTTTCTTCATTCTTCTTCTTCGCAATTCTTCTCTTCTTCTTCCATTCTTCTTCTTCTTCTTCTTCTTCTTCTTCTTCGCATTCTCTCTTCATTTCTTCTTCTCTCTTCTTCTCTTCTCTCGTTCTTCGTCAGACTTCCTTCTTCTCTGACTCGTTTTCCCGTCACAGGTGTGACAGCCCCTAACTTCATCTCATTATCCACATCACCATCAGGATTTCCTCTTATTCGTACACGTCGCGTGACACCGTCTCTGGTAGTGGCTTTAGTCCTAGTGATCGTATCCTGACTTTGGCAGGAAAGTGCGAAGTGTAGTTTTTTTCCGTGAAGGGAATCACGGTTGATATTGCAAACCGATAGAAGCCTGAATTGTTTCCTGTCACCAGAGAAACAAGCAAATAAACAGAGAGAGACAGACAGACAGACAGACAGACAGACAGATAATACGCAGACAAGCAAGCAGCTACACAGTATTACTTTCAGTTTCAGTGTTAGTTTCTCGAGATGACGACTTCGCGCTCAGGATGAATTCCTTATGCACTAACGTCACAGGTGTCATGTGATGGTGATCGCGGCACAAGCCTTTAAGCTTTTACATAAACCCACGAGCTGGCCAGGTCCTGAGGTCCTACCTAGCCTATGTTTCACTTACCCTAAATTTTATTAAAAGTTTTATATTAGTATTGTATCAAAGGGGCGACACAGGCAGATGACGACATACTTTGTCCAGATGAAGTTGGCTAAACAGAATATAGTCTAATCCAGCTGTCTACTTCCACCGATTTGCTATTTGCGTTTTGGGTAAAAACGAATATATCATACGTGTTTATCACTCAACTCAATGCATAGACAAGTTCCCATCTTCATCTGTGCATAATGTTTGTGAACCTCATATATTTGACGTTAAGTCCATTTTTGATCTGGCCATCGCTTGATCTCATCTTTCTGATAGCTAACACAGAACAGACATTCATTCACTTTGTTTTTTTTCAAACCCATTGATCATCACTTCAGCTTTGGAGCTTCAGCAGCGTATCTCCTGCACTTTGATATCTTTCTTCTACAGCTTGTTTCTCGATATTTATGATCATGTTTCTTAGACTGATGTTTCCTATTACAGACATCTCATGTTGCAAAACGGATATGGGTCAGTTTAAGAGGAGAATCAATTTGTTTTTAATACCTATCCTAATTTTTTTTATGTGGTGTGTTTCGTTTCAGTGAAGTATGTATTTAGTCTTGAGATAGAATGTCTTGCTTTATGTATCATACTTTGGTCCAAAAAAAAGTAATGTTACGTTAAGATTTTAGTAATAGTATTGTACAGAAAAATATCATGTATTTTTCATAAACGATATGAATTTTCATATAAACTTTACACATAGTCCTATAACTGGAGGGCGTAAAAAAGAATCTTTTGTTTATACTAATTCACCCTCTCTCTGTCTCTCTGTCTCTCTCTCTCTCTCTCTCTCTCTCTCTCTCTCTCTCCTCTCTCTCTCTGTCTCTGTCTCTGTCTCTCTGTCTCTCTCTCTCTCTCTCTCTCTCTCTCCCCGTCCACCCTCCCCTATCTCTCACGCTCTCTCTCACATACAAACAACACACGTGCACGTACACACATACACACACACTCATCAAACATCACAAAGAAATCATGTGAAAAGGGAAAAAAAAGAAGAAGAAAACAGGAAAAACAAATAATCAAAATAGATTTTAAAAAAAGAAGAAAAAAAAAACACGAAAAAGAGCAACATCTACAAAATCGACAACGATAACAACAACAACTAAAATCAAACAAAACAAAACAAAAGCAACAGAAACAAAAGCAAACAAGCATAGAAACCTACCAACAAACCTAAATAAAGATTTAAATAAAAAAAAAACAACTGAAGCGTGATTGATCTTTGTTCATCAGTAAACATCCACTGGAGATGGGGGATAACTGATTTCCCTCAACATCACTCCCACCCCCATCCCCACCCCCCAGAAGAAACAACAACGAAATGTACCCCTTAGACACACACAAAAAGATCAATGAAGTCTTCGCAAAAAACACCACGAAATTGACAGACTGCAACCCCACTGACCTTTCTCGATGGCCGACGATAAAGAATGCTGACAATCTCTGGCACCACAGACATTTATCATGATACCCTAACGTCTCAGAGGGAATGCTGGATGGTGATAAAGATTCCGAAGACTGACACACTTCATGCATATTTACTTCGGTAATTCTTTGCTTTTGCTCCACTTGCGACAAAAAATAAGCAATGATAATAATAATAACACTCCTCTATGAGGTGTGATTAATACTGTTCTCTTCCATCAAAAGAGTTCAGGTTATAAGATATTTTCCAGTCATTGTCAGCTTTATCATTTGTCAATGAGAAAAAATTACGTTCTCGTTATCGGTTACGTACAGAGAAAAAAATTACATACATACATACATACATACATACATACATACATACATACACACATATATACATACATACATACATACATACATACATACATACATACATATACACACATGCACACACAGATACATGTATATACATAAAATGTATGCATAGATAGACAGACAGACAGATAGATACATACATACATACATATATATATATACATACATACATACATACATAATATACACACATACATATACATACATACATACACACATACATACATACATACATACATACATACATACATACATACATACATACATACATACATACATAGGTAGATAGATAGATAGATAATAGATACATAGATAGACAGACAGAGAAAGAAAGATAGAAGAATAGGTAAAATAGAAAGATAGATAGATAAACATATAAATATAGATATGCAGATATACAAATATGTGTTGTGTGTGTGTGTGTGTGTATGTGTGTGTGTGTGTGTGTTGTGTGTGTGTATGTGTGTGTGTATGTGTGTGTGTGTGTGTGTGTGTGTGTGTGTGTGTGTGTGAGTGTGTGTGTGTGTGTG
>CM060309.1:57154033-57156533 GCA_030674185.1 Monoplex corrugatus
AGGTTTGAGTTGAGTTGGGTTGGGTTCGGTTGGGTTGGGTTGGGTTGGTTTGAGTTGAGTTGGGTTGGTTTGGTTTGGGTTGGGCTGGGTTAGGAGGGTTGGTTTGGTTTGGGGTTTGGTTTTGGTTTGGTTTGGTTTGGTATGGGTTTTGGTTTTGGTTTTGGTTTTGGTTTGGGTTTGGGGTTGGTCTGCTTTAGTTTGGTTTGGTTTTGGTTTTGGTTTGGTTTCGTTTGGTTTGGTTTTTGGTTTGGTTTGGTTTGGTCTTTTACTTTGTTGTGTTGTGTTGTGTTGTGCTGTGGAATGTTGTGGGGTGTTGTGTTGTGTTTGTGTTTGGTTTGTGTTTGTGTTGTGTTGCGTTGCATTGTGATGCGTTGCGCTGCGTTGCGTTGCGTTGCATTGTGCTGTGCTGTGCTTGTGTGTGTTGTGTTGTGTTGTGTTGGTTGGTTGTGCTGTGCTGTGCTGTTTGTCGTGTTGTGCTGTGCGTGCTGTGTTGTGCGGTGTTGTGCTGTGCCGTGCTGTGTTGTGCTGTGTTGTGCTGTGTTGTGTTGTGTTGTGTGTGTGTTGTGCTGTGTGCTGTGCTGTGCTGTGTGTGCTGTGCTGTGCTGTTGTGTGTTGTGTTGTGTTGTGTTGTGTTGTGCTGTTGTGCTGTGTTGTGTTGTGTTGTGTGTTGTGTTGTGTTGTGTGTTTGTTTGTTGTGTTGTGTTGTGTTGTGTTGTGTTTTGTTGTGTTGTTGTTGTTTTTTGTTGTTGAGTTGTATGTGTTGCTACTTTTTGCTTGGTTCTTGTTTAGCTTTCTGTTGTTGTAGTTCTCTGTTGGTTCTGCTCATACATTAGCCTACACGCACAGACAGACAGACATACATAGAGAGAGAGAGAAAGAGACAGACAGACAGACAACACACACACACACACACACCCACACACACACACATACACAAAACACACACACACACACACAAACACAAACACACACACACACACACACACAAACACACACACGCAGAACGACACACGCACAGGCACAGACATACCGACGCACACACACACATACATACATACATACATACATACATACATACATACACACACATAACATACATACATACAACACATACATACATACATACATACATACATACATACATACATACATACATAAATACATACACACGTAAATACACACACACACACACCATCACCACAGTAAGACAATGTGTAACATCCTGTTTACAAACAAACAAACAAACAAAAATAGGAAAAAAAAGCGTTTGAGAGATATGGGTGTTAAAAGGGTTGTTTTCTCACCCAGAACCTTTTAGTCCTATCCCTCCATCTCATCTCAGCGATGGCATGCTGTTAAACATTTAGTCATGGTATCAGTCACAAAAGCAGAGTACTTTTTCGAACAGAAATAACTTCTCAGCTTCTCACCATTGCCCAAAAATACCCCCATCGAGAGACTGCAGAGTACTTCTTCCAACAGTAATGACTTCTAGGCTTTTCACTGTTGCTTAAAATACCTCAATCAAGAGACTCACCTCTTCACAACACAGAACCAAGAAGGGTTTAGAGTCTAGAGTTTTTTCAAGACGGCTTCGGGTGTACTAGAGAAAGCCATATTCGCTCCATCCAAAGTTGCCAATAGCTACTTAGAAGAGTCCATGATCCGGGCAAAAACCTCGGCTTAGTAAGGTATTACTGATGTGAAGGTACATGTGGAAAGGCCAGGGTGGAACAGGACCCATGACACACTAAGGTAACACCACCAGAATGATGGGCAGCAAAGAGGGCCTCCTTTATATATTGTAGGCTGAGTCTGAACTTGAACATTTAGAAACTGAGTTCTTTATCTTCTCCTTCTTGTTCTTCTTGTTTTTCTTGTGGTTCTGGTTCTTGTTCTTGTTCTTCTTGGATTCTTCTTAATCTTCTTCTTGTTTTTTTTTTTCTTGATGTTGTTCTTCTCTGTCTCCTTCTTCGTCGTCTTCATTCTCATCATCATCATCATCACTTCTCTCCTTTCATCTTCTCTCATTCATCATCATCATCATCTACTTCTTCTCCTTGTTTTTCTTGTTGTTTTTCTTCTTGTTTTCTTTTTTTCTCCTTGATTTCTTTTTTCCTTGTTTTCTTCTTCTTCTTCTTCTTCTTCTTCTTCTTCTTCTTCTTCTTCTTCTTCTTCTTCTTCTTCTTCTTCTTCTTCTTCTTCTTCTTCTTTCTTCTTCTTCTTCTTCTTCTTCTTCTTCTTCTTCTTCTTCTTCTTCTTCTCTTCTTCTTCTTCTTCTTCTTCTTCTTCTTCTTCTTCTTCTTCTTCTTCTTCTTCTTCTTCTTCTTCTTCTTCTTCTTCTTCTTCTTCTTCTTCTTCTTCTTCTTCTTCTTCTTCTTCTTCTTCTTCTTCTTCTTCTTCTTCTTCTTCTTCTTTCTTCTTCTTCTTCTTCTTCTTCTTCTTCTTCTTCTTCTTCTTCTTCTTCTTCTTCTTCTTCTTCTTCTCCCTTCCCTCCTCC
>CM060309.1:57199033-57206533 GCA_030674185.1 Monoplex corrugatus
AATAAATAAGATTCTAAAAAGAGAAAGAAACAAAAAACACAAGAATACAAACGTCGAAGAAAATGATAAATAAAAAATACACAAATAACAAGAAAGGGAAAAATGAATAGAAGAAGAAAGTGAAAAGAAAAAGAGAAACAAAAGACAATGAGAAAATAAAAGAAGAAGGAAAGAAAGAGATATTTTGTTATTGAGGACGTCTTCCAGAAGCAATGAGTTTATACCTCACTGTTATCTATCGGCTAGCCATAGAACCAGACAATGAGACAATGCTAGTTCCCCAGTTTCTCCTTTCGTGCTTAATCTGTATATATCAGTGTGCAAGCCATTTTCTTTAAACATGGGCCAAACAGAAACTTTCTATACAACCTACAGTGTTATGCGTGCCACAGGTCCATTGGCTTCTGCCCTGGAAAGAGCAAGAGTCTTCCCTCCTAATCTTCTGTATCATACATACTGCATTCAGGGACATCTGAATAACAATGTTTTTATCAAGCGCTTACAGCAACATATTCATTTCATGTGTAAAGAGTTAGCTGTTAATCCAGGCCTTCCATCTTCTTCTTCTTCTTTTTCTTCTTCTTTTTCTTCTTTTTCTTCTTCTTTTTTTCATTTTTTTTGTATCATAGTTGTTCATTCACCAAGATGTACTTCCACGTCTAACCACTGATTATGAAAACTTGTTAAATCATTCATGCATGTGTACGTTTATGACCATGAGTATAAGCGCCATGTATGGAGATACATTATCAATGTATATTCATTTATGCACGAAACGCAGTTGGTCATGTGTATGTATGTGTATGTGTGTGTGTGTGTGTGTATGTGTGTGTGTGTGTATGTATGTGTGTGTATGTGTATGTGTGTGTGTGTATGTATGTGTGTGTGTGTGTGTGTGTGTGTGTGTGTGTGTGTGTGTGTGTGTGTGTGTGTGTGTGTGTGTGTGTGTGTGTGGCTGTGTGTTTGTGTCTGTGTTTGAATCACATAGACAGTGCCACAAGTCTATAAATAAAGTCTGCAGTTCGACTAAAAGATGAACTATATCTTACTTGAAAACAAAACTTGACATGGAATGATCTTGGTAACATATTATTTTATGAAGGAAATATTGACATGAGAGTAAAAGAAACACAGAGAGAGAGAGAAAGAAAGAGACAGAGAGAAAGAGAGAGAGAGAGAAGAGAAAGAAAGAGAGACAGAGAGAGAAAAGCCAGAAGATAAGCATACGTATGCATTGAAAAAAAACAGCTGCATTTTCCAGAAGCATTGGGTTATACGCCATTATTTATTGCTCGTTACCATCTTACATTCACATTTGCAGTGCATGTATGACACAAACATATAGCAGCCGAAGAAGTTAACAGGTTGAGAAGGAGGGTGGAGTAATACGGATGGGATGAAGACAAATACCAGGACACGTTTGTCTTCTCTCATTCTGAGTTACGGGCAAGACAGTATGTGATCTACACAGCTGAAGCATGCCCTGGGTGTCAAGCGATAATGCGTATGCATTTACTGCATGCACATATTTCAAGAGAACTGATTGTAGTTTCTCTCTGTCTGTCTGTCTTTTCTGTCTCTCTCTCTCTTCCTTCTCTCTCTCTCTCTCTCTCTCTCTCTCTTTGTCTCTGTTTCTGTCTGTCCGTCTGTCTGTCACTCTGTTTCTGTCTCTGTCTCTCTCTCTCTCTCTCTCTGTATTTCTCTCTGTCTCTCTCTTTCTCTGTCTGTCTCTGTTTCTGTCTCTCTCTCTGTCGTGGCACGCAAAGAGCCACTTGGTCTTAATTCATTGCCTTTTCCCGTCTTTTTATGACAGTCTTTTACCCAAAGATTCCCACCAAATCTACAATGGCATGCGTGCCCCAGGTCCATTCTTCTCTGCCATGGAGGCAACAGGATATCTGCCAAACCTGCAACATGACGCGTGTGCTGTGTATCTGCGGTAAGTAGGAAACAAGTGCTTCGTCAAGCACGTGCAGCAGAACCTTCATTTTGCGGTTGGAAAGCTGGTGTTTATATTCCCACTAGGTGATGCGACACAGTCACGTTGAAGATAGGTCGTGCTATTTTTCAATCTCAGTTTGTTTATTTGTTTGTTTGTTTTTCGAATGTTTTATCAAACAATTAATATGAGGCTGCACAGTTCTTTGCTCGTGAGGGTTTTTTGTTTGTTTGGCTAATTTTTTTTGTTTGCTTTGCTTTGCTTTGCTTTGTTTTATAGGATCGTTGCACTCAGGGATGTTACCTGCTGCAAAGAAGAACAGGCACATACACTCTATACTTCCATATAACAACGTTGACAACAATTTGAATGACTGTCCACTACACCCAACCGCATACCAACTGTAGCAGAGGGAAACAGACGTCGATTCACTCCTGGTTACATGCCAACAAAGACAATCAGTCTAGACTTCATATAACAACGTTGACAAAATTGAATGACTGACCACTGCACCGAACGCACACCGACTGTAGCAGAGGGAAACACATGTCGATTCACTCCTGGTTACATGCCATCAAAGACACAGCCGCTCTAGATTTCATGTAATAATGTTGACAAAATTTGAATGACTGACCACTGCACCCAACGCATACCGACAGTAGCAGAGGGAAACAGACGTCGATTCACTCCTGGTTACATGCCAACAAAGACACAGCCACTCTACCCACTTCTAGGACACGAAATCCATCTACAAGTGGAGCCTCTGACCAGAAACTGACCCCATCCACCCAACTGCAAACCGTCTGTAGCAGAGGGGCACCAAACACCAACTGACTCTTTACAACACGAAACTCTTCTAACCATAAACTGGCCAGACCCCACCCCCCTAACTGCAAACCGTCTGTTGCAGAAAGGGACCCGACACCAACTGGAAACTCTTTTTCTATACAGCCAACACAAAAAGTTCATAACAACTGTTCAAAAAAAACTACAGCTAAGAAAAACAGCAAAAATCTATCCACAAGGGTACTAGGTAATCCATGATTTAGCCCGCCAACACAAGTTGACAGAAAAACCGTTCGCACAAACAGCACCAAAAACACAAAATTTACACACACCAGACCCACGTAAAACATATCTTAGGCCACAAACACGAGTTGACGGAGCTGTTCACAATCCCCGAGCAAAAGCACGCAAAACTACACACACACACTGACCCAACCAAACACCCCTGTCCCCAAATGAGAAGAAAAGGGACAGAAAAAAATGGACAAAACTGCCGTGACACTGTGCAACACCCTCAATGACGCATTCGTGAAGTAGATGAGACTCGACTGTGTGGTACCATTCTTCCCAATGAGCCCATAGCACGCCCAACTCTGGGTAGGAGCTGGTTATAGCCGAAAAATCCCACAATGATTGTTGAAAGGGCTGATGGGGATTCAAACCCACAACCTTCCAGTCAGTAGTCCGTTGCTGTTAGCTTGTTTTTGTTATGTGTCCACATCTGAAGTTTATGGACGACAATTAGAAAAAAAGAACCTTTGTACAAATGCCTTAGATGAACACATTTTACATTTAAAAAGAAGTTGACAGAAATCAAAGGAGCGAGGCAGAAACAAAGACAGCGAGGAAAAGGAAGACATATCTTGCGCAGAATTTCCAGTAGGTGGGGATACTAATTGTACTGAAAGAGCCACTGGCCGGTTATTTCCACAGGGGATGACTGTTATGAGGATGGGGCATGTGGGCGGGACGGAACGACAGGAATGGGGATAAGAAAGATACGACAGTGGGGTGGTAGTAGGAGAGATATAAATGTGATGGGTCAGTAAGATAGAGATGGTACAGACACTATCGGCTTGACACAGACTTTGAACGGGGGTCATATCAGTCATCGGAATGGTAACCGTATGCATAATGCTTTTGAAAGAAATTAAGTAAAATGGTTGTAAAACATGCAAATGGCCTACATGTTTAAAACATTCGGTACAATCTACGCTTGTTCGTCCTGGCAACGCCTTGACTGGTTTAATAAAAGTGAACAAAATGTCGCTGGAGACCTAAACAGATTGTCATGTAAAGGAGGGTGTTATCACATGGAATCGGTTTGGTAACATAGGCTTCTTCTTTTATCTGTCCGCTTTTATCGTAAGGGGGTCGCGACGGGGGAGAAAAACCTGACCGTCAGCGACGAGTCAGATATTTAGTAGCAGGGGTGGGATGGGGTGGGTGCAGGGAGCTCTGGACAGACAGAGTACTTTTGTTCTGTGGCTCCTGCTATCTTACTTGTTCGATGGACAGAAATACTGGTCTCCATCTATCTCCTAATTCTCTCACTGTCTCCAAGTACCACACTCCAATACACTGTCTCTGCTGATGGGCTAATCCACGCGAGGGGAGGACTTTAACACGACAGTCACTGGGCAGATGATATTTCTCGAAGAAGTCAACAGCTGAGTCACTGGGGCTTCAGAACGTCAACGGCCTACTGTTCGTGACCAGGGTGAACCAGCTAGCTGGAGAACTTTGACTGTAGTCGAGCATGGAGAGGGATGGACACCA
The DNA here is from genome assembly GCA_030674185.1 of Monoplex corrugatus. NCBI lineage: Eukaryota > Metazoa > Mollusca > Gastropoda > Littorinimorpha > Ranellidae > Monoplex > Monoplex corrugatus. The sequence goes on from CM060309.1 coordinate 57,203,538, forward strand.
CAAACTTTCTAGCCAACACCTGACAATTATGAAACCAACAGCTTCCTCATGTCAAGTCGAACGAAGCCTGGGTTACCACGCAGCTGTGCCTTCCAACACGCACCAGGACGGAGGTGTTAAGTCTTGCTACAGATGGAAACAGACATGAACAAAAACAGGATGTTTACAAAAGACGTCGAACGTCAGGAAATTGAGAACAGTAAGAAAACTAGATGAACTCACACACAAAAGGAACAAATACAACTGGAGCATTCTGCGGTTCTGTGAGATATGATGAAAAGAAGCATCGACATAAGAAGTACACAAAGTGAACTTCAGTAGCAAAGAAACCAAAGATGAACATGGTGTCGAGTTTGCGGTCCACGAGGACATCACTAACATTGTCATGGAGTGTCGGTCAGTTTTCAGCCAGCTCATCACCATTCCCCAGGGGACCCCTTTCAATATTACAATCATAAAATATGCACCCCGACATCCGACTACGATGATAACGAAAACGTAGAAGATTTTAACGACCTGTTGCAGGAAGTCGTTGATCGTACACCCGAGAAGGTCATAAGTACCAGGTGACTGAAACATTAAGTTCGGAGTCGATGCCTGCAAGACCTGGCAAGGCACATGCAGCCATACCGTAATGTTGGGACCAGCGAAAGAGGTCTCATATTCATGGAATTCGCTAGATATAACGTCCTCATTCTGACGAAAACTGTTGACCCTTATAGAGCATCCAGCAGACTGACATGACAGAGTTACAAACATCAAAACCAAATTGACTACATTCTGCTGAAAAAAAAAAGTTTCCACGTGAGGGGAGGACTTTAACACGACAGTCACTGGGCAAATGATATTTCTCACGTTGCCAAAATAAGAAGCTTTCCAGGAGCTGACACGGGAAGTGATCAGTTGTTGATGACGACTTTTTGCCTTTGTCTTAGGACTATCAACAAAATGAGGCATTTGAAAACTGAGTTTGATTTCGAAAACCTGAAGGCGTCTGAGAAAAAAAAGTCCTTCCAGACAATGATCAGTGGGAATTTTGCTCCACGGACCCTTCCTGATGTGATATGTGGATACAATCAATTCATATACTGAACACTTGGGTGTGTTTTCGCCACTTCCACATTTTCTTAATATTACATACGAATATTCGGTGATACAATTCAGTACAATACAGCTTAAGTTATTCCAGTGATAGATGAACACAAGGATATGCCTGGTAGGACCTCTAGGGCTTATGTGCAGGTTTATGACTTATGTCAGTTTGGATCTTCTCTATCAGACGGGATCTGTTGTGTGAGTGCATTGATTTTTATTCTGAACGTAAGAGACGACAACTTAAGAAAGTAAAACTGAAACTATGTAGGATAGAAAAAACAAGGAAGAGGGCCGAAATGAAGGATGAGGAACAAAGGGGGCGAAAAGTAGGGGAGGGGGAAGAGGTGGCAGCTAGAACAGTGAAGAGAGGAAAAGCGTATGGGAAGATATGTTTTTGTTTTCTTCTTCTTCTTTCTTCTTCTTCTTCTTCTTTTTCTTCTTCTTTTTCTTCTTTTCTTCTTCTCTTCTTCTTCTTTCTTCTTCTTCTTCTTCTTTCTTCTTCTTCTTCTTCTTCTTCTTCTTCTTCTTCTTCTTCTTCTTCTTCTTCTTCTTCTTCTTCTTCTTCTTCTTCTCATTCTTCTTCTTCTTCGTTCTTCTTCAGAATTCTTCTTCTTCTTCAGAATTCTTCTTCTTCTTCTTCTTCTTCTTCAGAATTCTTCTTCTTCTTCTTCTTCTTCTTCTTCTTCAGAATTCTCTTCTTCAGAATTCTTCTTTTCTTTCTTCTTCTTCAGAATTCTTTCTTTCTTCTCTTCTCTTCTTCTTTCAGAATTCTTCTTCTTCTTCTTCTTCTTCTTCTTCTTCTTCTTCTTCTTCTTCTTCTTTTCTTCTTTCTTCTTCTTCTTCAGAATTCTTCTTCTTCTTCAGAATTCTTCTTCTTCTTCTTCTTTTTCAGAACCTTCTCTTCTTCTTCTTCAGAATTCTTTCTTCAGAATTCTTCTTCTTCAAATTCTTCTTCTTCTTCTTCTTATTCTTCTTCTTCTTCTTCTTCTTCAGAATTCTTCTTCTTCAGAATTCTTCTCTTCTTCAGAATTCTTCTTCTTCAGAATTCTTCTTCTTCTTCTTCTTCTTCTTCTTCAGAATTCTTCTTCTTCTTCTTCTTCTTCTTCTTCTTCAGAATTCTTCTTCTTCTTTTCTTCTTCAGAATTCTTCTTCTTCTTCTTCTTCTTCAGAATTCTTCTTCTTCTTCTTTTCTTCTTTTCTTCTCTTCTTCAGAATTCTTCTTCTTCTTCTTCAGAATTCTTCTTCTTCTTTTTCTTCTTCTTTTTTTTCTTCTTCTTCTTCTTCCGCAGGCCAGAACTCCCGTGAACATTCCCTATCTAATGCATGTAAATTTTGTCAAACCTGCCAATTTAGAATAGGGAGTGAGGATTTTTGCATGCATGCCCGTTTTTTACTTCGCCTTCGAGTTAAATTCTGTCTTTGGGGAGCTACGGAGAGAATATGGGGGGAAACAAGTAAGGTATGGAAGATACGGAAGGCAGAAACAAAACAGAGTTTTGTAAAGACAAGAGAGCATGACAAAAAAATGAATCCCCAACTACCTATAAGCAAAGTAGACAGCTCCTGTGGTTCCAAAACCGGAGGGGAACTTAATCTCTGTATCCACACTTTCCCACTGCGGGCAAGCGGAGATGAGCAAGATAATAGAATGGGGAATGTAGAACAGTCTGCAGTCTCCGCGGCGCCATGATTTATCATATCCCTACGCTAATGTCAAGATATCTCAATGTCAGACGGATGCTATGCACCGGCAGTCGTGGTCATGTGGACATAGATAAATAACCGAATGGGGATCAAAAGGGATTTTGTAAGTGTGCTAACTTTGCGCAACACTCTTGACTTTGCAACCTTCTTCTTCAACTTTTCTTGTGACTTTTTTGAAGGACTTGTGCGTGAGTGAA
>CM060309.1:57211533-57231533 GCA_030674185.1 Monoplex corrugatus
TGCGAGTCAACAGGCGCTGTATATTATCAGGTGAGTCACTGTCTTGAAGTTGGGTGTCACAGCATAGAAGTGGTGTTTTATAGAATGGGAGTTGATGATGGTGGACAGGGGGGAGGTATAAAGAGTGAAAAGAACAGGGCCAAGGACAGATCCTTGTGGAACACCACAGGTCAGGTATGCAGGTTGAGAGTAAGTGCCATTGATGAGAACAGTTTGTTTTCTGTTTGATAAATACGAAGTGAAAAAGGAGAGAGCAATGTTAGAGATGCCAAAAGTATGATGAAGTCTAGAAAGGAGAATACCATGGTCAATGGTATCGAAGGCTGCAGACAGATCAAGGAGTGTGAGGAGAGAGACTTTGCCAGTATCAGTTGCAAGGAGGAGATTGTTGAGAATGTGTAGTAGGTCAGTTTCAGTGCTATGGCACTGGCGGTAGGCTGACTGGAAAGGATTGAGGAGATTGTTGGCAGACAGGTGAGAGTTCAGCTGGTTGAGGACGACCTTTTCAAGGAGTTTTGACAAGAAAGAGAGATTAGAGATAGGCCGGTAATTTTTCAGTTCATTTGGGTCTAAATTGTGTTTCTTGAGGAGAGGGTGAACAATAGCAGACTTGAAAGAATCTGGGACAGTTCCAGTTTGAAAAGAAGTGTTGATGATGTCAGTGATGAATGGGAGGAGAGTAGGGAGACAGTCGGAGTAGAGAGAACCTGGAAGAGGATCCAGTTCGCAGGTTTTGAACGACATGGATCTGATTGTGTTGAGAATTTCTTCTTGTGAGACTGGGTTAAAAGTAGTAAGAGGTGTGCCAGAGAAGGAAGGGTCAGGTGGGCATGGTTGACAGGGTGTCCTGTCAAGCCTGTCACGAAGAGTTTGTATTTTGGTGGTGAAATAGTTGGAGAATACAGATGGGAGTTCTTCATTTGTATGTTTTGTTGGGAGAGGTAAGTCTTTTCGTGTGCCAAGGAGATGATTCATGGTTGTAAAGAGTTCTTTTGAAGAAGAGGCATTCAGGATTTTGGTTTGGAAATAGCTTGTTTTTGCAGATGCAATGAGGGTGGATACTTTTGTTTTAGAGTCTTGGAATAGTTGCCTGTGTACAGTGAGTTTGGATTTGCGCCAGCGGCGCTCTGCTCTGCGGCGGGCACGTTTTGCACAGGCAATCTCATGAGTGAGCCAGGGGGTAGGGGGGCGGTCAGGTAAAAGACGGGTTGTGGCTGGAGCATGAGTGTCCAGAAGATGGTGGAGAGTAGTATAGAATTCATCGGCAAGGTTATGTGACTTTTCAGAAAGGAGACGGGAGGCATCAGATGAAAATGTGGAGAGGTCGATAGATTTGAGATTGCGTCGAGTCACTGTGCGCGTGGTACGGGAAGGAGGAGAAATGTCAAGAGAACAGAGAATTGCAGAGTGGTCAGATGGAAGGGCTGAAGTTAGACGGGTAGAAAGAACTAAGCAGTTGTCAGTAGCTGAATTGTGGTGATCACGAGAAATGATCCAGTCAAGAATGTGACCTTTTTGATGGGTTGGTTCAGAAATGTGTTGAGTCATATTGTGATTGGACAGAGAGTTGATGATATGTCTTGTGTCATAACGGTGAGTGTTGTCATAGTGGACATTGATGTCACCTAGAATGATGAGATTTCCAGGTAAGAGGCAGTAGTGGTCAAGCAGTTGGTCAAAGTCAGAGAGAAACGTGGATGTGGTGAGTTTGTTGGCAGAGCTAGGTGGAGGTCGATAGACACAGGAGAAGGTGATGGGGTGAGGGGTGGATTGGAAGGATACTTCAACGTGCTCGAAAGAAGGATGGGAGAAAGGCAGAGACTGCGAGAAAGATAGGCGGGAATGGAGTGAGTCGTTGTAGAGGATGGCGATACCGCCACCTCGAGATGAGCGATGGAAAGAAGCAAGCCTGTAACCACTGTTGGCCTCTTTACATCTCAGGAGATGATAGTCTGCACCAGGAGGCGTTGTGGTCATGACGTGCACTTTCTGCTGTGGCTGTGCAGGCCGATTCTTGAGTGGCAATCTCTGTCACATCTGCCACATACAAACTGAGTCGCTGTTGTCTGGTTTCTGGAACGTTGCTTGCGAAGAGCCCTTTTCTCATCTGCGCTTTCTGCTCTTCTCCTCTCCGCATTCACAACGCCTTGCTGAACGGCTGTCCGCCACGCTGCCCTGTCTTCCGCCAGAGTCTCCCAAGAGCCTGGGTCAATCCCTCAGCTTCTAAGGTCCCTTTTGCATGCGTCTACAAAGCGTAGCTGTGGGCGTCCTGGAATTCGCTTCCGGTTAGCAGTTCGCCGTAGAGAACGTCTTTTGGTATGCGTCCATCCTCCATTCGACGCACATGGCCAAGCCAGCGTAGTCAAGGTTGGCTTAGAAGGGCAAAGATGGTCTGTAGGCCCGCACGACGGAGGACCTCTGTGTTGGTCACCTTGTCTTGCCATTGGATGCCGAGGATGCGTCGCAAGCAGCGAAGATGGAAAATGTTGAGCCTCTTTTCTTGGCTGGCGTATATGGTCCAGGCTTCACTTGAGTAGAGCAGTGTGCTCAACACACATGCTCTGTACACCTGCATTTTGGTGTTCGCAGTGAGACTGCTGTTGGACCAGACCCGCTTGTTCAGTTTAGCCATAACAGATGAGGCCTTTGCAATTCTGGCGCTGATTTCAGCATCCAGAGAGAGGTTGTCACTTATGGTGGACCCCAAGTACTGAACTTTGTGGACAGTATTGAGGTCGTAGTCTCCAATGTGTAGAGATGGTGTTCTTCACAGCCTTGGCCTAAGATCTCAGTTTTCTTCAAGCTGATTGTGAGACCAAACTCTCTGCAAGCGTGGGCGAAGCGATCAACGAGCCTCTGGAGATCTTGTTCACTGTGGGAAGCCAGCGTAGCATCATCTGCAAAGAAAGCTTCTCTGATGGTCTTCTTTTCCACCTTGGTTTTGGAACGAAGCCTGGCAATGTTGAATAGCTTTCCATCGGTCCTTGTATGAAGATATACCCCTTCTTCAGATCCGCAGAAGGCATAGGTCAGCAGCATCGAGAAGAAGATCCCAAACAGAGTTGGGGCCAAAACACATCCCTGTTTCACTCCGCTGTTGATTCTAAAAGGCTCTGATGTGGCACCATTATAGCACGCAGTGCTATGCATATCCTCGTGGAAAGACTCGATGACAGCTGATAGTCTTGGGGGGCAGCCGATTTTCTTCAAAAGCTTGAAAAGACCACTCCGACTGACCAGGTCGAACGCTTTCGTGAGATCAATGAAGGCGAGGCAAAGGGGCATGTGCTGCTCGCGGCACTTTTCTTGTAGTTGCCGGACAGAGAAGATCATGTCGATGGTCGATCTTCCGGCCCTGAAGCCGTACTGGGACTTAGGGTAGATGCGAGCTGCCAGCCTCTGAAGACGGGTTAAGACGACTCTGGCGAATGCTTTCCCAACAATGCTGAGGAGTGAGATTCCGCGATAATTATTACAATCACTGCGGTCGCCCTTGTTCTTATATAGAGTCACTATCCTGGCGTCTCTCATGTCTCTCGGAATGAAGCCTTCCTTCCAGCACATGCACAAAAGTTCATGCAGCTCGTTGAGAAGAGCAGGCTTCCCGCACTTGATGGCCTCTGGAGGTATCCCGTCTTCACCAGGGGCTTTCCCCGTCGCCAAACCGTCAATCGCCTTGCTTAGTTCTTCAAGGCTTGGCTCAGCATCCAACTCCTCCATGACAGGCAAGTCCTCAATGGCATTCAGGGCAGCATCGGTGACAGAATTCTGCGTGGAGTACAGCTCCAGGTAGTGCTCTACCCATCTCTCCATCTGCTTTGCTGAGTTTGTGATGCTCTCTCCTGCTTTGGACTTAAGGGGAGCTGACTTGGAGGCTGCTGGACCAGTCGCTTGTTTGATGCCAGCGTACATGCTGCCAGTGTTGCCTGAATCTGCTGACTGCTGAATACTTGAGCTTAACTGTAGCCAAAAGTCGTTGGCGCATCGCCGAGCAGTTTGTTGGGCCTTGCTGCGGGCAGCTCTGTAAGCATCACGAGTAGTTTGGATATTGTTGTTTTTATACGCAAGTAAAGCCTTGCGTTTCGCTTCCACCACTGGTTCCATTTCCTGCCAGTTTGCCTCAAACCAGTCGGAATTCTTTCGTTCTTTTTTCCCAAATATACTCAGGGCGGACTGATAGATTGTGTCCTTCAAGTGATTCCACTTTTCCTCAGCGTTTGGATCTCTGAGCCTCTCTTGAGCGCTTCATTCAGGGTTTCTACAAACTCCCCGGCCTTGGTCGGATCGGACGTGCGACAGGCATCAATCCTTGGGCGACCTTTCTTCTTTGAGTGGTGCAGTCTTCTGGGTGGAAGCTTGATCTTGCTGCGTACCAGGGTGTGGTCTGTGTCGCAATCAGCGCTGTGGAAACTCCTCGTGTTGAGGACGTTGTTAAGGTCCGACCTCCTTGTTAAGACGAGGTCGAGCTGATGTCAGTGGTGGGATCTGGGGTGGCGCCATGACACCTTGTGCTTCTCCTTATTGTTGAAGAAGGTGTTGGTGATGGCCAGCTTGTGGTAAGAGCAAAGTTCCAGGAGTCTTTGACCGTTCTCATTTTGCTTCCCAACACCATGATGTCCAATGCTGGTTGGCCAGGCCTCAAAATCAGCACCTACGCGTGCGTTCAGGTCTCCCAATATGAAGAGACCTTCCTTGCTGGGAACTCCTCTGACAACAGCATCCAGGGCCTCATAGAACTGGTCCTTGACGTCGGATGAGGAGCTTAAAGTTGGGGCATAGGCACAGATGAAGTTGACTGTGCCTGAACTGGTCGTCATTTTTAGAGTGAGCAGTCTCTCCGTACCTCCCGTGGGGAGCTCTACGGTTGCTAGGAGGGAGTTCTTTACAGCGAAGCCCACACCATGAATACGTGGCTCCTCTGGGTTCTTTCCCTGCCAGTAGAACGTGTAGTTCTTCTCACGCAGTGATCCGTCCCCAGGTAGCCTTGTCTCCTGTAATGCAGCGATGTCGACGTTGAGTCGCTGAAGCTCCCTGTCTATCACGGCCGTCTTCCGCGTGTCGTCTAACAGCTGTAGGTCGCTGTCAAAACCAGGACACATTGTCCTTACATTCCAGCTTGATATCAGAAGAGCTGGCATCTTCTTTTTCTTCTTTGTGTTGCCTGGTGCCTGGTATTTACAACCTGCCTGTCAAGTTTCCTCTAAGCTCCAAGCACCGATTGGAGCAAACAGGTTGTGGCGGGGTAACACCTTACTGACTGGGGGCTGCCCAGCTTGAGGCGGGCGGTAGCTACCCAATGGAATGCGAAAATTCCTCCCACCATCGAGAGTAACCCCTGGCGCCCGGCTCTACGCCAAAAAAGCCTAGGCTTAAAACAGGTATCTGCTACTCTCCGTGTTGTGTCGATGCTGTGTTACCAGCAAAGCTGGAGTGACCTCTCCAGGTGCAGGCCTGGGCAAGTGAATATGGAGGACCAGCTGTTGCCCATGCAGCAGATCCCCCCTCTCCTCGCCACTAGTAGAATCCAGGGGAAAGACAGAGGCCTGTACGCCTGGTACCAGGGGCGACGAAGGAGTTGCCAGAACGAGGTTGTAGACAACGGCGAACTGCCTTAGGGACTCCGACTCCGGATTTTTCCTCGAGATTTACTTCTGAAGCCTTTCCCTTGAATGGGTGTAACCGCGAGGCAGCGGAGGTTTGAAGTCGGAGTTTTCCTTCTCCTAGACAGGCTGCCTTCCCGGGCTGACGAGTCCCATCTACCCGATGCAGTGATAATATCATATCACCCCTCACGTGGTTTGGCACGCCTGCTGAGGCGAGGTCCCGGGGTGTGGCGCTTGGAGCCAGCACGTGAGAGATTTAGAGGATGGATGAGGACCAGTGATGCCCGTCCACCCTCCCCTACCGGGTAGAGTGCAGCAGCCAGACACCAAAGGTACTACCTCTATCCAGAGCCCCCTATACATGTATATATGTATGTATACATATATGTACAAGAGAGAGAGATGGAAAAAGAACAAGAGAGAGAGAGAGAGACGTGTGCGCGCACACATACACACACACATATATGTATATATAATATATATATATATATGTGTGTGTGTGTGTGTGTGTGTGTGTGCGCGCGCGCGCACGTGTGTGTGTGTGTGTGTGTGTGTGTGTGTGTGTGTGTGTGTGTGTGTGTGTTGTGTGTGTGTGTGTGTAAACTCCTCTCACTTCTTTTCCTCTGAATATGCAAGTGTGTACAGGTGAGTATGTGTGTGTGTGTTTACGCCGGTCCATCTTCTGTTTAAAACGAAGAAAGATAAACACGCAAACAAGCAAAAACAAAAAACAACAACAACAATAATAATAACAAACAAACAAAAACAAACAAAAAGAAGTATTTTCAAATTGAAACACCAGAAAGGTCAATATAACGAGTAACCATAATTTCTAATGGAAGTGGCAAGAAACAGTTGGGTTTTTGTTTGTTTGTTTGTTTTTTGTTTTTGTTTTTGTTTTTAGTTTTTGTTTTTTGTTGTTGTTTTTTTGTTAAGTGATGGCATCATCTTGAACTGTATGGTAACTCCTTTGTCTAACCCTCTTCCTAATACTCAAATCTTCTCATGCAGCCTCCAGTTGCTGATACGGGAGGCCGACTTTTGCCTTCTAAGGGAAATAACACTTGCGATTATTTTCCTCGTTTGGATCAGGAGTTAGTTACCCTGGTGTACATGATCAAGAGGGTGACAGCGATAAAGTGTACAACGAACGCGTTATGATTTGATCACGGTTTTTGTTTGTTTGCTTGTTTGCTTGTTTGTTTGTTTGTTTGTATGTTTGTATGTTTGTTGTTGTTTGTTTGTTTGTTTGTTTGTTTGTTTGTTTGTTTGTATTTGATCTGACGGCCTTTTAAGTCAAAACAACTTAGGGGATATCATAATTTCTTTCTAAGTTGGATTGAAGAGACCCATTCTGCTGGGGTAAGGAAAGAGAGAGTAACTGTCACTGATGGCTGCTTAAAAACAAAAAATCCAGGAGTTGTCCCCCTTTCTGCACGGGATGTGTTCTAATTCTGACAGCAAATCGTATGCTTTGGTGAGCTTTGAATTTGTTATTTATTGTTGTAATCAAACAACGTTTTGGATTAGAAAATCAAGCAAACAATTGAACAAACAAAACGAAACAAACAAAGCACATGCACACGCACACGCACACGCACACACATACACAAACAAGCGCGCGCGCACACACACACACACTCTCTCTCTCTCTCACACACACACACACACACACACACTCTCTCTGTCTCTGTCTGTCTCTCTCTCTCTCTCTCTCTCTCACTCTCGGAGATATGTGTCACCGACGGTGTATGTCAGGTAGCCATGCACGTGCCATTGCTTTTCTCGGCCGTGTGCGTGCAGCACATCGTGTTTTGCGTGAGAAGGCTGCTCCTCTGCGGTGACATAGAGACAAATCCCGGCCCTATCACTGACAGTACCACACACACAGAGGACGGAAATGATAACATGGTTGACAGACTCATGCAAGTGATGCAGCAACAGTTCTCTGAGCAAACCAAATTGATAAGGAATGATCTTGGAGAGATCAAAGACGAGCTACGTCAAGTGAAAGAACAATGTGAGGAAATCAACAACAGGTGCAACAGACTGGAGAAAGATCACAGAAACCTGACGGAGACAGTGACAGATATGAGTGGCGACATACAACAACTGTTCCAGGAATCTAATGATGAGAAAGAGGAAATACAACAACTCACAGAGACAATCAGGGATATGAGACACGATGTTGCCCAATTAAAGTCAGACACAGACAGGTTAGAAGATTTTTCACGAAGAGATAATTTACGTTTTTTCGGGATTTCTCAGCAAGAATCTAGGGAAACGTTTGACTCATGTGCTACCGCAGTTATTGACGTTCTCAATAGTATTGACGACCCTAAAGTCTGGACTACTGATGACATCGTACGAGCACATCGAACTGGACAGACAAGACAAGGGCAACCCAAACAAATGATAGTCAAATTCACCAGGTGGAGAGACAAAATGCTGATTATTACAAACAGAGACATACGACGAAAACTAGATGTGAAAGGTATCAGGGTCGCAAACGACCTAACAAGAACACAGGCACAAATCGTTGCAAGAGCACGTAGTGAAGGCAAAAGAGCATACTTCCAAAAGGGACAATTGGTGATTGGACCAAGACCACCAGAACAGCGATCTTATGCTCAGATTGTGAGTCGTGACACAGTTTCAGACTTACAACCTAAACACACCTCCTCTTCCGACGTGAGAGACACACCCACCTTCACCAATCGGCGGGATGAAGTCGCTGGTGGGGACCCCCCTCAAGATGGGGAGATGACGAGAGAAGTTGTCACCTCTAACGGGGGCAGAGTCGCGAGTGGTGGTTCCCCTTCCTCCTCCTCTTCCCCGCCTGTCATCTCACGTGCAAACCGGGCCGAGCTTCAGCGTGACGCCAACAGGAGTTCCCAGGGGCATGACACCGGGCGTCTTACAGACACGGACGCACGTGCATCACGCGGCAGTCCTGCGGCAGACCGACAGACGGGTGAGAGGGTGAGCATGGGCAGCCAACCGCGACGGACGTCAACAAGCACGGCCCGCGGCAGAGGAGCAGGCGGTAACCTTGGCAACAGGAGCTTGCGTTCCGGTACTTCCAGAAAGCCATAGGACAGGCATGGCCATCCAAACCAGTGGTCCTTTTTGAATTACAACGTTGAAAATTTGTACAGTAAATTGAAGAACGTTTCCTTCATAAATTATGTAACAAAATTTGATTTTGTTTGTCTTACTGAATGTTTTCTTGATACTTCGTTTGATTTCAGCTGTTTGTTCACTGATTATTTGAAGTTTTACGCTCCAGCTAAGAAATTGTCACACCATGGCAGGAATTCGGGTGGAGTTTTATTGTTGGTGAAAAAAACTTTAGAAAATTGTGTGAAAGAAATAATGTTAGATTATGATAACACCATTGCCATCAGAGTAAACAAAAATGTATTTGATTTAGACAAAGATCTGATTTTGATTGCATGCTATGTTGCGCCAGAAGGAAGCCCTAGATATAACGAAACATTAATTAAAGATGGGATCTTGATGCTGGAAGAATTAATGCTACAACAGTTTGAAAAAGAAAAAACACATTTTATAATTATGGGAGATCTCAATGCTAGAACAGGTCACGAACAGTTTGCGCCTGAAGACATGACTACTTATTTGGAAGACATTGAGTATGACAGGATGTATAATGAATGTGATGTACGTTGTTCTAAAGATGAAACTGTGAATAGTTTTGGCAAAACATTGTTGAACTTATGTTTCATGTTGGATATGGTTATTTTGAATGGTTTTTGTGATGGAGATACAGAGGGTGAATACACTTTTGTGTCTCCAAACGGGTGTAGTGTGATTGACTATTTTCTTGTTCCATATAATCTGGTCTCATGCTTTGATTTACGGGTAGGTAACTGTGTTGATTCATGGCATCTACCTGTTGAGGTAATATGGAAAAGGGGAAATAATCATACATATGTAGAAAGTGCAAGACAACAAGGGGAAGAAAAAATTGTATGGTCTGAAGAATTAGCAAGTTTATTTGTACAAGAGCTTGATGGTTCTGAGTTCAACAATTGTCTACAGACAGCTTTCGGTTTGTTAGATTATAATGTGAATGACAGTTCGGAGCAGTTTACTAAGGCTTTATGCGGGGCAGCTGCGTGTATGGTACGAACAGTGAGACAAGGACAAAAGAAACAGAATGATTGGTTTGATAAGGAATGTGAAAGAAAGAAACAAGAAGTTAAGAGGCTACTGAAAAGATTCCAGAGATGCAAAACAGAAAAAGAAAAAAAAGAAAAAAGAGAAGCATATGTCATATCACGAAAAGAGTATGTTAAACTAAGGAAAACGAAAGAAAGGGAATACGAAGATAAGAAAATAAGAACACTCAAAGATTCCATCAATGACTCCAGGACATTCTGGTCAATAATAAGATCTGTTAATAGAAAGGCCTTTGTGTACAATGAAATCTCTATTGAACAATGGTACAATCATTTCTGCAGTGTTTTCAATGATATCGGGGGAAATACTGCACAAGAGAGTAATATAGTAGAGGAAGAAAATAATTTTGAGCCCCTTTTCAATGAGCCTATAACTAAAGAAGAAGTGACTGCGAGTATCAGGCATTTGAAAGCAGGAAAGAGCGCAGGACCAGATCAAATAATCAGCGAAATGTTAAAACATGCAAATGCTAATGTAATTGATTTCCTTGTCCATTTATGTAACAAGCTTTTTGATAATGGCATTTTTCTGTCAGAATGGGCAAAGTCCATAATAATCCCAATTCATAAAAAAGGAGATGTGAATAATCCAGATAATTATAGAGGAGTCGCTCTAACAAGTATAGTGAGTAAAGTTTATACATATATTTTGAATAAGAGATTAACAAAGTGGGCAGAAAAAGAAGAGAAAATAGTTGAAGAACAAGCTGGATTTAGAGCAAAATACAGTACAATTGATCATATTTTCACACTTTACTCCCTTGTGCAGAAGCATTTACTTTTAAATAAGAAACTTTATGTTGCATTTGTGGATTTTAGGAAGGCATTCGATTCTGTGAATCGTAATAATCTTTGGAATATATTACGTAAAAGTGGTGTGAATGGAAAATTATATATGGCCCTAAGAGGAGTTTATAACTCAGTGTTTGCATGCGTGCGTGAGAAGTGTGTATATTCAGATTATTTTGAATGCCCTAAAGGAGTGAAACAGGGGTGTCAATTGAGTCCTCAATTGTTTTCATTTTTCATTAATGAATTAGCAGTGGAACTGTCAAGAAAAGGCAGGCATGGCATTCAAATTATCCCTGGGGTTATTGAGATATTCCTATTGCTGTTTGCAGACGATGTTGTTCTTCTCTCTGGTACAGTCAAAGGCTTACAAAACCAGTTAAATGTCTTAAAGGAAGAATCGGATCGACTAGCTTTAACAGTTAACATGGATAAAACTAATATTATGATTTTCAGGAAGGGTGGACATTTATCAAAACACGAAAAATGGTTCTATGGAATTAACGAGGTTAAAGTTGTTAATTCTTATAAATACTTAGGAATAATATTTTCGACAAAATTAAGTTTAAATTATGCATGGGAAGAATCTTGTAATAAAGGGAAAAAAGGTGTTATTGAAATTCTAAAATCCTTACGGAAGCTCAATTCTATTGATTGTAATTTATATTGGAAAATGTTTGATACACAGATAGAACCTTTACTTACATATGCAGCTGAAGTATGGGGTCTTACTGTAAATCCACATATGGAAAAAGTGCATACATATGCTATAAAACGTTTTTTGGCTGTACCAATTCACTCTTCTAATACTGTTTTATATGGAGAAACTGGAAGATATCCTTTATACATTAGAACCTTTGTGAAGAGTATTAAATACTGGTTGAAATTGTTAAGGCTTCCACAATCTCGGTTATGTAAACAGGCATATGAAATGATGGTTACTCAAATGGAAATAGGAAAACAGAACTGGGCCTATCAGGTAAAAAAGGCTTTATCAGAACTTGGGTTTGGAATCGTGTGGTTGTCCCAGGGAGTAGGAAATGAGTGTCAGTTTATTAATGAATTTAAAGACAGGCTTATTTGTTCGTTTAAACAAAATTGGCACTCAGATATGGAAAACAAAGAAAAATATAGTTGGTTCTTCTCATTTAAAGATGTTTTTCAAACCGAAAAATATCTCAGTGTTGTTACGGATAAATGGCAAAGAACTAATTACGCAAGATTTAGATTAAGAACACTTGGTTTCAATGCAAATAAAAATTGGTTTCAACCTGGGACGTCCACAGTATATCCTTGCCCCTTATGTGGAAACAATGTCGATAATGAAAAACACTTTTTATTCCAATGCCAAATTTTTGACACAATACGTGGAAAATGCAAAGTTTTTGAATCCGACATGGCCAAAAGACAAGATGTTGTATCTATTTTGTCATCTGATGACGAAGTCATAATCAAATCAGTGGCACTATACATTGCGGAAGCACAAAAAATAAGACATAAACACTTACAAGCCCGACAATAGTGCTAGACAATATCATACTGGGATTAATTTAATCTCTTTTGACTGATGTGGGCTATATCACGTTAACTCCAAAAGAAGCCGCTTTATTATAGACTCTGTTTTGTAAAGAGCTGTTTTCATTTGCTTTATTTTGCTTTGTTTGCCGATAATTTAAGAGTAGCTAATAATATGAAAATAATGGTATATTTGTAGAATATGTTAGAAGTGGATATTGAAAGGGTATATGGACACTTAAGGGTCTACTATACATGTTAACAAAAACAAAAAAAACAAACAAACCAAAAAACAAATAAATAAAAGGCATAGTGATGTCCCTTGTTAACAGAGTATTTTGGGGCAGTTATGTGAAGATTATATTATTATCACTAAATGTAAGGTTTGGGTGGTCTAGCCCAGATGTTTCATCATATTACAGTTTTGATGTGTGTGTGTGTGCGCACGAGCGCGCGCCCGCGTGTGAGCGTATATGGATGTGTGTGAGTGGGTGTGGGTGTGTGAAAAAGATTTTGGTTTGTCTAAACCTAGACAAATTATTGGCCTGAATGTGGGAACACTGTTCTGATATTTTTTGTTGTTGTTTTCTTTGCATTATGTAGTAGTGGTAAAATGGATGATTGTTCATTATATATGATTTGAATATGTTCGACTGTTCAAGGAATGGATGTTCGATATTTTTTTGGATTATGTGTGAAGAATTTGCGCACATACAAAGAGTGGATTATGTGTCGCACTACTGGAAAATTGTTATCCCCCTTGTCAAAAGACCTTTTCGGGTAATGACAATAAACAGTTTCAGTTTCAGTTTTCAGTTTCTCTCTCACTCTCATATACATTTACACACAGTGATATAATGTGCGTGTATATATGTGTATATACGTGTATATATATGTATATAATATATATATATATATATATACATTTGTATATATATATATATATGCGCGCGCATCTCTCTCTCTCTCTCTCTCTCTCTCTCTCTCTCTCTCTCTCTCTCTTCTTTCTTCTTATAATTTCACTATAATTTCGTCATTTTCATAGGCACTCGTTCTCATGGACGCACACGCGCACTCATACAAAAAATAGGCACACTAAACAAACATCTCTTAGTGACGGACTTATGAATGTGCAAGCCAAGCAGTTTGATATTCAATGTAACGACAAAAACGATAATAAGCGTGAACAACTTCACAAGCTCAATGATGATAAGACAACATATGTAGACAACATTAACGAATTCGGCAGTAACCTCCCCTACCAAAATGGTGTATCATAAACGGAATAAGATGGGCAGTTGCACCATTCTTGGTAGATAACGATAACTTTTTGATATGGGTTATTTGATACATTTCTTTTTTCACTGAACCAGAAAATATCATTTTAAAGAAATCAAACAAACTAGTAAACAAGCAAAACAAACCGTGCATAAGAACTGCCTGCCCAATCAATCCTGGAACAAAGTTAACCCTTTGACTTCCGCACCCTGTCCACCAACGTCCTGCTTTGTCAACCGGTCTAGCAATGTAAAAATTTAACCCTTTGACTCCCTCACCCTATCCACCAGCAGGAAGCTGGTGGATAGAGTGAGGGAGTCAAAGGGTTAAATTTTTGCAGTTGGTGGATAGGGTGCGGGAGTCAAATGGTTAACATCCTATACAAACGAACTACCACCAAATAGCGAAAGCAACAACATCACCTCCATCGTCATCATCATTAGCAGAAACAGCAGACCAGCTGCGGCAACTACAACAGAAACAACATTAATTAACAATTCATCCCGATGAAATTGTAAGTCTATTCGAGCTTGTGAAAGCATGATCCTATCGTGTGCTTTCGAGAGACTAACTACTACGGGAAAAAAAGAAAAACGGCAATAATTTATCTCGATGAAATTGTAAGGCTGTTAAAATCTATTAGTCATGTGTCACGTAGCTAGAACACAAACCTCACGGCAACCATTTTTTTTTCAAATAAAAGCAGAGACAAAAAGGAAGAAAGGCACACTACCATTCTCATACATCGAGAAGGTAACCAACATCAGTGGTCAAAATATTCAAAACGTTGTCCACGAAAGTCAAGACAGAGCCATCTGGAGGAGAGTGGCTATGTCACAGAGTGCAGCGGTCAACACTGAACTCGGTGACGCCGACAGGTGAGGTGAGGTGAGATGAGGCGAAGGTTCGATCCTATCAGTATATTTCAGAAAGACTTATTCCCGCTAAACACTCTTTTAAAAGTAAGTTGATAACAGCAATGCACATAACATTTGAACAGCAGAAAACCTGTACTCTTCAACAAGACAGGGACTGACAGAAGAAGAACCCAAGACCGCAGAACTTTTTTTCTTCTGCAACATCTGTAGCAGAATCTGTATCTCCAGGATCAGTCTTGTATCCCACATGAAGATCCATACATGGCGATCAGGACCTTACTCATTCCGGCGGATCGATGGAGACTGTCAGTCATCATCGTCATCGTCACCATCACCGCCTTTATCACCATCATCATCATCATCACCATCGTCGTCGTCGTCGTCTTCGTCGTCATCATCATCATCATCATCATCATCATCATCGTCGTCGTCGTCGCTGTCGTCGTCGTCGTCGTCATCATCATCATCATCATCATCATCACCACCACCACCACCACCACCACCATCGTCATCATTTTTTTTTTCTTAATCTTCATTTTTCTTAGTAAGTTATAAGGACAATAATAAACGTAAACATTGTCTATGCTGTACCTCAGTGACTGTCTCCTTAACTTCTTCACTCCCGCACCCTATTCACTACCAGCAAAAAAATATAATCCTTTGACTATCTTACCCTCACCATCATCATCAGGTGCCCTGTCGCATGGCGTTGGCGACCATGGACTTCCAACCATCTCTATCTCTCGTTGACCCCAGCATCTCCCCCACCCTCTTCATCCTCAGCCACTTTGCAAGTCCGTCCAACATTCTCTCCCAGGATCTACCCGGTGCTCTCTTTTCCTCCAGCTTTCCCGTTGTGACCAGGTGCTCCAAATCCCCCTTCCTCATAAAATGGCCTATAAATGTTGCTTGTCTTTTCCTAATCTTCCTTATCAGTGATCGACTTGTGTCTGCCTCCATCAAGACTGTCTCGTTTGTTTTCTTTGCTGTCCATGGTACTCTCAACATTCTTCTGAGAAACCACATCTCGGCTGCCTCAATCCTGCTCTGGCTTTGCTTGCTGACTGTCCACGCCTCGCATCCGTACAACAGTATTGGTTCTACATAACATTCAAGGACTCTCTTTCTGATGTTAATTGATAGGCATTTGTTGGTAAGAATGCTTGTCATCTTCTTGAATGCTGTTTTGGCTTGGCCGATTCTGCCAGCTATTTCCGATGTGCATCTGCCGTCTGATGAAATGACCGTTCCCAGGTATTTGAACTTATTAACCTGTGTCAAGGTTGTGCCATTTGCTGTTATTTTGCAGGAGGGGATTTCATGTTTTTTACTGATCACCATGACTTCAGTCTTCCTGCTGTTTAGTTCCAACCCCTTACCTTTGCTTTCTGTTTCTAGTATATTCACAAGGTTTTGTAGGTCCCTTTCATTTTCTGCAATTAGCACGGTGTCATCTGCGTACCGAATGTTGTTTATCATTTTCCCTCCAATCTTTAATCCAGGGTCTTCTTCTAGGTTTCTCATGATGTTTTCGCTATATAGTGAAAACAGATCTGGTGACAAAACACAACCCTGTCTGACTCATCTTTTGATGTTTTGAAAAGAGCTTATATTGTTTTCTATTCTCATTGCAGCTATTTGTTCCCAGTACATATTCCTGATTATTCGTAGATCTTTTCCATCGACATTGAGTCTCTCCAGTTGGTTGATCAATTTTTCATGTCGTACCCGATCGAAAGCCTTGGTATAGTCAACAAAGCATAAATACAAATCCTTATTCATCTCAACTGACCTCTCTATGATAGTTCTTAGGATGTATATGGCATTAATAGTTCCTTTCACCTCCACAAATCCACACTGGTCTTCTGCTATTTCTCTTTTGATTCTATTCCTTGTCCTCATCATGATTATTCTTAACAGGATTTTTGTTACATGACTCATCAAACTGATTGTGCGATGGAGTTCGCATTCTATAGCCCCTGTCTTCTTTGGAAGTGCAATGAAAATTGATTTTGACATATCTTTGGGGATTTTTCCTGTGTCATAAATTTCATTTAGGAGGACTGTTATTTTTTCTATGCCAAATTCCTCCAGGGCTTCAATCATCTCTGTAGTAATGTTGTCTGGTCCTGGGGCTTTTCCTGGTTTCATCTTTTTCAGTGCTGCTCTGACTTCATCTTTCATTATGGGTGGTCCTTCAAAATTCTTTTTTATAATGTGTTCTTCGTTTCTGTCATCCTCAAAAAGGTCTTTAATGTACTCTCCCCATCTGTCTAATACCTTGTCTTTTTCCATGATAAGCGTGCCATCTTTTGATTTTAAGCAACCAGTTGATGTGCATGTATTTTTCCTGTGAACTATTTCTTCAATTCGTCTGTACATACCCTGAGGATCCATTTTGTGTCGTTCTTCTATCTCTTTGCATTTTGTGTTCAGCCAAGCTTCCTTAGCTTCATTGCACCTATACCTGATTTCTTTGTTTATCTTCCTGTATATCTCCTCGTTTCTCTTTGCCTTTCTCCTTTTCTCCATCAGGCCCAAAATTTCATTAGTATCCAGTTCTTTTTTGCTTTTCTATTTGCCTTGGGGATTTCCTCACAAGCTTCATTTATAGAACTTCTCAACTTTGTCCATTGTTCCTCACTGTCACCAACGTCTTCCAGAGCACTGAATTTGTTTTGAACATGTACATTAAATTTTTGACGTATCATTTCATCTGTCTTCAAGAGTCCAAGGTTTAATTTGATGTTGCTTTTGGTCTGTTTCCTTTTCCTCAATTTCAGCCTAAACCTTCCCACTACCGGATTGTGGTCACTGTTGCAGTCTGCGCCTGGTAGTGTTTTTGCTGACAGTAAAGAATTTCTAAATCTTACCCTATCAACCATATTCCTGTGCAAAGAATTAAGCCTTTTGACTCCCTCACCATATCCACCAGCTTTCTGCTGGTAGCTGGTGAATCGGGTGAAGAGTCAAAGGGTTACATTTTTGCTTTCCTGTCTTGGTTGACAAAGCACGATAACTAGTGGATAGGCTGAGGGAGTGAAAGAGTTAAACATAGTCTTTGCTATGTATATCCTGTGGCCGGTTTAGTGGGCTGTAGCCTCTGTTGGTTTGTTTGGAGTTTGTTCAAGAGGAATTCATCGCACTCGGGCAATTCCATACGCGTTGCACCAAAAATCTGCCAGCAATTCTCTGACGGACTCCCTGAGCCTGTGCAAAATCCTAAGCGCTGGTAAGGTTTTAAATAGGGAGGGAAAAGGAGAGGGATACACACACATACATACACACGCGCGCGCGCGCGCGCGCGCGCGCGCTCGCGGACGCACGCACACACACACACACAACGCACACAACACAAACACACACACACAAATACATATATATATATATATATATATATATATATATATATATATATATATATATATATACATATACATATATATATATATATATACATACATATCTATCTATCTATTATCTATCTATATATCTGTATGTGTATATATATATATTTGTGTATATATATAAATATATATATATATATATAATATATATATATATGTGTGTGTGTGTGTGTGTGTGTGTGTGTGTGTGTGTGTGTGTGTGTGTGTGTGTGTGTGTGTGTGTGTGTGTGTGTGTGTGTGTGTGTGTGTGTGTGTCCCCGAAGGGATGCTGGGAATTCTTTCAGTATCAATAGTATCGCCCCCCCTCCCCCCCTTCTGGAAATTCTTAGCTAGAAATTTCCTCTTTTCTGTCATTCTCTTTGTATCTGCCTTTTTTGTTCGTTCGCTTTCTGCCATCATTTCTTTCTATCATTTTCTGCCTTGCTGGTCCATTCACCTGTATGTGTTCGATAGTCTTACGTACTTTCTCTTAGGACTGATTATCGGATACGTGTACATGTATTAAGTGTATTTTTGGCTCTAGGGAAATGTGACATGCGGAAGCAATATAAGGTAATTTAGTCCTGTTTTATATATGTTTTAACGTCCTTAGTTATTTTTAAATTTGTATTCAAGTGTGTTTTTTAAATCCGCCGTGCGATAAATTGGACGGAGTTGTCAACGCCAGGGGCATCTCCTTAGATTATGTGCGCGAATGCAATGATATGTATACTTGATTTTTTTTTTCCCCTATTGAAGTAGTAATACTTGAAGTATTGTGAATGTTTGGGAATAGTTGTAGCCCTGATGTGGCTCTGTGCAGTCGGCTGGACTTTAAAACAAAAATACTAATGATAATAATGATTGTGTGTGCGTGTGCGTGCGTGCGTGTGTGTGTGTGTGTGTGTGTGTGTGTGTGTGTGTGTGTGTGTATGTGTGTGTATTGTGTGTGTGTGTGTGTGTGTGTGTGTGTGCATGTGTGTGTGTGTGTGTGTTGTGCGTGTATGTGTGTTTTTTGTTTGTTTCTGTCTTTGTCCGTAATTCTTTTTATATGAAAAATGAGATTGCTTGAGTAGCTTAACCAGAATTATTTATTTTCTTTTTATTATTTATCTATTTATTCATTTATTTATTTATTGTTTGTTTGTTTGTTTGTTATCTATCTATCTATCTGTCTATCTATCTATCTGTCTATCTATCTATCTATCTATCTGTCTGTCTATCTATCTATCTGTCTATCTATCTATCTATCTATCTATCCATCTCTCCCTCTCTCTCTCTCTCTTATATATATATATATCTATTATTCATCTATAATTCATTCATTTATTTATTTATTCATTTATCTATCTGGAGAGGGGTGGGGTTCATGTGTTAGCGTGTGTGTGTGCCCAGACCACTATTTTTGCGACTATGTCTTCTAGGTCACTTTCACTTCTGGACGGTAGAAACAACAGTCGGTCTCTCATTTGATATTACGGATGCTCCTTCGAGTACGTTGGTGTCGCTCTGAGAGCACTGGTCTATTGTAGCCACCACCTGCTTCCCACCCTTCCCCAGCCTGTCTCGTAACACATGCACTTCGTTCTTTCTGAAATAGTTCAACACCGCTTGCTTGAACTGAGCATTCAGTGTAAGGTAGACGAAAAAGTTCATCGCGGAATTGAAGAAGCCAACAGTGGTGACCCAGCCTCTGGTTGTCTGTGGGATGTCTAAAAGAAAGTGATGGATGATGTAGATGATCATGTGGGGAGCCCAGCTGCACACGAAGACCCCAAAGATGACCGCTGGAGCTTTGATAGACTTCGTGGCCATTTGCAGCGAGGCCACGCGTGTGGCGTTGGAGGCTGCTGTGGTTAGGTCGAATTTTCCTACTGCTCGCCTCATCTGAAAATTGTGAGAGTGAATTGATGTAAAAATGTTTATAGGGAGCTCTGTCTGTCTGTCTGTCTGTCTGTCTGTCATTCTCTCTCTCTCTCTGTCTCTCTCTCTGTCTCTGTCTCTCTCTATTTGTGTCTCTGTCTGTCTGCCTTTTTGTCTCTGTCTCTGTGTGTGTGTCTCTCTCTGTTTCTGTCTCTGTCTCTGTCTTTGTCTCTGTCTGTCTGTCTCTCTGTCTCTCTCTCTCTCTCTCTTTCTGTCACACACACACACACACACACACACTCACACACACACACACACACACACCGCGCGCGCGCACACACACACACACATGTATATATATATATATATATATAAATAGAGAGAGAGAGAGAGAGAGAAAGGAGGGGAAGACAGACAGACAAACTGACTGACCGACTGACAGAGAGAGACAGACAGACAGACAAAGATAGAGACAGAGAGACAACA
>CM060309.1:57249033-57254033 GCA_030674185.1 Monoplex corrugatus
GGCCGTATACAAACAGCTATATACATTCGGGAAGGACTGAACTATTGTGAACGAACATCGCCAGTACCTAAATCTACCGCATTTATTTCATCATGTGCAATCATTATAAAATTTTCCTCATCGTTAGTTGTGAATATGGCCTCTGTATACTTACCAAGAGGCCCAGACTCTGTGAACACTGAATGGTTAAGACACTTTCAAGATCAGGATGACAAGTGGATAATTGGAGGTGATTTTAATGCACATGCCCCATTTTGGGAAAAGTATTGTACAAACATAACAAGCAACAGGTTGATCGAAAACTATTGTAGATTCCAATTTATATTTACTTAACAACGGATACGTTACCCGGATCCCCGATATACCAACCCACAGACCCACAGCTTTCGACCTCACTTTAATCTCACCATCCCTAGCCCCAAACGCCACGTGGCAAACAGAGGATGACTTGTTGGGATCATCACATCCCCATACGTCTTACCCTAAACCATACTACTAAAATAGACGCCATGCCACAAGATAGTTTACCAAGTTTAATTATAAAAACGCAGACTGGATCAGTTTTAAGGCAATCCTTGAAAAGACAAGAACAGATCTATCTGAAGCAATGAACATAAACGACATGTACGAAGTTTTCTGTAACTCACTGTTAAGAGCTGCTAACATTTCAATTCCAAAACTTACAGTGTCGAAAATAGGAAAACATCATGGAAATGTCTGGTGGAATGAGGATTGTCAAAAGGCAGTGAACGAAAAGAAAGAAAAATACAAAATCTATTTAGCAAACAGGTCACCTGAAAATCATACAGCGATGAAAAGTGCCAACATTAAGTGTAACAGAATCATACAGCAAGCCAAAGAACAACACTGGACGTCTTTTTGTAAATGTGAAGTAAATGACCACAAAGACATGATAAAGATTTGGGAAAAACTAAAATTAATGAAAAACGGGATTAAGTTGCCATCAATTCCAGTAAAGCTAGAAAATAACCCTTTTCCTAGCTCACTGGAAAAAGCAGAAGCTTTTGCAGACGTGTTTGCTGAGACCTGTCGTGTAGAAGGACTTCCTGTCTCTAGTAGAGACTATAGGGAACGAGAAGAAAAGAAAGATGTATATAAGGATCCTGCCTCTGACAATACTCACTACATAAATGCATCACTTACACTTCAAGAATTAAAAGATGCCATTCAGTCCCTTCCAAGTAAAAAAACGTCAGTTGGACTAGATGCAATTTCCAATGAGATGCTGAAAAATTTACCAGAAAATTTTATAATTTTGCTACATGACATATTTCAAAAATGCTGGAATAGTGGGAAAATGCCCAACAACTGGAAAGAAACAATAGTGGTTCCTGTACTAAAATCAGGTAAATGTAATACCGATCTGAAAAACTACAGGCCAATTGCATTAACATCACACGTATGTAAACTAATGGAGAAAATAATCTTAAAGAGACTGATGCACTATTGTGAAAAGAATAAAATAATACCAGTAAATCAGGCAGGATTTCGAAAAGGCAGGTCACCAGTAGAAATCCTAACAAAGCTAACTACTAACATAAAACAACAATTTGCAAGACGTCAATGTGTTTTAGCTACATTTTTTGATATAACGAAAGCATACGATCAAGTGTGGCACTCCAGATTGTTATTTAAATTTAAAAGTATTGGGCTGACAGGTCACATTTTTGACTATGTTAAGTGTTTCTTAGAAAACAGAGTATTTCAAACGAGGATTGAAAATGTATATTCCACGAAACGAATTCTTCAAATGGGTATCCCTCAGGGATCCGTTATAGCTCCCCTTCTTTTCATGATATTAATGCACGACTTGCCCAGTAAAGTATCTAAACATGTAGTTTTAGCTCAATATGCTGACGATTTATGCATGTGGATGCAGGTAAATATGAAAAGGAAAACTCCTTTGCGCTGTATTAATTATACACGCAAATGCTACCAATTAGAACTTGATAAAATAGCACGATACATGGTAGAAAATGGGTTACATCTATCCCTGGAAAAATCGAAAATAGTTTTATTTAATAATGGAGCTAACCCAGTAAATATTCCCACTTTCAAACTGGGAGATACTCTTCTTCAGTTTAATGAGTCAATTAAATTCTTAGGAGTTTTTCTTACGGCAAAATTATCTTGGAATCAGCATATTGAATACTTATTAACCAAAGCTCAAAAAAGTTTAAATTTCTTAAAAATAGTTCGCAAACAGGCATGGGGTCAAGATTCATCAACACTTGTTCATCTTTGTAAATCGCTTGTTAGATCTAAATTAACCTATGCCCAAGAAATCTTCTTCAGTGCACCGAAACACTTACTGAAAAAACTGCAGAGCATAGATTGTAAAGGTTTCAAACTTGCACTGGGTCTTCCAATGCATGCTTCCTGTCTTCGCACATATAATGAAATCAAACTGTTGCCACTTGATGAGCAAAGGAAAGTCGCTTCTACTAAATTTTTGTTAAGACACACCACTGTAGAAAACATCTCTGAAACAGAAATTAAACTGAGATCAGATACCGACTTTCCAAAAAGAGCTAAATCAATATCTTCACAGGTCACTCTTGCAACATACACATCTGACGTCATGAAAGGTTCAGGAATTGATCTACACGTAGATCCTGTATATATAAGACCTTCCTTTTCGCCAGTACCCAGTTGGGAACTCCAAAGAGCACAATTTGACGTACATCACACTAACTTAAAAAAAGGAGACAATGTAAACTTACTGGCAAGTCAGGTTAAATGTCATATTGACGACTTATATTCCGATCATTTGAAAATTTACACTGATGGATCAGTAATTGAAAGAAAAGCAGGCTCAGCGTTTTTAATACCTGCTCTCAAAATTGAAAAATCTTTCTACATAGGACTTGATAAATCTGTCTTTACAGCTGAACTTTTTGCAATATTAATGGCTTTAAACTTTATGATAAGTCTTCCTAGGACAATTTTTCAAACACTTTTTTGCGTTGATTCAAAATCAGTACTTCAGGCTCTTGAATTATCAAAATTACAAACAAGATCAGAAATGATTCTGGAAATTAGTCACTTGATTCATAATTTATCTTTAAGAGGCACTGATATTACTTTCTGCTGGATACCTTCTCATAATTCTTTTCGTTATAATGATAAAGTTGACAGGGCTGCCAAACGGGGAGCTAATAACTCACCAGATTCAAACAATATCCAGCTTTCTCTCTCGTTGCACGAGAATTACACTTTAGTAGACAACTACGTCTGGAAGCAGTTCCAATTAAAACAGAAAAAGTATGATAACTGTCACATGAACTTTGAAGTTAGCAAAATACTTAAGCAGCTTCATGCCAGCAGAATTATACAATCCCTTATGTATAGATGGAAACTTGATGCATTCAAAACAAAATACACCAAGAACATAGTATGTCTGTGTGGAAAGAAGATAACACATAGTCATATTCTTTCTTGCGTTAAGGTAAAACGACATATTCCAACACTATCTATGAGTACAGTTTCTGATATATTTGCCCATCATCATTACTGTATGAATTTTTTGTTAGCCTGTCAAAAGTCCTATAGCGAATTACCTTTAAAATGTTATTTCACTTGTTCACTGTTATGGTTAGTTAATTATTAGTTTTATTTTTTTCTTCGTTTCTTCCAGATATTTTTCAATTTTGTTTGTTAGTTTGTTTGTTTAAATCGTTAATTATGATAACATTATTTGTTAGTTTTACCTTCCCCTCTTCAAAACAGTTGTTTTCTGGATCATCTTTTCTCAAGTTCAAAATTGACAATTTTCAAATATTCTCTTCACTCCTCTTATCATCCCCCCCCCCCCCCCGCCCCATTTTTTTGGTCTAAAATCACTTTAGTGAATAGACATTAAATCAAAGACCACCACACACAAAACACCACTGATATGGGATTACTACAGGCCAAAGGAAGAAACAGAAGACAAAAGACTGCAAGCTTTGAAGCATCAAACAGTCTGAGACAATCTGAATTAAGCTATGATATCTCAAGATAAGGGAAATGATAATGATGCTGGCATATGGTGGAATGAGACTTCAAGACAAGATTGTACTCTTACGTGTCCTTTCAAAATATATCTTGATGTCAGCGTCGCTTCCAAACCATAAAACTTGCGGATGATGGTCAGAAATTGTAAGCAAGTGATGGCCCTTGGAGTGGATTACTATCGATTGTGTGGTCCCACTTATTTCACAGCTGAGCTCATTGTACACTTTAAGAAGCTGGTCAGGGATAAAAAAAAAAAAACAGTTGAACATACCACGGGCTCAGCTCATAGCAAACAACAACAACAGCAACAACAACAACATCAATAGCAACAACGATGATGATGATGATGAATGATGATGATGATGATGAGATGATGATGATGATGATGATGATGATGATGATGATGATGATGATGATGATGATGATGATGATGATGATGATGATGATGATGATGACGACGACGATGATGATGATGGGCGACGACGACGACGACGACGATGACGATGATGATGATGATGATGATAGTAACAGTAATAACATAATGATAATGATAATAATGATGATGATAATAATAATAATAATGATAATATTAATATCATGATAATAATAATGATGATGACGAAGATCAATAAACAAATAGATAAATAAATAGCATGCAGTCGAATGTCATCCATAACATGAATAAATTTCACATTATTTATCTATGGGTCGTAGCCGCTCTGTTTAGAAAACCTGCAATAAATTTGAAACTAACGAAGAATAAAATGTGCATTCTATGAGTCCTATATCTATTTCACTAAATACCGTTTTTCTATGATTGATGTGATAGATCTTAAAACTAAAATGAGTAGTCTACATGCTTGTTTGCAAAATGAAGAGATTTTTTTTTTAGATATGCAGGTGCCAAACAATTTATCCTCAAATGTTTAACAGTCTGTATCGCTAATATGCTTATTAGAGATACTCCTGTCAAACAGAAACTC
>CM060309.1:57256533-57259033 GCA_030674185.1 Monoplex corrugatus
TGGCGTGGCAGTACTCGGATCATTCTATATATATATATATATACAACATTAACTCTAGAAATAATACGTTAGGTAGAATCTGAAGATCTCCCAAGTGCATAGTTTTTTGTTTTGTTTTGTTTTTTCCTCGTAGGGGTTTTGGCTTCGGTCATAGTTAGTTCACGTTCTTCTTTTTTTTTCATCACTTGACATTTGTGGTTCAGCGTATATGGAAGGTTTCGAGTGCTGTGCCGCCTTCTTGAGAAAACTGCGACTGAAAACGACCAACCATCATTATTATGAAAGAAGTCCAGGAGAATACTCACAAATGTGATTACAATAGATATGTAATGCTACCAATTTTGAAGAACAAGGTCTCCCAACAGTGTAAAAATCGCTACTCACAGTTCCGTAGCTTTCGATGGCGTTCTCGCCATCTTCGTCAGCGCTCTAATGCTGTCTGCGTGAATCTCTACTCAGATCTCGCGAACATGGGATGAACCCAGTTCACGAGATCGAATCAGAGAATGGTACACCGGGGGCAGGGTGTAACGGCCCCGGTCCCTGTTGAGCGGGGGGTTGGTGGCTGCGATGTAGATGGCCTCCTTGACTCCTCGCTGGAACCACTTATTTTTCTCTGTCCAGGATGTTGACATTGTCCGCACTGAATTGATGTTTTTCGCGTGTAGGTGAGCTCCTACTGGAGAAGAGTCCCTCTTGTGTTCTGTTAGTCTCTTCTGAAGGGGGCGTTCAGTTTCACCGACATAATGTTGGTTACAGTCCTGGCAGTCTATTCTGTATATAATGCCAGCTTTGTCGAGTTTGCTGGTTTTGTCCTTGGGGGTGACCAGCTGGCTGCGTATGGTGTTGGAAGGTTTGGAATGTACAGCCACCCCCAGTTTTCTGATCTTTCTGGACAGAGCGTCACTCACACCTCCTACGTATGGGATGGTGATGTGTCCCTTGCGCTGGTGTTGTTTCACTGGCTGTTGGGATGCGGTGTTGGATTTCCTGCCTCCCGGGCTGTTCCAGGCCCACTTTTTGTAGCCCGAGATGGTGAGCACTTTTTTCAGGTGGTTTGTCTCCTTGTCTTTTGCCTCTTGGGTACTGCATATGGTGTTAGCTCTGTGGGTAAGGGTTCGAATCACTCCCAGTTTGTGTTCAAGGGGCTGGTGGCTGTCGAACTGTAAATATTGGTCCGTATGAGTTGGTTTACGGTAGACCGAGAAGGATAGAATGCCCACAGTTCTGGTGATGAGGGTGTCCAGCATGGCTATGGAGTTGTTCTGTTCCACTTCCCTCGTGAATTTGATGGCTGGGTGTTGGTTGTTCAGATGTTCTGTGAACTGTTCGACTGCCCTGCCCCCGGTGTACCATTCTCTGATTCGATCTCGTGAACTGGGTTCATCCCATGTTCGCGAGATCTGAGTAGAGATTCACGCAGACAGCATTAGAGCGCTGACGAAGATGGCGAGAACGCCATCGAAAGCTACGGAACTGTGAGTAGCGATTTTTACACTGTTGGGAGACCTTGTTCTTCAAAATTGGTAGCATTATGTCTACCCCCCAACTGTTGAAACTTCCCCTACAATAGATATGATTAGCTACATTGTCATAGTCTGTGTGCATTACGTATCTGGTCAGGGGGTGAGTATTCCGAGCAGTGATGTTAATAGAATGTCTTTGAACTTCAAGACCTACTATCAGGGTGTGAGTGATGTAAAAAAATGACGTTATTTACGTCAGTACAGGAAGACGGTCAGTCACGGGCTCTATTCATTTGCTGACGTTTCCGTTGCATTGAAAGCGGCTTCTATTTCCAAGCGGCTTGTTGTGGTCATCTAACAGAGTCCCCTCTTGCAAACTAACAGCAAATGGTACAACACTGAGGCAGGTTGATAAGTTCTAAATATCTGGGAACGGTCATCTCACCAAACGGAAGATGTACATCAGAAATAGCCAGCAGAATCGG
Source organism: Monoplex corrugatus (assembly GCA_030674185.1). Classification (NCBI taxonomy): domain Eukaryota; kingdom Metazoa; phylum Mollusca; class Gastropoda; order Littorinimorpha; family Ranellidae; genus Monoplex; species Monoplex corrugatus. The sequence continues at coordinate 57,258,485 of CM060309.1, forward strand.
CCAAGTTAAAACAGCATTGAAGAAAATGAAAAGTATTCTTGCCAACAAATGTCTATCAATTAACATCAGGAAGAGAATTCTCCAGCGTTATACAGAACCGATACTATTGTACAGATGTGAGGCGTAGACAGTCAACACGCAAAATCAGAACATGATTGAGGCAACTGAAATATGGTTTGTAAGAAAAAGTTGAGAGTTCCATGGACAGCAAAGAAAATAAAAAAGTCAGGGAGGCAGACACAAGAAGAACATTAATAAAGAAGATTAGGAAAAGACAAGCAACATTTATAGGACATTTTATGAGGCAAGAGAAATTATAGTGAAAAGACGTTACATTAAAGAACGAGAAATTAGACAACCTGGTCACAACAGGAAAGCTAGAGGGAAAAAGAGCACCAGATAGACCCTGGAAAAAAATATTGGACGGACTTGCAGAGTGGCTGAGGACAGAGAGGATGGGAGATGTACTTGAAGGGCAAGGGATAGATTCGAATGGAGAGCCATGACCACCAACGCCATACGGCAGGGCAAGTGATGATGATGGTGAAT
>CM060309.1:57269033-57274033 GCA_030674185.1 Monoplex corrugatus
AATTCAGAACGCTTTAAAAAAAAGTCATCGAATCATTACAATCCTGTATTTTTCCTTACCTCAGGTAGACGACCAGTTTAGGAATGATGGACAGACAGGCGAAGAAGGAGTTGAAACAGAGGCTGATCATAAAAGGATAGAACATGGAGCAGCTATAGTCACACATCCCCGCTGTTGCTTCTCCAGTAGGGATGCACGTGCAGTTGACATAACCCTGTGACATTGAAACATCAAGGCTAAAAGTAGGCAAACAAGTTTCACGCATATAGATAAGGAGACAACACGATGTCGATGTGAAAATACACCATCTTTTCAGATTGCTTCCTGTTGCTGAAAGCCTGTACACGAATACTAGAGCTGAATCATTCATCTTTATAATACAAAATTCCCATTCATACTTGACATGAATGACTAAGTTTCAGAGAAGAAAGTAAAGAAGATTATCGTGTTATTTTGACCTTAATTTTGTAGGTTACAACATTGAATTGTCGTGTGGTAGTGTATATCGTTAATATATGTAATACATTTGCAGTTTATCAGTTTATATCGATGATTTGCATAATACCTTTGCAGTGGCGTAGTTTATCACTTTGTACCAGCCTGGCAGATATTGATCAGATAATTCTCTCATTTAGAATTACTTACCTGAGTTTAGGCTTTGGATGATAGAACACAAATTCATTTAAATGAATATAAGGTAAAAGCGATGCTCATCATTCCACCGAATCCCCCAAAGTGTCACTCTTCCACCTTCCATGTCTACTAAAGGCATTGTCATTCCATTTTTACCACATGCACGTTGCGTTGCTGTTACATTTGACCAGACACTTCTTTTTAAATAGCACACTTACAATAATTGCAAAGTGACTTCATCTACAATTCAGAAAAAAAAACAATTCTTTTCGCCATTACTGTTCCACCAATCTACTGATGCCACTAAAACACTTGTCTGTTTATTTGTTCTGTCTCGGTTTGATTATTGCAATGCATTTTCTTGATCTGGTTTTCCAGCATATTTTCTCCACTGCCACCGGAAAGGTTAATGTAATGCTGCTCGGCTACTTCTCAAGTATTCAAATTTTGGCGCATTTCCCTTCTTCTCAAATCCCTGCATTGTCATCCATTTCAGTCTAAAAATAATTACAAAACCTGAACAATATCATCATCATCATCATCCTCAACATGATCATCATCATTATTTTTATCATCATGGTTATCGTCATTATTAGATGAATAGACTATTTCTTCCGTCCAAACGTTAAAGTTTTTAGAAAATTGTGAAAGATGAACCGACCGTTTTCTTTTAACACGTTAACTCTACATGTATATAATGTTGAAGAAAACATACCTGCATTAACACGCATAACAATCACAGTAATTGCTCCATTTTTCATAAAACAATTTTTTTTCATCTTATTTCTTGTTTACGTTTTTTATCTAATTTTATTTCATTTTATTTCATTTATCTATTTGTTTCTGTTTTATTATTGATATTGTTATTATCATTACTATTGTTGTCATTATTATTATCATTATCATTATTGTTATTATTATTTGTTTCCTCACAAACATGTATTACATTCTCAAAGTCATGATTTAAACATTTTATTATTATTATTAATAATAGACAACAGCAGAAGGGCATCCAGGAGTCATGACCTGGATGTGGCCCGCCCCCCGAGAGTGTAAGGAATTCAGGGCCGAAACACTTGTCTAAAGGGGGTTACTTCTCTGAAGACCTTCTGTTGTCTAGCTCTCCCTAGAGTTTCTTTCTACCTGCACATGGTCAGTCCATTGACTTCCGGGAATAGTTCGGAGGACATTCGGGAAAGACCGAAGGACACTGGGAAAGACTAGATCTGCGGGCTTTGTGGGTTGGCTTCCCACCTTGCCTTTGATAACATGCCACGAGTTTTTCAAATGAAAGATGCTCCCAGGATTCACCGAAAGGGGGAGAGAATGATGAATCCATCGGCACTGACTCCATCACGACTGGAAACGCACAACGGACCATGATTAATGACCAGTTGGAATTTCCGTGTGCGTGTGGAAGGAGATTCAACACCAAACGCGGCATGAAGATCCACAGGACAAAAATGGGCTGTTTGAAGACACATACGAACCAGCAGCAGCGCACTGCGATAGCAGGTGAGACGTTGGATGACCAAGGCCAGGAATTAAACCATAGTGCCAAGGACATCCACGCTGACGGTTCTGATGCGGATTTTGCACAAGCTCTTAACGCCAAACGTGGAAAACTCAATTTGCCGCCTGCCGGTGCAAAAGAACAATGGGAGAAATTAGATGAGGAACTTGTCCTTAAGCTGAATGCGCTAATAGGGAACAGTACGCTGGAACACAAACTTGACACATACGGAGACATCATATACTCTATCTGCAGGGACACTTATGGAGTGAAGCAGCCAAAGACAAAAACGCCTCCCCAGAAATCCAGAAGACAGCAACAGATGGAGAGCATCCGGAGGGAGAAAAGGAAGCTTAAAAAGCGAATGAAAACTGCCTCAGAATTCGAGAAGCAAGGGCTCCTGGAACTCTGGAAAGATCTGAAGGCCAAACATAATGCTCTCAGCAAAGTGGAATCAGCAAGGCGAAGAAAGAGCAAAAAGAAGAAGACTCAAGATCGTTTCTTCAAAGATCCCTTTGACTTTGCAAGAAAGCTGTTTGAACAACCCAAATCAGGGACTCTCACAGTGGGCAAGGAAACCCTAGAGCAGCATCTCAGGGAAACATATTCCGATTCTCAGCGCGAGGCACCACTTGAAATCCAGAATCTGGTTTGGCCTGCAGTGCCAGAAGGAAAATTCAATAACAAACCACCAACACTGGATGAAGTGAAGAACGTAGTAAAGAAAGCCAGAGCCAAGTCAGCACCTGGACCAAACGGAATACCATACCTGCTCTACAAGAAATGCCCAAATGTGCTCGAGTGGCTCCACAAGATGATTCGATCAGCATGGAGGAACCAGAAGATCAGCGACCAATGGATGAGAGCTGAAGGAGTGTACATTCCGAAGGAGCAGAACTCCAGCAGCATCAATCAGTTCAGGCCAATATCACTTCTGAACGTCGAGGGGAAAATCTTCTTCTCTGTTATGGCAGCAAGATTGACAAAATACCTGACTGAAAACAAGTATCTGGATATGTCAGTCCAAAAGGGAGGCATACCAGGAATGCCTGGATGCTTGGAACATGCCACGTTGATTTGGGATGCCATCCAAAAAGCAAAAACAGAGAAGAGAGACATTGACGTAGTTTGGCTTGATCTGGCGAATGCATATGGATCAGTTCCACACGATATGATCCAGCTGGCTCTTGAAATGTATCACATCCCAGAAAACATCCGAACAATGCTGAGGAAGTATTTCCAAGGGTTCTCAATGCGGTTCTCTACCAAAGAATACACCACGGACTGGATAGACCTAGAGGTGGGCATTGCAATGGGCTGTGCAATCTCTCCCATACTGTTCGTGTTGGCAATGGAAGTCATCTTGAAAGCTGCAATGAAGAGTTCAGGTCCAGTGAATCTGGGAGATGGATACCAGATGCCTCCTCTGAAAGCTTTCATGGATGACACAACAGTCTTGTCCACGGATGAGGAAGAGACACACCAAATCTTAAAGCAGCTGGATGAGCTGGTGGCCTCTTCAAGAATGAGGTTCAAACCTAAGAAATCCCGAAGTCTCTCACTGCGAAAAGGAAAAGTGGCAGATTCAGTCAAATTCATGGTAGCCAACCAAGCCATCCCCACTGTCACAGAAGAGCCAGTAAAAAGTCTCGGAAGATGGTATGATGACTCCCTGAAAGACACACAAAGGGGATGTGAAACCAAGCAAACAGCAGAAGAAGGCCTGAAGAAAATAGATAACTGCGGACTGCCAGGCAAATACAAAGTCTGGTGTCTACAGTTCATGCTGATACCAAAGCTGCTGTGGCCACTGCTAATCTATGACATTTGCACCAGCACAGTCGAAGCAATGGAAGCCAAAATCAACAAATACACAAGAAAATGGCTCGGTGTCCCACCTGGTCTCACTGATGTTGCATTCTACTGTCGTCAAGCAATGCTGAAGCTACCTCTCAAATCCATAGTGGAGGAATACAAAGTTGGAAAAGCAAGACTGTTGAGCATGCTGGAGGAATCGGAAGACAATATCGTGAGATCAGTTCATCCAAAGCTGAGAACTGGCAGAAAGTGGAAAGTCCAAGAGGCTGTAAACAATGCCAAGAGAAACCTCAGCATCAAAGAAATAATTGGACACACGCAAACCAACAGACAGGGACTGGGAGCAACAAAAATGCAGTGGTGGTCCAAAGCCAAAGGGAAGGAAAAAAGAGACATGATCATACAGGAGTTGAAGGAAGAAGAAGATGTCAAAAGAGTGCAGAAGGCAGTCCAGCAAGGTCAACAGGGGCAATGGACAACATGGGACAGTGCACTCCAAAGAAGTCTCAGCTGGAACGATATGTGGCACATGGCTCCTCTAAGGATAAGCTTCCTCCTCAGATCTGTATATGACCTGCTCCCCTCGAATGCAAACTTAGTGAAATGGGGGAAAGCAGACGACCCAGCATGTCCGCTCTGTCAGAAGAAACAAACAGTGGAACATGTCCTAAGCTCTTGCAAAGTAGCGCTAGCCCAAGGAAGGTATACATGGAGGCACAACCAAGTTCTGAAAGTGATCGCAGATGTGGTTAGCGAAAAAACCATGACCCCAAACGCACCAATTGCTATGACAACGTTCTACAAAGCAGGAGGGAAACAGGTCTGGCCCGAAAGTGCTATGACAACCAGCACATTGCCAAAGGGTCTTCTGGATGGAGCAGTCGACTGGGAGTGTACAGCAGACCTCCCAGAGTGGAGAAATTACCCAGATGTCATCAGCAAGACAGGCATGAGACCAGACATCGCTCTCCACTCTGACTCCTCGAAACAAGTGATTCTGATAGAACTCACTGTGCCATACGAAAGCAGAATGGAA
>CM060309.1:57279033-57281533 GCA_030674185.1 Monoplex corrugatus
ATCTATCCCCCACAGAAATTTTTTTCTTGAAAAAATATTATTAACCAATTTAAAATGGTATTTTAATGCACTGATCGCAGCAGAAAGAACGCAATTTCCTAGCAAAAGTATCTATTTTGTCTTTTATTATGAACTGTAACCTGTACAGTATCCGGACATGTTATATACTGATGGAAAGCTCTTTGGTGCACCTTTCAGATAATGACAGCGAAAATTAGAAACAAACTGGGTCAAAGCCACCAAATAAAGAAATTTAAGGAAAATGTGTAGGAGAACACACAAAAACTTTAGAGGCCGTTTTCTCAAAATGTCCGTCATACAACTCAATAGCTTTAAAGATACATAACTTCTACATTTTTTTTTAGTACAAGATTTATTCAAGTACCAAAATAATCAGCAGAATGTACACTTTCCAGTGATATGTATATCTTAAAATGCCCAAAATGCTAGTTAAGACTGATTTCGTGGTGGGAGGTCACATATGAGTTTGCAGTTGGACACAGAGGAGAACAGAGACTACAAAGACCACCAGCGACTTGTTTGCAGTCTGCACCCATCAACGTACCCATGGCTAAATTGGTTCTCCAGGAAGACATGGAGAACTGGACCTCGATGTACTTGGGAGTGAAGGACTGGCTGCCAGCCACAGAGAACAGCACGGAACAGGCTGACAGGACCATGCATACGTAAACCGGGTTTGTCAACAGTCTCACCATGGATGCTATGAAACCTGTGTCAATTTTATATGCATGAATATCAACATATGCACTCACGCGCGACGCGCGCTCTGATACACATAAATAGATGCATGTATACGTACGTACATACATACACACGTACATACATACTTATATAAATACAGACAGACAGACACAAATACGTACATGCATACACACACGTGTGCGCATGAGCTGAACGCACACACATTAATGCACATATGGGTGTGCACATGTCCACGCACACAAACACACACACGCCACGCGCACACACACACACACACACACACACACACACACAAACACACACACATAAACATACATACACACACATACGCACAGACAAACACACACACACACACACACACACACACACACAAATACACACACACACACCACGAACACACGATTCCGGTCGTTTGAAACAATCGCCCTTCTTTTAGAAACAGGGGGATATTAAAGATAAAGGACTATCAAGTGATCTCCATTTGAATGATGTACAAAATCCGTAATGAACTTTAGATGACAAATTCTTAACTCTCTCTCCTCTCTCTCTCTCTCTCTCTCTCTCTCTCTCTCTCTCTCTCTCCCTATTTATCTATCTATCTCTCTCTCTCTCACACACACACACACACACACACACACACACACACACACACAAACACAAACACACACACTCTCTCTCTCTCTCTCTCTCTCTCTCTCTCTCTCTCTCTCTCTCTCTCTCTCTCTCTGAAAGCTCCTACTTTTCTTTCTTCTTCTTCTGATTTTTTTAATTCTTTTTTTTTATTTGTTTGTTTGTTTGTTGTTGTTGTTGTTGTTTGTTTTGTCCTAATGAAAGGAGGTCTCAAATATCTAGACCTATTCCATTATCTCACCTTTAACAAACAATGATAGAATTTTCAGAACGTTTCTCTCGCCGTGGTCAGCAGAAGCTGCAGTTGTGGGCTTGTTGCGGTTGCCTCCCTTGATTTGGCGTGGGAAAAACATGAGCGGAATGGCCACTAAGCACGCCGTACCACCAAAGACGATATTGCCCAGCCACCAGGCTCCCACCCATTTCGGATGGCGATAATGCAAGTTTGTGTCTGTGAAAGAAATCATTGTCATCATCATCATCATCATCATCATCATGTGCCCTGCTGCATGGTGTTAGCGATCAGGGCCCGCCATATGCATATATCCCTTGTCGCTGCAAGTACATGTACATCTTCCACCCTCTTTGTCCTCAGCCATCCTGCAAATCGGTCGAATATTTTCTCCCTGGGTCTACCGGTGTTCTCTTTCCCTCCAGCTTTCCTGTTGTGACCAGGTGCTCTAATTCCCCTTTCTTCATAAAATGGTCTATAAATGGTGCTTTTCTTTTCCTAATCTTCCTTATCAATGGCGAAAGAAATAGACAAAACAAATTGACGGCTGCGGTAGTCGAGTGGGTAAGACGCTAGACTTTCCATCGGGACATTTGGGACTCGATCCTGCCTGCGGGAACTATCCCGTCTGATGGGTAACACCTCTCATCTCACCTTTCTCCTTCGCTGGGATCGGTGGTAGGAGCCACGCTCGACGCTCCGATCGATAAAGGACGGGGAATTTTCCTCCGATCACCACCGAGGTCAATATGTGTGTTGACCTGCTACTGCCCAAGTCCCCTTTCTACCTAACTGCACTTAGAACATCGAATACACTCGTTAAAGATTCTCACCACGAAATCAGTCTTAACTGGCATTTTGGGCATTTTGAGATATACATATCACTGGAAAGTGTACACATTCTGCTGATTATTT
>CM060309.1:57289033-57301533 GCA_030674185.1 Monoplex corrugatus
ATGCTAATATGAGGACAAGAGTACTGCTGTTTGGGTTTCTCTTTTCATAGAGAAACAAGCCCCACAGGAACAAACAAACAAACCACAAAAAAAACAGCAACAAAAATATATCAACAAACCTGTTTTGAGAGCTGTATCGGAACAATCAGACAACGTGTTATTGTCACCGTCACAAAGTTGGCCTGAAAAAGTCCTGCGTGACGACATGGCTGACGTCACCGTACTGACGTTATTTGACGCGACGGCTGTGGAAGGAGGACTGGGAGCCCCGAAGAAAAAATAGGGCAGGGCACATACCATTCCTGATATCCCAAACAGGATGGTCAAGTAGCCTAACGACTTTGGAATGTGTACCTGTCGACGATTGCATACTTTATTGTCAATAGACAAATCGATGGTATAGGTTATTGTAAATAGACAAAATCGTTGTATGCGTTATTGTCAATAGATAAATCGATTGTATACGTTATTGTCAAATAGATATGTCGATTGTATACGTTATTGTCAATAAATAAATCGTTCTTGAAAAGACCTATACTCTAAACTCATTTGAACTCAATGTACATTACACATAATCAGACATATTAGTGGATCACAGCTGTTAGGCGAGCTGACCACATTCCACTGTGATGTTGTACTGTTCGTATTCTTTGGTAGGCGTGCATGCAGGGTGTTTTCAGGTTTCCATGAGTCAACCACTGACGTGGCTTATACAGGATCTTCAACGAACATGGTTGCTATTCTGCATGCGTATAAATACAAAAAGTAGGCAGAAGACTGAGGGAGCTGAAATTTGATTTTTAAGAAGAATGGAAAAGTTCCATGGACAGTACAAAAACAAAAAACAAAAAAACAAGAAAAAAACGAGACAGTCTTGAAGGAGGAAGACCAAAAAAAGAACATTAATGAAGAAGATTAGGAATAGACAAGCAACATGCATGGGACATTTTACGAGGCAAGAGAAATTATAGCACCTAGTCACAACGGGAAAGCTGCAGGGGAAAACAGCATCAGGCAGACCCAGGGAGAAAACACTGGACGGACTTGCGGAGTGGATGAAGACAGAGAGGGTGGAGCATGTACTTGCGGCGACAAGGGATAAATTCGTGTGGAAGGCCAAGATCATCAACGCTGTGCGGCAGGGCACATGATGATGATGATGATGATGATGATGAATGATGATGATGATGATGATGATGATGATGATGATACACATAAAGGTTATTCAAACACCTGCAGATCTGCACAGATGTTGACACGGTAGATAGTGAATATTTCCAGTCATCACACACTAGGCAGAGGCGACAAGGCAAATTGATCCCAGGACTTCCGACTGGAAGCCCAACGGTTACCCAATTAACTACTGCGCCTGTCATTGATTTTAAATGGTGAGAAACAAATGCTGTCATCTCTAACACCTCACCACGCTTTACAGTCATCTCCCTGGGACTTTCATCCACCGAAGTGTCCTGTGGTGAGGTGGGCACAGCTGTTGTTAATTTGTTCTGTCTAGGTTCATGTCACTGAAAACCAATGGAAAACCAAAAAACAACGCGACTGCCCGCGTTCATGCAAACATGAACCAGAAAAGAAAACATGAAAATACGATTAGAACGCGTATTTAATACAACCAGACAAGACAGGCGAACATTTCCGACCAACTGGCCTATGTCAAGCGTAAACGTAAGATCACAAGCCAATAAATACCAAATACAAAATTTAGGAGAAAAAGACTAAAACTTCCCTGCTGGTTTTATCTTTTTCTCCAACTGGACGAAGCAGCAGGGAAGTTTTAGTTTTTTTCTGTTAATTTTTGTGTTTGGTGTTTATTGTTTTGGGATCTTACCTTTACGTTGACAAAGGCAAGTTGGCCGAAAATGTGTGCCTGTCCTGTCTGGTTGCATTAAATACGCGTTCTAATTCTATTTTCGTGTTTTTTTTCCCCTGGTTAATGGAAGACCAGCAAAGACTGCGTCTAATTCTTTTTTCAATTTCAAAGTAATGTTTTGGCGAAGTCAGAGTTGAGCCTTTGTTTACATCTATCTACTTTGTTTTCTTATTTCTACCGGCTTCTTGCTTGCTTGAAAACCTTGGAAAGACTGCATCTAATCTTTTATTTTCCCCATTTCAAACTAATATGTTGGTAAAATACGAGATAAGGCTATGTTTTTTGTTTCTATTGGTTTCGTGCTTGCTTGAAAACCTTGCAAACCCATGCCCAGAGATTTGTTTTAAAAAATCTAACAATAGGTTGACATTTCTGTCAATCAGTCGCCAGTAACTTTGAGAAGAGCTCTATAGCAGAGTGTTAAAGTCCCTTGGCTGCATGCGTCCCCCCCCCCCCCCTCTAAAGTCTTTATACGCTAAGGAAACTGTACTGCACACTGGTCATGACTCCTGGATGCCCCTCTGCTGTCGCTGTGGGTTTTTTATTTTTTTCATTTTTTATATGAAATTAGTCGTCCACTCTTGTTCATAAATGACCATTATAGTTGGTCAGGCGTCTCAAGGCCAAATCACTCTTGTGACGGATGTCTTTATCACACCTACCTATCGGACACCCTGCTGTATGGAAAGAATTTTATGCCATCGAAAATTCGCTTGTGTTCCTCCTCGACCAGATCCTGCTGGAACACTTTTCAGCTTCTTCTGCTATTGACCATAGGGTTGTACTCCTCTCTTTCCCAGAGAATCGAGAACTGTTTCATGAGGTCATGTGCAGATATGCGCCAATTAGTCCCCTTGCTCCATATCTATGGTGAGGACTTTGGCTTAGACTCCAGATTTCCAGGAGTTGCTGACTTGACTGACATACTTTTCAGTCTGTTGAAATGGGCGTCCTCCGGTTTATTTTCATACAGTGAGTTCGATTAAAATCTTTCTCCCACAAACTTTGGAAACCTCTGGTCGGAGGTTTCTTAAACTCTAACCATAAGTCAACATTTCTGTACACGCACTTTGTCGATAGATATAGAGAAATAAACAGAAAACGTACAAGCAAGCGTGTCATTCAAACATCTATATGTTTGTCACTGGTTTTCACAAAGATCGTGACGAAAAATGCAACAACAAATAAATTCTGCAGACCTTTTCCATATTCTTTCCAAGTATCTTTTTTCTCTGGTGTGAGGAAAGGAGAGAATAGATAATGAAGTGTGGACTAAATACATAAAAACATACGCGCGCGCGTGTGTGAGTGTGTGCGGTGCGTTGTATGTGTGTGTGTGTGGGGGGGGGGGGGGGGTAGCATGTGTATATGTGTGTGTGTGTGTGTGTGCACGCGAGTGCTCTGATTTTGACCGTTTTCAACCGCTTGTACCGGGACATGTCACAGAGTGATGAAACTGAATTTCTTTAGCTATCCAAGAAGCATGGCGCACATTCAAATTGTAGGCGTGAAGAATGTCGACTACTCCGTCTATCCAGTCACACTACTTTCTTCCTCAGGCTCAGAAGCCCGAGGGTCTAGTGTTGTTAGTTCAAAGGAATAGTATGGTTGACTAGTATCCTGGTCTTCGAATGTCCTATCTTACCTACGACATATAGAAATAACAATCTCGATTTTTCATATACTGACACGAGAGATCCTTTACAACAAAAATAATGACAATATTTCGGTAGTTCTGCTGATTCTCAGATCCCCTGTTGGCAGATTGTAATGAAACGTTGATTAAATTAATCGTTGTATGTTATAAATTAATCGTTGTATGTTATTATTTGACTTGTTAATTCATGGTTGTGTGTGTGTGTGTGGTGGGTGTGGTGTGTGTGTGTGTGTGTGTGTGGGTGGGTGGGTGGTGTGTGTGTGTGTGTGTGTGTGTGTGTGTGTGTGTGTGTGTGTGTGTGTGTGTGTGTGTGTGTGTGTGGTGCGTGCCTGCGTGTGTGTGTGTGTGTGTGTGTGTGTGTGTGTGTGTGTGTGTGAAAAATCACTATTGTGAAAGGACATTAAACAAAACATTCTTTCCCTCTTTCCTGGTCAGGTGGCCAAACCACTTGATCTGTTTTTGTGCAGTGTCATGGTTGATGAGTGTTGTCCCAAATATCGTTTGAATCTCTTCATTTCTAATCCTGTCTCTTCATGTCCTCTGTGCTTTATTGAGGGGTCTAGCTTTGCGAGTTTAATCATTCTCTCGAGGTTTGTGTTTGATGTCCAGGTATAGTATTGGAGTGCGAGACATTTTGGAAACCGTAATAAACAAACTGAAATGGAACTGGGCAGGACATCTCATCCGGAGAATGGACAACCGTTGGATAACAAAACCCACGTCCTGGATACCAAGAGACGGCACTCGCAATAGAGGAAGACAGAAAAGTAGATGGAGAGACGACCTAGATGAATTTGACAGGAACAGGAGGAGAAAGGCGCTGGAACGAAGAGAACGGAAGCAGTTGGGGAAGGCCTACGTCCAACAACGGACTTTCGATGGCTGAAAGATGACAGCACTGCTAGGTCAATGTGGGTACAATCGTTGCTCCGATAGGCCTGGCTTTTGTATCCCCCAGAGATGCTCAAGTGTTTTTTGAAAGGATGAAGGTTGGTAACTCACAGCATTGGTCGGGTTAGTTGGTAAAGCATGGACTCAAGATCAGATGTCTTGAGTTCAATCCCAACCCGCAACATTAAAAACTGGCCTGTTCCCTGCCCATCTTAAAGTTTCCAACGTTCTGGTGGTGTCAACTTAGTGTTTGATAGGTGCCTTCTCCCTTTTCCTCCTTTCAAGACCTTGCAAGCGCTTGGGGTTCTGCGCAGGCTCAGAAATCTCTATCAAATAATTGCTGACAGATTTGGGTGGAGCGCACATGAAAATGTTCCAACATGGTGAATCCCACTTGAAATGACTCCAATTACTCCAAACTGGTCGTGTGGTCTCCATTTTTCAGTCCATTGTTTTCTATGTTCGGTAAATAATCTTCCCAAATGTTGAAATTCGCTGAAATTGTCGCTGATTGAATCTGATGTCGTGTTTGTTTGGTGTTCATTTTCCTGACGTACTTGTGGTATTCATTTTTATTTCACGGTTTTCACAGCTGCTGTTTAAGTCTAACCCTCGTCGCCGTCGTAAGAGATCGATACGAATCATTCGGTAAACAGGCTATGATGAAACTAGCGACAGGCTTAGCGCAGCGAGCTGTTAGAAAATGAAAATTGTTCGAGTAAACAAAAGGAGAGTTAAACAAATAAGTGAGGCAGTGATACACAGAAAAACTGACAGACAGAAAGACAGACAGAAAGACAGGCAGAAATACAAACAGGCAGCCATATGGAGATATAAACAAACCTTTTTTTTTCTTTCATTTAAACAAAAAACATAAGTGACTGCATACATACTTAACCCTTTGACTCCTGCACCCTATGGAATTCATTCCGAGCGCGGAGACGTCATCCTGAGAAACTGAAACTGAAACCCTATCCACCACAAGCTTCCAACATGACGCTGGTGGATAGGATGATGGAGTCAGAGGTTTAAGATATTACTTTGCTAGCATGATTGAGTATACAGGATCAGGTGCACAGGGTGCGAGAGTCATAAGGGTTAAACGGTGCGAGCAGTAGTAAGCATAGAATACTACTTCAAAAGAAAAAAGACAGGCCTATGTTAGTGGCCGGCTGTCATTTGGCTATTTAGGCTCGTGACAGCTCTGCAATTTCGCTGGCGATTAAAGTGTTCATATTTCTTAATTATGGAACAAATGAAACGATTGTCCCATCTGTTTTTGTCATTCAATCAAATCAGTTAAAAGAATTATTTTCTTGGATTAGACACAGCTGACAAAGACTCGGCTGTGCCCGGACATTTATTCTTCACGCCATGTGTGTGTGTATGTATGTATGTATGTATGTATGTATGTATGTATGTATGTATGTGTATGAGTATGTATGTATGTATGTATGTATGTATGTATGCATGTATGTGTGTATGTATGTATGTATGTGTATGTATGTATGTAATGTATGCATATATGTGTGTATGTATGTGTGTATGCATGCCTGTATATATGTATGTATGTATGTATGTGTGTACGTATGTATGTATGTATGTATGTCTGTATGTATGTCTGCATGTATGTATCTGTGTATGTATGTATGTATGTATGTATTATGTATGTTATGTAGGTTTATATGTATGTCTGTATGTATGTCTGTATGTATGTATCTGTGTATGTATGTATGTATCAACGCGCATACAGTACAAACTAGACACCAGCTGCTACAAAAGCCTCAATAATGCAACCCCCGATTACCTGTCAAACCTACATGAGATCTATGTTCCCTCACGTACTCTTCGCTCTCTTCTGATACTCTCACTTTTTGTATTCCACGCACTAAGCTCAATACCTATGGTCCACGTGCCTTTTATATTTCTAGTCCACTCTCCTGAAACAAACTTCCTCTCTCAGTCCGTCAGCAACCTACTTTTGTCTCCTTCAAGTCAGCTCTCAAAACTCACCTTTTCTCCTCAGCATAAAATCCTGACCTCACTCAACCCCAACTGCAGCCTGTCTCCACTCGGTGTGGAATCACATTGTAATACATACATTTGTATATAAATGTTTTCTATTGGTTTCGTTTTTTTCTACTTTGAGTACACTTATATGTAATTTTCTATTGCTTTTTTTCTTTTTCCCCACTTTAGCCATGTGTGTGTGTGTGTTTTGTGTGTGTGTGTGTGTGTGTGTGTGTGTGTGTGTGTGTGTGTGTGTGTGTGTGGTGTGTGTGTGCACATGTGTGCGTGTGTGCGCATGTGTGTGTTATGTGTATGTTCAGCACTTAGATCTGATTTTTATCAAGATTTTGCGCTACATAAATATTGTAATTATCAGTATGTGTGTATGTATGCATGTATGTATGTATGTATGTATGTGTGTATGTATGTGTGTATGTATTATGTATGAATGTATGTATATGTATGTATGTATTACAAATGTATGTATTACATATGTATGAATTACATATGTATGTACATGTCTGTATGTCTGTATTCTGTTGTCTGTATGTCTGTCTGTCTGTATGTATGTATGTGTATGTATGTACGTATGTATATGTATGTGTGTATTACATATGTATGTATGTATGTATTGTATGTATGTATGTATGTATGTATGTATCTATACATGCATGCATGCATGTATGTATGTATGTATGTGTATGTATGTATGCGTGTGTGTACGTATGTATGTGTGTATGTATGTGTGTATGTATGTGTATATGCATGTGTGTATGTATGTATGTATGTGTGTATGTATGTGTGTATGTATGTATGTATGTATAAATGAATGTATGTATGTATGTATGCATGTATGTATGCATGTATGTGTATGTATGTATGTGTGTATGTATGTATGTGTGTATGTGTGTATGTATGTGTGTGTATGTATGTTGTATGTATGTATGTATGCATGAATGAATGATGTATGTATGTATGTATGTATGTGTGTATGTATGTATGTGTGTATGTATGTATGTATGTATGAATGAATGAATGTATGTATGTATGTATGTATGTATGTATGTATGTATGTATGTATGTATGTATATATGTATGTATGTGTTATCCGTTTTTGAGCACGTCACCACAGTGCAGCTCCAACCATTTTATTGATCAAGACTTTAAAAAGTTAAGAAGACTAAATGGCATTCAAGGCGAGGAACTGGAAAATCAACCTATCTTTTCAATGTCTTATACCAAGGCAGCCGGGCAAAAGCCCTGCTCTTCATTCTTTTCAACTGCCGTGGGATCTGTAGGTGCGCACGCTAAAAAAAGAAGAAATCAGGAATAGGTGCAATGAAGCTAAGGAAGCTTGGCTGAAAACAAAATGCAAAGAAAAAGAAGACTGACACAAAACTGATCCTCAGGGTATGTACAGACGAATTGAAGAAATTATCCACAGGAAATATACATGCACATCAACTGGTTGCTTAAAATCGAAAGATGGAACGCTTATTATGGAAAAAGACAAAACATTAGACAGATGGGGATAGTACATTAAAGACTTTTTTGAAGATGACAAAAACGAAGAACACATAAGAAAGAACGTTGAAGGACAATCCATAGTGAAAGACGAAGTTAGAGCAGCACTGAAAAAGATGAAACCAGGAAAAGCCCCATGACCACACAACATTACTACAGAGACGATTGAAGCTCTGAAGGAATTTGGTATTGAAAAAATAAGTCCTCCCAAATGAAATTTATGACACTGGAAAAATCCAAAAGATATATCAAAATCAATTTTCATTGCACTTTCAAAGAAGACAGGGGCTATAGAATGCGAAATCAATCGCACAATCAGTTTGATGAGTCATGTAACCGAGATCCTATTAAGATAATTATGATGAGGACAAGGAATAGAATCAAAGGAGAAATAGCAGAAGAACAATGTGGATTTGCGGAAGGGAAAGGAACTATTAATGCCATATACATCCTAAGAACTATCATAGAGAGGTCAATCGAGACGAATAAGAATTTATATTTATGCTTTGTTGATTATATTATACCAAGGCTTTCGATCGGTTAAGACATGAAGAATTGATCAACCAACTAGAAAGACTCAATGTCGATGGAAAAGATCTAAGAATAATCAGAAATATGTATTGGGAAAAAACAGCTGCAATGAGAATAGAAAATGATATAAGCTCTTTCCAAAACATTAAAAGATGTCAGACAAGGTTGTGTTTTGTCACCATATCTGTGTACACTTTACAGCGAAAACATCATGAGAAACCTAGAGGAAGACCCTGGAGTAAAAGGTTGGCGGAAAAATGATAAACAGCATTCGATACGAAGATGACACTGTGCTAATTGCAGAAAATGAAAAGGACCTACAAAACCTTGTGAATATACTAGAAAAAGAAAGCAAAGGTAAGGGGTTGGAACTAAACAGCAGGAAGACTGAAGTCATGGTGATCAATAAAAAACATGAAATCCCCTCATGCAAAATAACAGCAAAACGGCACAACCTTGAGACATATTGATAAGTTTAAATACTTTGGAACGATCATTCACCAGACGACAGATGCACATCAAAAATAGCCAGAAGAGTTGGCCAAGCCAAAACAGCATTCAAGAAGACGAAAAGCATTCTTACCAATAAATGCCTATCAATTAAGATCAGGAAGAGTGTTCTCGAATGTTATACAGAACCAATACTGTTATACGGTTTTGAGGCATGGACAGTCAACAAGCAAAGTCAGAACAAGATTGAGGCAGCCGAGTTGTGGTTTCTAAGAAGAATGTTGACAGTTCCATAGACAGCAAAGAAAACAAACGAGACGGTCTTGATGGAGGCAAACACAAGAAGATCATTCATAAGGAAGATTAGGAAAAGACAGGCAACATTTATAGGCCATTTTATGAGGAAAGGGGAATTGGAGCACCTGGTCACAACGGGAAAACTGGAGGGAAAGAGAGCACTTGGTAGACCCAGGGAGAAGATATTGGACGGACTTGCAGAGTGGCTGAAGACAAAGAGGGTGAAAGAGGTGCGGAGGCAACAAGAGATGGAAACATGGAAGGACATAATCGCCAACGCCATGTGGCAAGGCACCTGATGATGATGATGATGATGATGTTGATGATGATGATGATGATGATGATGATGATGATGATGATGATGATGATGATGATGATGATGATGATGCTAAAAGGCAAACGGATCCGATTCGTTTTAGGTCCCCTTCCGAAGGAACAGACGCTCAGTTGGATTTTCCGTCAAACTGAGGGGAAAAATCGAGGCCTCAACTGGAAATGAACCTGGAACCTCCAGTTTAGTTACTGGTAGGGGAACGTCTAAACCACCTCTCCTCTCCTCTCCTCTCTTTTTTTTTTTTTTTTTTTTTGGGGGGGGGGGGGGTGTTGTTTGTTTTTTCTTCTCATCTCATCTCATCTCTTCTCTTCTCTTCTCTTCCCTTCTCTCTTTCTCTCTCTCTCTCTCTCTCTCTCTCTCTCTCTCTCTCTCTCTCTCTCCAGCACTTTTACCATTTTTCAATTAAATTCTGGGAGAAATGTTAAAGCATTCCAGCGATTCAGTGTTAAACTTTATAGTCATTCTATTTTATCGGTTATTTAAAAATGGTATTTCCCCACAGAATGGGCCAAATCTATTATTGTCCCCATACATAAGAAAGGAGATGTAAACAACCTAGACAACTATCGAGGGGTTGCACTCACAAGTGTTTTAGGCAAAGTTTATACAAATATATTAAATAAACGACTTACGAAATGGGCAGAGAAGGAAGAAAAAATAATAGAAGAACAAGCAGGATTTCGATCTGGATACAGTACAATAGATCACATTTTCACGCTGTACGCTTTAGTCCAAAAATACTTTCTTAATCACACTAAACTATACGTAGCATTTGTAGACTTTCGCAAAGCATTTGACTCAGTTAATAGAAATGTACTTTGGGGTATTCTGCGAAAGAATGGAGTAAATGGTAAATTATATATGTCTCTTAAAAGTGTATATAATTCTGTGTTAGCATGTGTTCGTGACAAAGATATGTACACCAACTTTTTCGAATGTCCACGAGGAGTGAAACAAGGATGTCTCCTCAGCCCCTTACTATTTTCATTTTTTATTAATGAGTTAGCGTTAGAAATAGCAAAAAAAAAGGGAGACATGGTATACAGTTATTGCCTGGTGCTGTTGAAGTTTTTTTACTGCTATTTGCTGATGATGTGGTGCTTTTGTCAGACACTGTCATAGGGTTACAAAATCAACTAAATGCTTTAAAACATGAATCTGATAGGTTATTACTGTCTGTGAGCCTAGAAAAGACGAATGTGATGATTTTCCGTAAGGGAGGACATCTTTCGGCTCGAGAAAAATGGGTTTATGGTGAGTCTGAAGTTAAAGTAACAAACTCATATAAATATCTAGGCATTATTTTTACAACAAAACTGAGTCTCCAAAGCGCATAGGTGGAAAGCAGCAAAAAAGGGAAAAGAGGAACGATGGAAATTTTAAGATTTTTAAGAAAATTGAACTGCACTGACTTCTCGATTTTTTGGAAACTTTTCGACTCACAAATTGAACCAATCTTAACGTATGGCTCAGAAATATGAGGTTTTTCGAGCAATCATAAAATGGAAAAGGTACATACATTTGCCATCAAACGCTTCCTTTCGGTACCATTGCATTCATCTAATAAAATGTTATATGGAGAAATTGGCCGTTATCCTTTGTTTTTGAAAACTCAAATGAAGTGTATTAAATACTGGTTGAAATTAACCCAGCTCCCAATGTCAAGATTGTGCAAGCAGGCATATGAGATGTTACTGAATCAATTAGACTCGGGTAAACAAAACTGGGCATATTTCGTTAAGAAAATGTTAACCACACATGGATTTGGTATTGTGTGGATGTGCCAGGGAGATGGTTATGAACAAGGATTTATTTCAGAATTTAGGGATAGACTAGTTGATTCGTACAAACAAAACTGGCACGCTCAAATGGAAGAATCTGAGAAATATGATTGGTTCCTTTCCTTTAAAAGTATATTTCAAACCGAAAAATATATAAAGGCCGTAACAAATAAATGGCACAGAAGCAATCTTGCTCGTTTTAGACTAAGAGCCCTAGGGCTAAATGCAACAACAAGATGGTTTTACTCAAATTCATCGGCACACTCTATTTGTCCCATGTGTAATGTAGAGACAGAAGATGAAATGCATTTTTTGTTTGTTTGCAAGTCGTATGAAAGTATACGACAAAAATGCATAATCTTTGATGAGGACATTTCGAGTCAAAGGGTCATTACCAGAATACTCATGACTGATGATGAAAACTATCAAAAATCCCTCGCGAAATTTATCGCGCTTGCTTGGGAAAGTCGGAGAAAGAAAACAACACAGTAATAAATTAATGTAAGTTTATCTCCAGTGAAGATATCACTTTATACTGTTCTTATGTTTATTTGCCGGATTTAGGTCTTTCTCTTACTTATATGACCAATTACGTCCGGTGGTCAACTGTTTCTTCAACTTTTTGTTCAACTTTTTAAATTAATGTACGTTTATCTCCAGTGAAGATGTTACTTTATATTGTTTTTTTGTTTGTTTTCTGGATTTGGGTCTTCCTCTTATTTATATGACTAATTATGTCGGGTGGTTAACTGTTTCTTTAACGTTTTGTTCAACTTTTTAAATTAATGTAAGTTTATCTTCAGTGAAGATATCACTTTATACTGTTCTTATGTTTATTTGCCGGATTTGGGTCTTCCTTTTACCTATATGACTAATTACGTTGGGTGGTCAACTGTTTCTTCAACATTTTGTTCAACATTTTGTTCAACTTTTTCCGTTCAATTTTTTCTTCATCTTTAGAGAAAAAATTCAAATGGATGTATTGTCAGCCATGACTATATTTATAAATTTTTGTTTCGAGAAAACGTCGCCGAAAAATTTAATGACTTTGTTTTATGCTCCTTGCCACAAGGACAAAAATGTCAATGGCAATAAACCATTTTCAGTTTCAGTTTCAGTTTCTCTCTCTCTCTCTCT
>CM060309.1:57306533-57336533 GCA_030674185.1 Monoplex corrugatus
CAGTCGACTAAAAAAAAACAAAGAAACAGACGAACATACAAAGAAAGAAAGAAACAAACAAACAGACGAATTAATCAGTACATTATCAGTCGTACCTGGCTGTTCAGATACACGGAGAGCGTGGAGGTGATGAGGCCACTGAGACTGTAAACGCCAGTGAACCTGGGCAGTGACCACCAGCACATGGCCAGTGTTCTTCGGGGTTTGAACCCAGACAGCATGCCATATTCTGTTCTCTCCTCATTGTTCTGGTCTCTGGCAGCCGTCTTGATGTTTTCGCCGCCGCAGTCGTCGTCATGGTCGTCGTTGGTCCAATCGTCTCGGTTGTCATTCGTGATGGGTCTTTTGAGGGAGGGCGTCAATGTTTCTGAGGTGGCTTTTTCGGCCATTTTGTCGTTATTGTTATTGTTGTTGTTATTCTTGGAGGTGGTGGTGGTGGTGGTGGTGGTGGTGGTAGTGGTGATGGTGGTGTGATTGTTGTTGCTGTGGGTGGTGGTTGGTGGTGGTGGTGATGTTGATTTTTTTTTTTTTGTCGGTGGTAGTGATTGTGGTTGACGGTGTGATAGGACGGTAGCTGTTGCGGTGAGGGTAGTGAGTTTTAATGTTGTTGCTGTTGTTGATGATGGTGATGATGATGATTGGGATAGTGGTGGTTGTTAGTGTGGTGGTGATTGTTGTGGTGATGGTGGTGGTGATGTGCGGTGCTGCTGGTGTCGGTGATTCTTGTTGCACGACGTCTAGAAGAGGTGGTGTGTGTTATTACATGTATTACTGTAATCGTTTTGGTACTCAGGATGTCTCAGTATGCGTGTGTGTGTGTGTGTATGTGTGTGTGTGGTGCTGTTTTTGAATGTGTGTGTGTGGTGCTGTTTTTCTTTTGACTTGCTGAAATGAGAGAAGAAACAGAATAATGGTTTCATATATGTTAGATAGATATAGATATAGATTTAGATATACACATAGATATAAATATACATATATATTTGTGTGTATACATTTATATACACACATATATATATACATTTATATACATATATATATATATATGTATATCTGTGTATATATATATAATATATATATACATATATATATATATATATATATATATATATATATATATATATATATATATATATATATATATAAGTGCGTGTGTATATAAAATAATACTAAACACAAAAAAAAGACAACTGCTTTTTCTGTTTAACCTCGGAAATAATAAAGAGATTCCATTACTGTTATTTTCCAATAATATTTCGTGACATGTAATAATAATAATAATAATAATGATAATAGTACTACTGTTACTCCTACTATAATACAGTCTGAGATAGCCACGGTCTCTGAGGTTGCATTCTTTAGGTTTCATTTTGTACAGTATACACTGTACATCAGTTCTGTTTTTGTTTGTTTTTGTACTTTTTTTCATTTTTTTTCATTCAGTTTTAGTTTGTTTGCTTTCATCCAGGCAGGTATGTTTTCAATTGTGTTTTTAATTTGCCTAGCTATGTTGGAGATGTCTTTTGGAAAAGCAGAGCGGTACAGTTGTAAATCATCTGCAAAGAAATGTAAATGTGACCTCCACCACGAAATCAGTCTTAAGTCGCAGTCAGTCAACAGCACCAGAGCTGAAAAGGTGACTGAGGATCTAGTTTATCTGGGGTGTTTTGATTTTTTCTCAAAATTGATTTCTGTAGACTATAATCTATCCCCCACAGAAATATTTTTCTTGAAAAAGTGTTATTAATCAATTTAAATCGGTATTTTAACGCACTGATCGCTGCAGAAAGAACGCAATTTCCTACCAAAAGTACCTATTTTGGTCTCTTATTATGAACCGTAACCTGTACAGTACCCGCACATGTAATATACTGATGGACAGCTCTTTGGTGCATCTTTCAGATAATGACAGCAAAAATTAGAAACAAACTGGGTCAAAGCCACCAAATAAAGAAATTTAAGGAAAATGTGTAGGAGAGCACACAAAAACTTTAGAGGCCGTTTTCTCAAAATGGCCGTCATACAAGTTAATGACATTAAATATACGTAACTTCTACACTTTTTTTTTTAGTACAAGCTTTATTCAAGTACCAAAATAATCAGGAGAATGTACACTTTCCAGTGATATGCATATCTCAAAATGCCCAAAAAGCTAGTTAAGACTGATTTCGTGGTGGGAGGTCACAAATGTTCATGACTGTTTGATAACAGAGTCAAGTGGTTGCAAGTACAGAGTGAAAAGAACATGGCCCAGAACAGGATCATTGTCTAGATCACACAACAGGTGTGTGTTGTTTACATAGAGGAAGGTGGGCTTCAACAAGCTCCTTTAAAACTCGCGAATCGATTGGTCGACGTCAATGGTTACCTACCGTTTCCCTAACTCCATTATTTGTTTTTCCCTGTCTCTCCGCCTGTGTCTGTGTCTCCGTCTCTGTTTTTGTCGTTTGCCTGTGCCTGTTTCTCTATCTCGCTCCGTCCGCCTCTGTGTCTGTCTGTGTCTGTCTTTTTCTATCTGACTCTCTGTCTCTTTGTCTCTGTCTGTCTATCTGTCTGTCTGTCTGTCTGTCTTCTCTCTCTCTCTCTATCTCTCTCTCATCTGTCTCTCCCCCCCTCTCTCTCTCTGTATATATGAGATAGAACAGACAGACAGACAGACAGACAAATATATATATATATATATACACACATACATACAGATAGATAGATAGATAGATAGATAGACATATGTGTGTATATATATATCTCTACATACATATATACATATATGTATATATATATATATATATACATACATATATATATATATATATATATATATATATATATATTATATTTATATATTATATATGTATACCTAATATATACCTACCAACCAAGCTCTCTGTTTCTCATTCTGTCAACTGATACAGCCAGCCTACCGATCACATCCTCTATAATGTTATTTTGTGCCGGTATCGAGCACGCATGAGCACACACACACACACATACACATGCAAGCACACACACACACACACACACAGACACACACACACACACACAGAATGAGAGAGAGAGACAGACAGACAGACAGAAAGATATACACACACATGCACACACACACGCACACGCACGCACACACACGCGCGCACGTACGCACACACAGACATACACATACGTGCGCGCACATACGAGCACACCACACACACACACACACACACACACACACACACACACACACACATACACAAACACAGGTACGTTCACACGTTCTCACTCCATATTATCATTATAAATCATACGTATACATTGTTTAATATGGATTCAGTAAAGCATTATTGATAAGACACAGATGTTGTTATTTCTCACATAAGTTGTTTTTTTTCAAACTGAAACCTGCCTGAACAACATACCAGACATACCAGAAATCACTAATGCTAAGATAGCATAATATTTCTGGGGGGGGGGGGGGGGGAGGGAGAGTTGTTTTTGTTTTTCAATTGTGTAAGTTGCGTAGTCTTTTGCCTGTCACAATACAACAATGTGCTACAGATGTTGTTAGATCCGCACTTTCTTCACGCTATACAATCCCTACAAGATAACGTATATAAGCTGATAATCGATACAAGTCGGTTGGAGAAGAGACAGGGCTATTAAGTAATGTTTAACAATGAAGGCAACAACTGAGCATCTGAACAATTATGTAGCAGAAACACAGAGACGGTGCAATTTCCACTGCTGTATGGTATGGTACATAACAATAAACATACAGAATAGGATATCATACATAACAATGCAGCATAAGGCAACTCAAAACAACCAACACAACATAATAAAAACGCAATACTTACGCAATGAACTCTACGAAAAGCTGACAACCCAGTCAGCAAAGATACATCGAGCGTTTATTTTTTATACAGATCTTAACAAAGCCGGACCTAACGTTGCCGAGGATTCCAAAACAAAGTGCGACCGCCCACGATCAAGCAGACAGGGGAAAAAATAGAATCAGAACGCTTATTTAATACAACCAGACCAGACAAGTATTGCCGAGATTTCATACATTTGACTGAGTACGTCATAAACCAAAAATGTCAGCACAATTGGTAAGTGTCTCCACAGCTGTTCAAAATGCCATATTTCCACAAGTCTTGTTTTTATGTTCAAGTTATTGAAAAGGACTGGAGGGAATTCAAAAACGTGTTTACAATTAATACAACTGTCCAATGTTAATGGAATTTCGCAATGTGCACTTGTGCAAAATTCCATGAACATCGGAAAATTGTAAATGTGTTTTAAATGCTTATCAATTAACATCAGAAAGAGAGTTTTGATTGCTATGTTGTACGGTTGTGAGGCGTAGACAGTCAACACGCAAATTCAGAACAAAATTGAGGCAACTGAAATGTGGTAACTAAGAAGAATGTTGAGAGTTCCATGGACAGCAAAGAAAACAAATAGTCTTGAAGGAGGCAGACACAAGAAGATCATTAATACAATAAAAAATTAGGAAAAAAGAACCAAGCAACATTTATAGGACATTTTATGAGGAAAGGGGAATTAGAACACTTCCTCACAACATGAAAGCTGGAGTGAAAGAGAACACCAGGTAGACCCAGGGAGAAAATATTGAAAGGACTTGCAGGGTGGCTGAAGACAGGGTGGGAGATGTACTTGCAGCGACAGGGACTATATAGATTCGAGTGAGAGGGCCGTGATTGCCAACGCCATGCGGCAGGGCACATGATGATGATGATGATGCACAAAGAGATTGTGTTGTTTTAGAGAACCACTCGACACCATATGGTATTGAACGAAAAGGCAAACAAAAGATTAGAATCCACAGACCAGTGGATAAATAGCCTACGATACTTCATGTTATCCTGGCGCAGGCCTTCAAACATCCGTTTGAAATGATTAAGCCGGTATTGCTTTCAACCATTTTGTCAAAACATGGTCAGATGTATGTGTAGTTGTAATCAATGTAAACAAACAGATTCCTCATGCAATGAATCAACTGTTTTTATTGTACCATTTACTGAGGTACCGTTAGAGATATGCACACACAGAAAAAATGTTTGTGTTCCATGAATAGAGAATATGTTTTATCTAGTTCATCTAGTTATCTAGTTGATTTTGTACATTCAAATGTGGGACCTTCGGTTTTTTTGTTTGTTTGTTTGTTTGATTTTTTGTTTGTTTGTTTGTTTATTTGTTTGTTTGTCTATTTGTTTGTCTGTGTCTGTTGTTGTTGTTGTTTCGTTGTTTTATTTTTTTTTTTGGGGGGGGGGGGGGTGTTTGTTTATTTTTGTTTTGTTTTTTAAACGCCACAAAGGGCTGAAGTGGACATAGTGGATATAGTAGTAGATACTTATGTTCGATATACCTGAAAGTTGTATAGTCTACATATGTGGTAAAGCTCAATAACTTTATGGTATAAGTCAATACGAGATGATACAATGACGAAACAATCGTGTGTAAAACCTGATCTCTGAGTGTGTGTGTGTGTGTGTGTGTGTGTGTGTGTGTGTGTGTGTGTGTGTGTGTGTGTGTGTGTGTGTGTTAAGTGTGTGTGTTTGTGGTGTGTGTTGTGTGTGTGTGTGGTGTTCGCGCGCACGTGTGTGTGTATGCATGCGTGTGTGTGCGTTTGTGCGTGTTAGTGTGTGTGTGTGTGTGTGTTTTCCCTTGTTCTGTGTCACCATTTCAGCACAAGTACGCTCCCTAAGCTGTGTGTGACGTAAAAAAATAAATGACATAATCATCAAATAAAGAAGTGACGTGGTATCCATAAGCCATAAATGGTATACAAGTGAGGATGGTCATAGTTTTATTCAGTAAGAATTGAAACTAAACGTAATGTAATAGATATTCACAACGGTGACCTAATAATGAGTTGTATAGATTGACAAAAAGTTGTGGGTTCGTGAGCGTAAATACGATAAACTGAACCGATGTTTAGCTAATGATGAAGAAACAATTGGTTTTTGATAGATGTGCAGTTTTAGTTTTCCTGTTGCACGGTTTGCAATGAGAAACTCGTACGTTAAAATCAAATATTTGTTAATTTGTTGGGGGTGGTGCTACTGGGTTTTATTTTTGTTTTGTTTTGTTTTGTTTGTTGTTGTTGTTTTTGTTTGTTTGTTGTGTGTTTGTTTGTTTTTGTTTTTCCCTTATTAATTTACTATAATGTAAAAATAATATTATCGAATAGCCAGAGCATCGTAGGAATGGTTAGGTGTTGTTTTCTTGTTGGTTTTGTTGTTGGTATTATTGTTGTTGTTATTGTTGTTGTTGTTCTTCTTCTTCTTCTCCTCCTCCTCCTTTTCAGTGCCCCCAATCTTCCTTCACAGCTGTTGCTTGGAATAACGTCAGTCCAGTGACGTCAGCCAAGTCATAAGGCTGGATTTGCTCAAGCCAGCTGTGAAACTGCGACAATGACAAGACATCTGACTGCTCAAAAGCGACTCTTAAAGCAAATGTATATATGTCGTCAATGAACTTTTGTTGTTGCTTTGTGTGTGTGTGTGTGTGTGTTGTGTGTGTGTGTGTGTGTGTGTGTGTGTGTGTGTGTGTGTGTGTGTGTGTGTGTGTGTGTGTGTGTGTGAGGGGCAATCCTCAAGCAGTCAAATAAATCAATAATGATAATAACTATGCAGGGGGGGGGGGGGATTCCATCTACACCCATTGAAGCAGCTATAGATATAGAAACAACGAACTTTTATGAACATGTCATCCATACATAACCACGCCCATGCAGACAATTGCACAGTTTTCATGCCGGTCATCTCGTACTGCTTTCAAAAAATTAGTTCTGAGTGAATGTGACATGTAAGAAAGCTATGTTGTGTGTTGTGTCTAACAAAGTATGTATCAGTTCTATACATACACACACACACACACACACACACACGCACGCACGCACGCACGCACGCACACGCACACACATACACACATACACACATACAGAGAGAGACGCACACACACACACACACACACAACACACACACACACACACACACACACACACACAACACACCACACACACACACAAGATGGCGGCTTTTTAACTGAACGACATCGGGGAGGAATCAACTGGGGTGAAAATGACCCGTTCGAAACGCAGCCTCACCAAAGAGAAAACGAAGAAGAATACCGCTACCAAAAAGACAACACCAAAACAGAGTCACCGTCATCTTTCAACACCCCAGATGACGGCAATAATTCAAACAACACCAGCTCCACTCACTGACTCAGACAGGTTTGCCGTCCACATGTCAGCCACCAGTTCTACAACCGTCAGTAACATCTTGTGGATGTCACTGTCAAGAGGCGGTAAGGCAAATAGACATTCTTACAAATACAATCTATCAGATGTCTATCCAAATCAGCAGCTTTACAGACAAGCTTCAGTCTGACAGAAAACTTCTGCATGAAAACAACAAAGCATTACAAGAGCTGCGCGAAATCAAAAAGTGCGCAATACTTACAACCTCCACAGCGTGCCAGACTGACTCCGCAGTCCACAGTGATTCTACCAGTACCACCACATCACCCATGGACAAATTTTCATCTTATGCGGAATGCGCCGCTCAACCAGCCAAAACAACATTTCGCACAAACATCGATTTTCGACAGAAAAATGTCAGGCACCAATCTGACGTCTCTACCAAAACTAAACGTGACGTCAAAACTGCTGTTCCAACACATCCCAGATCTAAGTCCAATGTTCTCCCACGAGTCCTCATTATTCATGACTCTATTGTAAATAAAGTGGATGGAAAAAGATTAGGATCGTCCTACGGTTTCCAGGTGGCCACGAGGAAGATACGTACCATCGACGAGTGTAAGAGAGCTATTGAAAAATCTAAAGAAGAGCTGACACCTGAACCTGACTGCGTTGTTTTACACGTGGGGATAGCAGATCTGAAAACGAAGGAGCCAAAAGTATGTAGTACAAATCTAGACGACTGTGTAAAATCTGTTAACACCCAATTTCCAAAAGCCAAGATAGTGTTAAGTCAGGTCGCTCCTGTAAAAAACAAGCACCTAAACGTGAAAAGGGAGCTGCTTAATGTCCTAACCAAAGAGAGACTCCTCAACGCAGCAAATGTCAACTACATCAGCCACGATAACCTGCAAACAAGTCACTACACCCAAGTCAGCCAGGACGACGTACATCCCACCTCCAGAGGGGCGAGCGTTCTGGCCAGAAACATAGGGAGGCATATCCATCAGCTTTTCTGGGAAAAACCGAGGAGGAGATCAACCCATCAACACCATCAATCAAGACCTGGCTTTCACCCTCAGTTTTTCTTCCCTCCCTGGTCATTTTAGATTCAGCCCAGATTCAGTTCCTCTTTGTTCAGTACTCAACTATATTGTTTTAATTCCTTATAGTTATACACTTATTTGCTTATTTATGATAAATTTTACTTGAACGTTAGATTAACTGATTATTAATCATCTAAATGTGGGATACTACTCCAAGCTTATTCAACCGTTCATCATGAAAAAGTGTGTAGTCAGTGACATCAACATTGTTCAGTGGAACACACGTTCCATTGTTAGAAACATTTCCTATTTGAGTAACTATCTATCTTCTAGAAACATCCAAGTCTTGCTTCTACAATCGCTGAATACCACCAAAACCAATTACCTAAAATATCGGGGTTTTATTATCCACCAGTATATGACTCTATCAATGACAGTGGCCGAATACAAACAGCTATATATGTTCGTCAAGGACTGAACTACTGCGAAAGGTCATCGCCAGTACCAAAATCGTCCTCATCTATTTCTTCATGTGCAATCATTATAAAATGTTCATCATCATTAGTTTTGAATTTGGCCTCTGTCTATCTACCAAGAGGTCCCGATTCTGTGAATACTGAGTGGTTGAAACATTTTCATGATCAATGTGACAAGTGGATAGTTGGTGGTGATTTTAATGCACATGCCCCATTTTGGGACAAGAATTGTAAAAACATAACTAGCAACAGGTTGATTGAAAATATTATAGATTCCAATTTATACTTACTAAACAACGGACACATTACCCGTGTCCCTGATATACCAACCCACAGACCCACAGCTATAGACCTTACCTTAATCTCACCATCGCTAGCACCAAATGCCACATGGCAAACAGAGGATGACTTGTTGGGATCAGATCACATCCCCACACTTCTTACCCTTAATCTTATCACTGAGTTTGATGCAATACCACAAGATAGTTTACCCAAGTTTAACTATAAATACGCAGATTGGGCCAGTTTTAAAGCTTTCCTACGAAATACAAGAACAGATCTATCTGAAACAACGACCTTAAACGATATGTACGCAGATTTCTGTAAGTCACTCTTAAGGGCTGCAAAAAATTCAATTCCAGAACTTAAAGCGTCAAAAACAGGAAAACATCATGGAAAAGTCTGGTGGAATAAAGATTGTGAAAAGGCAGTCAACGAAAAGAAAGAAAAATACAAACAATATATAGCTAATAGGTCACCTGAAAATCATACGGCAATGAAAAGTGCGAACATAAACTGTAACATAGTTATAGAACAAGCTAAAGAACAATATTGGACATCTTTTTGTACATATGAAGTAAATGACCATAAAGATATGCAAAAGATTTGGGAAAAACTGAAAACAATGAAAAATGGGATCAAGTTGCCATCAATTCCAGTAAAGCTAGAAAACAACCCTTTACCTAGCTCACAGGAGAAAGCAGAAGCTTTTGCAGACATGTTTGCTGAGGTCTGTCGAGTAGAAGGACTTCCTGCCTCTAGTAGAAATTATAGAGTACAGGAAGAAAAGACCGACGCATACAAGGATCCTGTCCCAGATAATAAACACTACGTAAATGCACCAATCACGCTCCAAGAATTAAAAGATGCCATTAAATCAATTCCAAATAAAAAGACATCAGTAGGATTTGATGCAATTTCCAATCAGATGTTGAAAAATTTACCAGAAAATGTTTTAATCTTGCTACATAATATGTTTAAAAAATGCTGGGATAGCGGCAAACTGCCCGACTATTGGAAACAATCAATAGTGGTTCCTGTACTAAAAGCAGGTAAATGCAATATTGACTTGAAAAACTATAGGTCAATTGCATTAACATCGCACGTATGTAAACTTATGGAGAAAATAATTTTAAAGAGATTGATGTACTACTGTGAAAAGAACAACATATTACCAGTGAATCAGGCAGGGTTTAGAAAAGCCAGGTCACCAGTGGAACTCCTAACAAAGCTAACCACTAATATCAAACAACAATTTGCCAGACGCCAATGTGTTTTAACTACATTTTTTGATATAACTAAAGCATACGACCAAGTATGGCACTCCCGATTATTATTCAAATTGAAAAGTATTGGGCTAACAGGTCACATTTTTGATTATGTCAAATGCTTCTTAGAAGACCGTGTAATTCAAACGAGGATCGAAAATGTGTATTCTTCAAAACGATTTCTTCAAATGGGTATCCCTCAGGGATCCGTTATTGCTCCCCTTCTCTTCATGATATTATTGCATAAAATTTCTAAACATGTAACTTTAGCTCAATATGCTGATGATTTATGCATGTGGATGCAGGTCAATATGAAAAGAAAAACTCCTTTGCGCTGTCTTAATTATACGCGTAAATGTTATCAATTAGAACTCGATAAAATAGCACGATATATGGTAGAAAATGGACTGCATCTATCCGTGGAAAAAACGAAGATAGTTTTGTTTAACAGTGGAGCTAACCCAGCAAATGTCCCCACGTTCAAACTGGGAGATACTCTTCTTCAGTATAATGAGTCGATTAAATTCTTAGGAGTTTTCCTTACAGCCAAATTATCTTGGAATCAGCATATTGAATACTTATTAACAAAAGCTCAAAAAAGTTTAAATTTCTTGAAAATAGTTCGCAAACAGATATGGGGACAAGATGCATCAACACTTGTTCATCTCTGTAAATCGCTTATTAGATCTAAATTAACCTATGCCCAAGAAATATTCTTCAGCGCACCAAAACGCCTACTCACAAAACTGCAGATCATAGATTGTAAAGGTTTCAAACTTGCGCTGGGTCTTCCAATGCATGCCTGTTGCCATCGTACATACAATGCAATCAAATTGTTGCCACTTGATGAACAAAGGAAAGTCGCTTCTACTAAATTTCTGTTAAGAAACACTACCATAGAAAACAACATCAAAACAGAGACAAAAGTAAGATCAGACACCGATTTTCCAAAAAGGGCTAAATCAATATCCTCACAGGTCACGCTTGCAACATTTACAGCTGATGTTATGAAAGGCTCTGGAATTGATTTAGACACAGGTCCTGTAACTTTAAAACCTTCGTTTTCACCAATACCCAGTTGGGAACTTCAAAGAGCACGATTTGACATACACCACACTGACTTAAAAAAAGAAGATAATATCAACTTACTGGCAAGTCACGTTAAATGTCATATAGAAGACTTTTATTCCGATCACTTGAAAGTTTACACTGATGGTTCAATAATTGAAAGACAAGCAGGCTCAGCGTTTTTAATACCTGCTCTCAAAATTGAGAAATCTTTCTATATAGGACTTTATAAATCTATCTTTACTGCAGAACTCTTTGCAATCTTAATGGCTTTGAATTGTATGATAAATCTTCCTAGGACAATTCCCCAGATACTTTTTTGCGTTGATTCAAAATCTGTACTTCAAGCTCTTGAATTATCAAAATTACAAACAAGATCTGAAATGATACTGGAAATTACTCACTTGATTAATAGTTTATCCTTAAGAGGCACTGATATTACTTTCTGCTGGATACCATCTCATAGTTCTTTTCATTACAATGATATGGTTGATAGGGCTGCCAAACGGGGGGCAAAGAACTCACCAGATTGAAATCATATACAACTTTCCCTCTCATTGCATGAGTGTTATACCTTAGTGGACGCCTACGTATGGAAGCAGTTTCAAGATAAACAGAAAAAGTATGAAAAATGTTACATGAATTTTGAAATTAGCAAAACACCTAAGCGGTTCCCTGCCAGCAGAAGTATACAATCCCTTATGTATAGGTGGAAACTTGATGCATTCAAAACAAAATACACCAGGAATGTAGTGTGCCTGTGTGGAAAGAAGATAACACATAGTCATATTCTTTCATGCGTTCGGGTAAAACGACATATACCTACGTTATCAACGAAGACAGTTTCTGACATATTTGCCTCACCATCCTTAACATATGAATTTTTTGTTAGCCTGTCAAAAAGTCCGATAGCGAAATATTTTTAACGCGCCGTTACTTCTCATGTTCATGTTATGGTTAGCTAATTTTACTGTTTCAATCGTTTAATTATGATAACGTCATTTGTGAATTTTTCTTTCTTGTCTTGTTTTTCTGGTTCATTTCTTTTTCCTGAAGATTAACCATTTCCAAGTTGTTGTTTTTTTTTTTTTTTTTTTTTTTTGTCTAAAATCATTTTAGTGAATAGACATTAAATCAAAGACCACCACCACACACACACACGCACGCACACACACACACACACACACACGCACGCATACACACACACACACTCAAACACACACACACAGGCACACACACACACGCACACACACACACACGCACGCTCGCACACACACACACACACTCAAACACACACACACAAGTACATATATACAGATTGATTTGTTATTGTTATTATTTAAATGTTTCGGGATGGGACTGAACTCAAGACATCAGACCTTGAATCCATGACACTATCAACACATCTAGCCAACCTGCGATCAAAAACTCCCGAAATAATCAGGTCACACAGGGATTCTGGAATACGCATCTTCCAAGGTTCTACTGATATGTTTTGCAGAGATCTTGGATATCTTTGGCAGGAATGCTCTATATGTACTGTTCGTTCAAGGTCGTGATTTTAGACAAACGAATAACAACAAAGCACACACACGCACACGCGCGCACACACACGCACATACATACACAACACAAACAAACGAACAAAATAAAACAGAAAAAAACGGGAGACGGTTGAAGAGATTAAGGGGAACAATTAAGTCACATAACAATAATTTATAACAATGAAAGAAATATTGATACAATGATATATAACAATTAAAGAACAGTTCATAACAATCTGCCAACGGGAAGTCTGAGAATTAGCTGGACGATTAGAATAATGCCACTTTTTTTTTTTTTTTTTTTCTTTCTTTAATCGGAGCACGAAAAATCGAAATTGGCATTTCTATACACTGTAAGATAAAACGTTCACAGAAGAGATTTAAACAGATAATACTTGTGCATTTTAGTTTTCAAGGAGCAAAATCTTTTTCTTTTATATATATCATGGACGCTAGCAGTCTGGAATAATGAGGAATCAGACTCTGAGTTGTTGAAAAACTGATCACCATGACTTCAGCCTTCTTGCTGTTTAGTTCCAACCCCTTACCTTTGCTTTCTATTTTAAGTATATTCACAAGGTTTTGTAGGTCCCTTTCATTTTCTGCAATTAGCACGGTGTCATCTGTGTATCGAATGTTGTTCTAATAATAGACTGATGCAGTACTGGTAAAAATAATTGTAGGCTAGGCAAAACATAGGCTACATAGGATTTCAGGACCTGGTCAGCCCATGGGTTTATGTGCAGGCTTACGGCTTGAGCCATGATTACCATCACATGGCACCTGCAACGTTAGTGCTTATGGAATTTATTCAGAGCGCAGAGATGTCATTCTGAGAAAGTGAAACTGAAACCGATCATGGATTTTAGTTTAGTGCTTAACATGTAATGATACATGACCACTGGTTTCGAAGAATGTAACTAACCTGTTCGAAAAGTTTGTTCATCTTCCTGATAATGCTCCATTTAAGGCAAATCCAGGAATGTATTTGCGTAACATTTGGTCCGTCTCCAATAGATGGTCTGCAGACCATCTCCATGACAGCAAGATCGCCTGATCTTAAAGAAAAATGGTTGGCTGAATGCTTGGTTTTGCTTGAGATCCTTTGGGATGTACTGCACAATACGAGTAGTTATGGGTGCTCAACATTCAGAGGACATTTTATGAGGCAGGAGAAATTCGAGCAGCTAGTCACACTAAGAAAGCTGGAGGAAAAGAGAACACCAGGTAGACCCAAGGAAAAAATTATTGGACATACTTGAAGAATGGTTGAGGACAGAGAGTGTGGGGGAAGTATTGTAGCGACAAGGGATAGATTCGTATGGAGCGCCATGATCACCAACGCCATGCAGCAGGACACATGATGATGATGGGTGTCTGTGTGTCTGGTACGTATATCTATCTTCAGCAAATTTTCCTTTAAGATCATCCTAATGTCAAGAAATGTTTTTTTGTTTGTTTGTGCATTTGTTCGTATTTCCAATGGACAGCTTGAGCTCAGACTAGCGAAAGAAACAGCTGTGGCATTTTCCATTAATTTCAGGCAGTTGCACTAATTCATGACATGATCATTTTTATTTGTTTTGGTTTTTTTAATGCAATAATGATCTGACTGTTCACTGTACCGCCAATTTGCTCGTTTGTAAATCATTTTCATCATCCATCTGATGGATATGTATTTCAAATATTTAGTGCTAGTGACGGAAAGCTCTCTCTCTCTCTCTCTCTCTCTCTCTCTCTCTCTCTCTCTCTCTCTCTCTCTCTCTCTCTCTCCTCCCTCATTCTTTGTCTCTCTGTGTCTGCCTCTTTCTCTCCTTTTCTCTCTCTTTCCCTCCCTCTCTCTTTTATCTTTAAAATCCAGAAGTGGATGATACAGAACTGGATGAAAGAAAATAAACTAGAACTGGATGACACAAAAATAAACAACAGTTAAATGGTGATAAAACCGAAGCCATGCTTGTAGGTACCAAAAATAAACTTGCCTCTGTCACACCGAATACCATCCAGCCAGGTGACAACACCATCCTTCTCTCTGATTCTGGCAAGAGCCTGGGTGTGACCTTGGACAACACTCTTTCTATGCAGAAGTTTCTGACCGATACCTGCCAACCATGCTACTCTCAGATTCGACGCATTGGTTACATTCGAAGATATCTTTCAACTGAGGCTGTATCTAAGCTTGTGACGTCTCTCATTTTGTTTCGTCTTGGTTACTGTAATGCTCTCCTTAATAGACTACCAGCTTCTTTTCTCCTGTGTCTGCAACGCATACAAAACATAGCTACTCGTCTAGTCCTCAGAAAGAAACAGTTTGATCATAACAGTCCTCTCCTTCGCTCTCTTCACTGGTTGTCTGTCTTAAAAAGAATAAGCTGGATACCTTGTGTTATAAATCTACTCACTAGTCTGCTCCATCATATCTCTGCGACAACATCAACATTTATACGCCAACTAGCACCTTGCACTCAGTTTCAGACACTCTTTCCCTTCAGGTCCCTAGAGTTACACTATCAAACGTTGGCCAACGTAGTTTTGATGTCTCAGGACCGTCAGCCTGGAATAGATTTCCGCTCTACCTTCACCTAACACCTACCCTTTCTGCTTTTAAATCCCATTTAAAACCGACTTCTTTTCTCATCAACGAATTCTACTACTTCTTTCCCTCAGTCTGTGTATTGAATATTATAAGGTGGTCTTTGTCGATTATATGCACATATATGCCTGGTGCGTGAGTATGCTTTGATTTGACGCGTCAAGATTTGGCGCTGTATAAAATTATCATTATTGTTATTATTATATTATTATTATTATTATCATTATTGTTATTATTATCATCATCATCATCATTATTATTATTATTATTACTATCACCATCATCATTATCATTATCATATTGCTATTATTACTATTGTTACTATTATTATTATCATTATCATTATCACTACCATGGTGTTGGTGGTGACGGTAGTGGTGGTTGTGGTGGTGGTGGTGGCGGTGGTGATGTTCGACGATGATGATGACGATGTAGAATAAGCCTAGGACGTTGGAATGGAACGGTGTGAGGTAAGAGTGCTTTCTGTCTCCTTTTATATAATCATCTGATATTTTGTGTTATAGTTTGATCATGTTCTGGAACCATACAGTACAAACGGCAGCAAGCGTATTTTTACGAGGACTGTGTGTACTGTATGTATGAAGTTATTATCATCGTCACCACCATCAGCATCACCATCATCATAATAACAGTAATAATGATTATGATTATTATTATGATTATTTTGATTACTATCATCATCATCATCATCATCATCATAGTCATCATCAGTAGCATTAGTAACATCATTATCATTGTTAGTATTATTACTGCTATCATCATCATCAATAATACTATTATGAACATGATTATTATCGTCATCATAATCATTGTTTTATTGTTATTATTATTATTATTATTATTATCATTATTATTATTATTATTATTATTATTATTAGTGTTGTTGTTGTTTTTATTGTTCTTTTCGTTGTTATTATTATCATAAGTAATAACAAAAATAATAATAGTAGTATCATGTGTGTTTGTGTTCGTGCTTGTGAGCGGTGTGTATATGCGTGTGCGTGCGTGTATGTGTGCGTGCATGCATGTGCACGTGTGTGTGTGCATGTGTGTGTTTGTGTGTATGTGCGTGTGTGCGCGTGTGTGTGTGTTTGTGTTTGTTTGTTGTTTGTTCTTTGATTTAACGTCTTTTCACTAAAAGTGAAAAGAAGTGTTGTTGTTTTGTGTGTGTGTGTGTGTGTGTGTGTGTGTGTGTGTGTGTGTGTGTGTGTGTGTGTGTGTGTGTGTGTGTGTGTGTGTGTGTGTGTGTGTGTGTGTGTGAAATTGTTTTGGCATTCGCATTAAAATACATACAGGAACAAGAACGCATAAACAAATGTAGGCCTACCCATATGCTCTTACTCTCTCTCACTCTCTCGTTCATCCCTCCCTCATCCTCTCCCTCCCCTTATCTCTCTCCCCCTCCCTCTTTGTCGAACACAATATCAAAGATTATGACTAATTCTAAAAATGCACGGTTAAAAAAGCACATCATAAGAATTAGATGCCTTGGTTAGGACTTTTAACAATGGACAAAAAGGGCAATACTCATTGAAAAGCAACACTGGTAGGTATAGAAAAATTTGATTAAAGATGCAATGCGATATGCACATTAAAATCAAAATGAGTTCAATACAATAAAATGAGTATGTAGACTAAGAGGACAAAGTTAAACTTTTTAAGACAGCCGACAGAAACACATGTACAAGCAACCGATTAAAAAATATCACATTCTCGGGTAAGAAGGGTCACAGTGTCATGACGGAAATTGGCACATTTGCACTCGCACACAGCAGCCGACCTCCCACCCACCCACCCACACACACACATGCGCGCGCGCGCGCACACACCACACACACACACACACACACACACACACATACACACACATACACACACCCACACCCGCACGCACACACACACACACACACACACACACACACACACGCATGTGCGCGGAGTCAAACACACACACATACACATACACATGCACACGCACGCACCCACACACCCTCTCTCTACCCTCGCATACCCTCTCTCACATACGATCCCACAATGCTACGCACACAATGTTTGCTCCAACATGAGCCAATTCTACACATCCGCATGCTCTCTCCACTTCTCATCCTTAACTCCAAAGCCCCCCGGCACATCTCACGTGAACAAGTCTAAGTAGGGACAGTGTCACGGGCCGCCTTTACATAGAAGCTGTTGCTTTACCGGCTTGTCCTGGCCTTAAAGGACCTAAATCGTTTACCGGAAGGGAGAGGGGAGAAGAAAATATTTGCCGGATGGCCCTCGTCGGCCACAATGGATTTGACCTTCTTTTCGATTCTTTTGACATAGATGGATTCAAAGGGCTCCAAAGTGGTCCCAATAATTTTCGAGGCGGTCCGGACTACTCTACTAGGTAATTGTCAGCGTACGCGAGCACATCTATTCTCTGTATGTTTATTTCTTCGGTTTTTTGTTGTTGTTGTTGTTGTTGTTTGGTTCGTTGGTTGTTGTTGTTGTTTTTTTTATTATTTCTTTGCTCTGCATTTCTGTCTATGCATTAAACACGTTGGTGCTAGAGGTATTGCTATTAGCATTATCATTTTTTGTTCTTTCTTTCTTGGTGTTTTGTTTTTCTCTCTACCTCCTCGCTACAACCCCCATCCACCCACCTATTCCTATTTACTGTCTTGGGTACTGTTAAAGTTGTAACAGAGAACTTATAGCGTACGTATGTGCGCCCTTAAATTTCTTTGTTGTTGTTGTTATTGTTGTTG
Source organism: Monoplex corrugatus (assembly GCA_030674185.1). Lineage (NCBI taxonomy): Eukaryota > Metazoa > Mollusca > Gastropoda > Littorinimorpha > Ranellidae > Monoplex > Monoplex corrugatus. The sequence goes on from CM060309.1 coordinate 57,324,783, forward strand.
TGGTGGTGGTGGTTGTTATGTTGTTGTTGTTGTTGTTCTTGTTGTTGTTTCTCATTTCTCATTTCGTTTATCCCTTTTCTTTGCTTTTCTTTTGTGTTCGCCCTTAAATTTCTTTGTTGTCGTTGTTATTGTTGTTGTTGTGGTGGTAGTGGTTGTTATGTTGTTGTTGTTCTTGTTGCTGTTTCTCATTTCTCATTTCGTTTATCCCTTTTCTTTGCTTTTCTTTTGTGTTCGCCCTTAAATGTCTTTGTTGTCGTTGTTGTTGTCGTCGTTGTTTCTCATTAATGAGTTCATTTATCCCATTTTCTTTGTTTTCCTTTCTGATATATTTTTTTTCCTTTTTTCTTGTATTGCTTTCCTACTGTTTTATTTCATTTTTCTTTCTTTCTAAAGCATATTGAGATGTTTTCAGGCTACAGATGACACACCCGTATGCAGTCCTCAATCCATAACCTAAATCAAAATGAGTGCCATCGTTCAAATATACAGAAACCTGACACTCACAGCAATAGAAACATGAACATGTGCTTAATTGACAAAACAAAACATGAGTAAATGTTTGGTCATATGGTCTTTTGTCATGCATACAAAACGACATTGTCACTATTTCTTTCAACTTTGCCAAATATACTACAACAACAACAACAACAAAACCCATGGAGAAGCCGGAGGCTCTTTCAATATAAACAGTATCCCCAAGTTCTGGAAAATCTGTGCTAGAAATTTCCTCTTTTCTCTCAATCTCTTTGTTTCTGCATTACCCCTTTGCTTTCTGTCATTTCTTCCTGTCATTTTCTGCCTTGCTGGTCCATTCAGCTGTATGTGTTCGATAAAGTCTTACGTACTTTCCCTTAGGTTAAAAATTGGGTACATTATATTAAGTGCATTTTTGGCTCTAAAGAAATGAGATATGCTGAAGCAATTTCGGACAACTGGAAGCCTGTTTTGTATGTTTCAGTGTCCTTAGTTATGTTTAAATTTGTTTTCAGGTATGTTTTTTTTTAATCCCCTGTGTGCTAAATTGGACGGAGTGGTCAACGTCAGGGGGCATCTCCTGAGATATGTACGCGAATGCAGTGATATGTGTACTTAATTTTCTGTTAATTAATATTTTTTCTTATTGAAGTAAAGTGTGTATTGAAACGGTTCTAGCCCTGATATGGCTCTACACAGTCGGCTAAGCTTTAAGCAACAATAAAAAAAAATAGCTCTGATATGGCTCCTCGCTGTCGGCTGGGCTTTAAACAACAATAAAAATAGCTCTGATATGGCTCCTCGCTGTCGGCTGGGCTTTAAGCAGCAACAATAAAACTAAGAATAAGCATGGAAAACGACAACATTGTCACTTACTTATAACTTGCTTCCCATCTGACGTCCAGTTTCTGACAGCTTTGATTTCTACCACGGGAATTCTGCCACGTGCATTCCACAGTTGTCTACATTCATTCATCTGAAGGCATGAACAATGAACGAGATCACTTGACACGTACACTAGCCGGAAGCTAAGGCACCTGACGCTGTGAAACTTCCATTACCGATGATTTTATAATCGCAGCTCTCGAAGTCATTTCCATTTTTGTTTTGTTTTGTTTTGTTTTTATTTTGTTTTTACCAGCACGTCACCGTTGTAATACCTGATAACGTGACGGTAACGTATTGATAAAGTGATATACGTGTCGTGTGTGCCGCGCGCGGTATATGCTGCGGGCTGTCATGACCGTGTATGTAGTGTCTAATACTTCGTATCAGATTTTTTACGCAGGTGTTTTCATGTTCGTAAGATTGTGTGTTATATACTTTGGAAGGTATAGTGGTTTCAAGCCGGGAGCTGACAAGTAATCAATATGCGCGAAAACGTTTTCGCCCACTGAGGTTGAAAATCGAACGTTTTGGGGATTTTTTTTTCGTTCGCTGCTGGTGTCTATGTTATTAAATACAGTGTGGAAGTGCGCACAAAATTCGTAAAGGGGCAATTCAAATTGTGTTGGTGTTTGCGAGGAATTTATAACTCAGGTTTGGTTACAGTGTCTGGAAAGCAAACTATTTGGTGCTGTGTAGACACCGATTTTTGTGGTCGCTGAGAGTGTATATATCATTAAGTTTACGTGCAAAAGTTCGCGTGAGATTTGCAAGGGATTATCTGAATTGTGTTGGTGTTGGCGAAGAGCTAGTAACTCAGGTTGGTACGATTGTTTGGAAAACGAACTATGTGTTTTTGTGTAGGCACCAATTTCTACGTTTCGTATGTAAATATTCCTAAAATATATGATCGATGCTATCTTTCATTTTCAAGCAAAAGTCACACGAAAAATTGTTTTGCAAGTCCTATATTTCTTTCAGTATGACATTAGTTTCAATGATTCTGTGTACAATACACATCTGTATCTATTTCAATTAAAATTCCAGATTTTGCTTTTTGTTTTGTGTGTGTGTGTGTGTGTGTGTGTGTGTGTGTGTGTGTGTGTGTGTGTGTGTGTGTGTGTGTGTGTGTGTGTGTGTTTTCGTAATTTTTTTTCATGGAATATACCGTTCCGTGACATTTAGAACAAGAATTTGGGACCGTATCATCTGTTGTTATTATTTCATACTATAACCATGCTATTCTCGCTACAGAGTAAATTGCTTTCAGTGGCGTAAGAATATCATGTGTACTTTCGTTTAATGTCTCCAGCGATTTTTGTCGTGTGCTTACTCCTTAATAGACTGTTTACATCCACTGAAGATGAGGAAACTTACATTCATTTTGCATTTTCTGTTGAATTCACAATGTGTCAGAAATGGTTTATCATCATTCAGAAAGTGTGCAAAAAGATAGACACCTTTTCCAACCTGTTAAATTATTTCATTCCGTAATACGATTTCCAGTGGTGATTTGCTTCATTGTTTAGTACTGATTCTGAGAGTAAATGCGTCGGCATCATTGTTTGTACGTAGCTACAAAAATGTTGGTATTCCATGCCTGTTTCCAGAGCAATTTATCATTGGCTTTAACTAAAGCATAGCTGGGGCCATGATCTGTCAAAATCTACGAAAAAAAGGGGAATGGTTTACTAAACATGTTTTTTTCTTTTGTTTCGTGTTTTAAGATTTTATCAGCCTGGAAAGTCTTAAATCGTTGATGCGATGATTTACTTTTGTAGATCTGGTATTTTTTCAGATGTTGTTGAGCTCAGAACCAGCCTGAGTCAGTAGTAGAAGTAGTAGCAGTAGTAGTAGTATATTATTGTTATTGTTACTATTGTTTGTAGTAGTAGTAGGAGGAGTAGTAGTAGTAGTAGTATATTGTTCTTGTTCTTGTCGTCGTCGTCGTCATCATTATCATTATCATCATCATTATCATTATTATTCTTATCATTATTATATTATTATCATTTTGTTATTATTATTGTTATCGTTATTATTATTAATGTTATATTATTATCATTATTATCAGCAGCATTATCAGCATTACCATTACTATTATTACTGTAATTTTTATCATCATTATCATCATCACTATTAGTGTATTATGATTATAGTAGCAGTACTAATAGTAGTAGCAGCAGCAGAATCATTATTATTATTTTTATTATTATTATTATTATTGTAATAATAGTAGTAGTATCATTATCATTATCATCGTCATTTTGAAGAATATTGAAACCTAATCAAAGCAGCCCAAGGCGTGTTCAAAATCAGTTAAACAAATTACTAAAAAAAAAATTTTAAAAAGAAAAGAAATACAGCAGGATCATTTAGTATCAGTAAAGTTTAAAATAATCAGCTCTTCTACAGCAATTTCTCCATCCTAATATAGCACATCTCGTGGTATTTTTACAACCGTTTACAGTTTAATTTAGCACTTCTCGAGGAATGTTTCCAACCGTTTACAGTTTATTATAGCACTTCTCGTGGAATTTTTCCAACCGTTTACGGTTTAATTTAGCACTTCTCGAGGAATGTTTCCTACCGTTTACAGTTTATTATAGCACTTCTCGTGGAATTTTTCCAACCGTTTACAGTTTAATATAGAACTTCTCGTGGAATTTTTAAAGCCGTTTACAGTTTAGTATGGCACATCTCGTGGAATTTTTCCAACCGTTTACAGTTTAATATAGCACTTCTCGTGGATTTTTTCCCAACTGTTGGCACTATGATATAGCACTTCTCGTGGATTTTTTCCCAGTTGTTGGCATTCTAATATAGCACTTCTTGTGGATTTTTCACCAACTGTTGGCACTATAATATAGCACTTCTCGTGGATATTTTTCCAATTGTTGGAACTATAATATAGCACTTCCCGTGGATTTTTTCCCAACTGTTGGCACTGTAACATAGCACTTCTTGTGGATTTTTTCTCCAAATGTCGGCACTATAATATAGCACTTCTCGTGGATTTTCCCCCAACTGTTGGCACTACAATATAGCACTTCTCGTGAATTTTTTCCCAACTGTTGGCACTATAATATAGCACTTCCCGTGGATTTTTTCCCAACTGTTGGCACTATGTATAGCACTTCTCGTGGATTTTTTCCTCAGCTGTTGGCACTATGATATAGCACTTCTCGCGGATTTTTTCCCCAGCTGTTGGCACTATAATATAGCACTTCTCGTGGATTTTCCCCCACAGCTGTTGGCACTATGATATAGCACTTCTCGTGGATTTTTCCCAGTGTTGGCACTATAATAAAGCACTTTTCGTGGATTTTTCCCACTGTTGGCACTATGAATAAGCACTTCTCGTGGATTTTTTCCGAATTGTTCGCACTACAATATAGCACTTCTCGTGGATTTTTTCCAGTGTTGGCACTATAATAAAGCACTTTTCGTGATTTTCCCCATGTTGGCACTTGATTAGCACTCTCGTGGATTTTTTCCCAACTGTTGGCACTATGTTAAGCACTTTCGTGGATTTTTTCCCAACGGTCGGCACTATAATATAGCGCTTCTCGTGGATTTTTTCCCACTGTTGGCACTATAATAAAGCACTTCTCGTGGATTTTTTCCTACTGTTGGCACTATAATATAGCACTTCTCGTGGATTTTTTCCCAAATGTTGGCACTATAATATAGCACTTCTCGTGGATTATTTCCCCAGCTGTTGGCGCTATGATATAGCACTTCTCGTGGATTTTTTCCCAACTGTTGGCACTATAAGAAAGCAATTCTCATGGATCTTTCTCCAACTGTTGGCACTATAATATTTATAGCACTTCTCGTGAATTTTTTTCCAACCAATGGCACAGACACAGAAATACACACACACGCACACACACACACACACACACACACACACACACACACACACACACACACACACACACACACACACACACACACACACACACGCATGCACACACACACACACACACCACACACAGATACACACACACACACACACACACACACACACACACACACACACACACACACACACTCACACACACACACACACTCACACACACACACAGAGCTTAAACATAAAACAGCTGATATGCACGAAAATTTAAAAAAGTACTCCAAGTAACATAACAAGTCTTGTCCAACCTGTTGAGTATGTTCACTTTCTCTCCTCAAATCCTTTCCCTCACAATGTCCCCGACACAGTCTATGAGAGTCTGCAGAATTCACTCAGGGTCACAGACGGTGAAACTTGTATACACTATTGAACACATTTAGACTAATTTCAAAATACATATTCATGTTACTTACACGGTGATGCAGACTGTATTAGCATCTATTTCACTATTCTCACCTATGTACATTACCGTTCATTCCTACATCTGGTCTCTAACTCGATTTTATCATTACAAAAAAAAGAACCCGAACATGAATAGTTCTTTGCGCGATCATCGGATCTCTTTTATTCATCCCTGTTAAATCGATTCAAAATGACCTGAATTTGCTTCTTTTTTTTCTTAAAGATTTATCGATTATAGTCAAACCGCTGTTTGAAGCACACTCGTAAAATTCTGCAAAACTGTCACATTTTAAAACTTGGTGTTTTTGTCTGCTCAGTAAAGCTGAAAGTACTGAATTCGAGATTGTTTACTTGCCAATACAACATTCGTTAATGTAACAATAAATGGTTGTTGAATTGCCTATTCATTAGTATCCTACCAGCTTCAGATGTCTACGTATAGCACTCACATGGACACTCCGCAAGGATATGCTGTGAAAGACATAAAGACAACAAAACATTCATACTATAGCCTGCCGTAATACATATTATTATCATCATCGTGTGCCCTGCCGCAAGGCGTTGGCGATCATGGCCTTCTGTACGAATCTATCCCTTGTCGTTACAAGTATATGTACATCTCCCACCCTCTCTGTCCTTAGCCACTTTGCAAGTCCGTCCAGTACTTTCTCCTGGATCTACCTGGTGTTCTCTTTCTCTCAGCTTTTCTGTTTTGACTAGGTGCTCTGATTTCTCTTGCCTCATAAAATGTCCTCTAAATGTTGCTTGTCTTTTCCTAATCTTCTTTATTAATGTTCTTCTTGAAACGGGAAACCACCATCGTACATCCCCAAGTTAATCATGGCCAGTCAAAAGAGAACAGAGATCAACGACGTGAACATTAGCTCAAGTGAAGCACCTTCGTCCGGTAGAGACCATCATGCTGAGTAATGCATTTACATAAGTAAAATGCCTTGTCTAGCAAGGCCAGCTGATACTAACGCCATCTAGTAGTCTCTCTTACAACGCCACGGATAAGTTAACAGATAATTAACTGAAAACGTCTGCGTCTGCCTGTCCACGAGGAGCGACTGACAGAGCAATGCGACAGGGATAGTTCTTTTTTTCCTAATGGACATCCACAAACCTGTTTCTTTATCGATAAAACATCACGCAAGCCATTGAATGAGGTCCTACAGTGGCACTTTTGGTAAAAAAAAAAAACACCATGGACGCCATTGAATGGCACTTTTGTTTTAAAAAAAAACTATCATGGACGCCATTGAATGATACCCCACTGTGGTCCTTTTGGTTTAAAAAAAAACATCATAGACGTCATTGAATGAGGCCCCGCTGTGGTCCTTTTGGTTTAAAAAAAAACATCATGGACGTCATTGAATGAGGCCCCGCTGTGGTCCTTTTGGTTTAAAAAAAACATCATGGACGTCATTGAATGAGGCCCCGCTGTGGTCCTTTTGGTTTAAAAAAAAACATCATGGACGTCATTGAATGAGGCCTCACTGTGGCACTTTTGGTAAAAAAAAAAAAACCAGCATGGACTCCATTGAATGAGGCCCCGCTGTGACACTTTTGCTTTAAAAAAAAACATCATGGGCGTCATTGAATGATACTCCACTGTTGTCCTTTTGGTTTAAAAAACATCATGGACGTCATTGAATGAGACCCTACTGTGGCCCTTTTGTTTAAAGAACATAATGCAAGCCATTTAATGAGGCCCCACTGCGTCGCTTTTGTTTCAAAAAACATCGTGGACGCCATTGAATGAGGCCTTACTGTGGCACTTTTGCTTTAAAAAAAACACCATAGACGCCATTGAATGAGGCCTTACTATGGCACTTTTGCTTTAAAAAAAACACCATGGACGCCATTGAATGAGGCCTTACTGTGGCACTTTTGCTTTAAAAAAAACACCATGGACGCCATTGAATGAGGCCTTACTGTGGCACTTTTGCTTTAAAAAAAACACCATGGACGCCATTGAATGAGGCCTTACTATGGCACTTTTGCTTTAAAAAAAACACCATGGACGCCATTGAATGAGGCCTTACTGTGGCACTTTTGCTTTAAAAAAAACACCATGGACGCCATTGAATGAGGCCTTACTGTGGCACTTTTGCTTTAAAAAAAACACCATGGACGCCATTGAATGAGGCCCTACTGTGGCACTTTTGCTTTAAAAAAAACACCATGGACGCCATTGAATGAGGCCTTACTGTGGCACTTTTGCTTTAAAAAAACACCATGGACGCCATTGAATGAGGCCTTACTGTGGCACTTTTGCTTTAAAAAAAACACCATGGACGCCATTGAATGAGGCCTTACTGTGGCACTTTTGCTTTAAAAAAAACACCATGGACGCCATTGAATGAGGCCTTACTGTGGCACTTTTGCTTTAAAAAAAACACCATGGACGCCATTGAATGAGGCCTTACTGTGGCACTTTTGCTTTAAAAAAAACACCATGGACGCCATTGAATGAGGCCTTACTGTGGCACTTTTGCTTTAAAAAAAACACCATGGACGCCATTGAATGAGGCCTTACTGTGGCACTTTTGCTTTAAAAAAAAACACCATGGACGCCATTGAATGAGGCCTTACTGTGGCACTTTTGCTTTAAAAAAATCACCATGGACGCCATTGAATGAGGCCCCACTGCGTCGCTTGAATGAGGCCTTACTGTGGCACTTTTGCTTTAAAAAAACCCACCATGGACGCCATTGAATGAGGCCTTACTGTGGCACTTTTGCTTTAAAAAAAACACCATGGACGCCATTGCATAAGGTCCAACTGTCGCATTTGTGCCTCAAGAACGTCATGGATGCCATTGAATGAGGCCTGACTCTGGCGCTTTTGCTTTCAAGTATTTTCAATTTCCTCATCGAAAATACTAAACCGTTAAGGGGGCAGACTTACCCAGACCTCCCCTGATGCACACATCAGACATAATATGTTCAAAAGTTTTCATCCGATTTCCTTGATATTTGGCACACATATAGCAGGGACAGGTACCCATAGGCGGTAGTAAAATCTCGCAGTTCTGCTTGAAAGAAACATTTTTATCAAAAGTTGTATTATAGTTTTTGTATAAAAATTATTCTAAAAATTGGTGTGATGATTGAACAGAAAATAATGATAGTAGAGCTACGATTTTACCACATGCCATACATACTATACAGATGTGTTTGCGCACTAAATATCAAATTCCTAACATGAATATATGGGTAGTTATAAATGTCACAGTATGTACTATATTTTTTTCATTTTCGCGAGAACATTTTTTAATTAATTAATTTTTGTCAACGTTTCATACATAACTCACAGACCCCAACAAAGATATTCAATCCAAAGAATACTGTCTGAGGTATCTTCTTGCCAAATATCATGGTGATTGCTTAATTAGAACTGAAACACTGAACATCACAATCTTGGTACCCAAATCTGGCTAGGTCTGCCCCCTTAAATCACTATTTTAAGCTTGTTTGAACATACCATATTATTACACATATACAAGTACATTTGAAGCTGAAGGTACTTAAATTGTTTGCCGTTCTGTTTATCCATTCATTCATTTATTTATGTATATTCCATATGTTTATCTATCTATTTGCTTATGGTTTGCCACATGAGTTCTAATTGCTTATGTTGGCGGGATGATATCCTTGAAGTTCTCCGGTTTTGCATACAATACTAAATTTAATTTTTTTTTTATGCATTTATTCGTTTATTTATGTGTTTTTAGTCGTTTATTTATGTATCTTTATGCATTCATGTATTTAACACGTATCTATGGTTTGCTCAAATATGTACTTGATTGTTTATGTTGGTGAGGTAAAATCCTTGAAATTCTAGGGGTTTGTAGGGTTTTTTTTGTTGTTGTTGTTGTCATTGTTGTTTGTTTGTTTGGGTTTTTTAGTTTATTTGCTTTTTGTTTGGTTGGGGTGTTTTGGTTGGGGTGTTGTTGTTGTTGTTGCTGTTGTTGTTGTTGTATTGTTTTTTGTTTTTTCCTTCATCAACTCTATTGGTTCGATGAACTGTTCTCTTAACTATGCTCGAAGTTAGGTGTTTTTTTTAATTTTCCTTTAGATTTAAGCGCTTATTTCAAAATGTCACAGTGGTGGCATTCTGCATAATACTTGTCATTTCTTGTTCAGCTGATGGCAGCTGCAAGGTAAGGTAAGGGTAGTAGTATGAATTTCATTGCACGCATATAAAGTAAATCAATACCACACGTCTAGTGAGGATAACGGGAGGTAATAAGAAAGAATGAGTGCGAGCCTATGGCGTCATTTTTTCCCATTATTTAGGTCTGTTCAGGACCATCAATCAACACTTTATCGTGCATTTTGAAGTAATAAAATGCCAGATGTCACACTATACCTCCTCTCCCCATGTCACACTATACCTCCTCCTCCCCCCCCCCCATCCGCCCTCCCACACACACACAGAATTCGCAAGTTCATAACCTCCAATGATGTCTTTAGTACAGACACCCTTTTCTTTCATCAGATTTGCAGTGTGGATGTTCTTGTGTTGGTTTGCACTGTATAGCGCGTGGTTGTTAAGTGTGTGAGAGTGTTCGTTCGTTCCTTCCTTGATTTAACGTCTTTTCACTATCTGTGATTCTCTGTGACTCTTTGTGCACGCGCGCACATGCACGCACACTCACACACACGGACATACCACACACAACATACACACGTTAACATCACACACAGTCTCTGACATCACACACACGCACACACATGCTTACAACACAGACACGCATGCGCGCGCGCGCACACACACATATATACACACACACTGACAATATACACAGTACACTCACGCGCGCACACACACACTATAAGTGATATTAGACGGTAGTGTGTGTGTGTGTATCTGTGTGTCTGTGTGTGTGTGTGTGTGTGTGTGTGTGTGTGTAAGATGTGTGTGTAAGATGTCCGTGTGTGTTGTGTGTGTGTGTGTGTGTGTGTGTGTGTGTGTGTGTGAGTGTGTGTGTGTGTGTGTGTGTGTGTGTGTGTGTGTGTGTGTGCGTGTGTGTGTGTGCGTGTGTGTGTGTGCGCGCGCACGCGCGCTTATGTATGTGTGTGTGTTAAAATGTCCGTGTGAGTGTGTGTGTGTGCGTGTGTGTGTGTGTGTGCGTGCGTGCTTCTGTATGTGTATGTGTGTGTTAACAGTGTGTGTTGTGTGTGTGTGCGTGTGTGTGCGAGCGCGCGCGCGAGTGTACTGTGTATATTGTCAGTGTGTGTATATTATGTGTGTGTGCGCGCGCGCGCATGCGTGTGTGTGTTGTAAGCATGTGAGTGCGTGTGTGTGATGTCAGAGACTGTGTGTGATGTTAACGTGTGTATGTTGTGCGTGGTATGTCCGTGTGTGTGAATGTGCGTGCATGTGCGGCGCTCGTGCCCCCACGCATGTGTGCGTTGCTCCAAAATAATAAGATCACCAAGTATATAAAAAGCAGGCGGCACGGGAGAATTGTATGTAGAAGCTGTAAAAATGCCACATCACATTTTATCGCTTTGCACAAAGAGTCACAGAGAGTTCAGTCCATTGATGGCACTTTTCTCTGATTCGCCTTTTTTTCGCAATGCAAGTTGACAATAGCTCAAGCTGATTTCTTACGAATATACCCGAAAAAGCAAAACACGGACATATAGACAGACAGACAGATAGAGAGAGAGAGAGAGACGGACAGACAGACACACACAGACAGACAGACAGACAGACAAAGACAGACCGATAGAAAGAGACAGACAAACAGACAGACAGGCAGACAGACTGCCAGGCAGTCAGACAGACAGACAGAGACAGAGAGATAGAGACAGAGAGACAGAGAGAGGCAGAGAAGACATAGCAGCGCTTCTGTCTGGTTCTTCTTCTTCTTCTTCTTCTTCTTCAGAATTCTTCTTCTCTCTTCTTTCTTCTTCTTCTTCTTCTTCTTCTTCTTCTTCTTCTTCTTTTCTTCTTCTTCAAATTCTTCTCTTCTTCAGAATTCTTCTTCTTCTTCTCAGAATTCTTTTTTCAGAATTCTTCTTCGAATTCTTCTTCAGAATTCTTCTTCTTCTTCT
>CM060309.1:57341533-57346533 GCA_030674185.1 Monoplex corrugatus
GGTCTGTCTGTCTGTCTGTCAACACACACACACACACACACACAACACACACAGACAGAGAGAGAGAGAGAGAGAGAGAGAGAGAGACATACGCAAGCAAGCGCACAAAACACACAACACAAGCGCATTTACGCCAGGTGCAGCATGCATTCACGTATTCACATACGTCACATATACCACAGACACATTCGCAAGTCTGTCGACCACCCAAAAGACATCACATGTAACGGTGCGCATTAAGGGTTGACTGTGCTGTGGTTTCAGGCAAGTACATTGTGTTGACACAATATGAAAGAAGAAGACATGTCCTGACCCTTCCTTCAGTTTTATTTGGTCTCCTCGTCATCTGTGATCTTATTGGGCTCTACAGCTTCGTTATGAAACAGGTAACGTTTTTGTTTCTCTCTCTTCTCTTCTCTCTCTCTACTCTCTCTCTACTCTCTGCGTCTCTCGTCAGCAATTCTCTCATGTTTGATGTTTGTGGTGTGTGTGTGTGTGTGTGTGTGGTGGTGTGGGTGTGTGTCGGGATGTGTGTGTGTGTGTGTGTGTATGATGTGTGTGTGTGTGTTATGTTATGTGTGTGTGGTGTATTGTGAGACAGAGAGAGAGAGTGCACGTGAAGAAAGAAAACAGGACAGACAGACAGAGACAGAGACACACAGACAGACACAGACAGACACAGAACAGAAGAGGAAAGAGACAGGAAAGATAACACTCGCCCACTGCAGGAGCGTTTAAGATATGTTAGAAATATTCTGAAAAATAGTTACTTGATGACTGAGTTTTCAATTAATATGAAACATAAACGAGATCAGTAGGACCCTGTATGAATTTATTATGGCATAGGAAGCATGCAAACAAGAAATCCATTTGAAAAACTATCCTGGCTTTTCGAGTCACCATTCGTGACTGATTGGGTGTAAGTAGACAGTAAAAAAGTGGAAGAAGCTCTTCTGTAAATATGTCTGCAGCATAATTATCCTTATGAACAGAAAATGACTGCTCTGTCAAAGGAAACATCATTGAACAGAATCATTACAGGTACGTATCTTCAGTCTCTAGTGAGGAAAAGTAGGGTTGCCTCCTTTTGCAATGTAGGAACAAATTAATAGAAGACAGAGACAAGCAAACAAAACAAAAAAGCATAGAAATTTTAACTGGACAGAATTTACTGTTAAATTACATCTACATCACGACACACACACACACGAAACAGAAACGTTTGAGGGAAACAACCAGTAATAAAAAAAAATGTTACGCCTGAGGAGCACGAAAGGTTATAGGTTACAATCTACTCTGTCAGTATTAAGATCCTTACAAAGAGGTCTTACTATGCCCCAAAGCAGACAACAGAAGAGCTCTTCCTCGTTTGTCTACTTACCCAGTCTACCACACAACTAAAGCACACAGGTCACGTAAAAAGCGAGTCAGGAGATAAATGCTGCTCATTTTTGTTCAATTAAGAATTTGCTCCCTGGGTCAGGCCTTTGCGATCTGCACCTGTAATCGTCTGCGCAAGTATCAGTTTACGGCAAAAAGTAAACGTGAAAATGAAAAAAGGTAAATACTTCTAAAAAATACTAACACTTAGAATCAATAATTGGTATTATGTTTAGCACACTCTAATTCGTGGTGCGTGCGTGTGTGTGTGTGTGTGTGCGCGCGCACGCGCGCGTGGGTGGGCGTGTTGGTTAGTTGGGCACACCGCGAGCTTTGCGGTTCTTCACATTGATACAAAAATGTGTACACATCTCCAACCAATCTCATATTAACCCTTTGACTCCCGCACCTTGTCCACCAGCATCCTACGTTGTCAACCGTACTATCAAAGCAAAAACTTAACCCTTTGACTCCCTCACCCTGAGGAAATCAAAGGGTTAAGTTTTTGCGGTTGGTGGATAAGGTGCGGGAGTCAAAGGGTTAAATGTGTGTTTTGTTTTGTACTGTTTCTGACTTTTGGCTTTAGTTTTTTCATTTATATCTATTTATTCATCTATTCATTAATGTATGTTTTTTCTTATGCAAAGGGAATAAATGCATCGTGTTCATTCAGTCGTTTGTTTTCTTTCATGTAATGGTGCAATGGGTAAGGAGGAAAACACGAACAACAGGGGAAAACTGGTGCTGGTGTGCGTGATTCTGGCAACCCAAGTTATACAGGTGGTCCTGTTTTCTTTCTCAGAAGCCCCACGTACCAGCCAGACAACCGCCTATCAACCTTTAGACAAGGTACAGTACATATTAATCACACACGAGTTATGTGGTGTTGGTGTAATATTTTTACATGTCATGCATATTGGCGTCGGCATACCAGCTTCTACCTCTATTTTTCTGTCCGTCTATCTATCTGTCTATCCGTCCATCCATATATCTATCCATCTATCTATCTATCTATACCAGCTTCTACCTCTATTTTCTATCCGTCTATCTGTCTATCCGTCATCCATCTATCTATCCATCTATCTGTCTATCTATCTATCTATCTACCTCTCTATCTATCTATCTATCTATCTATCTATCTATTATCTGCCTATCTATTTATCTGCCTATCTATTTATCTATCTATCTATATCTATCTATCCATCTATCTATCAATCTATCTGTCTGTCTGTCTGTCTGTCTATATATCTGTCTGTCTGTCGTCTATCTATCTATCTACTGTCTGTCTCTCTATCTATCTATCTATCTATCTATCTATCTATCTATCTATCTATCTAACTGTCTGTCTATCTATCTAGCTGTCATCTATCTATCTATCTATCTATCCATCTCTCGGGTGGGTCATGTGCTTTTCCCCTCTTAGCTCAGTTGGATAACGGGCATGGGTCGTGGATTCAGTTCTCAAACGGGTCAAGTTTTTATTTTCATCCCGAAGCCCATGCCAGTGCATATGGCTTATGCTGCGATTATTTTTGGATCTTATGCATGATTTGGCATTCGTGACGTCGGTGCATAAGGAATTTATTCCGAGCACGTGACGTCATCATGAGAAACTGAAACTGAATCTGTATATCTATCTGTGTGTCTACCTATCTTCTTACCTATCCATCTATCCATTTTCGCACATATCTATCCATTTACTAATCTATCTGGTTATCTATCTGTGTTTAATTTCAGACTGCATGTCCACTGGCGACTTCTTCATGTCTCAATAAGCTGCTGTCCTATTGGATGACTAGGTGAGAGAGAGGGGGGGAGAGAAAGACAGAGAACAGACAGACAGACAGACAGAGGGAGAGAGAGAGAGAGAGAGAGAGAGAGAGAGAGAATATCATGAACAAACAGTGAGTGAGTGAGACTGACTGAATGAGAGTGAGTGAATCAGCCAACGAGTGATTGATTGTGTGAGTGAGCGAGTGAATGATGATTGTAAAAGTATGTAAACGGGAGTGTGCAATATGGGAGTTTGTGTACACGTGTGTACGCGTCAGTGTCTGTTTTTTGACTGTTTAAATGACCGATTGGTTGGTTGGTTGACTGACTGGTTGATGGTGGTTGGGAGAATGGATAGATGGATTAATTGATTGATTGATTTTATCTATGCTCTACTTTGTTTTCTTTCATGTCTTGGGAGAGAGAGAGAGAGAGAGAGAGAGAGCGTGCACGTATTTCGATTCTGTTCGATGTAAATGAAATACTGCCCTTCAAATAGGCTGCACAGATTCGATCTTTGTTCACAAAACTGTGTCCCTGTTACTGGTACACTATCCAGATGTACATAGGTACCTTGCCTTGTTCATGGTTAGGGATGGTAAAATAGCGAAGGAGGAAAATGGGACCCACCGTCATATGAGTTGATCTGGTACTAAGAACATTCAGTTTGTCTGAAAATCTGTTTTTATGGGGTTTTTTTAAACAGGGAATGATGGGGAATATGCTATAACTTTCAGCCTTATTTTTCAAATTAATTGTGTGAAGTTCAGCTTCACGGAGATGTATAATGTAGTGGAGTGGAGTGGAGTGGAGTGGAGTGTAGCATAGTGTAGCGTAGTGTAGGGCAGCGCAGCGCAGCGTAGCATAGTGTAGTGTAGTGTAGAGTAGTCATTTTTATTTTCACAACAAAATTTTACGCCTGAAACATAGGTTGCTCTCTCCATGAAATATAGCTTCTCGCCACGTGTCGTTCGATTTTCTTCATATACGTTATTTTCCTACGAAAATTTTACCATGGACAACGTTTTTGTTTCCGTCAGATCTCTTATTTATACATATAATTATGCTTAGTTCATCCTGCACATCAGATATCGATTTATCGTCTCATATGAAAGACTAGTACTCAGGCCAGGTCTGGTGAAGGCTGCAGAGAAAATCCATGTCTGACCAGGAGGAATCGAACCCAGGTTTCTCATTTTGCCTGGCAGGCGCTTAAATCAAATCGGCCACCACTACTTTCTAACCGTTTTACTCCTGTCTAAGCTTATACCGTATCTTCTTGCATTTTTGGTTGGTTGGTAGGATGGTTGGTTGGTTGGTTGGTTGGTAGGTTGGTTGGTTGGTTGGTTGGTTGGTTGGTTGGTTGGTTGGTTGGCTGGTTGGTTGTTTCGATGGTTGCTTGCTTCCTTGCTTGCTTGCTTGCTTGCTTGTTTTTTTTTTGTTTTGTTTTTTGTTTGTTTGATTTTGGGTTTTTTGTTTTGGTTTTGTTTTCTTTTGTTTTATTTTTTCAAATGTGTGATATCCATCTATGCGCCAGCTATGTACTTCGAGGCTGGAGAAGAGATCTGGAACCAGAGGATCTGTTCCACCTTGACCAGCCCGAAACGAGCGATGTCCTCACGCCTTCATTTGAACGTGCTTGGGACCTGGAGGTGAACAGAATCCAGTCAAAGCGGTGAGTTTGTGAGTATGTGTATATATACAGAGGTGTGTGAAGTGTGTGTGTGTGTGTGTGTGTGTGTGTGTGTGTGTGTGTGTGTGTGTGTGTGTGTGTGTGTTGTGTGTGTTTGTGCTATTTATGTGTGTACGTGTGCGGGTTTGTGTGTGTGTATGCGAGTGTGTTCGCT
>CM060309.1:57356533-57359033 GCA_030674185.1 Monoplex corrugatus
AGAACATATCCTTGTCTAACTCTTCTTTTGATATTTTAAAAAGAAAATATAATGTTCTACCTTCATTGCTGCTGCTGTCTGTTCCAAATACATATTCCTAAATATTCTTAGATCTTTTCTATCGTCATTGAGCTTTTCCGGTTAACTGATTAACTTTTCGTGTCTTGCCCAATCAAAACCCTTGGTATAATCAATAAAACATAAATATGAATCTTTATTCAACTTAATTGATCGATCGTTCTATGAGAGTTCTTGGAGTATATGTGGCATTAATAGTTCCTTTCCCTTCAACAAATCCACATTGTTTTTCTGCTGTTTCTGAGTTAATTCTATTCCTTGTCCTCATCATGATTACTCTTAATAGAACCTTTGTCACATGACTCAAGTGACATAATGGTGATGATGATAGAAGAGGAAAAGTTTGACGATTACGATGAAGATGGCGTTCATGGTGATGAAGACAATGCTGATGATAAATGATAATATTCGTTAAGAGGAATGGATGGAATAAGCTAGCAGTACAAACACTGATATTTATGACAAAAGGAAGATGAGAGGACACAACTATAGCGATGAGAATGGTGGCAATGATTCTTCCTGATGTGATGGTGGTTGGTGGCAATGGCAGTGATGATGATGAAGCTACTGGTAATGATAAATGTTGAAAGCAACAAGACAGAAAACTGTGTGCTATCTGTGAATGAACTTTCGAACGCTTCAGTCCACAACGACTGTGCCGTTGAACAAACTGCACGCTCCAAAGTCCTCTTCCTCCTCCATGTTCTTCATTTTCCTCCTCTCTCCCCTGCTCTTCTTCCATTTTTTCCTTATTGTCTTCCTCCTCTTCTTCTTCATTAAAAAATTTCATGTCCCTCTTTTTTCAAGGTGACACTAGTGACCTTTGCGACCTATGTGAAGAGTTCCCCCAGCAACACCCTGGATGCCCAGCGTGCCTTTGTGACCCTGGCCCTCTTTGCCGTCATCCGCGTTCCATTGGTCCAGTTTGCCTTCGCCGTCATCATGTCAGTGCAGGTGAAATGTTTTGTGTCTGGTGGACACTGTAGCCAAATGGGTAAGACATCGAAATTCAATTCGGTAGGTCTGGGGTTCGATCCTGCCTGGGAACCTCCCGCTTGGCTGGTAAAGGGAGGGTATTTTACCGATTTCTCAGGTCAGGGAGAAGAGTGGCAGAATGGTTCACAAGTCCGCCTGCCAGTAACTAAGCTCGACGTTCCAAGGTTCGCTCCCCGTAGGGGCCTCGACTTTTCTCCTCAGTTTAACTGGAAAATCGAACTGAACGTCTAGTACTTCGGAAGGGGGTGAAACACAAGTCGGACCTGTGTGCCTTCTCGCTGTGTACGCTGTAGATCTCACCGTAGTTGAAAATCGTGAAGAGCAGGGCATTGCCCGGCTGCCTTGGTATAAAACATCGGAGAGTTAGGTTGATTTCCAAGGTCCAACCCCTTGAAGACCAATTAGCCTTCTTGCCTTTCTGAAGTCTTAGTGAAAAAAAAAGTGAATATGAATTTGAAGCGAGGGAGATGGTATGGGCCCCGCCTTCGTGGTGCTGGCCCCGGAATAATTTAGGTGTCTGCCACCTCACTCCCCTACGACCCAGGGTTATGGAACTATCTAGGTAGGACCTCAGGACCTGGCCAGCGCATGGGTTTATGTGCAGGCTTAAGGCTTGTGCCGTGATCATTCTGGATCTTCTGTGACGTTAGTACATGTGGAATTCATTCCGAGCGGGAGACGTCATCTTGAAAAACTGAAATGGTAAAAAAAATCTCAGGTCAACACGTGGACAGATCTGATAGTACTTAGTCCCCCTTATTATGTGTGCACGCATGCAGTACATCAAACGTGCGTGTTAAAGATCCTGCATGGCATGTCAGTGTTCGGCGGCTAATAGACAATTGAAAGCATCGAGTTCATACACCCACCGAAGAGGAAGTATGCAGACTGTGCAGCAACATACCACCTAGAGTAGTAAGAAACTCTGGGGAACAGCTGGACGGCAGAAGGTCCTTAGAGGAGAAACCCTCGTCAAGCAAATGTTTCGGCTCTTAACTCCTGACACTCTGATGGGCCCGCACCCTGTCCACCTAAATAACATATATGCACGTTCCAAAATTTTTCAGAATGTTGGAAAAAGCGAAAAACAAAAATAAAGCAAAAACAAAAACTTAAACCTTCTTGTCACCATGAAAAACGGATTTTACTTTTGATAAATCCTTACCGTTGCATACTTGCCTAACGTCAATGGTTCCCAGTCAGTTAAAGCCAGAGAAAGGAAAAATCTGAAGTTGGTTTCCGATTGGACAAGCCCCCCCCCCCCCCCCCCCCCCCCCCCATTTTCACTACAGTTTAACCCTTTGACTCCCACACCCTATCCACCAACTGCATTAAACAACGCTTTGACTGCCTCACCTTATCCATCAGTTTCCTCGTTTGACTTTCTCATCCTATTCACCAGCTTCTGTGTGAGGGAGTCACCCTA
>CM060309.1:57369033-57379033 GCA_030674185.1 Monoplex corrugatus
AGTAATCCATGATTCCAGTAGCGGTTGTCAGCTTAGTATTAGTATTTCATATGTCCCACTCACAACCACCCATCCCCATTTCAAGAACTTGCATGCAAGTACATTGGGTTTTGTCCAAGCTCAGAAAGACATTCACACAGTTGCTGAAAGGTTTGGATGGAATGCATTGTGGCATTGTCCAGCATGCGATTTCCTCTTGAACTGACCCCAGACTCATGGCAGCTGAATTTCACAGTGTAACATGAAGGCTGTTTTTGCTGTATTGATGGTAACTATCTCCGTACAATGTTGCAAGGTTTGCAGAGCTCTTTCACCTTTCGTACAGTCTCCAGGTTGATGCAGAAGGTCCGGAGTGACGTCATCAAATCCACTTCCGGTACCGACATGTCCAGTGGTGATGAGACGAGCGCCCTGACTAAGAACAGCCAAAGGTATGAGGATTAATTCTTTTGCTGTGGGGATTGGGGTTGGTTGGTTGATTGGTTGGTTGGTTGGTTGGTTGGTTGGTTGATTGGTTGTGGTTGGTTGGTTGGTTGGTTGGTTGGTTGGCTGGTGGTTTGGTTGGTTGGGTTTGGATTTAGTTTCTCTTTGTGTTGGTTTTGGTTTGTTTGTTTGTTTAAGAAATTGTATGTTTTGTTTGTTTGTTTGTGTGAGTGTGAGTGTGTGTGTGTGTGTGTGTGTGTGTGTGTGTGTGTGTGTGTGTGTGTGTGTGTGTGTGTGTGTGTGTGTGTGTGTGTGTGTGTGGAAATTTCTTGTTTGTTTGTTTGTTTTTCTTTTTTCCCTTTCTTCATTCACTATTTAGTAACAAGGTGTGTATTTTGGGAGCGAAGATTGGCACAGATGGGTGTATTTGTGCATGTGTGCATTTGCATGTTCATATGGAGCCTGTGTGTATATGTTTTTATATGTACATACATGCATATCTTATTCATCTCTGTGTATGAGTGTGTGTGTGTGTGTGTGCGTGTGTGTGTGTGTGTGTGTGTGTGTGTGTGTGTGTGTGTGTGTGTGTGTGTGTGTGTGTGTGTGTGCGAGCGCGCACTGGTGTGTGTCCGTGCGTGCGTGTATGTGTGTGTATGTGTGATGTTTGACGAATGTGTCTCTGTGTGCCTGTTCGTATATTGTGTGTGTGTGTATGTGTATATTTGTGTGTGTATGAGAGAGAAGGCAGACTGAAAGACAAAAAGAGATAGGGAGACAGACAGAGACACAGAGAAAAAAAAGCGGGGTGGAAGAGAGAGGAAGGCGGAGAGAGAGAGAGAGAGAGAGAGAGAGAGAGAGAGAGAGAGAGAGAGAGAGCTGTTCTTTTTCTAAAGTAAGCATGGTCGTTAAATGTTATGTATATGTTTATTCTATGTATATTTACACGAGTTTGTAGTGACTGAGAGCGCCTGTTTGCACATCAATATGTGATGGAATAACACAGGGCTTTGTATTTGATGCCCAGGAGAAGACGAAAATCATCTGGCTCGAGTGTTTCAAAAAAAGACAAATGCATGTCGAACAAACACAACGAAGTGACTGTTGAAGACCCTGGCAGACTGACCCAGGAAGAACGCACCGAGAAAGGAGAGGTAATCTCGCCACGCCCTATTTTCCTGTCTGTCTGTCTCTGTGTCTGTCTGTCTGTCTCTGTGTCTTCTGTCTGTCTCTGTGTCTATCTGTCTGTCTGTCTGTCTCTCTCTCTCTCCCCCCCCCCCCTGTTTTTGTCTGTCTGTATGCATGTGTCTGATCGCCTGTCTGTCTTTCTGTCTGTCTTTCTGTGTCTCTCTGTCTGTCTGTCTCTCTGTCTGTCTCTCTCTCTCTGTGTCTATCTGTGTGTATGTGTGTGTATGTATGTATGTGAGTGTGTGTGTGTGTGTGTGTGTGTGTTAATGTGCATATAGGTATGTGTGTGTGAATATTTTCTTATGGTTCATTTTTTTCCATTTTGATATACTCATGCTGTAGAATAGCAATGACTAAGTGGAAGACAGGTCCAATATGACCTAATGCTTGAGTAATGACAGGTCCAATATGACCTAATGCTTGAGTAATGTTTGAGTAATTAGATGTTCTACATGTATAACCTGGTCTGCTACTGCCCTCTCTGCTTCTGTCTGTCTGTCTGTCTGTCTGTTTGTGTGGGTATCTCTGTCTGTCTCTGTCTCTGTCACTCTGTCTCCGTCTTTGTCTCTCTCGTTCTCTCTCTCTCTTTCTGTCTCTCTCTGTCTGTGTGTGTGTGTGTCTCTCTCTCTCTCTCTCCTCTCTGTTTGTCTCTCACTCTCTCTCTCTCTCTCTGTTTTGCTTTATTGTTTGTTTGTTTGTTTGTTTGTTTGTTTGTTTGTTTGTTTTTATACGCACCCGTCCGCGGTTCTTTCCTTCTCCTTCCCAATATGCACTCCCCAGGTCAAGCATCGTGTCTTTTGGGCCTACCTCCGTTCAGCTGGCGTGCTGCCCTTCGTGGTCTCCATGCTGCTCCTTCTCGCGTTCTACGCAGCCAATGCGGGCAGCTACGTCTGGCTTAGTCGTTGGACTGATGATCCGTCCTTGACCTCTGCCACTCTGATCCATCACAACCAGTCTTCCATGGAAGCCTATCAGGCCAAGAGCAACTTCTATCTCGCCGTTTATGCATCGCTTGGGGTTGTTCAAGGTGGTTTTACCTTATTATGCAAATAATTCTTTGGTTACGAATGTGTAACTAGTTCCCATCTATTGGTATTGTGAGTTGTAAGAGACAGAGACAGAGAGAGAGACAGACAGAAGATATTTTCCGATCTTTTAGGACAACGTGTGCAGACTTGTCAGTGCATAAACCCCCTTTGTGTGTACACACATGCAGACCATCAAGTATGCACGTTAAACACCTTGTAGTTTATGTTGTCATTTGATAGCTTATGGACAAGACTGAGGCAGCCGAGATGTGGTTTCTAAGAAGAATGTTGAGAGTTCCATGGACAGCAAAGAGAACAAACGAGACAGTCTTGATGGAGGCAGACACAAGTAGATCATTGATAAGGAAGATTAAGAAAAGACAGGTAACATTTATAGGCCGTTTTATGAGTAAAAGGGAATTAGAGTACCTGGTCACAACAGGAAAGCTGGAGGGAAAGAGAGCACCAGGTAGACCGGGGAGAAAATATTGGACGGACTTGCTGTGTGGCTGAGGACAGAGAGGGTGGAAGATGTGCTTGTGGCAACAAGGGAGATAATATATATATATATATATATATATATATAATATATTATATATATATATATATTGTAGGGCCATGATCGCCAACGCCATGTGGCAGGGCACATGATGGTGATGATGATGATGGAAGCATGAAAAATACCTGGCATGTAGAAGCCCATCAAATGCTCAAAATTATGCAGGAACACCGTGCAGTGTGATCAGTTCGCCTAACATGTGAGTTCTCCATGCTCCAGTAGAAAAGTTTGATAATATCAGCGGGCAGCGAGTCCAAAATTGTTTAGACAATAGCGTTTTGTCCCCACCCTAAATGCATGTTTTGTACACGTAGGGGAACCACACGTCTACTTTTATGAAGGCAACATAGCTGGGATTGTTGCGTATAACCTGTTCATATAATCATAAGTAATCAACATATGTTTTAATGTTTTTATAGTGTTTTCGATTTTCTTTTTGGATTACATTTAATACTTTTTTTGAAAGATTGTGGATGAAATATTATTATCTGTCAATGATGATAGTCTTCTTCATTACTTCTTTAATTTATAATATTTCTAACGCGACATTATGTCGGTTCAGTATGTTTTAATATTTCATTGTAGATGTAAGATGTTCACCTTATGTAATTGTGGTTTTGTCGTTGTTACTAGTCATTGCAGAAAAAAAGCGTATCAAAACGGAGTTCAAATAAGTACAGAACTTAATTTTTTCAATGAGATTGCAATAACATTCAGCAAATATTGTCTTTATTTGTGCCTTGTCAAAATGAATTAAAAGTAAGTTTGGAAAAAAAAAAACAGATGTAGAGAAAATTAAGCCTTTCTATGCCGAGTATTTGTGGCTCAGCTTGGGTCAAATTTGAGTCATTTGTTTGATATTATAGGTAAGCTAATCACTGGAAATCCGGCCGTGAACAACTAATACAAGTGGTGTTTTTTTGGCTTTAATTTGCTTATTTGATTGATTAGTTGGTTGGTTGATCTATTTATTTTTGTTTTGTTTTGTTTGTTTGTTTGTTTGTTTGCTTTTCTTTGTTTATTTGTTTGTTTGTTCAGGTAAATATTGTGCAAAGCATGATCAAAGAGCGTACAAAGGTGATAATCAACATTCCATATGTGTATATGTGTGTGTGTGTGTGTGTGTGTGTGTGTGTGTGTGTGTGTGTGTGTGTGTGTGTGTGTGTGTTTCAGTTTTGATGCTGCTAATCAGTGACCTAGTATTCTGGATTCGTACTGTTGAAGCCTCGAAGAAACTGCACAACCAACTTCTGGCCAGTGTCCTGAGAACCTCACCAGCTTTCTTCGACATCACTCCATCCGGACGAGTTTTGAACAGGTTGTACAACAATTTATTACAAAATAGTGGCAGGCAATGTTGGAACAAATAGCACATGACGTAGAAAGAGTACAAGTCTTTAATGAACGAAACGAGATAGGCGCTCACTTCTGTGGCATATTGTTGACTTTGAACATGTAAGATCTTTCGTTGATTTTATTTAAAAAGTTTGTTATAAACTTTTTATTTCATTTTTTGTTTTACAATAAACAGACATCAACATATAATGTGGTAACAATAAATGATATGAAGTCATATAAATAGGAAAAAAAAGTATCGTTAACATATGAACAACAAATATATAACATGCAGAATATACATAATATTTCATACATTCACGTGTTCACCTGTCGGCGTCATCGGGTTCAGTGTTGGCCACTGCACTTCGTGACACAGCTACTTTCCTCCAAATGACTCTGTCTTGACTTTTGTGTACTTCCTGAATAGTTAGGCCACTGATGTTGGTTATGTTCTCGATGTATGAGATTGGAGGTCTGCCTTTCTTCCTTTTCCTTTCCCTTATGCCTTTGTTTTTCCTTGAAAAATGGCTCCTATAAGGTCTGTCTTCTTGCTACGTGACACATGGCCAAGGTAGGTTACTCTTCTCTTATTGATATCTGCTAGCATTTTATACATTGGAGGTTTTAAAGTGAACGTCAAGACCCAAGCATCTGTCGACATTTTTTTTTCTTTTTTGGTTGAGAGTTATTCTCTCCAATTCAACGAAACAGTAGACAGATTAGTTTGTGTTTCTGTCCTAAATCTAGTGAATTTGTTACTTTTGTATCTTTTTCGAACGCTTGACAAATGCCAGATGGCCAATTTTTTCCAGCATGTCTCGATTCTTTAATTCAGTACATGTTCTCGTTCTGTTCTATGTTTTCACTTATTTCTAGTTTTAATTTTTTTTTTGATTGCTGGCTGTCATTTTAATTCAGAAAATATTGTGTTGAATGCAATTTAACTCTTGCTTTTAGTCAGTGTAAAAGATGCAACGCGATCAGAACTAGTCCTAATGCAGTTTAACTCTTGCTTTTAGTCAGTGTAAAGATATAACGCCATCAGATTTAGTCCTAACTTTAACTCTTTCTTGTATTTTGTGTAAAGATATAACGTAATCTGGCCTAATCCTAAACCTAGCCGTCTCCCAAACCCTTATACCTTTTGGGTCAAGTTTCTTGCTGAATAAATTAATGATCACATGGTGAAGGGTAAGGGGCAATTAGGGTTAGAGGTAGGATCAAATTAGCATTAGTGTTGTCACAGATTGTGAATGTATAATGTTTCAGAAACATACCTACCTATACGTGCAATCGTTCAACTAAAAATAAAATCGTGCCGATGAATATGGCCTAATTATTGCAAAGCAAGGACAGGAAACCAAGCATCATACTCATCGAAATGTGGAGCTAGTAGTTTCCCTTGACTAGCATAAAGTATTCTGCCTTTTCTTTACAAAACTGTGGCCAGAGCATATTGTTGTTATCACAGTTTTTAAAGGATAAAATTGAATGTTGTTTTGGAAAACACACTATACGTATAATTTTGTAAAGTCATTTGCTATTGATTTAGTGTCTTGATAATGATGATCTTGTTTCTTTCCCTGTTGTATAAGCTTTGGTGGAAATGTGATCGTTTCGGACAAAACAGAATGACGTCTGTCATATTTCTTACAACAAATGCTCCGTTTTGTGTGTGTGTGTGTGTGTGTGTGTGTGTGTGTGTGTGTGTGTGTGTGTGTGTGTGTGTGTGTGTGGTGCGTGTGTGTGTGTGGTGTGTGTGTGTGTGTGTGTGTATGCGTGTGTGTGTGTGTGTGTGTGTGTGTGTGTGTGTGTGTGTGAGTGTGTGTTTTGTTTTTGTGTATTTTTAGCTGAATTAATTAATTCAAGACTGGCAATCCTTTGATTGCATATTATTTGGTGTCCCAAATATGAGATGGTATAGTGAACTACAAATTATACAGAGTTACAACACTTTTCCTGTAGATTGCTCGCCCGGTAAAGGCAGACAAAAAAACAAACAATAGAATCAGTAATTCGCTTCAGATGAAGAAGCTGTTGAAATAATACAACATGACTGTCATTATCCAACTGAACAGATTTTCACGAGACCTGGACTGCGTGGACAGCAAACTACCGGATGTAGTGAAGATGTTTCTGGGCTCTGCCATAGCAACTGTGATCAGTGTTCTGGTGATTTCTGTCAGCACCCCACCCTTCATCCTCCTGGCTTTGCCGCTGCTTGTCTTGTACCTGTTTATACAGGTGAGATGTTTTGGGGTTTATCTGTGCATCCATTTATTCATTCTTTCTTTCCTTGTTTTTTGTTTGTTTCTTTCTTTCTTTCCTATGCTCTTTATCTAATTTTTTATTTGTTTAGTTAGTTAGTTAATTACTTAGTTAATTAGCTAGTTAATTGTTTATTCATTCATTCATTCGTGTATTTATTTGTTTACCTATCTGTCTATGTATTTATCTTTCTTTTGTTTATCTATCTATGCATCAATCAGTCTATCTATCTATCTGTCTGTCTCTCTATCTATCTGTCCATCTATCTATCTGCCTTTCTGCCTGTCAGTCTATCTATCTGTCTATTTTTCTATCTGTCTACCTATCTATCTGTCTCTCTGTTTATCTGTATGTCTGTCTGTCTATCTGTCTGTCTATCTGTCTGTCTGTCTGTTTATTTGTCTATCTATCTGTCTGTCTATTTGTCAATCTGTCTATCTACCTAGCTGTCTGTGTGTCTGTCGTTGTCTGCCTTGAAATGTCTTTTGTGGTATACATAAAGCAAAATACACAGTGATTTTTTTTCATACTAATATATTTTTCTGCTTATTCATTCGTTCGTTCGTTCAGCCACTGACTGGTTGATTTTTTTTTTCGTGATCTTTGGATGTTTTACTGATTCAGTGAATGAGTGAGAGATCGATGGAATTCATTTGCTTGTTTATCGATTGACTGGATTGGTTGGTTCATTGATTGATTAATTGATTGACTGACTGACTGACTGAATGATCGGTTGGTCGGTTGGTTGGTTGCTTGCTTGATTGCTTGATTCATCAGTTGATTGATTGGTCGACTGATCAATCCATATACCCGCCATCCAACCGTGCAGCCAAACATTCACTCATTCATTTTTTGTTCTCCCCAGAGTTTCTATATCCCCACGTCCCGTCAGATCAAACGTTTGGAATCAGTCAGCAAGTCACCCCTGTACAGCCACCTGAGCGAATCGCTGGCCGGAGGTTCCAGTATCCGTGCCTACAGGGCTTCCCAGCGATTCATCCAGCGGACACGTCATCTCGTGGACGACAATCAGGCATACTTCTTTGCCTCTGTCGCCGCCAACAGGTTTACAAATACTTTGTACTAAAATCGGTGTTGATGTTATGAATCAACATCATCATCATGTGCCCTGCCACATGGCATTGGCGAACATGGCCTTCCATATGTATCTATCCCTTGTCGCCGCAAGCACATCTTCCACGCTGTCTGTCCTCAGCCATACTGCAAGTCCGTCCAATATTTTCTCCCTGGGTCTACCTAGGGATGGCATGAATGCACTACACAATTAAACCACAGCTTGCAGACTGAAAGAAAATCCTAATGGCCCACATTCGCGTTCTGGTTGAGGTGGATGTGATTCGAATTCAGAACAAATTCACGATAAAAGTGGGTATAGGCGTATGGTGGTTGTAGCGGTGGTAGTGATGATATTGGGAGCGGATGCAGAGGTTGTGGTGGTATAAGTACTATTCGTAGTAACAGCAACAGCAGCAGCAACATTAAATGAAAGTTGATTAGCGTCGTGATTGCGTTTCTGACGTACGACGTACGTCATGATTGTACGATTGCTGATCATCAGATATGTAGTCATAGCGTTCTGTTCAGTGTTGCCCAATATCGATTTGAACGCGTGTGGACACGAAGGGCGTATTGCCACTAACAGGTGTGATCACTGGAGTGACAGTCTTTGACAGCAGCGTGTTTGCTATCGGATGATTGTGTTGCTGCTACTGCTGCTGCTGCTGCTGCTGCTGATGATGATGATGATGATGATGATGATGATGACAGTGGGGACAAATCGTGTTTCCATATTTCAGATGATCGTTAACCAGCGTGAGACTGATCTCTAGAGTGAAAGTTTTCGACAACAACGTGCTTGCTTTCTGATGGCTGTGTTGCTGCTGCTGCTGATGCTGCTGCTGTTGTTTCTGTTGCTAATGATGATGATGATGATGACAACGGGGACGAATCATGTTTCCATTATTTCAGATGGTTGTCAACAAGCCTGAGACTGATCACCAGTGTGATAGTATTCGGGGCTGCCCTGTTTGCCGTCACCACACCAAGCATTCAAAGTGGCACTGTAGGCTTGTCCGTCACCTATGCCTTTCAGGTAAGGGACAGACCACTGGAGGGGTGATGAAAGGATATATACTCCTAATCATAATTTAAGGGCCACTTCTTCCTTCCTCTCTAATTTTAAGTTGAAATAATTGACAATGTTTAGAATTGATTCTATGTTTTATTTCATCATTTCCACACCTGTTTTGGAAAAAGAAATTAGCACAATGACCCATTAGTGAACAGCACATGCATTTAAAGGAACATCCCCCCCTTTTCAAAAAACAGAAAGTGTCAGATTTGGCCAATCTGTTTTCAATATCGCGTGTGTCCGCCCCGAGCCTGGATGCATGCTTCACAGCGCCGATGCATCGACCCCACAAGGGTACGGAGTGTGTCCTGAGGGATGGCCGCCCACTCGATCTGCAGGATGTCGACCAGCCTGGCCAGGGTGCCCGGTGGGGGGTGGTTGTCCCTGATGCGCCTCCCGAGCACATCCCAGAGGTGTTCAATTGGGTTCAGGTCAGGTGAGCACGCTGGCCAGGCCATACGGACGACTTCATGCTGCTCCAGGAAGTCGGTCACAAGGCGTGCTCGATGCGCAGGTGCATTGTCGTCCTGGAAGATGGCGCCTTGACCAAGGTCCACAAGCGCAGGCAGTGCCACGGCCGCCAGAACCTCGTCCCGGTACCGGACCCCGTTCAGGATGCCGTCAATGGGGAGCAGGGGGTCCGGGTACCACGGCTCATGCCACCCCACACCATCACCGACCCGCCGCCGTACCGGTTATGCTCTTGGACAGTGGCGTCAGCGAACCTCTCCCCTTGACGTCGCCACACCCGAGCCCGGCCATCGTTAAAGGTCAGGGTGAACCTGGACTCATCCGAAAACAAGACCCGGGCCCACTGTTGCCTTGTCCAGGTCACGTGCTCCCTGGCCCAGGTCATGCGGCGCACTCTGTTGACCGGTGACAGCACGGGTCGGACGGCCGGTCTCCGTGACCTCAAGTTTGCCTCATGTAGCCGTCTTCTCACCGTGCTGCAGCTGATGTTAGCACCTGTTGCGTCCCTCAGCTGACCCCTCAAGGTCACCGCAGTGGATGCCCTTTCCCTCAGGACGGAGAGGGCAAGGTAGCGGT
>CM060309.1:57381533-57429033 GCA_030674185.1 Monoplex corrugatus
CATAGTCTTCATATTTTATGTATTGCAATATGTGAATCATGGGCCTTAACAGCGGATACGGAAAGAAGAATCAGAGCGGTTGAAATGAGATGCTTTCGTAAACTTCTCGGCGTCACATACAGAGATCGCATCACGAATGACGAAATCAAAAGAAGAATTCAAAATGAAATCAGGCCTTACACTGACCTCCTGACCTTAGTAAGACGACGCAAACTATGGTATGGACACATCACTCGATCATCCGGCCTTGCCAAGACAATCCTGCAAGGCACAGTCTCGGGAGGAAGGAAAAGAGGCAGACAAAAGAAGAGATGAGAAGATAATATTCGAGAGTGGACGGGCCTGGAGCTGAGGGATACTCAAAGGAAAGCGGAGAGCAGGGAGGAGTGGAGAAAGGTTGTTGTCAAGTCTTCGGAGGCGCCCCGACGGACGGCCAGTCTAAGGGATCGGTGACGGTGACGGTGATTATGTACAAGTCTGTCTCTGTGCAAATATTTGTGTCGGACATTTAGACAGGCAGCCATTTCGTTATTAACTGCTACTCCCCCCCCCCCTCCTCTCTCTCCCTCTCTCTTTCTTTCTCTCCTCGTTTGTTTTTGACTTTTCCTTTCCTCTGTTTGTATGTTTATAATTCATGTTTTTACAATTATTTTTGATTTTATAATTTGCTTAGTTTGAGGTAATGCAGATCACTTTATGCTTATGCTATGCGTATTGTGTAGCAAGCACTAGCTGTAAGGCAGGTCTAGTTGGACCTAATGCTATTATCATTGAGAAATAGAGTTTTGAAAATGTGTTGGTTTTCTTCTTTCTTTCTTGCTTTTTTTAAACAATTAGGGATGTCTTTAACACCTTACTATCTCTGATTCTGTACGAAAACTGGGAGTCATCTTCGACTTACACCTTTCCATCGACAGCATAACCAAAGTATGTCAAGTAGCTTATTTGGAACTTAAACGCTTCAGCTGTATTCGCCATCGTCCTACTGAATCTGAAGCCAAAAGTCATGTAATCTCCTGTGTACTTTCGTATCTATGTTATTGTAACAGTCTCCTTATTGGTGCTCTCGTGTCTGTTATATGACCTCTACATAAAGGTCAAAATTTGGCTGTAAGATTCGTCCTTAACGGTTCTCTCTATGAGCGTAAATTACTAATAAACATAAAATTTTATGTACCATTTTTACGTGGTTCATAACGAACCCGTCGCTTATGTGAATGCGGACGTTAAACTCCAAACAAACAAACATCTATGAGCGTTCACCAGCTCTACTTTGTAACACATACAAGCATTCTTGTATCGTATTATCTGCTGTATAGGAAACCAGCGGTGCATACAATGTTGTCTCTGGTACTGCTCCTGCTTATATGAATTGTCCATGGCTGTTCTCCATAGCGTAATCAACGCTCTTCTTCCGATACTCGGCTATTCCAAACCCGTCAGTATAGACGCAAGATTCGTGCTCTCCAACTTTGTGTGTGTTGTGTGTGTGTGTGTGTGTGTGTGTGTGTGTGTGTGTGTGTGTGTGTGTGTGTGTGTGTGTGTGTGCGTGTGTGCGCTCATTTTGGACCTGTACTGTAGAATGATCTGCCCTTTGATCTAACAAATTTGTCTAACCTTTTCCTCTTTGAAGACCAAAATCAAAGCCCATCTTTTCTGTAAATCCTTCCGTTTCAGTTATCTTTGTTATACTGACCCCCCCCCCCCCCCCCCCCCCCCCTCTGGTTTAGTGCGTTCTTGTATACGGATGGTTTTGAGATTAAATCGGCAAAAATTAGTGAATGTGTGTTAGACGTATATTTCATCTATTTTTGTATTTTACAATTGTAAGCACCTAGACTATGGTTAGGTGCACCATGAATGTATATTAGTATTATTATTATTAATCCCCAGCAACGCATCCCAACTATGAGACATTGCTTTTTTTGTTTTAACGTGTGTTTGATGTTGTTTATTACATTGAAAATGGTCGTCCATTCTTGATTTTTATTCCCTACATTTCTGAGTCGTTGAATGTAAGATTTTGCTATTAAATCAAACAAATGGTCGTCCATTCTTCATTTTTATTCCTTACATTTCTGAGTTGTTGAATGTAAGATTTTGCCTTTTATGTTTTCAAGTAAATCCAATGTAAGTTGTTTTTTTCCTTTGATGTTTTCAATTGAATCCAACTATCTGCTTATCATTGTCAACAGGTAGCAGTGGTGGGGCGAACAGGGGCAGGTAAATCGTCCTTGACCTTGTCTCTGGTACGTATCTTGGAAGCTTCAGGTGGCTGTATCGTTATTGACGGAATCAACATCGCTCACATCGGTCTCCATGATCTTAGGACCAAGATTACCGTTCTGCCTCAGGTAAAGTAAGTGTGTGTGTGTGTGTGTGTGCGTGTGTGTGTGTGTTCGTTCGTTCGGTCTTTCATTAAGTCTTTCTCATAAACAGTTAAGACTTTTTTTAATGTGGTATTAGACCTGACGCAGCATCCGCACGTTAAAGATCCCACGGCAGTTGAAAATCGTGAAGAACGGGGCATTTGCTCGACTGCCCTGATATAAAACAATGGAGAGGTAGGTTGATTTCCCAGGTCCCTCGTCTTGAAGGCCAATTAGCCATTCTTGCCTTTCTGAAGTCTTGGTCAAAAAGCGATAATAATTGCGTGGCGCTGTGCTGCGTTGACGTGCTCTCAAAGAGAGGAGCAGCCCGAGTTTCACGTGGTAAATCATATCCAAGAAATATGAACATGGATATAAGCATGATCTGGATATGAATATGAATATGGATGTTGGCTTACCCATATATGGATTTCTACGACTCGAATCGATAGGGCGTTAGCACAGTGAAGTTCTACCTTCTTTAATTTGTCTTACAAGAGCAGACATGCAAAAAATGCAATAGAAGACCAGGGCTCATTTACAGGCAGATCGTTAAGGCTTATCTGTGATCAGTTTGGTTCTTATCCATCAAATGGCATCTATGGCGTCAATACAAATGGAATAGAATTTATTCCGAATACACAGACGCCATCAAGAGAAATTCGTGTGTGGGGTGGGGTAGTGGGGGGGGGGGGTCGGTGGATGAGGTTTGGAGAGAGAAGTTGGCGTGTGAGCCAGATTCGATTTTGTTTTTTTTCCACACGTTCAAGCGTTGATCGAAAACAAATAATGATTGGGTTTATGTTGTATACTACCATGCTAACAAGCATAGAGTATCTCATTCACTTTGTTACCCTGGACTGTCGTGTTAATCGGAATCAGTGGCATTGCTTGGGTTTCTGTGGTGTGTTGTATTCTCAGTTTAAAGAATCAAGTATCGATGGCGTGGGTTGATTTGTAAGTTTAGTTGATGAGGATCAATGATACCCATCAAGCGACATTGAGCGTTTGCCCTGTGGATCAGGCTCAGTAGAACTGATTGATCATTAGTGCAATGTTGGCAGGATCCTGTTCTATTCTCGGGCACTCTAAGGACCAACCTGGATCCCATCGGACGGTACACGGACCATCAGTTGTGGACAGCTTTGGATCAGGTCTACTTCAAAGTATGTCTGTGTAATGTGTCTGTTTGTCCATCTCTTGTCTACGTATCTCTTGTAATTATGTTGCATATCACGTCAGAATTTTATATTGTCTTCATCAGATCTGCAATTTAGTGTGAACTTTGATAAATCCCGATGATGGAAACTGATTATTACTACTGGTACCAGTGTAGAGTCCTTCACCTCCAGCTAAGCTACGCACAAAAAGTTAAGGATCACTATGAGAAAACAGGTGCGTAATAAACTCAGTTCGCTGTTATTTATTTCTCAGTCCAGCCAAATTGTTATGAATTCTTGTTCAGCTGTAAGTGGGCGATGTTGTGTTAGTGCGAAAATTGCACGGGATTCTCTACTACTGAGCTTGGCCGCAAACGGAAAAGCGGAAACTTGCGAAAAAGGACCTTGTTTTGGACCGTTCTGCCTGAACACATTGCACAAGCCAGATGGAAAAACCATTATGCACGTGCAAGCACTGCTGTTTATGTGTGAGATGCTGTCTCTTGCTTGGCTTTATAAGAAGACATTCCACCAGTAGTAGGCCTGATCTGACAATGCCTCCACGACGAAAATTGAGCGAGTTTGAGAGGGGACGAGCTGTTGCATGGTTCCAAGATGGTGTTCCCAAGCGAGAAGTGGCCAGGCCACTTCAGGTGTCCATCTCGGTCATTGTCAGACTGATTCAACGCTTCACAGCCACTGGGAGGGTCCATGAAAGACGCAGATCTGGTCGACCGAAGAAGACAAACCCACGTGAAGATCGTCTCATTGAACGACAAGCCCTGCAGACAAGAACAGCCTCTTCCAGCATCATTCGAAGGCAGCTGAGGGGGCTGCTAACAGACCATACGGAACCGCCTTCATGGGTTTAACCTCCGTTCTCGTCGCCCAGCTGTACGGCCACGCTTAACTCCAGCCCATAGGGCAGTACGCCGCGCCTTCTGCAGACGTCACGTGAGGTGGACACGTCAGCAATGGTCCCAGGTCCTGTTCAGTGATGAATCACGCTTCACCATGAACCACAACGACGGCCAACTGAGGGTCTGGAGGCGCCCAGGGCAACGCTTTATTGACACCACTGTCCAAGAAAAGGTGGCCTTTGGTAGAGGTTCTGTAATGGTCTGGGGGGCCTTCAGCCTTCACCACAGAACACCCTTGTATCATGTACAGGGTAACCTGACTGGCCTCCGATACCGGGATGAGATCCTTCGACTGCTGGCTGTGCCTACACTGCAGCAGATGGGACCGACGGCTGTCTACCAGGATGACAATGCTCGCCCCCACAGGGCAAGGGTGGTCAACGACTTCCTGCAGCAGTCTGGAGTCAAAAGAATGGAGTGGCCAGCATGCAGTCCCGATCTCAACCCGATTGAGAACCTCTGGGATGAGCTGGATCGCAAAGTGAGGAGCAACCACCCCCCTCCCAGGGATGCCCAACACCTCTACCAGATGCTGCAGGCTGAGTGGCAGGCGCTTCCACAGAGGATCTTCACCAACCTGATCAACTCGATGAGGACTCGCTGCGTCGAGTGCCAGAACAG
Source organism: Monoplex corrugatus (assembly GCA_030674185.1). Lineage (NCBI taxonomy): Eukaryota > Metazoa > Mollusca > Gastropoda > Littorinimorpha > Ranellidae > Monoplex > Monoplex corrugatus. The sequence continues at coordinate 57,386,604 of CM060309.1, forward strand.
CCATAGTGGTTACACGCATTACTGAACTTTTGGGAGCATCAGAATGCCCTGTCTTGTGATTTCAATGACTTTGGGAAATCAAATTTCGATACGTACCCACTTTGATCAAATGTACACACCAAACGATTGCTCGAAATTGAAGGCAATTGTGAATCGTTATCACTGAAGCATGGAATTAAATGTTTGCCAAACTTCAACGCATTGGCTTTCTAATTTTGAAAGTTATGAATTTTTGTGCAAGTGATCCTTAACTTTTTGTGCGTAGTGTATTTACAGCAAGCAAAAATCTGTCCATTTCTTTCAGCTGATACTACTACAAACAAGCTCTGTGTGTGTGTGTGTATGTGTGTGTGTGTGTGTGTGGGTGCACGCGCGCGTGTATGTTCTTACGGTTCTCGGTATTATGTATATGAGACAGTTCTGTTTACACGGTGGCATATTATTTAATCTGATCTCAGGGATTTTAATTAAGCAGTGCTTTCCCCTTTTTGATCATCCAGTCTTTCGTTGAAGAACTGCCTGGTGGTTTGAACTGCTCTATGGGAGACGGAGGACAGAACTTCAGGTGTGTGTAGTCTCACAATTTTGACCGTTCTCTTTTTCCGTCTTTTTTTTTTTCTTCCTTAATTCCATTCTATTGTCAACAGACAGCTGCTGGTTGGTGGTTGGTTGTGTTGTTTGTTTGTCGGTTAGTTGGTTGGGTGGATGGTTGGTTTGTTGAATGGTCTCGGATTGTGCAGTTCTGTATGCCATGCTGTCATGGAGTCCTCAATTTCGGTGGGTTTGGAGGTAAATCGGAGAACCGAATTGAGTTGTGTGGGAAAAGTAACACAAAAGGGATGCAGATGATCAGGTATGAAAATGAAAACCCCATTTTGTCACGTTTTATGAAATGACGTGGTCGTAAGGAAAGCCTTTATAGGAGATGAAAACGAAGACAGGTCTACTAAAAACTCACTCGGTGTCATTTCTTCTTCTTCTTCTCTCTCTCTCTCTCTTTCTCTCCAAAGACGCACACAGATAACACACACATATATATAGACACACATAAGAGTACATACATATACGTGTATATACAATTCATTCACAACTTTTTCAAATCGACACAGAACACATGATAGTCAAGACTCTTAACTCTTCAGCACAATTGAAGACATACACAGACATTGCTGCCGTACCTGATTATTATCCATAAATGACTGTTTTATAACTTGCTGAGAATGCACGTGGTATTACGGATTACATAGATCTAGCTCTGTATTACCGATTCAAATCGTTTTTGAAACTTATAAGCGACATTCATCATGTGACCATACACAGCTTGGGACAGAGGCAGCTGGTGTGCCTGGCCAGGACCCTGTTACGAGGCAGCAAAATCATCGTGCTGGATGAGGCCACAGCGGCTGTGGATATGGAGACAGACAGCCTCATACAGGGCACAATCCGCGCTGCTTTCACTTGCTGCACGGTCATCACCATAGCCCACCGTCTGCATACCATCATGGATTATGACAGGTAGCCTACGTCTGTGTGTGGTGGTTGTGTGTGTGTGTGTGTGTGTGTGTGTGTGTGTGTGTGTGTGCGTGCGTGCGTGTGTGCATGCTTTTTGTATGCTTGTGTGTTTACGTGTGTGTGTGCTTATGTGCATATATGTATGTGTGAATATGTGCGTGTGTGCGTGCGTGTTTTGTGTATGTACGTGTGTGTATACGTGTGTGCTCATGTCTGTGTGCATATGTATATATGTATATGTGTGAATGTGCGTGTATGTGTGTGTGTGAATACGAGTATGCATGTGTGTGTTGCGTGCGTCTGTGTGTCTGAGTATGTGTATGTGTTTATGTGTGCGAGTGCATGTGGGAGTGTGTGTGTGCTTGTGTGTGTGCGCGCGCGTGCATGTGTGTGTGTGTGCTTGTGTGCGTATGTGTTTGCCCGATATAGGGATACTGTGTTGCCTTTATGTGGGTGTCATTTTTTTCATCATTTGTCATCACTTCTGCATTATCATAGATCATGACAAGCTGTATATGTTTAGGTGTTCACACACACACACACACACACACACACACACACACACACCACACACACACACACATACACACACACACACACATTCTGTCTTCGCCATGAAGAAGTTCATCGCTTCTTTCTCACAGGATTCTGGTGCTGGATGCTGGCGTGGTCAAAGAATACGATGCTCCATACAAATTACTCTCTGACACTTCCACGCTCTTCTACAGCATGGCAACGGATGCTGGTCTCGTTGGATGAAAAAATGCAAGAAATATTAAGAACAGCTGCAGAAGCAGCGGCAACGCCAAGAACAGTAGTAACAACAGGAACAGTTATAATTGTTCTTGTTTAAAGTCCAGCCGACTGCGCAGAGCCGTATCAGAGCTATAACCGTTTCAAAACATACAATACTTCAACAGGAAAAACAAAGAAAAGCGGAACAAAAAATTAAGTACACATATCAATGCATTCGTGCACATAATCTAAGATGCCCCTGGCGTTGACCACTCAGTCCAATTTATCACACGGGATTTAAAAAAATATACCTCATTACTTGAATACGAATTTGAATATAACTAAAGCCACTAAAACGTATAAAAAAGCAGGCCTAAATTACCTAAAATTGCTTCCACATCTCTTTTCCCTAGAGCCATAAAAACATGTAGGCTACCCAATTATCAATCCTAAGAGAAAGTACACAAGACTTGTCGAACATGTAGCCTACAGGTGGAGTTGCACCGTCATGTAAAAATACCATTTTCTTGACATTCGGACGCTTTTGATGAACTGCGCAGCTGTGAGCAAAAACAGTGTACATAATAACTAGCAGTAAAAAGTACACTTTGGGGCAAAAAATATCGACCGCTAGAGAGCATTGGGAAGTACAGACAATGAGAAAGTCGCTTCTAGCTTCTAAAGTCTTGTCTTGTATTAAAATGAGACAGCTTTCTGGCAGTCACTTTCCTCTCCGCTCAACTGTGCCATAAGAAACACCATAAAGTGTATTATCGTTTTCAGGCAATCCATTCAAGCAACAAGGACAAAAAATGCCGGGGGTCCAGGGGGCTTATGCGGCCCCCTGGCAGGGTCCAGGGGCTCTGTGGGTCTGGGAGCGTTGCCCCCAGAAGCTGAAGCATTTTAGTCCCCCTCTGGTAAAAGATAAATCAAGTATTTCAATAAAAGAAAAAAAAGGACACAAGCATTGTTAACAACGAACAAAACATGCAATACTTCCCTTTCGCGGATGTCCGCGAATTTTACATTTATACATTAGCTTACGCATGTTCGTTGCTTCAATTTGAAAGCGATTGAAGATTGTCTTCAAATCTCTAGAATTCTTGAGCGTTCAGCCTCTTTCTGCCATTCCCCATTTCGGGTTTCGGGTCTTATCATGCCCTTTCTTATTTTGTGCCTCTGCCATTTCGTATCGTGAGCGTTATAGTGCCATTTCTAGTCTTAGGCCTCAAAAGTGCCATTTTATTTAAGGTCTAATAGTCCATTTCATTTACCTTAGGCCTCATACTGCCAAAAACCTTTATCTCAGGCTTACTGATGTCATTTCCTTTTATCTCAGATCTCATCATGTCAGTTTCTTTATCTCAGGTCTCGCATTACCAGTTCTTTATCAGAGGTCTCAGAGTGGTTTATTTTTACCGACTGGAGACACAGGGACTTATTTATTTTCTGCACTTCGTTACCGTTGTATTTCTGCCATATCATTTCTTTGGTACCCCAATGTCATTTATCTTGGTCTTACACTAGTGACCTTCGTTTACCTCAGGTTTCATACTTTTATCTCAGACCCCATACTGACATTTCCTTTACCTCAGGCCTTATTGTGCCATTTCATCTCGAGCCTCATGTCATTTCTTATCTCAGGTCTTGTTAAGGGGATCTCATAACTCTAGTCTCATAGCGGTGTTTGTTGTCTCAGACACCATAATGACACTGTACATCTAAGTTCCCACAATACTACCATATTTATCTTCGGCCTCAGAATGCCATTTCCTTTATCTCGGGTGTCATGCCATTTCTTAACTGAAGTCTCGTTCAAAGTGTTGTTTCTTATCCCAGCCTTATGTCACTTCTCATCTCAGGTCTCATTGTGCCATTTCTTATTCCAAGCCTTATACTATTTTCAAAATCTCCGGCGTCACAGTGTCAATTTTTATTCGAGCGATTTTTTTTTCTTTAGATCTGAGATCTGTCTTTTTTCTTAACTCGGGCTTCGTGCTATTTTTCATCTCAGCCCGATGATGCCATTTCTTATCTTAGGTCAAATAGTGCCAGTCATCTTTCAAACTTTAATGTCACCGTTTTCAACTTTCTTAATATACTTTTTTTTTTTCAACATTCCAGGCCTAATAGTGGTATTTCTTACCTAAGGCTCACGCCTCAGCCTCTTTATGCCATTTCTTAATCAAGACCGTATGCTTTTTCTTATCTTAAATAAGCCTCTTTTCAGTTTGTAAAAATCTCGAGCCTCATAATGGCACATCTTAATCGAAGTCTCACATCAGCATATTTTGCTATCTGAGGTTCCATCCTTCCATTTCTCATCTCACGTGCTGTAGTGTTTTCTTAATTAACACCTCATAGTGCCATTTCTCATCTCGGATCTCATGTATAGTGCCATTTTTTTTATCGCAGGCTACACAAGTGTCAATCCATATCTCAGTTATAATTGCATTTCTTATCGCAAACCACACATTATCACTTATCTCAGTTCTCATGTACATGTATGTCAGTTCTTATTGCAGGCCACACAAGTATCATTTCTTATCTTAGTTCTCAGGTATAAAGCCATTTCTTATCGCGGGCCGCACAAGTGTCCTTTTCGTACGTTGGGTACATACACAGACGGACAAAGTGTCAGATAACTCTCCAGCAGAGAGGCCTATCCTACACATCACCCAAAACAGAAAGAATGAGCTGCCATTCAACGGAAAATAGAATTGTCGCCATTAATAAAGAATTATCTTGTTTTGAGGGAGTTGATTTTTCACTCTCACACTGTTTGTTGGAAAATGTGTGTCTAGCAGCAAGTAGAAGAGAGAGGGAGTACAGGCTTTAAAAACATATTATTTAAATTAAGATTATTAATAACAGGTCCCACTTGACCTGTCTTACAGCTATTCTTGGCTATAACACACACAAAACACACCACACACACACACACACACACAACACACACACACACACACACACACACAAATCATAGTAGTTTGAAATTTTAAGTGTAGCATTCCAAGTTTAAGCGCAGCATTCATATCATCGCTTCAAACACGACCCACTGGCGCACTACTAAGAGCAAAACTTCCTTGTTGTAGTGTTGTTTTTGACTTGATCTACAAACGGTCAAAATGGCCGACGACAAAACCGATCAATAAGGCAAAAAAACGCGATCGTCTTTACAGTTTTTCTTTTGCATTTTCCCCCTCTGTATTTTCTTTCTCGACATTTACTCGGTTTTATTTAACGCACAGCAAAATCCATCAACTGAAAACGTCCCATTCTACCAAATGCACACTTGGCAGCCCCCCCCCCCTCCCCCACACACATACATATGGAGACAGAGTGTGTGTATGACAGGCAGAGATAACGAAAAAAGTGAATTTTCCGACCGTAGAACATACTAGCTACAAGCCTTTTATTTTCAATTTACTTTTAATAATTTAAATTAATCTACACAAGACATACATTAGTAAATATATTGTTAACGTAATACGAGTACATGGGGAAAACAAAACAACAGCAGCATTGTAATATTTGAGGAAGGAAAGATTCAGGGAAGAAACTAATTGTTTTACGTGTATAATGAGCGTCATAGGGGCGAGAGTCAGCTTGGATATCATATAATTTTCCTCACAGCAACAGTCAGCTCCAAATTGTTTGCAGTTTCAGATTTTTTCCAAGCTCTGGTCATGTAACAAACTAACCAGGTTACACCATTAAGACATGTATTACACACACAAGTATCAGGCCCGTATATGAACAATTTGATCTTTTCATTTTTTATTTTGTTTTTATTTTGTGGATGTTTCTTGTTTGGTTTATAATCCCATGGCTTTGATATGTGTCGTGAAAGTTTTTTCGTTGCGTTGTCACCATTTTCACTTCTTTGACTGCAGTTAAGTCAAAATCATCTATGACGCAAACTGAATTTTCTCCACATTACTTCAACAATACCATGTCGTTCTTCATGTTTGTGAACCTACATCAGATACTCTCTTGCACATCTACGTCTCAATATTCAGACTGTAGTTTATATACACATGGCGGGTTTCTTTCAGTACACATCTTGGCATTTATTATTTGTTATGGAAGCCTAGAACGCACTCACACACACCCGCAGACTGTGGCTATGGCAAATGGAGATAAAAGACCAACGATGAATGGTTTTGTTTTATCTACCCGTTTTTTCAGGTTTGGGTAATCTTATACACAGTCTAGAACATGAATCTGTAAGTTACTGTCAGTATGCATGTTACTTAGAAGTGGTAAATTGTATTTAGAGTAGGGAATTGTACTTGCGTAGATCTTAATGTTTATAATCACCATTGGTATTCGTTTGAATATAAAAATGATCTGTTAGTGAGTCTGTCCGAAGTGTAGCAGGCATTCTTTTGACATCTTCTGTGCTGTATAACTGAAGGCATCAACTATATAACAAACCAATCACATCACAAACTAAAAATTTCCCTTCCTCTCTTGGTATATTCACGAGCCTACTTCATTGTAGTTCATACACGGCAAGTTTATAAAATGCCATTGCATGGTTGAGTTTTTAGTGTAAGATAAGTATCCAAGCCATAGCAGGTTGTAATCTTACCGTAGAAATGCAAAGTTAATTTTGTTTGTGAATCTGGCAATACTCGGCGATGTTTTCTTTGTATTGTACGCTTTGCAAGCTTCTTTTAATACGAATGGGAAGTATGGATGAGAATGCGTAAGGTCCGATTTCATTTAGTTTACGATTTTGATAGTCTGTTGATCATCACTTCTATCTGTATTGTTCTTGGGATTTTCCCTTAAAATGATGCATCCATTTTGTTAATTCAAAGAATTGCCTTTTCACTCTATAGGTCTTCTGATTCATGTGCAAGTGTTTACATGTTTTTTTTCAGGCATCGCCAAGGCTAGCTCATGGATTTAGTTTGCATGTCTACTTTTGACTATTAAATAAGAGTTGAAAAAAAAATGATCCTTTCCAGTGCCATTCGAGTCATGTCTTTAGAAGCATCATTCCCACACCATGTGTTTTTTGTGGGATTTTTTTTTTTTTTGTTGCAGTTTGTTTGTTTTCTGTTTCTCTTTATCTTTCATCTTTTCCCAACTGTTAATGTTATTGTTTTAAAAGCCCAGCTGACTGCCTAGAGCCATATCAGGGCTATAACCGCTTCAAAACAAACTTCAACAGGAAAAAAAAGAAAAAATTAAGTAGGCCTACACATAATGCATTCGCGCATACAATCTGAGGACATGCCCTGGCGTTGACCACTCCGTCTAGTTTATCGCACAGGGGGTTTAAAAAACACCTGAATACAAACATAAGCATATAAAACGACACCAAAATATATAAAAACGGGCAAATATTACCCACAAATTGCTTCCTCAAATCTCACCTCCCTACAGCAAAAAATGCACTTAATACATGTACCCAATCATCAATTCTAAGTGCTTTCTGTCATTTCATCTATCATTTCTGCCTGAATGGTCTATTCACCTGTATGTGTTCGATAAGTTGTACAAGGCAGAAACAAAGAGTGACAAATGAGGAAATTTCTAGCACACAATTTCCAGAAGGTAGGGATACTATTTACACTGAAAGAGCCCCCGCATCCCCCACAAGGCAACTTTTTTCAACTGATCGAATTTGTTTCTATAATTTTCTTTAACAATTCAGTGATCTGGTGTGTTGCTGTTGTTGTTGATGTATATTTTCTTCGGGTAAAAGTGTCAAGTCTATTTCATTATTTCATTCTTAGTTTGGAGCGTTCTTTGTGCCTTACCAGTGGATTCTTCATTCTAGTCACATACACGATTCAAACACGTTAAATCATTTATTTTTACCCCATTCCATTTTTATGGATTTCTGTTGTAAGCAGTTGCACAGAGCCGCTATTTATGGTTTGTGGTAAATCTGACAGTATTTGTATCCAGTTTTTTCCCCAGAATGGTGGTGCAAATCTTTTTTTCCCTTTAAAATTAGATAATTTCACATTGCCTTCTATGGCCGTGCATTTGTCTGTGTGAGCGAAGTGTGACAACAATATACTTAATAGCAATATATGTAATAGCAAGAGTTTCCCAGCTGTTTTGGGGTGGATAGTGACCAGAATAAGTATGTTAAAAGGATCAGGCCACATGGATTAGGTAAGTGCCCGATACCAACACTTTTTTTTAGGAAAGTGTGTAAACAGTAAGCTACTTTCCAAGGAACACCTGACATTCTTTTCTGTTTTTTCCACCATTGTGACAGTCTCTCATTGTCCTTGCAGTAGTAGATTGTGTTTTATTTCAACTGAAGCCTCATCAAGGTCACAGCAGATGGTAATTATTTGGACCCATGTAATTCAAAGACTCCTTTACACCTCCTGATTAGCTTTTTAATGTTCAATGGCACAATTTGTAGATGATTCAAAGTCAGTGTCCAGTCTATTTTTGCTATTTCTCATTTCAGGACTCATCACGCCATTTATTCTAGGCCTCATGTCATTTCATCTCAGGCCTAATAGTGCCATTTCTTCTTATCTCAGGCTTCATAGTACCATTTATTTATCACAGGTCTCATAGCGGTTTTTTTTTTTTTGATTGGTGACACAGGGATTCATTTACATTTCTATACTTCATGACCGTTTTATTTCTGCCATTTCATTTCATAGGTATCCTAATGTCATTTATCTCAGGTTTTATATCTCAGGTTTGATAGTGTCATTTCTGTCTTGGATCCCATGCCAGTATTTCCTTTACTTCAGGTCTTATAGTGCCATTTTCCTTTACTGCAGGCCCCGAAGTGTCCTTTCGTATCTCATGTCTTGTTAATCCAAGTTAACCCAAGTCTCGTAGCATTGTTAATTGTCTCAGATATGATAATGACACTTTATAGCTGAAATCTCATAATAGTATCATTCAACTTCGGCATCTGTATGACATTTTCTTTGACTCAGGTCTCATGTCATTTATGAAATAAAGTCAGACTCGAAAGTGCTTTCCCAACCTTATGATGCTGCTTATCTCGGATCTCATATTGCAGTGTCTTACCTCGGATCTCATATTGCAATGTCTTATCTTGGATCTCATATTGCAATGTCTTATCTCGGATTTCATATTGTAATTTTTTATCTCAGTCCTTATACAATTTTTTAACTTGGGCCTCATGCCATTTAAAAAAAGATTCAAGTGTCACAGTGGCTTTTTTTTTAACTCAAAAGTCTCATACTAGTAGGCCTTTTTTTTTTTTTTTTTTTTTTTTGTATGAAGCCTCATAGTGCCATTCCTTGCCCAGGTCTTATGGCGCCATTTCTTTTTATCTCAGCCTCATATACCATTTCTTATCTTGGGTCTTATAGTGACAGTTTCACCATAAACGACATGCAAGGGTGCAACTTAGAAAATGTAAAAAAACTGAAAGGGGGGCCCAGGGGCTGGCAGTGCCCTGTGGGCATGGGAGGGGGGGGGGTCTTGGGGCTATGCCCCCAGACGCTGAAGCTTTTTCAAAAAACGGATTTTCCCGGGATGATGTCTTTGAGCCCCCGTCTCATTGGGCCCCCGTCTCTTTGGGTCCCCGTGTCTTTGAGCCCCCGTCTCGGTGGGCCCCCCCGTCTCTTTGGGTCCCCGTGTCTTTGAGCCCCCGTCTCTTTGGGCCCCCGTCTCTTTGGGTCCCCGTCTCATTGTGCCCCCAAGTCTATATATGACCTTTTGGGCCTCTGTTACAAGGCCGAAAATGTCACACCGGGCCGGTCCAAAATGTATTGATGTATATGCCCGACCAGTGGTCAGTTAGGTCTATTTCACGGTTTGACAGCTAAATAGGCCAAAATGATCAATGCATACATACATACATACATATACACATACATACATCTACATTCATACATACTGACAGACTGACGGGCTCATTTCAAGCTCACACGCAAAACGCACATTGTTTATGGAGTTTTACCTATACTCAAAACTCTAACTATATGGTAGCTGGAATGCACAAATGTGGTCATTTTGAATTGGTGCGACATTTTGGGTCGATGCGACATTTTGGGCCTCTACTAAACATAATAAGTTTTAATAAAATTGCCTAGCAGTTTTCTCTGGGTGCTATTCCACACATTTTTAATCACACACACACACACACACACACACACACACATTTGCAGCAGCAGGGAACATAATTATCTTGTTTATTATGCTGGGGGCCCAAAGAGACGGGGGCCCAATGACACGTTTTCTTATTACTACAGAAAAGTGTGGGGGCCCAATGAGACGGGGGCCCAATGAGACGGGGACCCAATGAGACTGGGGCCCAAAGGGCAAACCCCATTTTCCCTTTCTGACTTTTGAAAAAACAGATTCTGTCGTCAAACGGAAAAAGTTGTACCCATGGACATGTCAATTTTCCCTTAAGCTTCTTCTTGTCTTGTTCATCTTGACCTCAAATGGCATATTTATGAAAAAAAATCTCAGGCCCGATAGTGACATTTAAAACTTAGCTTCACTGTGCCATTTCTTGCCTCTGCCTCATATAATTCGGCTTTACATCGCCATTTCTTGCCTCTGCCTCGCCATTTCTTGCCTCTGCCTCATAACGCCAGTTCTTATCCCAGGCCTTATGCCAATCCTATCTCAGGACAACTTCTTATTTTAAAAAAAAAGTAGGGCCTTTCTTATTTGAGGTCTCACAGCAAGCTTCTTATCACACCCTTCTACAAATTGAAACTTGCTATGGGTACTTACAGACGGGAAAAAAATGCATCACTCAGATCTTTTTCTCAGAGGCCTGTCTACATGTCATATATTAAATTGTATTCACCCAATGGAAAATGCAGTAGTCGCCTTCATAAAGAATTATCTTATTTTGAGGAAGTTGACTTTAATTATCAGAACAGATTCATTGGCTGGAAGACATATTGTGGTTTAGCAGCAGGCGGGAGAACGGCATGCCTGCTGAACGGCAGAGGGGAGGGGGGGGGGGCCAGTCCAAAGTTTCAAACATTATGGTACTTAAGAATAATAGCATCTGGTCCCACTGGACCTGTCACAGCTATTCCTTGCTGTTCTGTACACACACACACACACACACACACACACACACACAGCGTAGCAGTTTGACATTTTTAAGTGTACCATTCCAATTTTAGCATAGCACTCTTATGCTATGTTACATCTTCATGCATCTACTTTTCATTCTCTACACCTACCCTGTCTCCTCTATTGTCCAAGAACACCTGCTTCAGCATCATTCTTTCTCGGATGACAATCAGCTGTATGTCTCTGGGCCTCTCCCTGACCTTCCCATCATGATCCAGAAAACCCAATCTTGTGTAGCTGACCTGAAGGATTGGATGACTGAAAACAAACTGAAATTAAATGAAGAGAAATCCGAATTGATCTTGATCACCCCACCCAAACTCCAAAATCACCCCTCTCTTCCAACCTCTGTCACACTTGTTGACTCATCTATCCCTCTCTCCCATTTTGCCCGTAACCTTGGTGTAACTCTTGATCAAACCCTGTCCTTCCGTCAGCATGTGAGCAACGTCTGTCGGACTTGTTTTCTTGAACTCCGCCGAATTGCTTCTATCCGCCACCTCCTCTCAGAAGACACGACAAAGGCTCTTGTCTGTGCATTTGTTCTATCCCGTCTCGATTACTGTAATGCTCTTTTTTCTGGTTCCCCCTCTCATCTCATTAACAAACTTCAGAAAGTTCAAAATCATGCTGCCCGTCTCATCTTCCGCTCTTCAAAATTTAACCATGTTACGCCATTGCTCTGTTCTCTCCACTGGCTCCCTGTTCAGCAAAGAATATCCTACAAGATTGCCTGCCTCTGCTTCAAATCTATTGAGTCTTCCTGTCCTGAGTATCTCAACCATCTGTTACATCTCTACACGCCATCTCGAGCTTTGCGGTCCTCATCTGATACCCGTCTCTATAGTATCCCCATAGTCCGCACTAAAAGGTTTGGGCAGCGTTCTTTTTCCTATCAAGCTTCAACCATCTGGAATCAGTTACCTCGCTCTCTTAGATACTCACCCTCTCTGTCCACATTCAAACGCTCCCTCAAAACTTACCTGTTTCCCAAAACTGGTAATCTCTGCCCCCTTCCCCCCATGTAATGTAATGGTGACATTATAGTGTCTTAGTGTCAATGTGTCATTGTATTTGCATGTCATGCTGTGTGTGTGTTTGTGTGTGTGTGTGTGTGTTTGTGTGTGTGTGGGTGCTTCTGTGGGTGTGTGTGCTTGTGATTCTGGTTATATGTTTTGCCATTGTAAACGCCTAGGGCATTAATTTGATTAGGCGTACTAAATGTTCATAATAATAATAATAATAATAATGTCAGGCTGGCACACGAAGAAAACGTTTTGCAAATTGTCAAGCATTTTGACTTGATCCATGAACGTTCAAAATGGCCGGGTTTACAGTCTAAAAGACCTACGTTGCTTGTTCTGTTTAAACAGCCCATAAGTCCATGAAGCGTTATGTTTTCTTTCCCCAGTAGCATTTTGTCACAAGGTATAGCAATGCAACACTTCCAACGTACCGTAACATATTACACCAAAATACTTGGCAGCCTTGCACACACACATACACAAAGACAAGACAAGAGAGTGAGTGACAGACACAAAGCAAATGACAATGGTATTTTCCAGCTGTAGAACTTTCTTAGTAAAAGCCTTTTCTTCTAAATTTGCCATTAATAATCCATTAGTAATACATACACACACACACAAAAATACACTGGTAAATCTAATACTAGTATAATATGAGTACATAAGGGAAATCAAACAGTAACAGCACATGCTGTCATTTGATTCAGCTGGAAGGAGAGATCCAAGGAGGAAACAGTAATTATATTATGTATGTAATGAGTTTGCGAGGGGGCGAGAGTGAGGGGGCATGGACATCATGCAATTTTCCTTGCAGCAACATTCAGGCAGTTCCAAACTGTCTATTTTTTTTGAAATTTTAAAAAGCGGCACCGTTTATGACAACACTTTTTGCTCTGATCATGTCGCAAATACAATAACCATGTTACACCATTGAGACACATACATTACTCACACAAGTATCAGGCCCGGTATACAGTTTGATTTCTCTCCTGTTTTCTTTCTTGTCTTTTATTATTCATGTATGTATGTATGTATTTATTTATTATGTATTTATCTTATTTATTTATCTAGTTATTTATTTTTGCATTTGTTTTTATTTTTATAATCCCTTGACAATGATATGAGTAATGAAAATCTTACCATATTGTCACCATTTTCTCTTCTTTGACTGAAGCGAGTCAAAATCCTCCATGAAGCAAACATTGTTTTTGTTGATTTACATTGTTTTTCAGGTGGCCGTCTTATGTCTCCTCCTTTACATTATGGAGCATTCTTTGTGGTCTGTTGGTGGTTTATTCATTCTAATCAAATATTTTTCTTCAAAACTTGTTAAATAAAATTCTGTGTTCAGTTTTCCTGCGTTCTATTTTAATGGACTTGGGTTGTAATCTGGTAAATTCACTGCCAAGTGACACAGCTGGAAGGGGAAGGAGAGATCCAAGGAAGAAACTAATATTTTTATGTTGTGTAATGAGGGTGTGAGGACCGAGAGTAAGAGAGCATGGTCATCATGTGATTTTCCTAACAGCACCTCACCGTCCGTCAGTTCCAAATCATTCGCAATTTCAGATTTTTGTTTTTTGAAGAGCCGTTTATGACAAGACATTCTGAACTGATCATGTCGCAAATAAAATACAAGACACACACATTATATACATAAGTATAGGCCAGGTTTATAAAAACGTGAAACAAATATTATACAGAGTGCAGACTGGCCTTTTTGGACAAATCTGAAAATACTATCACTTCCAAAGTACAGACCGTCTCTTACACGCTCATGGTCTGGTCAACTGTGGAACTTTCCTCTTGTGTACTTGCAGGTGTTATTGTTGTGTGGGGAATCTTTTCTTTGCTTTTTGCTAGTTTTACTGTTCTCTCAGTAGTAAGAAATTCAAAACAAAAGCGATCACCTGTGTTCAAGCAAGCAGGAACCAGAAAAGCACTAAAATAAGCTACGCACAAAAAGTTAAGGATCACTTGCACAAAAATTCATAACTTTCAAAATAAGAAAGCCAATGCGTTGAAGTTTGGCAAACATTTAATTCCATGCTTTAGTGATAACGATACACAATTGCCTTCAATTTCGAGCAATCGTTTGGTGTGTACATTTGATCAAAGTGGGTACGTATCGAAATTTGATTTCCCAAAGTCATTGAAATCACAAGACAGGGCATTCTGATGCTCCCAAAAGTTCAGTAATTCGTGTAACCGCCATGGCTGTTCTGGCACTCGACGCAGCGAGTCCTCATCGAGTTGATCAGGTTGGTGAAGATCCTCTGTGGAAGCGCCTGCCACTCAGCCTGCAGCATCTGGTAGAGGTGTTGGCATCCCTGGGAGGGGGGTGGTTGCTCCTCACTTTGCGATCCAGCTCATCCCAGAGGTTCTCAATCGGGTTGAGATCGGGACTGCATGCTGGCCACTCCATTCTGTTGACTCCAGACTGCTGCAGGAGGTCGTTGACCACCCTTGCCCTGTGGGGGCGAGCGTTGTCATCCTGGTAGACAGCCGTCGGTCCCATCTGCTGCAGTGTAGGCACAGCCAGCCGTCGAAGGATCTCATCCCGGTATCGGAGGCCAGTCAGGTTACCCTGTACATGATACAAGGGTGTTCTGTGGTGAAGGCTGAAGGCCCCCCAGACCATTACAGAACCTCCACCAAAGGCCACCTTTTCTTGGACAGTGGTGTCAATAAAGCGTTGCCCTGGGCGCCTCCAGACCCTCAGTCGGCCGTCGTTGTGGTTCATGGTGAAGCGTGATTCATCACTGAACAGGACCTGGGACCATTGCTGACGTGTCCACCTCACGTGACGTCTGCAGAAGGCGCGGCGTGCTGCCCTATGGGCTGGAATTAAGCGTGGCCGTACAGCTGGGCGACGAGAACGGAGGTTAAACCCATGAAGGCGGTTCCGTATGGTCTGCTGGCTGATGTTGATGTTAGTAGCCACCCTCAGCTGCCTTCGAATGATGCTGGAAGAGGCTGTTCTTGTCTGCAGGGCTTGTCGTTCAATGAGACGATCTTCACGTGGGTTTGTCTTCTTCGGTCGACCAGATCTGCGTCTTTCATGAACCCTCCCAGTGGCTGTGAAGCGTTGAATCAGTCTGACAATGACCGAGATGGACACCTGAAATCGCCTGGCCACTTCTCGCTTGGGAACACCATCTTGGAACCATGCAACAGCTCGTCCCCTCTCAAACTCGCTCAATTTTCGTCGTGGAGGCATTGTCAGATCAGGCCTACTACTGGTGGAATGTCTTCTTATAAAGCCAAGCAAGAGACAGCATCTCACACATAAACAGCAGTGCTTGCACGTGCATAATGGTTTTTCCATCTGGCTTGTGCAATGTGTTCAGGCAGAACGGTCCAAAACAAGGTCCTTTTTCGCAAGTTTCCGCTTTTCCGTTTGCGGCCAAGCTCAGTAGTAGAGAATCCCGTGCAATTTTCGCACTAACACAACATCGCCCACTTACAGCTGAACAAGAATTCATAACAATTTGGCTGGACTGAGAAATAAATAACAGTAGCGAACTGAGTTTAGCACGCACCTGTTTTCTCATAGTGATCCTTAACTTTTTGTGCGTAGCTTATAATCAGAATGCGCATTTATTACAACCACACAAGACAGGTGGAAATTTTTGGTGAACTGGCCTTTTGTCAAGCGTATGTGTAAGATCAGAAGCAAACAACAAATACAAAATTTATGGAAAAAAAAGAAAAGACTATAAAACTCCTGTGCTGCTTCATCCAGTTGGAGAACAGGATCTTACATTTATGCCTGACAAAGGCCAGTTGGCTGAAAATTTGTGCCCGTCTTGTGTGGTTGAATTATATAAACATTCTGATTCAATTTTCACATTTTTCACGTTTCTGTTCTTTTGCTTCTACAACATTCTCCTCATTTACAAATGGAGCTTTCTTCCTCTCTCTCTCTCTCTCTCTCCATGCCTTTAACCTGGAACAATTCTGGAATATAAACACTGAGAAAGCAACCAGGTGCTTCTTTCACTTTATATGACCCACAATTTCCACTTGGCCCACCACAGACATGTGCTGACCCAGCATCAAAGTGCTGCACTGTCAAATATCAGGATAGCCCTGACGTACTGACCAGCCTGAAATTGATGGGGTCACTCCCTTATGGACTTGCCACCTACAGTATACTGGACTGTTGGTTGACATGTCATTGTCAACAGTGCACTATTCCCATTACAAATGCAGTCTGAAAATAACTGCACTCCCATCTTGAGTGTGCTGCCATCTACGGTAGACTGCACAATGACAGACGCCACATAATTATTGATAATGGAATATTTCCACCACAATACCAGCCTGAAGGTAGTTGCACTGCCATCTTGAGTGCACTGCCACCACTTGTATGCTTGGATTTTGACGGGCAAATGCCATGTTGCTGTTAACTCTAAAATGTCCCCATCACAAAACCAGCCTGAAGATGGGATCACTCTCCTCCGAGTGTGAGGCCACCTACAGTACACTGGGTTTTTGGGAGACATCACATCATTGTCAGTACTGAATTATTTCCATCATAAAACCATCCTGAAAATGGGATCACTCCCCTCCCAATGTGAGGTCACCACAGCACAATGTGCTTTTGATTGACGTCCACATCATCATCAATACTAATCTAATCTCATGACAGAACCAGCCTGAAGATAAGTCACACTCTAATCTTGAGTGTGCTGCCACTTATAGACTGCCAGCATTTTGTGCATCATATCACATCATCGTGAAGATGACCATAAGCTGGGTGGGCCAGGGAGTGGGTAGTGTTTTCTGTGGAACTGCTTTATATGGATCTTTTAAAGTGTTAACAGGGACTGAAATTATTACTGGTCAGGGTGACATCACTTTAAGTTCCTGAAAAGTTCTGACACCAGTTAAGAACACAAGCTGAAACCTCACCGATAGGATATTGAAAATCCACCGCACAATTACTGTTTGTCAATCACAAGCCTTTGAAGTCTAAGGAAAACGGTACAATACAACACTGTAAGTCACAGGGCAAAGTTTACTGAGAAAAGTTCCATAGTTTGACAATTTTTGTTCACTTAAGCAAAAATTCATGACACTTGCAGTTCAAATATCCATAGTTCCACACTAGAAAATGAAAAAAAAATATTGCCCATCCAACTGCGCAGAGCCCATATCAGGGCTATGACCATTTAAAAACAAAAAAAATCTTCAACACTGTTATTGTTGTTTAAAGCCCAGCCAACTGTGTAGAGCCATATCAGGGCTATAGCCACTTCAAAACATACAAAACTTCAACAGGAAAAAAAAAAGAAAGAAAAGTACACATATCAATGCAATTGCAAACATAATCTAAGGACATGCCCCTGGCGCTGACAACTCCGTCCAATCTATCACACAGGGGAGTTAAAAAAACACCTGAATACAAATTTAAGTATACCTAAGGATAAATATAAAAACGGGCCTAAATTTCCTAAAAATTGCCTCTGCATGTCTCATCTCCCTAGAGCCAAACATGCACTTAATACCTGTACCCAATTATCAATCCTAAGAAAATGTATGCAAGACTTTATCGAACACATGCAGGTGAATGGACCCGCAGGGCAGAAAATGACAAGAAAATGACAAAGCAAAGGCACAAGGCAGAAACAAAGAGTGACAGAAAGAGGAAATTTCTAGCACACAATTTCCAAAAGGTGGGGGATACTAATACTGAAAGAGCTCCTGGCATCCCCATGGGGGAAATCTTCAAACAGGAAAAATGGAAAAAAAAAATAAAATATTAGGTACACATATCAATGCATTCATGCACAAGATCTAAGGACATGCCCCCAGCTTTGACCACTTTGTCAAATTCATCGCACAGGGAATTTAAAAAACACCTTAATACAAATCATGGTAAGAGTACACAGATACATGTACACACACACACCACACACACACACACACACACAGATGCTCTCTCTCTCTCTTTCTCTCCTCTCACCTCACACCACACTCGATTCAATTCCAATTCATATTGCTTATAGCCCAGCCGACAACTAAAGCCATATCAGGGCTAAAAAGAAACAAAAAACACCCGTTAAGAACAAAACAAATTAAAACATTCACCATAATTGCAAGTCTATCACAAACACACACACACAGCTCTCTCTCACACAATAATTTGCAGCTTCTTCTTCACTCACACACACACACACACACACAACCACACCACACACACAAAATTCAGTTCCAATTCATACTGTTATAGCCCAGCTGACTGCTAGTCATATCAAGGCTAAAAAAAAAATATAAAAAATAAAAAAATAAAAATAAAAAATGTTAAAAACAATGCTCACCAGTAACCTTGCAAGTCTCACACACTCACACACAGAAGCTCCTCCTCCTCTCTCTTCTCCTCTCTCTCTCACTACAAACACACACACATTCTCTCTCTCTCTCACACACACACACACACAACACAACAACACAACACACACACAAACACATAACACTCAATTCAGTTCCAATTCATACTGCTTATAGCCCAGCTGACTGCTAAAGTCATATCAGGGCTTAAAAAAAACGTTAAAAACAATGCTCACCATTAACCTTGCAAATCTCTCTCTCTCTCCACACACACAACACCACACACAACACACAACATACAGACAGAAGCTCTCTCCCTCCCTCCCTCTCTCACACACACACACATAGATGCTCTCTATCTCACACACACACACACACAGCACACACACAACACACACAATTCAGTTCCAATTCATATTGCTTATAGCCGAGCTGACTGCTAAAGCCATATCAGGGCTAAACAAAATAAGAAAAAAACCAAAAAACTTAAGATAAAAAACAAAAGTTAAAAACAATAATACCTTGCAAGTCTCCACAACAAACACACACACACACAGAAGCTCGCTCGCTCTCTCTCTCTCTCTCTTCCTATCTCAACGTGTACACACACACACACACACACACACACACACACACACACACACACTCAATTCAGTTCCAATTCATACTGCTTATAGCCCAGCTGACTACTAAGCCATATCAGGGCTGAACAAACAACAACAAAAAACCTGTTAAGATAAAAAACAAAAGTTAAAAACAATGTTCACAATTAATCTTGCAAGTCTCCACATCACACACACACTACACACACACACACACACCCCACACACACACACTCTCTCTCTCTCTCTGATAGAAGCTCTCTCACACACACACACACACAAGATATGCTCTCTCTTCCTCTGCTTATAACACACACACACTACTCACAACCACACAGCACACAAACATACACACACACACACCACTCAATCATTCCAATCATAATGTTATCAGGACTTAAAAAAACAAAAAAAAACAAAAGTTAAAAACAATGCTCACCATTAACCTTGCAAGTCTCTCACACACACACACAAGCACACAATAGCTCTCTCCTCACACATACACACACACAGATACTCTCCCTCCTCCTTCATCAATTTCAATTCATACTGCTTATAGCCCAGCCGACTACTAGAGCCATATCAGGGCTAAAAAAAAAAAAACCACAAAAAAAAAACAAAAAAAACCGTTTAAGATAAAAGTTAAAAACAAGCTCACCATTAACCTGCAAGTCACACACACACACACACACACACACACACACCTCTCTCTCTCTCTGAACAGATAATGTCTCTCTCTCTCACACACCACACACACACACACACACACAACACCACACACACACACACACACACCCACACAAAGAGCTCGCACTCTCACTTCAAGTCAGTCCAACATACGTTATACATAATTATAGTCCACAACTACTAGAGCCATAATCAGGCTAAAAAAAAATGTTACAATAAAACAAAAGTTAAAAACATGCTCACCATTAACTTCCAATCTCTCTCTCTCACACACACACACAGAAGCTCTTCTCTACACACACACACACACACACAGATCTCCACTCACATCACACACACACACATTTCAATTCATATTGCTTATAGCCAGCTGACTACTAAGCCATATCAGGGCAAACAAAACACAACAACAATAAAAACACACCCGTTAAGAATAAGTTAAAAACAATGCGTCCATTAAGCTTGCAAGTCTCTCTTCATCTACTCTGTCACACACACACACCCCAACAGCCATGATTCTCTCTCTCTCTCACACACACACACACACACACACACACACACACACACACACACACACACACACACGCACGCACACACACACAGAAGCTCTCTCTCTCGCACACACACATATAGATGCTCGCTCTCTATCTCTCGCACACACACACACACACACACACACACACACACACACACACGCACGCACACACACACACTCAATTCAATTCATACTGCTTATAGCCCAGCCGACTACAAAACCATTAAGATAAAAAACAAAAGTTAAAAAAGAAAAGTTAAAAACCATGCTCACCATTGACCTTGGAATTCTAACACACACACACACAACATCATCATACACACATGCAAATGCATATATATGTATATATGCACACACACAGATGCAACACTCATATGCACATATATATAAAAGAGATATTCAAATGATAAATCTTCACTCTCGCATTAGCAAACATTTCATTTACACAACTTTTCAAGTACAATCAAACAGGGTTTTAACCTTCATAATCAAATCTCTTTGATAATCCAAAACTGAAACCAACATTTCATCTTGTAGTACACAAGACATTTTGGAGAAAAACAATCTGCAATACGCATTATGTCAAAGGAAAGAATCCATCGGTAGCTTTTCTTTTTCAAGCAGACCTGCCTCTGCATTAACCCTTTGACTCCTGCACCCTGTCCCTCAGCATCCTGCATTGTCAACTATGCAAGCAAAGCAAAACCTTAACCCTTTGAGACCCTCATCTTATCCACTAGTTTCCTACAGGAAGATGGTAGATAGGGTGACAGAGTCAAAGAGAGGTTTATGTAGTTGATGGATAGGGTGTAGGAGTAGAAGGGTTGAACAGCTCACGGTCACGCTGAATTCCAAGAAATAAATACTAAAACTGTATAAGATCCATTCAAAATTCGTGAGACTTAAGATAACTGAAGATCCATCCATAAAACACTGAAAACCAAGAAAAATATCCACACAAAAAAAGTTTAAAAACAAGGAACTGCAGGCAATATGAGAAACTGATATGAAAAAGAATTCCTAAAATCAGCACAACACATTTCTTTTTCATATCAGTTTCAAGAAAAAATAATGATCTATTTGATTTCTTTTTTCAAAATATACTACACGTCATTATTGAAGGGCCAGGAACGTTTTTGAGTCAATTTTTGAAAGGAGAAATAACCTATTTCTCTTACGCTTTTCTCCAATTCGTTGCCGTAACTGAATGGATAAGAGCTCAGACAACATTGCAGTTTCCTTTTGGCACGTGTTTGGGGATTTGCCGATTTGCAATGGGCGGCCCAAGGAAGACAATTTCCACACGAAATTGTCGAATCTTCAGCAGGGTCTCTCTGACGACGCAGGCAAGGTATCGACAAAATTCGCTTTGCACGTGAAAGGCAAGCCCTTTTTGAACACTACTCCAGCCAAAGTTGCCCGCAGACGAGGATAAAAAGGACCCGTTCTTGGTTCGTTTTAACCATGCTTGCAAGACGACGGATGAGCAGCGGGGGAGAGCCCTCGCTCTGCTTGATGAAGGCCTAGCGCAGCGGGAAGTTGCTAGACGACTTGAAGTGTCGCATTCCACAATCCAGAGACTGCTGGAGCGCTTCAATGAGACTGGAGCAGTCCAGGAAAGGCGTCACACGGGTCGACCCAGAGTAACGACAAGACAGCAAAACCGCTACCTTGCCCTCTCCGTCCTGAGGGAAAGGGCATCCACTGCGGTGACCTTGAGGGGTCAGCTGAGGGACGCAACAGGTGCTAACATCAGCTGCAGCACGGTGAGAAGACGGCTACATGAGGCAAACTTGAGGTCACGGAGACCGGCCGTCCGACCCGTGCTGTCACCGGTCAACAGAGTGCGCCGCATGACCTGGGCCAGGGAGCACGTGACCTGGACAAGGCAACAGTGGGCCCGGGTCTTGTTTTCGGATGAGTTCAGGTTCACCCTGACCTTTAACGATGGCCGGGCTCGGGTGTGGCGACGTCAAGGGGAGAGGTTCGCTGACGCCACTGTCCAAGAGCATAACCGGTACGGCGGCGGGTCGGTGATGGTGTGGGGTGGCATGAGCCGTGGTACCCGGACCCCCCTGATCCCCATTGACGGCATCCTGAACGGGGTCCGGTACCGGGACGAGGTTCTGGCGGCCGTGGCACTGCCTGCGCTTGTGGACCTTGGTCAAGGCGCCATCTTCCAGGACGACAATGCACCTGCGCATCGAGCACGCCTTGTGACCGACTTCCTGGAGCAGCATGAAGTCGTCCGTATGGCCTGGCCAGCGTGCTCACCTGACCTGAACCCAATTGAACACCTCTGGGATATGCTCGGGAGGCGCATCAGGGACAACCACCCCCCACCGGGCACCCTGGCCAGGCTGGTCGACATCCTGCAGATCGAGTGGGCGGCCATCCCTCAGGACACACTCCGTACCCTTGTGGGGTCGATGCATCGGCGCTGTGAAGCATGCATCCAGGCTCGGGGCGGACACACGCGATATTGAAAACAGATTGGCCAAATCTGACACTTTCTGTTTTTTGAAAAGGGGGGGATGTTCCTTTAAATGCATGTGCTGTTCACTAATGGGTCATTGTGCTAATTTCTTTTTCCAAAACAGGTGTGGAAATGATGAAATAAAACATAGAATCAATTCTAAACATTGTCAATTATTTCAACTTAAAATTAGAGAGGAAGGAAGAAGTGGCCCTTAAATTATGATTAGGAGTATATGTTTCAAATTTGAAGTCATAAACCAATGAGGTCTGGTTGTGGTCTAAAAAAAAAGAGGCATTCATCACCTGGCCATTGGTTAGGTGTGTGATCTAACATCTATTCAACAACAACTTTTGTCAGCTGTCCCTGAACACACAAAGCTGTAAAGATCCATCCATAAGTGGCCGAGATAACGGACATACATGTATACACACACACAGCCATTGGTTTATCGTAGACTTGCACATCCTCTCATTTTCATATCAACCTCTGTCCAGGTAACCCCACATGCCCATATTTCAACTCTGGAGGAACAGACTGGGGGAAAATCATAATACAAATAATGATATTAACAAAAAAGGTTTTCTTCCCCAACACCACCATCACATTAAGTCCATGAGAATCATGCTGGTATGAAAATCAACACACATCCCTCTTAGCTTCTCAAGGTACATCACAATCACAGAAATAAAACGAGCAACAGTATGAACCACACAAACACTCATGCGCGTGAACACACACACACAGATTTATACACACACGTACAGATACACACACACACACATACGCGCACACACGCACACACACACACACACATACATTTATACACACACATACAGATACATACACACACATGCATGCACACGCGTACACACACACACAAGTGCACACATGCATTGTTATTGTTCTTATTGCTGTTTAAAGCCCAGCTGACTAAGTAGAGCCATATCAGGGCTATAACCACGTTAAAATATACAAATCTTCTAACAAGAAAAAGAAACAATTAAGTACACATATCAATGCATTCGTGCACATAATCTAAGGACATGCCCCTGGCGTTGACTACTCCATCCAATTTATCGCACAAAGGATTTAAAAAACACACCTTGTTATGGTTGTTTAAAGCCCAGCCGACTGCACAGAGCCATATCAGGGCTACAACCACTTCAAAACAAGCAAAACTTCAACAGAAAAAAAAGAAGAAAGAAAATTAAGTAAAGATATAAATGCAGTTGAGCACATAATCTAAGGACATACCCCCAGTGTTGACAACTCTGTCCAATTTATCACACAGTGGATTTAAAAAACACAACTGAATACAAATTTAAGCATACCTAAGGACACCAAAACATATATAAAATGGGCATAAATTACCTAAAACTGCTTCCGCATATCTCACCTTGCACTTTGCACATGTACCCAATTATCAATCCTAAGAAAAACTACGGAAGACTTTATCAAATACAAACAGGTGAATGGACCAGCAAGACAGAATATGATAGGAAGAAATGACAGAAAGCAAAGGAAGAAAGCAGAACAGACAGTGACAGAAAAGAGGAAATTTCAAGCACAGAATTTCCAGAAGATGGTGATACAATTTATAATAAAACAGCCCCCAGCATCCCCACGTGGGGATGCGCATGCATGCACACATCAAAACAAATATATACACACACAGGAATATAATAAAAAATTTCAAAAAGGCAGCAGGCATACGTTCACACACACACACCCACATGCATGTGCCCGCGCGCATACACACACACACACACACACACACACACACACACACACACACACACACACACACACACACACACATACACACACACACACACTTTGCCTATTTTCTCCCCAGAATCGGTTTTGTCATTATCCCGAAACAGAAATATCTGCTCCCACCCCCTAAAATCAAATCTTTCTCATATTGGGATAAGGTGAAGGGGGGGGGGGGGGGTTAGGAAGGTGAAAAGGCACATATCTTCTCTCTTTGATTCTAACATCTTAAGAATTTCTGGACATGTAACTGCCAGCTTTTCCAAAAGACCCTCCACTGTTTCATCAGGCAGATTCTACAATCAACAAGTGACATCACTACAATACTTATCTGATCTGTTTAAGCAACTCGTCATGCCACTATATTTTTGTATTTTGTTTTCATGTAAAAATACTATGAAATGATCATGTTTTACAGTTTTCTTTCTTTAAATGCTGACACCCAAAATGATTCTTCACTAACTAAACCCATTTGCATTCACCGATCTGATTCAATTGCAAGACTTCGAAAGGAAAAATCTCAGTCATCACAATCTATTTAATATTAACAGTTTAACAAAAACACTGGACGACTTCATTTTACTATTCCCTACACTTATAGTTATACATTCATATGATTTTGTTTCTTCCAACTCCAATTTCCCATTTTATGAAATGTATATATTTTAATGGATTTAATGCAATCTGTTAAAGGATTCCATGGACAGCAAAGAAAAACAAGGCAGTCTTGAAATAAGCAAACACAAAAGAACATCAGTAAAGAAGATTAGGAAAAGAACATTTATAGGAAACTTTATGAGGCAAAAGAAAGTTCAGCACCTAGGCACACCAGAAAAACTTGAAGGAAAAAAAGCATCTAGTAGATCCAGGGAAAAAATGCTGAACAGTTTTGCAGCTTGGATGAGGACACAAACTAGGAGATATACATATAGTTGCAGTGATAAAAGATTCCTATGGCAGGCCATGATCTCTTAACACCACACAGCAGGGCACATCATGATGAATACAATATGATTAAAGGGTCTCCATTCGAAAACACACTTTTCCTATTTCAAAAGTGTTTTTATAACACAATCTGAAATGTAATAGGACAAAGTTGTTTGAATAAGGACAAAACATGGGAGCAAGAAGACCACTTATTAGTAGTATCATGGATCAATCACTTTTCAGAAACAATGCTCACCAGCCTATCATGGATCAATCACTTTTCAGAAACAACACTCACCAATCTATTAGAATAGTAATATAATGGATCAATCAATTTTCAGAAACGTAATGCTCTCCAATCTATCAGAAATACAACAGCTCAATAACCTATGGAACCAGTCTATCAGAGATATCCCAAATCAATGGAATCAGTTTATTAGTAACATCAAGGATCTATTACTCTTGGGACCCATCTATCAGCGACATCACATATCAATAACCCTTGGATCGGTTATTGGATCCAGACTATCAGAGACATCACAGATCAATAACTCTTAGAGATCAGTCTATCAGAGACATGACAGATTAACAGAACCTATCAGAGGCATACCAGTTCAATGTAACCAGTATATTAATGACATCACAGATCAATAAATCATGGAACCAATCTACCAATGACATCACAGATCAACGGCCCTATGAATCAGTCTATCAGTGACACCACAAATCAACCCTTGGAACCAATCTTATCAGAGCCATCACAGACCAATACTCCTCAGAAACAGTATCAGTGACATCTCAGATCAATAACCCTTGGAACCAGTCTATCAGTGATATCAAAAATCAATGCTTGGAATCTGACATCACATATCAAAAACCCTTGGAACCAGTCTAGATCAATAATCCATGGAATCTATCAGACATTATATATCAAAAACCCATGGAACCAGTCTAGATCAATAATCCATGGAATCTATCAGACATATATCAAAAACCCATGGAACCAGTCTAGATCAATAATCCATGGAATCTATCAGACATATCAAAGACATGGAACCAGTCTAGATCAATAATGCATGGAATCTATCAGACATATATCAAAAACCCATAGAACTAGTCTAGATCAATAATCCATGGAATCTATCAGACATCATATATCAAAAACCCATGGAACCAGTCTAGATCAATAATCCATGGAATCTATCAGACACCTCATATATCAAAAACACTTGGAACCAGTCTACACTACGCACAAAAAGTTAAGGATCACTTGCACAAAAAGTCATAACTTTCAAAATAAGAAAGCCAATGCGTTGAAGTTTGGCAAACATTTAATTCCATGCTTTAGTGATAACGATACAAAATTGCCTTCAATTTCGAGCAATCGTTTGGTGTGTACATTTGATCAAAGTGGGTACGTATCGAAATTTGATTTCCCAAAGTCATTGAAATCACAAGACAGGGCATTCTGATGCTCCCAAAAGTTCAGTAATGCGTGTAACCGCCATGGCTGTTCTGGCACTCGACGCAGCGAGTCCTCATCGAGTTGACCAGGTTGGTGAAGATCCTCTGTGGAAGCGCCTGCCACTCAGCCTGCAGCATCTGATAGAGGTGTTGGGCATCCCTGGGGGGGGGGTGGTTGCTCCTCACTTTGCGATCCAGCTCATCCCAGAGGTTCTCAATCGGGTTGAGATCGGGACTGCATGCTGGCCACTCCATTCTGTTGACTCCAGACTGCTGCAGGAAGTCGTTGACCACCCTTGCCCTGTGGGGGCGAGCATTGTCATCCTGGTAGACAGCTGTCGGTCCCATCTGCTGCAGTGTAGGCACAGCCAGCGGTCGAAGGATCTCATCCCGGTATCGGAGGCCAGTCAGGTTACCCTGTACATGATACAAGGGTGTTCTGTGGTGAAGGCTGAAGGCCCCCCAGACCATTACAGAACCTCCACCAAAGGCCACCTTTTCTTGGACAGTGGTGTCAATAAAGCGTTGCCCTGGGCGCCTCCAGACCCTCAGTCGGCCGTCGTTGTGGTTCATGGTGAAGCGTGATTCATCACTGAACAGGACCTGGGACCATTGCTGACGTGTCCACCTCACGTGACGTCTGCAGAAGGCGCGGCGTGCTGCCCTATGGGCTGGAGTTAAGCGTGGCCATACAGCTGGGCGACGAGAACGGAGGTTAAACCCATGAAGGCAGTTCCGTATGGTCTGCTGGCTGATGTTGATGTTAGTAGCCACCCTCAGCTGCCTGCGAATGATGCTGGAAGAGGCTGTTCTTGTCTGCAGGGCTTGTCGTTCAATGAGACGATCTTCACGTGGGTTTGTCTTCTTCGGTCGACCAGATCTGCGTCTTTCATGGACCCTCCCAGTGGCTGTGAAGCGTTGAATCAGTCTGACAATGACCGAGATGGACACCTGAAGTCGCCTGGCCACTTCTCGCTTGGGAACACCATCTTGGAACCATGCAACAGCTCGTCCCCTCTCAAACTCGCTCAATTTTCGTCGTGGAGGCATTGTCAGATCAGGCCTACTACTGGTGGAATGTCTTCTTATAAAACCAAGCAAGAGACAGCATCTCACACATAAACAGCAGTGCTTGCACGTGCATAATGGTTTTTCCATCTGGCTTGTGCAATGTGTTCAGGCAGAACGGTCCAAAACAAGGTCCTTTTTCGCAAGTTTCCGCTTTTCCGTTTGCGGCCAAGCTCAGTAGTAGAGAATCCCGTGCAATTTTCGCACTAACACAACATCGCCCACTTACAGCTGAACAAGAATTCATAACAATTTGGCTGGACTGAGAAATAAATAACAGTAGCGAACTGAGTTTATTACGCACCTGCTTTCACATAGTGATCCTTAACTTTTTGTGCGTAGCTTAGATCAATAACCCGTGGAATCTATCAGACACATCATATATCAAAAAAACCATGCAACCAGTGTCTCAGAGACATTGCATTTGATTGCAGATCAACAGCCCTTGGAACCAGTCTGTAGTGATATTGCGAATCAATAATCCTTGAAATGTATCAGAGACATCACAGATCAAAAACGCTTGTAACCAGTCTATCACAGACATCACAGATCAATAATCCTTGGAACCCATCTGTCAGTGACATAACAAATCAATTGCCCTTGGAAAGAGTTTATCAGTGACATCACAGATCAATAACCCTTGGAAGTAATCTGTGATATCACAGATCAATATTCCTTGGAAACTACCAATACCATTACAGATCAATGGAACCAGTCTATCAGTTACATCACATATCAATGACCCTGGAAAAACAAGTGTTCACCAGAAGCAGAATTTATGTATGACCATTCATAAATAATAATCCACACAGAAAGGCAAAAATCTGAGTATGATCACAAAATATACATGTACTTATATCCCTTAAATGCAAAAATGTCAATACGGCCGAAGGTGCAATCTTAAGATCGCGCTGCGCGTTTTAACGATCATATAATTGCGCGGCAGTCTCGAGATTGCGTGAGTGAGATGATTTCATCAAGATCAAAGGCCTGGCGCTAATTGGTGAACACGGGCATTTATTGTGTGAGTGAGTGACGATCATATAATTGCGCGGCAGTCTCGAGATTGCGTGAGTGAGATGATTTCATCAAGATCAAAGGCCTGGCGCTAATTGGTGAACACAGGCATTTATTGTGTGAGTGAGTGAGTGAACACGGGCCAAGCGCGAAGGCATTTCATTCCAGTTCACGACTTTTGTCAGACAGAATCAAGGAACGTGCTACAACTTCAACATGGATTTCAACAACTTAGAGGAACATATGA
The DNA here is from genome assembly GCA_030674185.1 of Monoplex corrugatus. Classification (NCBI taxonomy): domain Eukaryota; kingdom Metazoa; phylum Mollusca; class Gastropoda; order Littorinimorpha; family Ranellidae; genus Monoplex; species Monoplex corrugatus. The sequence goes on from CM060309.1 coordinate 57,416,080, forward strand.
AAGGAATAAGAGACCAGCTTCTGGCTGCGAAGACAACATACGTCATCTCCAAGGGGAAGTACGACGCCATCATCCAGCATCTTAACGATCCGACCTCATCTGTCTCTGCACATTTCAAGGCCTGGGTCAAGAAGTAGTTTTCGATACAGAATATACCTGCGCTAGATGTCAATTCCCTGGTAGTACCTGCGGATGAAAAGAACAGACCCCCTGGATTCAATTGCAGAAGAGTCGTCCACGCAGAGAAGATGTTTCAAGTTGTCAAAGATATCCACTGCCAAGAAACTCAGCATGCCGGATACAAAAAGACACTGGATCAAGTTCAGCGGCTGTTTTACGGCATACCCCGCAGTTACATCCAGGAGTTTACAAAGAACTGCCCAGTGTGCCAGCTGTCTGCGTCACAAACGGTTAGACCACCACTGCGCCCAATCATTTCAAAAGGATTCCTACATTGAGTACAAGTAGATCTAATCGACATGCGCCACGATCCGGACGGCGACTATAAATGGATAGGACATTTCATGGACCACTTTTCTAAGTACCATGTCATCTTCCCCTTGAGAAGCAAGACAGCGCAAGAGGTGGCTGAGATGTTGCAGCAGCGAGTATTGAGCTATCTAGGTGTGCCAAGGATTTTCCACAGCGACAACAGGCGAGAATTCGTCAATCAACTTCTTGAGGCCCTGTTCGATCAGTGGGGAGGAGACGTCTCTTCGGCGGAGGACGCCCGCGCCATTCGCAGAGTCAAGGACTGATCGAAAACGGCAACAAGACACTGGAGAAAAGACTTGCTGCAATAAAAGCCGAACAAGGGATCACCAGCCAGACACCTTGGGCCTCTTGGCTTCCCCGCATCCAGTATGGACTGAATACCACCGTAAAGGAATCAGTGAAGCAGACGCCATACGGTATCGTTTTCGGCCAACAGCCACAGTCCTCCTCTGTACCAGGCTCATCAGTTCCAATAATTGATGAAGAAGACTTGGATGACGAAATCACCCAAGAAGAGTGCCCATCTTCAGCTGACACAATCCCGTCGTCGCCAGAACCAGCGCCCAGGACAACCCAGCCTCCAGAACCAGCACCACGGACCACCCAGCCGCAAGAACCAGCGCCCAAGGCCACTCAGCCTCCAGAGCCCAAGACCCAAGAATCCCAGCATAAAAAAATCAGAGAAGTGGCAAAGAAAAACTATGAGGCAAACGCCGAGACGATGAAGAACAGGTGGCAGAAGCGAAAAAGAGTTCAAGTCACAGAATTCGATATTGGGGACCACGTGACTGTCGACGTCCCAAAACTGGACAGGGCCAGCAGCAACCCAAGACGCCTGCCAGCCGTAATTACGAAAATTACCGGAGACATTGACAAGCGGTATCACCTGGCTACAGAGTTCGGCACCATTGGAACATACCATGGAGGAGAGCTGATGGAATACAGCGGAATCATCACGCCCAAGACGGACAAGACCATCACCCTGAGAGAAGCGGCAAGACAGGCATATCCGAGGAAACAACCCGCCAAGCTTCACTGCAAGTGTGCTGGAAAATGCCTCACAACGAAGTGCCCATGCCGTAAGAAGAGAGAGGAATGCACAAGTCATTGCCATCCCACCCACGCATGTCGCAACCACCCCATCCGCGAAACTGACGCCGTCCACAGCATCCTCCTTAAAGTCGATCAAAAGAATTGCCTTACAGACCGACACATGGATGAAGCGAACGAGCTCATAAAAAAGATCGATCCCACCCTCGATGGGCTACAATCACCTCTCCTGCTTACAATAAACAAGACGAAGAAACCGAACGGAAAACTCGTACAGATCGTTCACGCCCATCAACATTGGATCTGCATCTCGAACGTCCACGCACCATCCGACCACCACGTGATTGTTTACGACTCCCTTCACTCTGGCCGCATCTCCACAGAAGTCATCAACAAGATCGCCAGCTTCCTCAAATCTGATAATGACCGTATCATCGTCCAGCTCGCCAACGTTGACCAACAGACCAACAGTTACGACTGCGGCCCCTACGTAATTCGTTTCTCAGTTTCTCTGGCCTACGGTGACGACCCAGTCTCTCTAAAGTACGGTGAAGACATCCATCAACATCTGGACCACGCCTTCACAACCAAGTTCTTCGAACGAACGCCAGCGGAGTCGGTCTTTCGGTCAAATTCGATTGTAAGAGAGTACGAAGTCAACATCCACTGCAAGTGTCGAGGAACAGACGACGGAACAAGCATGATCGAATGCGAATCTTGCTTGATGTACCATTTCAAGTGTTGTGGATTGAAACCCGGCGCGAAAATAGGACATTGGATTTGCGACACCTGTAAATAAATTAAATGTACTTTGTGAACTTTGATACCTGGCATTGTATCCATCTTGTGAGCTCTTCAATTTGCGATACGGTAATTTTACTTTTCATGTTTTTACACTTTTGAAAATGTGTGAATGTAACTTGTATGTGACTTGATCATGTGGTAACCCAGTTTCAGCATCTCTACGAAAAGCATACTGTCAATGCCTTCATCATAAGAATGCGCACATCCTAAAAACGCGCAAGCCGGCCTTTGTACAATCTTCAGATTGCCGCGCAATTATACGATCGTTAAAACGCGCAGCGCGATCTTAAGATTACACCGATCGGTAATTAGCGCGGAACACATACGTATCTCCTTAAAGCAAAAGTCTGATCAGAACAGAAAGTATATGTACGCATCTTCTAAATGCAGAAATCTGAATATTAATTTTAATATTATCAATGAAAACTACAAGTACCCTGCTTCAAAAACAAACTGGATCATAATGGCAAATTTTCAAAAACAATCCAATGAATACTTCCAAAATCTGAACTCACACTATCAGGCCAATAAACTTTAAATAAAAAAAATTAGATTGCTTCAAATTCAATAAATGAATAAAAATTTCAATAACATTGTATGTAATGAACATCCAAGCTTACAGCTATTTTGTTTTTATACATATTTATTAATTTTTGTATCTTTGGTTAGGTAAAGAAAGATAATAAATGATTACATTTAATGATTCCTAAATTAATACTTGTAATACAACCATAAACACATAGTTCACGTCATGAAATGCAATAATATGAATATGCGTTCACAAACATTCATACCGCTATGACGTTTTACCGAAAACCCCCAGAAACTCCCGGAAACCCCCGAAATCCCCCGAAATACCGAAAACTCATCACCTGCCAAGTGCAACGGGCCACGTGCTGACTGAGCTTGCATACTGACTAAGTACAAACACCCAACAACATTGTATCTTTTCTCATTGTAGCAATGCCTTATCCCTGTGGAATTTGTAGCAGAAATTGTGGAAGCAATTCCATAGAATGCTCCACCTGCCTCAGCTGGATTCACAGGTAAGTTTTTTTTATAGATAGATATAAATATGTATGTGTGTGTGTGTGTGTGTGTGTGTGTGTGTGTGTGTGTGTGTGTGTATGTGTATGTGTATGTGTGTGTGTGTGTGTATGTGTGTGTGTGTGTGTGTGTGTATGTGTGTGTGTGTGTGTGTAAAAATTTTTGCAAATTTTAAACTTTTGCTCTACAAAATCTCAAAAACTACTGCATGGAATAACTTGAAATTTGGTGAGCATGTTTACAATATAAACATCCAATGCACGTGAAAGTTTAGTGAAAATTGGATGACTCTAGTTTATGTTGTTCTTGTTTCTTAGGTCAGTTTGTCCACTGGAATATGAATCAATAAGCATGTACATGTTTTGTATTGCTTATTTTCAGACGCTGTGCGAAACTGAGCCCTGACCAGCTGGCTGCATGGGGTCAGAATGGACTGACCTTCAGGTGCAAGCCCTGCGTGCACAAGAACGACACCTACGACTACGAGGCAGCCCTTAACCCGTACGCAAATATTTATTTCCTGTTATATTGCTTAAACCGTACATATATGTTACAGTGTGTATTTGTTTAGCTTTCTAATATTTTTTTTATAATATTCTATTATGTAATATATCATTACACCGGCACTTATATTGCTTGTGTTGCAGGGTTTTCCTGGCTGCCATAACACCCACCGCTGATGTGAAGTCTGCTGCCCAGAGTGAATCCATGCTTCTCGATGCCTACCAGGTCAAGCTACCGGTCCATAATGCGACCAACAAGGACCTGCTGACCGGCCTCAAGAGTGACTGGGGGGCGATGGAGATACTCAGGCGGTTCCACCCTGTGATGCTAGAGACCACCACGCCTTTCGAGGTCATCGGTGACAGGAACTGCATGTTTCGTGCAGTGTCCTTGGGGTTGTATGGAAACCAAGATCACCACCTGCAGCTGCGACTCAGGATAGCCCTGGAGATCGCCCTCCATCCTGAGTACTACGACAGCAGCCGAGAGGACCACCAGGATCTGGTCAAGGACAACAGGCTCATCCATGACCCCTACCCCAAGCTGCTGTCCACAGTTGCAACTCCAGGGTCTCACTCAGAGACGCTGGCGATCTACGCTCTCAGTGCTGCCCTGTCTACTGCCCACCAACTAGGAATGCAGAATTCCTGTCTGAGCCTTACTCCAGGAAGGTCTGTGGCCGCAGTGTCAGGAGGCCACAGGAGCCTGCTGTGATATTGATGTGGAGCAGCAGCACACTGCACAGAGAGCCAAGGACTTCAGGCCCAACCACTTTGTCACTCTGAGGGAGGACAAAGATGAAGCTGAGAAGACATTGACCCGAGACCCTGACCTCACTCGACCCTCTGCTGACGTGCCAAGCAACTCAGACGCAGATTCTGGGGAATCTCCATGTGCGCCACCACTGTCCACTCCCTATCGTTAGATGACAGTGACACCTCCAATGCATTCATACCTGCAGTGTCACCTTCAAACCCTGCAGATACCTCTCCTGACAGTATGGATGATACAGATGACAATTTAGTGGACTCTAGCCAGTAGGCCTGCTGGCACAGCCAGCAACTCTGAGATCCCCCATGCTGAGGGTGGTCAGGACCTCCCACTAGGACCAAGAGGTCGCTGCTACATGGAAGTGACAGAAGCTGTGGCCCTGCTCAGGAGCAGCCAAGAACCCCTACCCTACGTCCCACGAGGAAAGAAGGAGAACAAACTCTTCATAGTGAACAATGAACAGAACCTGAGCAGACGCAACAAGAAGTTAGTTAGTCAGTACTGGGATGACTGTGGCGCCTGGGACTCCAAGGGCGCTACCAACAAGACCCTCTATCTCCTGCAACCCGACTGTAGTCTGATGAAGGTGGTCCTTAAAGAGAACAAGTACTGCCTACAACGTCGTAAAGGCAAAATGATCATCTACGTGCCCCTTGAACCACAGCCATCGCCAGAATCCATCTTGACAGTGCACAGATATTACACGCACCACACTTTGGACAAGAACTATGAGAAGCGGGTGACCTGGGTTGAGGGAGCTGTGACCTGCAGCCAGGCTCTGTACGAGTACAAGGGCACATTCCCTGGTAGTGCACCTCACGGCAATGCAGTAGACACCACCAGTGCCAAATACCAACACCTCAGGCCACATGTGCACCAGCAGATGAAGGAGGAGCTGAAATCGAAGTGGCCACAGGAGGTCTACAGCCAGGGAGACCTCATTGACGGTGCCCGGAATCTCAAGCAAGTGAGAGATATGAAGCACAGAATGGAGAAAAGGGAGAACAAGACTGCAATCAGAGGGACCTTTGCCGACCAGGTCGCCAGGCTAGAGGAGATGCAGTGTGACTGATTTCATCTGCCTGCTATTCCGGAGACCAGGCAAGGTTCCCTGTGCAGTTCTGTACACTGATGAGCAGGTGGCTGACCTGCAGCGCTTCTGTGGTCCGGCCCAAAGTGCAGAGTCTACCATATTGGGTGTAGACAAGACTTACAACTTGGGGGACCTTCATGTAACTGTGACCGTCTTCAAGAACCTGGCTGTTACCCGCCGCAGTACGAAGGACCACCCACTGATGATCGGACCGATCTTCCTGCACGGTAATTCGGACAAGGAAACCTTTTTCTATTTTTTCCAACACTTGGCTGGACTGTTGGGGGAAGCCAGTCCTCATGTGGTAGTTGGCAGCGATGAGGAGAAGGCCTTGCGAGCTGCCGTGGCTGAGGCCATGCCATCTGCTATGCGGCTAAGTTGTGTTCGTCATCTAAAGAACAATGCGGACAAGTTTCTACAGGACAAGGTGGGAGTCAACAGTAGGAGCAGATCCACCATCATCGACAGGCTGTTTGGCGATGGGAGCCTGCTGGATGCTGTTGACCAGTTGGCGTATGAGCTCATCTGGGATGACATTCTGAAGGATTGTTGGGAAGACCATCCAGTGTTTGCAAGTTACTTGGAAACCCGCCTTGGCCCCATACTGCAGAAAAACTTCGTCACGTGCCAGAAAAGCAAGGCTACGATGCGCTGGACGAACAATAACTGTGAAAGCATCAACCATATATTTAAACAGGCGATCAACTGGAAGGGGCAGAAATTGCCAGACTTGGTGCGCACACTTCGGGACCTTGTCAAGGGACAATACCAGGAAGTCAAGAGATCCCTGTTGGGCCTGGGGGATTACATCCTGTGCAAGGAGTTCGGCAAATTTGCTGTGAGCAGTGAGAAGTGGCTGAAGATGCCTAAAAAAAACACAAGAACGCCACTTCTCTTCATTCCTGACGACCACCAAGGAAGGAGCTAGCCTGGTACGCTCCCAGGACGGCCAGAAACTGTCGCAGACACCCAGCCACCATGGCAAGAAACCTGGCCAGGTCAAGCGCAAACGTACCGCCAAGACCACAACTACTTCAGCAAAAAAGCCGAAGCTATGAACACATTTGTTGTGACACTGCTGTTTTTTTTTATTGACATTTGTTTTTATACCTTTTTCTTATACAGTATTAAAGATCTGAACATCAAAGTAAACGCCTAGAGAACGAATCCTGACAACCATTAACAGAATACAGAGTCTCACATTAACAAGGTGATTATTGTTATTATTATTATTATCTTTACTCTGTCACGTCTGGTAAGGTTACTTTAGTATCAGTCTTATTGGCTCTGGCATACAGTAACATGAGGTGACCAATGCCTAATACATATTCTTTATATGGGGTTTTTTTGGTATTTCGGGAGTTTTCGGGGGTTTTCGGTAAAACGTCATACCCCATTCATACTACTAACACACGCACACTGTCACACACCCCCACGCACACAGCCATTCATACAACACAAGCTTTCTTTTGATACTCATTGTGGGTGGCACATGTCAATGAATCCGGTCCACTGTCATTCGTCTGGTTGAGTCCTCTGCTGGAACAGGGAGAACACTTTGTCAACACCAAAACAAATGACTTCTTATCATAAGTGACTTAGGATATGCAGATTTGATTCCCGGCGGAGGACATTTCTATTAAAATAAAATTTAAAAAAAAGAAAACTGGCAACAGCAAAGGGGCATCCAGGAGTCATGACCTAATAATCCATCAGAGCACATCAGATCGAAATGGGAATGTCTACAGTCTAGTCGTCTACCGAACTGATGAAATGGCTTTGAACAATTTCTTGGGGGTGCAAAATAAAAATACAATACCGTTCGCTGTGAAAGCAGATGAAACCAAAAGTAGGTCGGGATAGGGAAGCTAAATAGTACCAAATAATTTTCAGTAAGTGCGTTTTTAACTTAATCAAGACCTTTTATTTTCATTGTGTATACAATTATCTTCCGACGCAATGTGCTGAAATGTTAAGTTTATATTTCGTATTGTGTATGCCGTTTTCAACGAAATATACTATTAACTAATTAAGGCTTAGTAAATATCGATAATAAGGTGTCAATGGTACGTTCACACTAGGCTGTAACCACGATCTAACCAAATGGTTACATCGCTCTCTAACTAACTGGAACCACAAATTTTTGGTTGCAGTGGGTTCCCATCGGTTAGACGATTTTTCGGGAAGACCCGATTTTTTGTTAGATAGGTGGTTAGATGGCCCCCAAAAATATGACTTGGGAGATAAAAATCTTTCGAGGTTACATCGCCGGATCAAGTTATAAACGGTTACAAAGGCATTCACACTAGTCCCCATCGGTTCCAGTGAGTTAGAGCAGAAGATAGAGGCGGAGCCGAGTTTGAAAAAAACTCCGACGTCAAAACAAAAAGCATGCCTTGCACGCACGCTGCGTGCGGTATGCAAATTGTCTGGCCCGACACATCTAACCGACTGCAAGTGATTGCAACCTTCTTTGCATGGTTGGGGTCAGTTATAGTGAGTTACATCGACGCGTGTTGTAACTTGATCAGTTACAGTGTGAATGTATTTAAGCTGGCTGACTGTCATTTTTTTTCGTTGTTCTTGCTGCGTCTACACGAAGCCACGACACACGAGACTGATTTTTCGACATGTCTTCTGACTCTGATGTTGCTGCTTCCGACCAGTCCCTGGCTGCACGTGAGCAGGATGAGCGACTGCAGGAGCCCCCATCCACCCCACCTGCCTTTGAGACTACCGCCGGTGCTGGCAAGGGCAAAGGAAAGGGGAAGGGCAAGAGAGGCAAGAAGGCAGTGGAGGGACACCTGACTGAGGACCAGAAGCAGGAGGCCATAGATTTTTTGCGGGAGAGGCCCTACCTTTATAATCGGAGTCACTCCGATTATAAAGATGCAGCCAAGCGGAACCGGGAATGGAAGGAATTCGCTGACCAGTTGGGAGTGCCCGTCGCAGTCCTCATGAGTTGGTACCGTTGCATGCGGGCCCTGCTGGGACGGGCGAAGAAGGCCAAGACGAAGAGTGGATCAGCAGATGTTCGTCTTCCGCGTGCCCAGGAGTATGTGTGGACGCACATGCAGTTCGTGGTGCCCTACATCAGTCAGATTTCATCTGACACCCTGGGCCCCAAGAAGAGGAAGCCAACTGCTGAGCCTGTGGAGCTCACCGAGTCTGAGGCTGAATTCGACCATGACCAGTCTGCTCCAAGTTTGATGGTGCCTGGACATGCTGGCATCTACAGTGCACGCCCCTCAGCCTCCACTCCAGTCTCCGCTTCTAGACGTCGCCGTGTGGGCCCTTCAACAAGAAAGGCCAGTGGGGACTCAGCAGCCGCGACCTGTTGCGGCCACTTGTGCTCCCAGCTGGACTCCATGATGCAGCACTTGGCCAAACCGGAGTTGCAGTTTTGGACCACTCTGCACTGGCGGGTTGATCACTTTACCCCAGCCCAGATGATGGACCTGCAGGAGGAGATGTGGAATGTGGTGGTGAAACATGTGAGGAGGAATGGCCAGAAGCCTGACCCCATTGCCACCACCGTCCGTGCAGACCCAACGCCTGCAACGTGGTTCCAACCCGCTGCTGGTGGATCCAGAGGTGGACTTAGTGCCTACTCGACAGCTCCTCCTCCAGCCATGGACCAGCAAGGACCATCGACGATGCCAGCACCACCTGAGAGTCTGGAGGCGTTCCTGGCAGGGAGTCTGGACAGTCAGTTGATGACTGTAGCACAACAACGACGGTCGTCACCCAGGAAGTCTGCCACACCGATTAAGGTCCCAAGGCAGCCCGCACCTTCCAACACGTTTCCGCTGACAGTACAGGATGTGGGCATCGACTTCTTGGACCTGTAGATGCATTCCTAGGTGCATCGGCCTTTTAAGGGCCACAATTGTTCCCAAGAGACTTAGTTTGGTTGCATTGCCCTACCCCACACATGCACACAGCCTAACACTGGTCTCATCCCCAGACCCAGAAGGTCAATCCTAAAAATATCCACACTTCATGTTTGTTTGTCTGTTTGTTTATTGAAATAAAATGAAACAGAATAAAAAAAAAATGATACAATTGACCTGTTTTTTTTTGGGGGGGGAAGGGGTGGTGAAGATGGGGGATTGAAATTCCAGGAAAAGGTGTTTATTTTATGTTTTGTGTGTGTGTGTGTGTGTGTGTGTGTGTGTGTGTGTGTGTGCGTGCGGGGGTGTGCTTGTGTATGTTAAGTTTATGTGTGTGTGTGTGTGTTTTTTGGATAGCCACAAAAGAGATATCACAAACACAGAGACAGAAAAATATACATTTCAATACCTCAAGATAAATTTATCAGTGAGAAACAACCGGTATTTAATTTTTGGCCACAGTTTGTGCCCTTGTATATACATTTGGTTATACCATAGTCATATAACACAACGCTGTCTTTCTGTGTGTATGTGTGTCTGTCTCACCCCCTTCTGTGTGTACGTCCGTTTGTGTCTGTATCCCCATCTTTCTCGGTGTATGTTTATGTGTATGTCTGTCTGCGTGTCTGTTTGTGTGTCTGTCTATTGGACTCTCTCTCTCTCTCTCTCTCTCTCTCACTCTCACTCTATCAATATGTCATTTGGATAAAGTGGATTAATGCAACAACCCAGGAAATAAATCTCTTTGAAAATTTTTTAGGCCCTGAAAAGGGCCAATGATCTGAAGTTGTACTCATGGCCATATCACTGTGGAGAGGAGGGAGCTGGAGACGGCGGTGCAGACTCAGCTTGGGGTGAAGCAGCAGCAGCAGGGTTGCGGTTGGGATTGGCAGCACCGGGTGGTTGGTGGACACTGGCCTTGTCCCACTGCCATGGGACAATCCCTGCAGGACTCCCGAAGAAGTCAGCCAGCGTTTCCCTTACTTTCTTCCCATCGGTGTTGGCTCGTCCTGCTCGTGGCTGTGGTTGCTCAGTCCAGATGATGTGTTCTCTCCAGGCACCAGGCAGCACATTCATGTGGGCATCCTCCCTGTCCACTGCATCCTGAGGTGGGGGAAGTCGGTCCAGCAGCAGGTTGTGGAGTGTGGTGCAACACTTCATGACTGCTCTGGCGTTTTCAGGTGTCAGCTCGCATGTGCTGAGCATCAATCGGAACCGTTGTGCCAGCAGACCAAAGGCGTTCTCCACCACCCTTCTTGCTCGTGACAGCCTGTAGTTGAAGATAAGCTCCTTGGGTGCCATGCTTTGCCTGGAGTAGGGCTTCATACAGTAGTCCTTGAGTGCGAAGGCATCATCACTGACGATGTAGTAGGGCACATCTGTAGTGTCCTGAGGGTCGTCAGTGAGAGGGCATGGAGCTGGCGGTTGATGGTGCCGTCCTGAAGGTCCTGTCGCAGGTCGGTTTCCAGGAAGATTTGGGCATCGGACATGTGGCCTAATCCCCCAAACTCCACCCATAGGAACTTGTAGTCCGCATCCACCAGGGCAAGCATGGGGATGGAAAAGTAGCCCTTGTAGTTGTGATATAGACTCCCACTGTTGCGTGGCTTCTTGATCGCAACATGCTTCCCGTCCAATGCCCCCATGGTGTGGGGCATGTTCCAGCGGGTGTAGAACTTGTCGGCGATGGTCTTCCAGTGGTCTTCAGTCCACTCCTCCGGGAACACTTCAGCATTGAAGGCCTCCGTGATGGCCCTGCACACCGCAGGTAGGAAGGTGCTGATGGTAGATACCCCAATCCTGAAGGCGTAGCACAAGGACCTGTAGTTGTCCCCAGTGGCCAGGTACCTCAGTGTCACAGCCAGCTTCAGGCCAGGTTCAATGGCTTTTCGCATTCGAGTGTCTTCCTTGCTGATGGCGGGACGAATCAGGTCCAGGACCTCGAGGAAGACTCCTGGGGTCAGTCTGGTGTAGTTCCTGAACATCCTCTCTTCAACGTTGGCCATGTTGAGGTCCAGCAGGGTGTAGTAGTGGCCCAACTCCCTCCTTCTGTCCTCAGTGAGCCAGTTGCGAACCCAGAAACGCCTCCAGGTTGGACGTCTCCTACGCCGTCCCTCCTCTCTAACGACATGATGATCGTGGTGGTGATGCAGGTCTCGGTGAAATCGAGCCAAGAACACCGGTACAGCGACGTTCATGATGACAGGTCAAGATGGAATGAAGAGACCCCCTGAAACAAGGGGGTTTTATACTTTCAAAGGGAGTTACAAGGGAGTTACAAGACCCAAGTTCAAACAGGTTGCAGCAGGTCACATCAGGCTGGTGGAGATGCACAATCTCAAGACACCCCACCTCATGGAAACCCACGGGAACCACAGAAAACAAAAGTATACCCCAATCTGTACATGACGCCTCAGCCACAGCACCCCTGTAACTTGGCTTGTAACTTGTTAAGTTAGAACGAAGTTACAACGGTAGTTAGATGCCACCAGTCTAACTTCAGCGCAAAACAAAACCCAGCCAGCGAGCGAGAACTGCTGCTCTGTCAAAAAACGCGCGGGAAAAGGGGTGGAGCCTAATAGTTAGACAGTGGTTAGACGCTTTCCGTTCACACATGCTGTATCAAAAATCTAGAGTTTGTCTCATGGTAGTTACATCCCTCAATGTAACCATTTGGTTAGATCGTGGTTACAGCCTAGTGTGAACGTACCATAACAGACGTGAGCAGATGGTAGGCAAGTTGATGTAGCCTTATGTAATAATGTTATGCAACTTACTGGGAAATATATCCTCGATTTTACAAGAAACAGCCCCTCGAAAGAAACTGGATTAATGGAATGACAGAATGAAGATCTCACAGACTACCGTACTGTTCAAGTTACATGACAATACTTAATTTACGTACCCAAAACTGAAGCCATATGACATGACTGCACAAGTCAACCAACGCCACACACATCTTCTCTCAGCGGAGAACCCCGGAAAAAAGGACATCACATTTTCTGACTTTGGCGTCGGAAGTGAACCGTTCGTCACGAGGTCACGTTAAGAGAGGAAACAAGGTGGTCAAGACATATTAGAAAAGTCTTCTTTTTTCCAGTTATCTACAATGTGAACACAGTAGCCTGATCAGAAAAAAAAGAAAGTACAAAAAATGCCAATCAAAACATTTGTAGAACTTGATCATCATCATCATCACTGCATCACCTTCACTTGGTACATTCGTATGAAAAGCTGAGAAGATATTGTTCTCTCTCTCTCTCTCTCTCTCTCTCTCTCTCTCTCTCTCTCTCTCTC
>CM060309.1:57439033-57446533 GCA_030674185.1 Monoplex corrugatus
GTCCTTTACACACACTAAAAGATCCCACGGCAGTTGAAAATCGTGAAGAGCAGGCCAGGCTGCAATGGCATAAACGTATCGGACAAAACAGGTTTATTTCCCAAGTCCCTCCCCTGAAAGCCCTATTAGTCTTCTTGGCTTTCCGAAAGAGAGAGAGGGAGAGAGAGAGACAGAGAGACAGAGAGAGAGAGAGAGAGAGAGAGAGAGAGAGAGAGAGAGAGCATGACAAAGTATGTGAAAGAGTAAGTGATAACAGAGGATAGGGAAGGGAAAGAGCATAGAAAAAGAGAGAATATTCGAACAGTGTGTGTGTGTGTGTGTGTGTGTGTGTGTGTGGTGGTCTTTGATTTAATGTCTATTCACTAAAGTGATTTTAGACAAAAAAAAAAAAAAAAAAAAAAAAAAAAAAGGGGGGGGGGGGGGGGAGTGATAGAGGAGGAGTGAAGAAGATATTTGAAAATTGTCAATTTTGAATTTGAGAAAAGATGATCCAGAAAACAACTGTTTTGAAGAGGGGAAGGTAAAACTAACAAATAATGTTACCATAATTATCGATTTAAACAAACAAACTGACAAACAAAATTAGTAAATATCCGGAAGAAATGAATAAAAAGTAAAACTAATAATTGACTAACCACAACAATGAACAAGTCAAATAACATTTTAAAGGTAATTCGCTATAGGACTTTTTGACAGGCTAACAAAAAATTCATACAGTAATGATGATGAGGCAAATATGTCAGAAACTGTATTCACAGATAGTGTTGGAATATGTCGTTTTACCCTAACGCAAGAAAGAATATGACTATGTGTTATCTTCTTTCCACACAGACACACTATGTTATTGGTATATTTGTTTTGAATGCATCAAGTTTCCATCTGTACATAAGGGACTGTATAGTTCTGCTGGCATGAAGCTGCTTAAGTATTTTGCTAACTTCAAAGTTCATGTGACATTTATCATACTTTTTCTGTTTTAATTGGAACTGCTTCCAGACGTAGTTGTCCACTAAAGTGTAATTCTCGTGCAACGAGAGAGAAAGCTGGATATTGTTTGAATCTGGTGAGTTATTAGCTCCCCGTTTGGCAGCCCTGTCAACTGTATTATTATAACTAAAAGAACTATGAGAAGGTATCCAGCAGAAAGTAATATCAGTGCCTCTTAAAGATAAATTATGAATCAAGTGACTTATTTCCAGAATCATTTCTGATCTTGTTTGTAATTTTGATAATTCAAGAGCCTGAAGTACTGATTTTGAATCAACGCAAAGAAGTATCTGAAAAATTGTCCTAGGAAGACTTATCAGAAAGTTTAAAGCCATTAATATTGCAAAGAGTTCAGCTGTAAAGATAGATTTATCAAGTCCTATGTAGAAAGATTTTTCAATTTTGAGAGCAGGTATTAAAAACGCTGAGCCTGCTTTTCTTTCAATTACTGACCCATCAGTGTAAATTTTCAAATGATCAGAATATACGTCGTTTATATGACATTTAACCTGACTTGCCAGTAAGTTTATATTGTCTCCTTTTTTTAAATTAGTGTGGTGTACGTCAAATCGTGCTCTTTGGAGTTCCCAACTGGGTACTGGCGAAAAGGAAGGTCGTATAGATACAGGATCTACGTCTAGATCAATTCCTGAGCCTTTCATGACGTCAGATGTGTATGTGTGTGTGTGTGTGTGTGTGTGTGTGTGTGTGTGTGTGTGTGTGTGTGTGTGCGAGTGTGTGCGTGCGAGTGTGTGCGCGCGTGTGTGTGCGCGGGCGCGCGCGTGTGTGTGTGTGTACGTGCGTGCGAGTGTGTATGTGTGTGTGTGTGTGTGTGTGTGTGTGTGTGTGTGTGTGTGTGTGTGTGTGTGTGTGTGTGTGTGTGTGTGTGTGTTTGTGCATTCTACTCTTCAGAAACCAATGATGTAAAGATTAAATGAGCGTAAAGGTGTGTTGTCTTTTTCTTGTAAATTGAAAACAACCAGATCAGGTGTTCGCACAGAACCAGCAGAGATTACAATATCAGAAAAATCTCTGTCCAGATCAAATGTGAGTACACGAAGACAATGAAAGAGGTAAGATGCAGTGACCAATTGCAGCTGAACAGAAGAACCATAACACACACAAACATAAAAGAAGTTATTGAAATGAACTGTGTGACAGAGAGAGAGGGGGGTAGGGAGAGAGAGAGAAAGAGAGAAGGAAAAACAGAGAGAAAGAAAGTTAGAGAGAAAGAGAAAGAGAGAGCGAGAGAGAGAGAAAGCGAGAGAGAAAGAAAGAGAGAGAGAAAGAAAGAGAGAGAAAGAGAGAGAAAAAGACACACAGAGAGAGCGAGAGAGAAAATAAGACTGAGAGAGAGAGTGAGAGAGAGAGAGAAAGAAAGAGAGAGAGAGACAGATAAAAAGAGAGACAGACAGAGAGAAAGAGATAGAAAAACAGAGACAGAGAGAGAGAGAGAGAGAGACAGACAGACAGACAGACAGACAGACAGAGACAGAGAGAAACAGAGACAGAGAGAGAACACCAGATCAAATCTGGGCATCTGTATAAATACAAAAACGAAATTATCAAACATATTAAATATGATAGAATTTATTTTTAAAAGAAATGCTAGCCCAACAGATGTTGTAAAAGAAATCATGGTTTTTAACAGAGGTCCTGTGTAGGATGTGCAGTCATGTAGATGTGCATGGTGGACAGCTGGCTGTAGCCGGACAGGCAGGATGGCACAGGGTTCATGAAGGCCTGCACACACACACACACACACACACACACACACACACACACACGTACACACACACACACACACACACACACACACACGTACACACACGTACACACACGCACACACACACACACAAAAACAACCATACACGCACACAGACACACACACGTACACACACATACACACACACACACACAAAACACCCATACACATAGACACAGACACACACACACAGACGCGCGCGCACACACACACACACACACACACACACACACACACACACACACACACAGACACACACACACACACACACGCACTCACACACACACACACCGTACGCATTGATGCAGATTTTAAGATCAATTTGAAAGGAAACTTGAAGGAATTTACTGATGTTTAATGATTAATGTGAACATGGAATCTTCTGCATACAACAGAAACTTGGTAAGCGAATATATGCTAGCCAAAAGATTTTGATCGAAAATGTAGAAAACACACGCACACATACGCACGCACACACACGCACATACACGCGCGCGACCGCACGCACATATAAATACACACATGCGCACGCGCGCCCTTTCCAACCCAAAAGAAAATTAAATACACTTGTCAATACATTCGCGCATGTAACCTAAGGATATGCCACTGGCGCTGACCACTCCGTCCAATTTATCACCAGAATGTTAAAGAAACAAATCTGAACAGAAATATAAACGGAACTAATGACACCAGTACACATGTAAAAATGGGCCTGAACTACCTAAAATTGCTTCTGTACATCATCTTCCCCTAGGGATAAAAATGCACCTAATACATATACCTACTTATCAATCCTAAGAGAAAGTACGTAAAGCTTTATAGAGCATATACAGATGAATGGACCAGAATGCAGAAAAGGGCAGGAAGAAATAACAGAAAGTTAACGAGCAAATTAATAACAAAGAGAGTGACAGAAAAGAGGAAATTTCTAGCAAAGAACTTCCAGAAGGTGGGGATACATTTCATACTGAAAGATCCCCCGGCATGGCCACGGGGACTGTATACGTATCTCTATCACTAACTCTATCTATCTATCTATCTATCTATCTATCTATCTATCTATCTATCTATCTATCTATCGATCTATCTATACATACATAATATACAAATATGTATAATTTATACACATACATATATGTATATATATATGGATATATATATATATTTATATATACACATATATATATATCTGTGTGTATGTCAGAGCGTGTGAGTCTGCCTCTATATCTGTGTGTGTGTGTGTGTGTGTGTGTGTGTGTGTGTGTGTGTGTGTGTGTGTGTGTGTGTGTGTGTGTGTGTGTGTGGTGTGTGTGTGTGTGTTGTGTGTTGCAGTGCAGACGCGTGCCCCAATGCAAGCAAATGTGAATGCGCAATTGCTAAATCCATGTTCATATGCTTGTCTGTTTATGTGTTTGTGTGTTCGTGAGTTTAAATGTGTGCATGAGCATGCGTAAGTGACTGTGTGAGTACACATGCATGCGTGCTTTTTGCGTGTATATGCTATGGTTGCGTCTGTGTCCTTGTGCTTGTGGCATCGAGCTCAGGATTGCGGCAGCGAAAGACCTACTGATTATTGGATGGATGACTACAGTTTCATCGTCAGATCGAGTTACTCACAGAGACAGTGGAGAGAGGGGGGTGCTCAAAGCGCTTGGAGCTCTGTGGAGTACCCAGGGCCCAGCCAAAGGCCGTGAGCTGTTTCTCGTTGTAGAGCAGAAAGACAGGCTGGAAGTCGTCGCAGTTCATGTCTGTGCTCACGCTGTACCAGTAATGAACACCTTGAGAGAAGACAAAGGATGTGGACATGTAATAGGGTTTGTTGTTTCATGTTGTAATCAGTTCAAGTTCATAACGCTTATAACCCAGTCGCCCAAAAGAACCATATCAGGGCTAACATCAAGTAAAAAACAACTCCAAGTTAAATTTTTAAAAAAGCAACAACAGTTAAAACTGTGCACACGATTATCCTTTCAAGTCTAGATGCATTTGAAATGTTAAATGTAAAAAATATATAGGCGAATGAACCTGCAAAGAAAAAAAAAAGAGAACAGATGATAGAAAGCCAAACTTGTAAATTTTGTGGCCAATTCAAATGTCATATATGCGTAATCTTGATTTTGAAAGAAACAAAAAGAAAGAAAAGAAAAGGAAAAAGGAGGAGAAGGTTTGAGGACATTGACCGTCAGATTTTCCTAATAGTCAGCGTGATTAAGGGGGCAGACCTACCCAGATTTGGGTACCAAGATTGTGATGTTCAGTGTTTCGGTTCTAATGAACCAATCACCATGATATGTGGCAAGAAGATACCTCAGACAGTATTCTTTGGATAACTCACAGACCCCATCAAAGATATTCAATCCAAAGAATACTGCCTAAGGTATCTTCTTGCCAAATATCATGGTGATTGGTTAATTAGAACTGAAACACTGAACATCACAATCTTTGTACCCAAATCTGGGTAGGTCTGCCCCCTTAAAGCATTTTTGAAATATTTTGAGTCACTGTGTGCAATGTTCTGAAGCAGACATCATAAAACTGCTTTTGCACATCACAGTTCCTTAGAGCCAAAAATGCATTTAACACATGCACCCAGTTATTAATCCATAAAAGAAAAGACGTAAGACTTTTAGAGCGCAAACTGGTGTATGGACCAGCAAGGCAGAAAAAGATAGGTAGAGATGACAGAAAGCAAAGGAGCAAGGCAGAAACAAAGAGAGTGACAGAAAAGAGGAACTTCCAAGCACATAATTTCCAGAAGGGTGGGGATCATTTTTATGCTGAAAGAATCTCCGGCATCTCCCTCCCTCCCATCCACCCCCCGGAAGGGTGGTGGAGATGGTAAAATACATGGAAAAGAAGCTTAAAGGACACATATCAATGCATTCGCGCGCATAATCTAAAAATATGCCCCTGGCTTTAACCCTTTCCATCCAGTTTATCATTAGGGGGTTAAAACCAACCAACCAACCAACCAACCAACCAACCAACCAAACAAACAAACAAACCTGTATACAAATGTTAACATGACTGGGGACATTACAACATATATAAAAACTGGCCTAAATTACTTTGAATTGCTTTTTTCGGATATCTCGGGGTTTGCTAGCGTGCGACTAAAGTACACGTTTGAAAGATCGAGTCACAGTCGTCTTACCAGGCCATACATCTACCCTCCCTCCAAAACGAACCGGAAGATCAATAACTCACCCATAGCGGGGAAACAGTGACCTAAAGTCCAGCCGGTGTTAACAACTCCAGACTCTGTAGATGGCGCGCGGGTGGCTCCCAGAGGGTCAGTTCCGTTCTGGATATACAGAGCAGTTCCGGTTCCGTCATGATTAAACTCTTCGGCTGTCCGTCCGCCGTTACAGATCCGGGCTGTGTCCAAGAAAATAGGTGAGATTTTTAGTTAGTTTCAAGTGCTATGAGATGGGGTGTAACCGTGGCGTGGTGTAGGTGTAGTAGTGTGGTGTGGCATGATGTGGTGTTGGGTGTATGGTGGTTTCAAGTGGCGGTGGTAGAAATAGTAGGGTGGGTTGGAGGTGGTGTGGTTTTAAAGATGCTATAACGGTGTGATCCTGCTTGGATCACACGAACACACACACGCACGCACACAGGAACACACACACACACACACACACACAATACACTCACACACACACACACACACACACACACACACACTCACACACATACACACGCACACACGCACGCACGCACACTTAGAGAAGAAAGAAACATATGTACACACATTTGGACACATACATGCGGAGACACATACACACAGAGGCACAAACAGACGCATCCAGACACAGGCACACACAAACACACACACTAAGAAGACACACACACACACACACAGCACACACACACGCACACACACCACACACACACAAAGAAGACACACACATACACACACACACATAACACACGAACACACACACACACACACACACACACACACACACACACACACACACACACACACACACACACACACACACACACCACACACAACACACACAACACACACACCTGGATCAGTGAAGTAGGCAGTCAGAGTGAAATAGTCACCATCATCCTGGAAGATTTTGCCTCGCTGCTTCATGGGCGGGTAGTTGCTGGGTAGTCCAGCTTTAGCGATCTGTAGTGTGTTTTTAAAGAAACACAGATAGCGTCAATACCTTGTTTACAAAGGAGTGAGAGAGAGAGAGAGAGAGACAGACAGACAGACAGACAGACATACAAAGACAGACAGAGACAGACAAACAGACAGACAGACAGACAGACAGAGACAGAGAGACAGGCAGACAGAGAAACAGAGAGACTCAGACTCAGACTCAAGCTCAAACTTGTTTAATTAACCCTTTGACTCCCGCACCCTATCCACCAACTGCAAAAACTTAACCCGGGAAGCTGGTGGAAAGGGTGAGGGAATCAAAGGGTGAAATTTTTGCTTTGCTGGCATGGTTGGCAATACAGGATGCTGGTGGACAATGTGCGGGAGTCAAAGGATTAATGTACATCGGCCTTAGGCCACACAGTACAAATATTTGAATGGAATGGATGAAGGGATCTGGGTTTTTGATAATTCCATATATTTTCCATATAAACACACACACACACACACGCACACACACACACACACACACACACACACACACACACACACACACACACACACACACACACACACACACACTCAAAGAGAGAGAGATACACACACACACACACACACATACACACAC
>CM060309.1:57451533-57461533 GCA_030674185.1 Monoplex corrugatus
AGATACCAAGATGTTCTCATATTTTGTTGTTTTCAAGTCATTTAATACTGCAAGTATACCTACGCTGCTTCGTGGTTGCGAATTACGTGGATGAGATAACTCGAGTTTACTTGAGAAATCGAAGTTAAATGTTTAATTTTTTTCTGAAATTATTATGCAGCACCATGATTGTGGTGGTTTATGACGAAAAAAGGGCTACGTACGTAGACTTATAATATGGTTAATTTTAAAAGGAATCATTTCTGTATATAGCCTTTCTGTTAAATGACAATGCTGAGTAATACTTAAACGCATTATACAAACTTCTTCGTGAACTGTATATTAAACAAATATACTATTCACAATGATTAGGTCAAGTTACGAAAAGGTCAATCGACACGTTTTGATTTCGCCTAGAAGGTTAAGAACACAGTCTTAGATATTTGAATAAGATCTTATGACTGAGACAGAAAAAAGTTTACTTACGTTTGAAAAACAAAGCAGAAGTGCAGCAGACCAAATAGCTGACAGCAAGGAACCTTACGAACATTGTTGATGTCTTGATTTCTGTCTTTGACAAAATATATGATATGCGGGTACACATTACACAAACACACACACACACACACACACACACACACACACACACACACACACACACACACACACACACACACACACACACACACACACACACAAACACATACACCCACAAACACACGCACACATACACACACACAGTGCACGCACTCTTTCTCCAAGGCAGCATAATTTCAAATAAACTGTAAATTGAGATACGCACTACATTATTTAAGACAGAAACAAACACAGACAACACACACTAGAGCAGAGAGGGATTTAGTGTTCTATCATCTATATCATCATCATCATCATCAGTTGCCCTGCCGCATGGCATTGGCGATCATGGACCTCCATCTGTCTCTATCTCTCGTTGCGCCCAGCATCTCCTCCACCCTCCTCGTCCCCAGCCACTCTGCAAGTCCGTCCAGTATTTTCTCCCAGGGTTTACCCGGTACTCTCCTTCCCTTCAGCTCTTCCGTTGTGACCAGGTGCTCCAAATCCCCCTTCCTCATAAAATGGCCTATAAATGTTGCCTGTCTTTTCCTAATCTTCCTTATGAGTGATCTACTTGTGTCTGCCTCCATCAAGACTGTCTCGTTTGTTTTCTTTGCTGTCCATGGAACTCTCAACATTCTTCTTAGAAACCACATCTCGGCTGCCTCAATCTTGTTCTGGCTTCGCATGCTGAATGTCCACGCCTCACATCCGTACAACAGTATTGGTTCTATATAACATTCAAGGACTCTCTTCCTGATGTTAATTGATAGGCATTTGTTGGTAAGAATGCTTGTCATCTTCTTGAATGCTGTTTTGGCCTGGCCGATTCTGCTGGCTATTTCCGATGTGCATCTGCCGTCTGATGAAATGACTGTTCCCAGGTATTTGAACTTATGAACCTGTGTCAAGGTTGTGCCATTTGCTGTTATTTTGCATGAGGGGATTTCATGTTTTTTACTGATCACCATGACTTCAGTCTTCCTGCTGTTTAGTTCCAACCCCTTATCTTTGCTTTCTATTTCTAGTATATTCACAAGATTTTGTAGGTCCCTTTCATTTTCTGCAATTAGCACGGTGTCATCTGCGTATCGAATGTTGTTTATCATTTTCCCTCCAACCTTTAATCCAGGGTCTTCCTCCAGATTTCTCATGATGTTTTCGCTATATAGTGAAAACAGATCTGGAGACAAAACACAACCCTGTCTGACTCCTCTTTTGATGTTTTGGAAAGAGTTTATATTGTTTTCTATTCTCATTGCAGCTGTTTGTTCCCAGTACATATTCCTGATTATTCGTAGATCTTTTCCATCAACATTGAGTCTCTCCAGTTGGTTGATCAATTCTTCATGTCGTACCTGATCGAAAGCCTTGGTATAGTCAACAAAGCATAAATACAAATCCTTATTCATCTCAATTGACCTCTCTATGATAGTTCTTAGGATGTATATGGCATTAATAGTTCCCTTCCCTTCCACAAATCCACACTGTTCTTCTGCTATTTCTCTTTTGATTCTATTCCTTGTCCTCATCATGATTATTCTTAACGGGATTTTTGTTACATGAATCATCAAACTGATTGTGCGATGGAGTTCGCATTCTATACCCCTGTCTTCTTTGGAAGTGCAATGAAAATTGATTTTGACATATCTTTGGGGATTTTTCCAGTGTCGTGAATTTCATTTAGGAGGACTATTATTTTTTCTATGGCAAATTCCTCCAGGGCTTCAATCATCTCTGTAGTAATGTTGTCTGGTCCTGGGGCTTTTCCTGGTTTCATCTTTTTCAATGCTGCTCTAACTTTATCTTTCATTATGGGTGGTCCTTCAAAGTTCTTTTTTATATTGTGTTCTTCGTTTCTGTCATCCTCAAAAAGTTATTTAATGTACTCTCCCCATCTGTCCAGTATTTTGTCTTTTTCCATGATAAGCGTGCCATCTTTCGATTTTAAGCAACCAGTTGATGTGCATGTATTTTTCCTGTGGACAATTTCTTCAATTCGTCTGTACATACCCTGAGGATCCATTTTGTGTCGGTCTTCTATCTCTTTGCATTTTGTGTTCAGCCAAGCTTCCTTATCATCTATATCAGGAAGATAAATTGGGGTGATTTTGAAGAGTTGGGGATGGGGATGTAAGAGATGGAGATATTTATGAAGAGTTTATGAAGAGTTGTTTCTCCACTTGGAAATCACGCACACAACAAGGAATGGGAGAGAGACGAGCAGAAAATGCACTAACCACACTAGACAAGGATTCTCAAAGGTAGTCCACACATGGAATGATAAATACAGCACATTTATTGAATTGATCAACTTCAACGTAAAACATAATTCACCGTTCTTACTGGCCTAAGTTCCAATGGCCCTAAATCCTAAAATGCGCCACGAATTTTCACTAGCTTACATGTTACTAGCTCTCTGAACATTTCTATCTGTCCAACTCTATTCTTTCTGTTTCCTGAAAAGTAAAACATGCTTCTAACTTCTAACCTTAACTTTAACACCTAACAAAAGTACGAAATGAAACGTGGATCACATACCTGTGAGGTTGCTTGGAATCTGGTTCTCCTGCTAGACTACAACAACAAGAAGACTACTTGCTTTTATAGAAGGGGGAATCAGATAAGGACGATTTCTTTCCCTGACCATCAATGTGTCAGCTGTCATTAGCTGTCCACATCCATAAAGCCTGATTTGAAAAAATGGAGTGACTGGACTTGTAATCGTGGCATGGTGGCTGAAGCTAATGTTACTCTTGGTCATTTAATATGCCGTCATCAGAAGTCAAATTTGAACGGTGATTTTTACTGCCCTTAGAAACTGTCCAACTTCCCCAAAGTGGACAATAATGGACAACTGGCAGCTGGCGTTATTTCCTTTGCTACTGGCTTCTGGTCAGTGGTGTGGTCACTTCACAGGTCTATAGTACTGATCCATCAATTCTATCTCATTGCATCTGTCGCCCTAAGGAATTCCTGAGATATTACTGGCAATGGCAGAGTGAGAGTGGAGAATCATAATTAATATTAAT
The DNA here is from genome assembly GCA_030674185.1 of Monoplex corrugatus. Taxonomy (NCBI): domain Eukaryota; kingdom Metazoa; phylum Mollusca; class Gastropoda; order Littorinimorpha; family Ranellidae; genus Monoplex; species Monoplex corrugatus. Next base: position 57,455,121 of record CM060309.1, read on the forward strand.
GGAGGGTGGTATATGATCACGTAAACAGTTTTCTGGCATGGTCATTTCAAATTTTTTTGTTTTGTTTTTTCCTGTTTGTGTATATCTTTCGTTTATAGCTGTATTCCTTCTTAAAAGTGTTCCTTTCCTACATATAGGTTTGCGTAACTTGTGAATAATTCAAAAATGATTGTTGTCAGTTTTAGTGGATTACACTCTACAATCTGATTCAATCATTAGATCATCTATCCAGATTCCCTCTTTTCTGTTGCTACAAGCGTAAAATCAAAATTTCAACACCAAATCGAAATGACTTAGTTATATTACTTAAGACAGAGTAGCTTGTGTATATCGTCGTGTCATCGTTCAGAAGTTCACATGATTCGAGTAAGATCATTCACATACATGGCGAATAGAAAAGATTCCAGCGTTGAGCCTATGGGAATGTCACTCTTAATGAGCAGTGTATCTTAGGTAAAAAAGAAAAGATCTGTGTATATAAAGTGCTGCCTGTCGTTAAAACACTATGAAATGGAATTCAGTCTATCGACTCGTGCGCCATAAAAGTTGCTTGTTTTTTTGTTTTTTCATAATACTATATATCGATCAAATCAAATGCTTTTGTAAAGTCAAAGAAGAGGATAAACAAATTTGTTTTCTATATATGTGGTTAACGAGATTATTGTCAATTAAGTCAGCGCTAACAGACAAAATAAAAGAGAAACAGACAGAGTGGCACAGAGACGACATAATAGAACAGTCACAGACTACATAAACAGATATAGTGAAAGAGACTCTGCAGAGACAGACAGACGCTCCGAAACAAACATACTACATTGTAAAACACTGAAACAGAGACAAGCATAATGGAATCCGAAATCGCCAGACAGACAGAAGATATAAAAGTGAAAAGATACACGGTCAGAAACAGTTTCAGTTTCAGTTTCAGTTTCTCAAGATAACGTCTCTGCGCTTGGAACGAATTCCATATGCACTAATGTCATAGGTGCTATGTGTATGGTGATCATGGCACAAGCCTTATTAAGTCTGTAACATAAACTTATGAGCTGGACAGATCCTGAGGCCGTTCTCAGACTATGTTCTACTTATTCTATATTTTGTACTGGTATTTTATCAATCTAACACTGGAATAATCATGGTTACATGTAAATGACATGTGTATCTGCGTATCATACCTTAAAAAAAGAAACATATATATGAGGTAAATGAATAAATAATTAAAGGTCTGAATCACAACACAATTCAGTCAGAAATAGAGAATACAGACAGACTACATGGAAGCTAAACTCACAGTTCGGAACACAGGACAGGACAGGAATCCCTGATCCACTCACAGAAGCAAGGAAAGCGAAGAGGGAAATGTCAGTGACTTCTTTTGTATGCTTGCTTTATCAGCATCTGTTCGGCCCTGGAAGTTACGAAACCTTTGTAGGTTTGACGAGATGACCCGGACTGTCATTTTGAAGAGATAAAGGGAGCAAACAGTTTTTGCCCCAGACTTCAAACTTGAGATATCTTTCTTTTTTTTTGTTCTAAATGTATGAGCTAATCTGAGATATAGAGAGACAGAGACAGAGTTCAGTTCGTGTTGTTTAATAGTTCTGCCAATAACTTTGAAAAAAAATGAAGAGAGAGAGAGAGAGAGAGAGAGAGAGAGAGAGAGAGAGAGAGAGAGAGAGAGAGAGTTCAAACTTCAAAACATTTTATTACTCAAGGATCGTAGCCTTAAGTCCCACTGGATCCTGTCTTACATCTGTTCCTTGCTACATTACACATACAGCATAAACCTACAGATATCAAAACGAAATGCATACTTTAGAAACTAAACAAAACAAGAATCAATTGTAAAAACGTAAATTGCAAAAAGAAAAAGAAAGAAAGAAAGAAAGGAAGAAAGTTCACATTCAGGTTCATATTGCTTATAGCCCAGCGGACTACTAGAGCCATATCAGGGCTAATACCAAACTGAAAACACCACCACCTCCCACCACCCCAAATCTAGTTAAGAAAATGAGTTAAAACTCAAGCTGACATTTTTCAAGTCTAAACTGCAGTTGAAAATTTTTTACCATACGTGTAATCATATCAGATTAAAAAATATTGATCTCTTGTGAGACATTAAATGACTATTTCAAGTTTGTCACGGGGAGGAATTATGTAGGCCATGAACTGTACAATAATATATGCTCAGCCCTTATCACAAGAGGCCCTCGAAGGGGCATGTTCCACAATTTTTTTTCAGGGCAGTCTTTCATTCGTTTTATCGGATTTTATCAAGAATCGTGCAAATGCAACACGCGGAAATGTTGAATCGTGCAAATAACACGTCCCCGTATCTTTAATTTCACCGAACTTTGTCTCCACACTTTCTGAGACAAAATTTAATTCTGTGCTAGAAATTGCCTCTTTTCTGTCAATCTCTTCGTTTCTACCTTGTTCCTTTGCTTTCTGTCATCTCTTCCTATTATTTCCTGCCTTGCTGGTCCATTCACCTGTATGTGTTCGATAAAGTCTTACATACGTATCGAACCTGGGATATCTCGAACCTGGGACGCGTCGAACCTGGGACGTATCGAGATGTCTCCCAGAAATTAATATAGTTAAGTTCAATTCATTTCAATTTTTCTTTGCACATGACTTTCTTTTTGTAACCTAATTTGTTTCACCATCTCTGTTTCGAATTTGATCTCACCATTTTGTTTGTGGGTTATTAGGAAGACATTCAGTATTTTTTTTCTTGTGTAGATTTAAGTTTGCAATGAGTTTAACATGTACCCAATTGTCAATCCTAAAAGAAAGTGTGTAACACTTTATCGAACACATACAGGTGAATGAACCAGCAAGGTAGAAAACGATAGGAAGAAATGACAGAAAGCAAAGGAATTAGGCAGAAACAAAAAGAGTGACAGAAAAGAGGAAATGTCTTGTACAGAATTTCTGGAAGGTGGGGATACTATTTATATTGAAAGAGCCCCCGGCATCCCCACGGGTACAAACACACACACACACACACACACACACACACACACTCATACACACACACACACACACACACACACACACACACACACAAACACACACACACTAATACTTAGGCACACACGCGCATTCGCGCGAGTATACACACACAGACCACACATACAGCACTGCGCTTCCCTCTTGTTACCAACCAACGGGTGGTCAAGTGTCAAGTGTGAATGATACGTTTCGGAAACAGCAAGAACAGTTTTTGACTACTAAACCGCTGATACAATATATTTGAAATGGTACCCTACATAAACAGTGACATACGGAACCCTCACTGACAAAAAGGTTACACATGGCAATCTGGTGGTGGTGGTGAGACGTACAAATATGTATAGTGACTTATAGACACAGTGACATATACAGTCTTCATTGAAACGAAAAGTTGACATACAGACACGGTGACATAAAATTCTCACCGTAATGGAAAGGCGACATACAGACTCGGTGACATACAGGCAACATTTATAGGTTATTTTATGAGGAAAGGGGAATTGGAGCACCGGAGTGACCGGCAAGGTAGAAAATGATAGGAAGAAATGACAGAAAGCAAAAGAGGAAGGCAGTCACGAAGAGAGCGACAGAAAAGAGAAAATTTGTAGCACAGAATTTCCATAAGGTATGGATGCTATTTATACTGAAAGAGCCCCTGGCATCCCACGGCGGACGGTGACAGAAAAGAGAAAGTTTTTAGCACAGAACTTCCAGAAGATGGGGATACTATTTATACTGAAAGAGCCACCGGCATCATCACGAGGTGTGATAGCTGTTCGAAACGCATCCTGTTGTCAACTGAAGGGAAACATGGACAAAACAAATCAAAACAAAAGACCTCAAGCGAACAGGACGTTTTATTGTTCAACTCAGTTGTTGTTGTTGATTATTTTTCGGTTATGGACATAACTGGACATAAACAACCATTGAGACGACAAACAAGGGTGACGAGATTAGCCGCATGGTTGTGGAGGGGGTTTACTTCCTCCGTTTCGTCGTGGCCAAATGTGGGAGAATTGTTTTTCTTACTACATGTTGAGAAAACGCATATGGTCAATACCTACTTTTTACTGGGAAAAGACTATATGTTTATGTTATTTTGACAAGCTTGGGCAGAATCTGGTACGGTCAGCCGCACGGGAGCCTGTGAATTCATGCAAGCGGTAAAACATAGATCCTATCACCAGCCAACCTTTTTCAAGACACACGGGATCTTTCCATCTCACGTTAACAGTTTTCAATCGTGCAATACGAGACCCATGAGCATTTCAGTTTCCTCGTGTGTTTTCAAAATATAAAAATGTACGTGATCTTTTTGCCACAATCAAGAGTTGTTGTTTTTTCAGTCGTGGAATACGAGACCCATGTGCACTTCAGTTCCTCGTGTTTAGTGTTGTTTCCCGCCTGTTCTTGGTCTTGCTTCATGGCTAGCATGCTGCATGCATTGAAAACACGAATACCTGGTGTCAGAGAATTTGTTGTGACAATGCTCCCCCTCACCCCCCCCCCAAAAAAAAACAAACAACCATACTTTTTTTACACCAGCGTTTTGAGTTTTCTTTGATGAGTGTGTGCGCACTGTTTTGCGGAGCTTTTACCTTTAAATCATTTGCTTCGTCCACATTTTTACCAAAATTTGTTAAAGGTCCAAAAATAAGGAGCTGAAAATATACTGGTCTGGTCTTTCACACACAGACACACTGTAGACGCGCAGGCAGGCGCGCCGCGCGCGCGTGCACACACACACACACAGATACACACACACACAATATATATATATATATATATATACATATACACATACATGTATATACATACATACATATGTATATGTATACATATATACATATGTGTGTATATGCGTGTGTGTGTGTAGACAGATAATTAAATATATATATATACATACACATACATATATTATCACCAGGTGCCTTGCCGCAAGGCGTTGGCGATCATGGATTTCTGTCTGTCTCTATCTCTTGTTGCCTCAAGCATCTCTTCCACCCTCTCTGTCTTCAGCCACCCTGCAAGTCCGTCTAGCATCCTCTCCCTGGGTCTACCCGGTGCTCTCTTTCCCTCCAGCCTTCCCGTTGTGACCAGATGCTCCAATTCCCCTTTCCTCATAAAATGGCCTATAAATGTTGCCTGTCTCTTCCCTATCTTCTTTATGAATGATCTTCCTCAATCCTGCACGGGCTTTGCTTGTTGACTGTCCACGCCTCACAACCGTATAACAGTTTTGGTTCTATTATCATTCAAGAACTCTCTTCCTGATGTTAATTGATAGGCATTTGTTGGTAAGAATGCTTTTCATCTTCTTGAATGCTGTTTTGGCCTGGCCGACTCTGCCGGCCATTTCTGATGTGTATCCGCCGTCTGGCGAAATGATCGTTCCCAGGTATTTAAACTTATCAACCTGTCTCAAGGTTGTAAAGTTTGCTGTCATCCTGCATGAGGGGATCTCATGTTTTTTTTACTGATCACCATGACTTAAGTCTTCACGCTGTTTAGTTCCAATCCCCCTTACCTTTGTTTTCTATTTCTAGTATATTCACAAAGTTTTGTAGGTCCGTTTCATTTTTTGCAATTAGCACGGTGTCATCTGCGCATCGAATGTTGTTTATTATTTTTCCTCCAGGGTCTTCCTCTAGGTTTCTCGTGATGTTTTCGCTGTAAAGTGAAAACAGATCTGGTGACAAAACACTTCCCTGTCTGACTCCTCTTTTGATGTTTTGGAAAGAGCTTATATCGTTTTCTATTTTCATTGCAGCCGTTTGTTCCCAATACATATTTCAGATTATTTGTAGATCTTTTCCATCACTATTGTGTCTTTCGAATTGGTTGACAAATTCTTCATGTCTTGCCCGATCGAAAGCCTTGGTATAATCAACAAAGCATAAATATAAATCCTTATTCATCTCGACTGACATCTCTATGATAGTTCTTAGGACGCACATGGCATTAACTAGTTCCTTTCCCTTCTACAAATCCACACTGTTCATCTGCCATTTCTCCCCTGATTCCATTCCTTGTCCTCATCATGAGTACTCCTAAACGGATTTCCGTTACATGACTCGTCAAACCGACTGTGCGATGGAGTTCGCATTCTGTAGGCCCTGTCTTGTTTGGAAGTGCAATGAAAATTGATTTTGACATATCTTTGGGGATTTTTCGTGTGTCGTAAATTTCACTTAGAAGTACTGTTATTTTTTCAATACCAAATTCCTCCAGGGCTTCAATCATCTCTGTAGTAATGTTGTCTGGTGCTGGGGCTTTTCCTGGTTTCATCTTTTTCAATACTGCTCTAACTACATCTTTCATTATGGGTGGTCTTTCAAAGTTCTTTCTTATAATGTGTTCTTCGTTTCTGTCATCTTCAAAAAGGTCTTTAATGT
>CM060309.1:57466533-57479033 GCA_030674185.1 Monoplex corrugatus
CAAAAAAAAAATGCACGAATACATTAACATCAACAATGCAGTACAGACTTTTCTTATTTGAAATGTTTGTACAATAAATAATATATCGCTTCATGATTCTTTCATTTGTTAATGACATTATTATTGAGATAAGTTTTTACAAATATTTGTGTAAAACACTTTGGTGGAATCAATTATTCTGATTTCTTTCAACACGAGACAAAAGTAAACTTTGTCCTCTGTTTTCTTTTCGCACACTGGACGGAGCAGCAGGGAAGTTTCAGTCTTTTTCTCCCAAGTTTTGTATCTGGTGTTTGTTTGTTTGTGATCTTACGCTTGACAACGGCCAGTTGGCCGAAAATTTGCGCCTGTCTCGTCCTGTTGTATTAAATACGCATTCTTATTTTTTTTTCGCGTTTATTTTTCTGCTTCCTTTTTGTCCTCTATTGTTTCTCGACATAATGGACAAAGCATGTTACGAAAAGATGTTTATCTATAACGATGATAATGACCAATCATCATCATCATCAAGCGCCTTGCCACATGGCGTTGGCAATCATGGACTTCCATCTGTCTCTATCTCTTGTTGCCTCAAACATCTCTTCCACCCTCTCTGTCCTCAGCCACTCTGCAAGTCCGTCTAGTATCTTCTCCCTGGGTCCAACTGGTGCTCTCTTCCCCTCCAGCTTTCCTGTTGTGACCAGGTGCTCCAATTCCCCCTCCTCATAAAATGGCCTATAAATGTTGCCTGTCTTTTCCTAATCTTCCTTATGAATGATCTTCTTGTGTCTGCCTCCATAAGACAGTCTCGTTTGTTTTCTTTGCTGTCCATGGAACTCTCAACATTCTTCTTAGAAACCATATCTCGGCTGCCTCAATCTTGTTCTGGCTTTGCTTGTTGACTGTCCACGCCTCACAACTGTATAACAGTATCGGTTCTATATAACATTCAAGAACTCTCTTCCTGATGTTAATTGATAGGCATTTGTTGGTAAGAATGCTTTTCATCTTCTTGAATTCTGTTTTGGCTTGGCCGATTCTGCAGGCTATTTCTGATGTGCATCTGCCGTCAGGTGATATGATCGTTCCCAGGTATTTAAACTTATCAACCCGTCTCAAGTTTGTGCAGTTTGCTGTCATCCTGCATGAGGGCATCTCATATTTTTTACTGATCACCATGACTTCAGTCTTCCCGCTGTTTAGCTCCAACTCCTTACCTTTGCTTTCTATTTCTAGTATATTCACAAGGTTTTGTAGGTCCCTTTCATTTTCTGCAACCAGCACGGTGTCATCTGCGTATTGAATGTTGTTCATCAAAATTCCTCCAACCTTTAATGCAGGGTCTTCCTCTAGGTTTCTCATGTTTTCGCTGTAAAGTGAAAACAGATCTGGTGACAAAACACAACCCTGTCTGACTCATCTTTTTATGTTTTGGAAATAGCTTACATAATCTTCTATTCTCATTGCAGCTGTTTGTTCCCAATACATATTTCTGATTATTCGTAGATCTTTTCCATCAATATTGAGTCTTTCTAGTTGGTTGATCAATTTTTCATGTCTTACCCGATCGAAGGCCTTGGTATAATCAACAAAGCATGAATATAAATCCTTATTCATCTCGATTAACCTCTCTATGATAGTTCTTAGGATGTATATCGCTTTAGTAGTTCCTTTTCCTTCTACAAATCTACATGTATACTGTTCGTCTGCTATTTTTCTTTTGATTCTATTTCTTGTCCTCATCATGATTATTCTTGATAGATCTTTGTTACATGACTCATCAAAGTAACTGTGCGATGGAGTTCGCATTCTATAGTCCCTGTCTTCTTTGGAAGAGCAATGAAAATTGATTTTGACATATCTTTGGGGATTTTTCCAGTGTTGCAAATTTCATTTAGGAAGACTGTTATTTTTTCAAAACCAATTAATTCCTCCATGGCTTCAATCATCTCTGTAGTAATGTTGTCTGGTCCTGGGGCCCTTCCTGGTTTCATATTTTTAAGTGCTGCTCAAACTACATCTTTCATTATGGATGGTCCTTCAAAGTTCTTTCTTGTAATGTGTTCTTCGTTTCTGTCATCTTCAGTAAGGTCTTTAATGTACAATTTCTTCAATTCGTCTGTACATACCCTGAGGATCCGTTTTGTGTCGGTCTTCTTTTTCTTTGCATTTTGTTTTCAGCCAAGGTTCCTTAGCTTCATTGCACCTATTCCCGATTTCTTTATTTATCTTCCTGAATATCTCCTGATATCCCAAATGTTACTTTCGTTATGATACGTTTTTGCATATTGTTATATGATCTATACAAATCAAATCTATTGCTTTCCTGAACATGAAAATTCTATTTTTGCCATGTACAATCAGTTGATCCTTCATGAAATATGTAAGTAAACAAGCTGATATCTCCTACATCCTGGTTCATCCACACAACGCCAAACCACATTCATATATAATGGCTACCTGGCTAAACTTGTCTCTCAGTGAAAAGGCTACTTACTGCGTAGCTTTCGTCGGCGATCCGGCCGACTCCTTCAGCGCAACTGCTGGGTTGAGGACTGGCTTCAGTGCGCACCACCGTGAGCGAACTCACAACAGTGCGACTGAATAAGTGAAGAGTCAGGATGGCAGGTTGTGTCGGCCCCGGTCACGGTTGAGGGTGGGGTTCCTTGCGGCGATGTAGACTGTTTCCTTTACTCCCCATACAATTTCATTCTCACACCAATACACAGATCAGAAACATTTCCCCACACCCATTTACAATGTTTTCATCAGAGTTTCTAATTCCATTCAAGAATCCTCTTCAACGCAAGTGATCAACAATAAAAATATCATCCTGAAAGTCACGAGACAGATCAGAAGTGCGAATATCTAGGTCACCATTTGAAACTATATAAACAACATCACTGTCAAGCAAACAATCACATCAAAACCATTCCCCCAATATAGCAATTCTATACTCAAAATCAGAATGCCTATAGTATGGTGACCCTTTAGGCTGTATAAAACAACAAGCATAGGTCAAGTGTTTCAATGTTCCAAATAAAGATCTATCAATAAGAAATGAACAAAAATTATCAGACACAGTCTCTAACAATTTGACCTAAGAAAAATCTCTTTCTTTACAAGACAAACAAGGCCGTCAGGAACATCTACCATAGCCGTGTAGTAGTAAGAAACTCTGGGGAGAGTCGGACAGCAGAACTCCCGTCAAGCAAGTGTTTCGACCCTTAACCCTTTGACTCCCGCACTCTGTCCACCAGCATCCTGCTTTATTGACCGTGCTAGCAAAGCAAAAATAGTAACCCTTTGATTCCCTCACCCTATACACCAGCTTCCTGCAGGAAGCTTGTGGATAGGCTGAGAGAGTTAAAGGGTTAAGTTTTTGCAGTTGGTGAATAGTGTACGGGAGTCAAAGGGTTAACCCCTGACACTCTATGTGGATCGAGCCTCATCCAGGTCAAGACTCTTGGATGCCCCTCTGTTGTCGCCAATTTTTTTAAGGCGGGTTTGCAAAAACTGTCGTATCCATTAAAAACAGGCGATTAAAAGTCTTCTACAAAACTTCAATTACGAGCACGAAATTAAACGACCAAATAAACGAAACAAATTTTCTATCTGACAGTTTTGAAATTAGTCCATTGACATTCGAATATAAAAATTCAGAAGGGTTTAGATTCATAACTCGGTTAATATTATCTGAACAATTCTCATTAGCGGATGGAAACGAACAATACAATAAATCTTCACACATCTCCAAATGTTTAGGCATGTATTCAATTCACCTGTATAAAATTATCATTTTCAGTGTGCCCGGTCGGTGAACATGGCGACCAAAAATACTGCACTGTTTTCTACAATACAGCCCTCACACTCCGACAGAGAGAGAAAGAGAGAGAGAGAGAGAGAGAGAGAGAGAGAGAGAGAGAGAGAGAGAGAGAGAGCAGAGACAGAGACGAGAGACAGAGAGACGAGAGAGACAGAGACAGAGACAGAGACAGAGAGACAGAGAGAGACAGCGAGAGACAGAGATAGAGACAGAGACAGAGAGACACAGAGAGACACAGGGAGGGAGAGAGAGAAAGAGAGACAGAGACGGAGAGAGAGAGATAAGACAGAGAGATAGATAGATAGAGAGACAACACAGAGAGAGAGAGAGAGAGAGAGAGAGAGAGAGAGAGAGAGAGAAGAGAGAGGAAACATATGACAAATGTTAGCAGCAACAAGCTGATAATAATAAGATATATGACTTGGCAGTGAGTGGAAAAAGGGTGATGAATGGGGGGGAAGAAAACTCCATGTACGGACATAATTATGCAGACATGCGTTATTTTTTTAAAATTTCAGTTGCACGCAGACCTCAAGAAGTGCTTCGCACATTCTTCTACGTTTGTCCTGTTTTTCATATCAAAATGGCAATGTGAATTCAGCATTACTCATTGGATATCTTTTATCTACAGTATGGGCATGTGTGCATGTATACACGCACGCATACATACATACATACATACATACATACATACATACATACATGCATACATACATACATACATACGTACATACATACATACGTACATACATACATACATACATACATACATACATACATATATACATAGATACATAGATACATAATACATACATACATGCATACATACATGCATGCATACATACATAATAATTATAATAATAATAATAATAATTACAATATTTATATAGCGCAAAATCTTGATAAAATCAAATCTAAGCGCTGAAGCAGACACACACGCAAGCACGCACGCACGCACGCACGCACGCACACACACGCACGCACACACACACACACACACATACACACACACACACACACACACATGGCTATAAATGGGGAGAAAGAATAAAAGCAATAAAAGCAAGAATAAAAGCAATGGAAAATTATAGAGAGCATAGCATATACAATTATATATTATAACCATGTGATTCCCTCCGAGCGGAGACAGGCTGCAGAGGGGGGGGGGGGGGGGGGGTGGAGTGAAGTTAGGATTTTATGCGGAGGAGAAAAGGTGAGTTTTGAGAGCGGACTTGAAGGAGACAAAAGTAGGTTGCTGACGGACTGAGAGAGGAAGTTTGTTCCAGGAGAGTGGACCAGAAACAGAGAAGGCTCGTGGACCATAGGTATTGAGCTTAGTGCGTGGAAAGCGAAAAGTCAGAGGATCGGAGGCAGAGCGGAGGGTACGTGAGGGAACATAGATCTCAAGTAGGCTTGACAGGTAATCGGGGGCTGCGTTATTGAGGCTTTTGTAGCACATGGTGTCTAGTTTGTACTGTATGCGCTTTGATACAGGGAGCCAGTGAAGTTGTGCCAGGAGAGGAGATATGTGGTCAGCTTTTTTCTTTTTGAGTACAAGGTATACAGCATTGTTTTGAATGCGCTGTAGGATGTGAATGGTGGAGGCAGGAAGACCAGACAGGAGTGAATTGCAATAGTCAATGCGAGACATTATGAAGGAGAGAACGAGTTTTGCAGTTGTTTCGACAGAGAGATACTTCCTGATCAGGCTTATATGATGGAGATGATAGTAGCAGGATCTGGCAGTTTGAGAAACAAAGTTGTTCATGGAGAGGGTAGAGCCAATGCAGACACCAAGGTTTTTAGCTGAATCAGAAATTGGGACTGATGTGTTACATAATGGGAGAGAAAGAGGAGGCAGCTGAGAAAGTTTCTGACGGGTGCCAATGAGGATAGCTTCTGTTTTGTCGTCATTAAGCTGAAGTCTATTGTGTGTCATCCAGTTCTTAATGTCCGAGTAACACTCAGTGGTGCGAGTCAACAGGCGCTGTATATTATCAGGTGAGTCACTGTCTTGAAGTTGGGTGTCATCAGCATAGAAATTGTGTTTTATAGAGTGGGAGTTGATGATGGTGGACAGGGGGGAGGTGTAAAGAGTGAAAAGAACAGGGCCAAGGACAGATCCTTGTGGAACACCACAGGTCAGGTATGCAGGTTGAGACTAAGTGCCATTGATGAGAACGGTTTGTTTTCTGTTGGATAGGTATGAAGTGAACCAAGACAGAGCAATGTCAGAGATGCCAAAAGTATGATGAAGTCTAGAAAGGAGAATACCATGATCAATGGTATCAAAGGCTGCAGACAGATCAAGGAGTGTGAGGAGAGAGACTTTGCCAGTATCAGTTGCAAGGAGGAGATTGTTGAGAATGTGCAGTAGGGCAGTTTCAGTGCTATGGCACTGGCGGTAGGCTGACTGGAAAGGATTGAGGAGATTGTTGGCAGACAGGTGAGAGTTCAGCTGGTTGAGGACGACTTTTTCAAGGAGTTTTGACAAGAAAGAGAGATTAGAGATAGGCCGGTAATTTTTCAGTTCATTTGGGTCTAAATTGTGTTTCTTGAGGAGAGGGTGAACAATAGCAGACTTGAAAGAATCTGGGACAGTTCCAGTTTGAAGAGAAGTGTTGATGATGTCAGTGATGAATGGGAGGAGAGTAGGGAGACAGTCGGCGTAGAGAGAACCTGGAAGAGGATCCAGTTCGCAGGTTTTGAACGACATGGATCTGATTGTGTTGAGAATTTCTTCTTGTGAGACTGGGGTAAAAGTAGTAAGAGGTGTGCCAGAGAAGGAAGGGTCAGGTGGGCATGGTTGACAGGGTGTCCTGTCAAGCCTGTCACGAAGAGTTTGTATTTTGGTGGTGAAATAGTTGGAGAATACAGATGGGAGTTCTTCGTTTGTATGTTTTGTTGGGAGAGGTAAATCTTTTCGTGTGCCAAGGAGATGATTCATGGTTGTAAAGAGTTCTTTTGAAGAAGAGGCATTCAGGATTTTGGTTTGGAAATAGCTTGTTTTTGCTGCTGCAATGAGGGTGGATACTTTTGTTTTAGAGGCTTGGAAAAGTTGCCTGTGTACAGTGAGTTTGGATTTGCGCCAGCGGCGCTCTGCTCTGCTACTACATACATACATACATACACACTACATACGTACATACATACATACATACATACATACATACATACATGCATACATACATACAAGCATGCATTCATACATACAAGCATACATACATACATACATACTACATACATACGTACATACATACATACATACATCCATACATCCATACATCCATACATCCATCCATACACATGAATGTATGCATACATCCACACACACACACATACATACATACATACATACATACGTATACTACATACATGCATACATACATACATACATACATACATACATACATACATACATACATACATACATACATACATACATACATATTGTACTAAAATGCCTTCCAACGTCGCATCTGGTATGAAAGCTTTAAATATCCGATCATGGAGCCTCCCGCCGAGACGAACATCCGGTTAAAAAGATGCGTCATCTGTGAGATAATCAGTTGGTTTTCATACTGAGCAGAGAATGCAGGTTGAAAAATTTCAAATTTGAACCATTTGTTTATAGATTACCGAATGTTAGACTAGAAGAACGTTCAGAAGGTAATTTGTGATATCTTGATGCATAGAGCAAAAAGAAGAATAGAAAACAATTTACAAACATATTTACATAACGATAAAAGTATGAATATATAATATGCTTTTCTTCTATGTTCATTTTTATATAGTAATGTATCTAAGGGGATTAAAAGGGGAAAAATGAAGTACTTATCAAATCAATGAGGAGCACGACAGTCTGTAACCGTTTGAGACACACACATACACGTTCGCACGCGCTCGCGCGCACACACACATATATGACAGACCTTTTGCAGCGACTTAATTTCTTTAATAGACTGCACACACACACACACACACACACACACACACACACACACATACACACACACACACACACACACACACACACACACACACACACACACACACACACACATACACACACACACACACACACACACACACACTACACACACACACACACACACACATACACACACACACACACAGACACACACACACATACACATATATGTACACAGACATTTTGCAACGACCTAACTTATTCATTAGACCGCACACACATACGGACACACACCCACTCAGATACATACACGCACACATACGCATGCGCGCACAGACACATACACACACATTTTGTAGCAACTTAATTTCTTTGTTTGACTGCACACACATACACACACACACGCGCGCGCACACACACACGCGCGCGCGCACGCACACATACACACACACATTTTGCAGCAACTTAATTTCTTTATTAGACTGCATATACACACATACACACACACGCGCACACACACACAACACACACACACACCACACACACACACACACACACACACACATACTCACGCACGGACACACCCGCACGCACGCACTCACACACACACACACACCACTCACTCACACACACACACACACACCACACACACACACACACACACACACACACACACACACACACACACACACACACACACACACACGAACACACGAACACACACACACACACTCACACGCACACACACACACATATATATATGTATATATGCATACATATGTATATATATATATATATATATATATATATGTAGATAAGCCAAAGAAACAAGATAACAAACTAGAGTTTTCAGCCCAGTACTTCGGCCAGTGGCCTTCCTCAGGGGACTGTTTATTCAGGAATGAACACACACACACACACACACACACACACACACACACACACACACACACACACACACACACACAACAACACAAAGTAGACTTGATCTCTAATTAATACATCTCTTTGAAGACGCTTGTCCTTTCAGTCGCTGACTAGTATGTGTCTGTACATCCAATGATTTTCTTTATTTCAAGACATGTATGTATGGTGTCCTTTTGGACGTTTTGATCTACCACTCTTGGTGTCGTGGTTGCAACACTGACATATACAAACTTTTCAATGAAGTTTATTCTCTGAAATTAAGTACAGAAACATACCAGATCATAATTTAGAATTACGTATAAATACGTACATAAGTGCATAGATGGATATATATATATATATAATATTATATATATATATATATATTATATATATATAATTATATATATATATATATATGTATACATACATACATACATACATAGATAATAGATGGATAGATAAACATATATATACATAGATACATACAAACATACATACATACATACACACACATATAGATACATACATACATAGATACATACAAACATACATACACACATACATACATACATGCATACATATATATATATACGTACGTAAGTACGTTCATACATAGATAGATACATAGATAGATACATACATACATACATATGTACATACGTATGTACATACATACTTACATACATACATACATGCATACATACATACATACATACATACATGCATACATACATACGTACATGCATGCATACATACATACATACATGTCAAGGAATTATATTTCTTTGCTTTAGGTTAGCCTACATAGCCATATACACACGACAGAGCATATGGTGTACAAACATAACTGATAGCAAAACTTGCCCAAGTACATATCTACCAAAACATCGAACATTGGTATTACGGAACCTTGTGACTGTTGAAGTGTTTTGCATTCTCTCAGTCTTGCTTTAGTGGTAAGCCTGCAAATTTCCAGACTTGAACTGAAAATACGTCTAGATTCAATGTAAAATGGCGCAGATAATTATGTTGTTTACGTCATAGTCCATAACGACATACATTCGCAGTAAGATATGAACTTTGATCGATATTTTACTGAATAATTCAAAAGCCAACTGGAAAGCAGTGAAAAAGATGGGATAGAGTCTGCGTATTTCAGAGCTGGCATTCGTTATAGAGCTTTGATCATCCACTGGCATGGAAAAAGTTAGCGTTCGACGATATTGTTCAGAGTACCTGCTAACACACGTCATGTTGTCCAGTGATTACTTGGGATGTGTTTGTCGTTACAACATTTTCGCCTATCTGCTGTGCTTCTTTGGAGGCTGTACTGACATTTTGATATACTCCCGTTGTATTCGTAGTTATTTTCCTACTTTACAGTGAACTGACGACGTCAATCATGACGGATGTGTAGAAAAGATAGTCAGACAGCGGACGTTCGTAATGGCCAACCTAACTAGTCCGCCATCTTTCCTACATGATACATCAGTAGTGAGAAACTGGCGAGAACTGTACGGGAGTAAGTCTTCAGAAGAGAAGCCACTTCTTCATTTTGGCTAAATTCCTTACACTTAACGCCATTTTTCGATCTCCGTCAGATCCCACACCTTGAAGGTGACGGGCGTCTCTGCTATGCCCCCCCACCCTCCTGTCCTATTGTTTGTTTAAAATATTTTTCCCATGTCGGTTTCAAAACGCGCCTCCAAGGTGGTGAGGGGTCTCAAAGCAGAGCCACCCTTTGTGACAGACGTCTTGACAATCACTTAGCTGTTAGACACATATACATACATACATATATACATACATAGATAAATAGACAGATACATACACACATACATACATACATACATACATACATACATACATACATACGTACATACATACATACATACATACATACATACATAAATAGATAGATACATACACACATACACACATACATACATACATACATACATACATACATACATACATACATACATACATACATACATGCATACATACATACATACATACATACATACATGTATATGTTACGTGTTGTGCGTGTGACTTCGGCTTTAGTCTACTGTCGACACAACGTTGCCCATGGCGAATTGCAATTATGCTGGAACGGCTGATAAGCATGTTTACAACAGGTAAACTCTACTATATCGCATGTGTCGATTTGCCTCGGTGTGATTCCCCATTCTAATTCGCACCTCGATGGGCACGACAGCCAAGTGGGTAAGAAAGACTTCCCATCGGAAAGTCTTTGTTCAACCCTGTCTGGTTACCTTAGGCCTGATAGGTAAAGGATGGAGATTTTTAAAACTGATCTTCCAAGTCAACATGCTTTTATACCATAAGTGCGTTTACCCTCTTGTTTGAATCATCATCATCAAGTGCCCTGCTACATGGCGTTGGCGATCATGGCCCTCCATATGTATCTATTCCTTGTCGCCGCAAGCATATCTTCCACCGTGTCTGTCCTCAGCCACTCTGCAAGTTTGTCCAATATTTTCTCCCTGGGTTTACCTGGTGCTCTCTTTCCCTCCAGCTTTCCTGTTGTGACCAAGTGCTCTAATTTCCCTTTCCTCATAAAATGGCCTATAAATGTTGCCTGTCTTTTCCTTATCTTCCTTATGAATAATCTTCTTGTGTCTGCCTCCATCAAGACTGTCTCGTTTGTTTTCTTTGAAGTCCATGGAACTTTCAACATTCTTCTTAGAAACCACATCTTGGCTGCCTCAATCTTGTTCTGGCTTTGCTTGTTGACAGTCCGCGCCCCACAACCGTATAGCATTATCGGTTCTATATAACATCCAAGATCTCTCTTCCTGATGTTAATTGTTTGAATACATACGCAAAATACCAAATACGCACGTTCAACATTCTTACCTTCCTCCTGGTGGGCAAAAGAATGGAGATCTGCACAAGTGATCTTCCAAGTCAACCTGCGCAGGCTAACCTGTAAGTGTCTTCACCCCTTTGTTTGAATACATACGCGAAATACCAAATACGCACGTTCAAAATTATGTAAGTTATCGCCATTGTCCGATGGCTTGTCCAAATGTTAAAACACTCAGTATGCACGCCCACTGAAAACAGAGTCTGCAAACTGTGCAGTAACATGTCACTGGCACTGTGTTGGCAAAACAACGCACATACACGCATCCGTGAAAAAATTGGAACCGCAGACAAAGTGACTCATAAATTCATATATAACAACTTTAACTTTATCACAGTTTCAAAATCCACATTCGCTGTTACATCAGATATCCGATTAAGATATGTATATTCCGCAGTAGAGATTCCAGTGGCTCTTAGTATAATCCTCAACCTCTGGAAATTCTATACTGGAAATTTCCTCTTTTTTGTCACTCTCTTTGTTTCTGGTTTGCTTCTTTGCTTTCTGTCATTTCTTATCATTTTCTGCCTTGCTGGTCCATTCACCTGTATGTTTTCCATAAAGCCTGACATACTTTCTCTTAGGATTGATAATTGGGTACGCATATTAAGTGCATTTTTGGCTCTGAGGAAATGTGATGTTCAGCGGCAGTTTCAGGTAATTTAGGCCCGTTTTTGTATATATATATATGTTTAGTGTCCTTAGTTAACTATGTTTGGATTTGTATTCAGTTCTTTTGAATCCTCTGGCGCGCGTAAAACACACACACACACACACACACACACACACACACACACACACACACACCACTCACACACACACACACACACACGCGCGCGCGTGCGCGCACACACGCACTGCGCGTCATACCAACACACACACACACATACCACACACACGCGCGCGCGCGCGCGTGCGCGCACACACGCACTGCGCGTCATACCAACACACACACACACACA
>CM060309.1:57486533-57491533 GCA_030674185.1 Monoplex corrugatus
AGATCAAGGAAAAGAAAATGGAAGGAGTGTTATTTAGATCGAAAGCAAGATATATATCTCAAGATGAAAAACTAACAAGTTCTTTTTTTTGGATTAGAAAAGCATCATTGTACCAGTAAACAAATGATTAAGCTTAACCACAAAAATTGAAATGTTCCGACTGACATGAAACATATTATGGGGTAAAGTCAATAAACTGTATTAAAACTACACAAGAAGAAGGCTGGAGAAGACTGTGAACTAAAAAAAAAAAGGTAGTTGATGAGATTCCAAAATAGACTGACAAAATGTCAGAAACACTTAAATGAAAATGCCGCTATAGCTCTTAGTAACATAAACAATAAAAAAAAAAGCCCTGGAATTGATCAAGTCACTTGTGAATTCTTTAAATTCTTCCGGGAAAAAAAAATTGGAGAGTTTCTAATAAGATCATTGAATAAAGGCTTAATAAAGAAAGAACTATCCCACACTCAGACAGAAGGAATCGTTGATTGCATATCCAAAGAAGAAAAAGATAAATGTTTATTTATTTATCGATCTATCTATTATATCTTACTTCATTTCATTTTGAAATATTCTATTTTATCTTAATTCATGTTAGTTTAGTTTACTTTACTTTTAGTATAGTTTACTTTACCTTATTTTATTTTATTTCATTTCATTTTGTTTTGTTTTGTTTTATTTAATTCTACTTTAGTTAATTACATTTTATTCATTTCATACGTGTGTGTATATGTGTATATGTATATATATATATATATATATATATATATGTGTGTGTGTGTGTGTGTGTGTGTTGTGTGTGTGTGTGTGTGTGTGTGTGTGTGTGTGTGTGGTGTGTGTGTGTGTGTGTGTGTGTGTGTGTGTGTGTGTGTGTGTGTGTAAGAGAGTGAGAATATAAATAATTACGTGGGACATATATGTGGTGTGTGTAGGTGCGTGTACGTGCATATGTGTGCGTACATATATGTATGTGTGTTGTGTGTATATATGTACATATATACATATATATATATATTATATATATATATATAATTATATGTATACATATATATACATATGTGTGTGGGTGTGGGTGTTTGTTTGTTTGTTAATGTGTGTGATTAAATAGAATCATATGTCTGATCAACTTTCTTTGCTGATTACAATTGGAACAACAGTTTGGAACTAGAAAAGCGTAAATAGATTTGCTGAAATGCATTAAGCTGCTGTAAGTTTCAGGACGCATGCAGCCGCGCGCGCGTGCGCTCATACAGCCACAGAAACGTACAAAACACACACACACACACCACACACACACACACACACACACACACACACACACACACACACACTCTCTCTCTCTCTCTCTCTCTCTCTCTTTCTCCGTCTCTCTCTCTCTCTCTGTCTCTCTCTTTCTCGCTATTACTCTCTTTCTCAAACACAAGCACACACACATACACCAACAAACACACGTATACACACGCACGCACATATATGCACACACACATATATGCGCACATACACACACATACACACACACACACACACAACACACACGCACAAATACACACACACACGCACACACACACACACACACACACACACACACACACACACACACACACACACACAACACATACACACATACACACACACGCGCGCGCGAACAAAATACAAAACACGAGAGACAAATATGAATAGCATACTCACACACAGAGATACACACACACGAACACACATTCATAAACACAGACACACTCACACACACACGCACACACATGCACACCAAAGACGTTTACACAAGGAAACTATCTTGAAACGCATTTTAAAGAAGTAGTATCGGATCAAGTTTTGTTAGTTAAAATTTCAGAATCATTGGTTCACAGTCCTGTTAATGCGTTACTTTAAGATTATTATTATAATTATGATTATTTTTGTTTTGTTTTGTTTTTATGACGATTTTTCTTTTACATTATTGATGTTAGCGTTGTTCTAGTTTCATTTCTCTGTTCATCCATATCCTTTTTCTTAAGACCTTGCCGCTTCCTTTTAATTTTTTTACGTCCCTTACTCTGTTCCCCTCTCCCCTCCACACCCCCCCCCCCCTTATTTCATCCTCCATGCCATTTTTCCTCGTCTAATATCACTTATAGTGAAAAGACGTTAAATCAAGCAACGAACAACACACGCACGCAACACACGCACACACACATCTGTACGCACACACACATACCCAACTACCTACAAACACCCACACACCCAAACACCCACACCCACACGCACCCATCCACACACACACACAGTTATCAGGTCATCTCACAACGTCCCAGAAGTTATAATCCACATACATGTACACCTGTAGTCGAAGAAGAAGAAGAATTCTGAAGAAGAAGAAGAAGAATTCTGAAGAAGAAGAAGAATTCTGAAGAATTCTGAAGAAGAATTCTGAAGAAGAATTCTGAAGAAGAAGAAGAAGAATTCTGAAGAATTCTGAAGAAGAATTCTGAAGAAGAAGAAGAAGAAGAAGAATTCTGAAGAAGAAGAAGAAGAATTCTGAAGAAGAAGAAGAAGAAGAAGAATTCTGAAGAAGAATTCTGAAGAAGAAGAAGCATTCTGAAGAAGAAGCAGAAGAAGCATTCTGAAGAAGAAGAAGAAGAAGAAGAAGAAGAAGAAGAAGAAGAAAGAAGAAGAAGAAGAATGCGAAGAAGAATTGCGAAGAAGAATTGCGAAGAAGAATTGCGAAGAAGAAGAAGAATTGCGAAGAAGAAGAAGAAAAAGAAGAAGAAGAATTGCGAAGAAGAAGAAGAATTGCGAAGAAGAAGAAGAAAGAATTGCGAAGAAGAAGAATTGCGAAGAAGAAGAAGAAGAAGAATTGCGAAGAAGAAGAAGAATTGCGAAGAAGAAGAAGAAGAAGAAGAAGAAGAAGAAGAAGAAGAAGAATTGCGAAGAAGAAGAATTCTGAAGAAGAAGAAGAAGAAGAAGAAGAATTCTAAAGAAGAAGAAAGAAGAATTCTGAAGAAGAAGAAGAAGAATTCTAAAGAAGAAGAAGAAGAAGAATTCTGAGAAGAAGAAGAAGAATTCTGAAGAAGAAGAAGAAGAAGAATTCTGAAAAGAAGAATTCTGAAGAAGAAAAAGAAGAATTCTGAAGAAGAAGAAGAAGAATTCTGAAGAAGAAGAAGAAGAAGAATTCTGAAGAAGAATAATTCTGAAGACGAAGAAGAAGAAGAAGAAGAAGAAGAAGGAAGAAGAAGAAGAAAGAAGAAGAAGAAGAAGAAAGAAAAAGAAAAGAAAGAAAAAGAAAAAAGAAAAAGAAAAAAAAAGAAAAAAGAAGAAGAAGAAGAAGAGAAGAAGAAGAAGAAGAAGAATGCAAAGAAGAAGAAGAGAAGAGAAGAAGAAGAAGAAGAGAGAAGAAGAAGAATTTGAAGAAGAGAAGAAGAAGAAGAGAAGAATGAAGAAGAATTCTGAAGAGAGAAGAAGAAAAAGAAGAGAATTCTGAAAAAGAAGAAGAAGAAGAATTCTGAAGAAGAAGAAGAATTCTGAAAGAGAATTCTGAAGAAGAAGAAGAAGAAGAAGAAGAATTCTGAAGAAGAAGAAGAAGATTCTGAAGAAGAAGAATTCTGAAGAAGAAGAATGAAGAATTCTGAAGAAGAAAGAAGAAGAAGAAGAAGAATTCTGAAGAAGAAAAAGAAGAAGAAGAGAAGAAAAAGAAGAAGAGAAGAAAGAAGAAGAAGAAAAAAAAAAAAAAGAAAGAGAAGAAGAAGAAGGGAAGAGAAAGCTCCATATACGCTGCACCCAAATCCTACAGCAATTATATGACAAATTTCCTGAGCCTGCATAAAACCCTATGCGCTGGCAATGTCTTGAAACGGGTAAAGGGGAGACGGGGGCCTATCGAATACGAAACTGACACTAGCAGAATGATGGAAACATTAATATGGGCAGCGAACAGGCCAGTTTTTGATGTTGCGGGCTGGGACCGAACTCAGTATATCAGATCTTAGTCCATGGCTCTACAAACTAACCTCAAGAAGAAGACGAAGAAGAAGAAGGAAAAAGAAGAAGAAGAATTCCGAAGAAAGAATTCTGAAGAAGAAGAATTCTGAAGAAGAGAGAATTCTGGAAGAAGAAGAATTCTGAAGAAGAAGAATTCTGAAGAAGGAGAAGAAGAAGAAGAAGAAGAATTGAAGAAGAAGAAGAATTCTGAAGAAGAAGAATTCTGAAGAAGAAGAAGAATTCTGAAGAAGAAGAAGAAGAATTCTGAAGAAGAAGAAGAATTTGAAGAAGAAGAATTCTGAAGAAGAAGAAGAAGAAGGAGAAGAAGAAGAAGAAGAATTGAAGAAGAAGAATTCTGAAGAAGAAGAAGAATTCTGAAGAAGAAGAATTCTGAAGAAGAAGAGAATTCTGAAGAAGAAGAGAAGAAGAAAAAGAAGAAGAATTTGAAGAAGAAGAAGAAGAAGAATTTTGAAGAAGAAGAATTCTGAAGAAGAGGAAGAAGAAGAAGAAGAAGAATTCTGAAGAAGGAGAAGAAGAAGAAGAAGAATTCTGAAGAAGAGAAGAGAATTCTGAAGAAGAAGAAGAAGAAGAAAAGAAGAAGAAGAATTCTGAAGAAGAAGAAGAAAATTCTGAAGAAGAAGAATTCTGAAGAAGAAGAAGAAGAAGAATTTGAAGAAGAAGAAGAAGAAGAAGAATTGAAGAAGAAGAAGAAGAAGAAGAAGAAGAAGAAGAAGAAGAAGAAGAAGAAGAAGAAGAAGAAGAAGAAGAAGAAAATGTGTTGGTGCTGCGCTGTTGCAACCATTTTTGCTCAAATAAAACAATCGAAATATCATACAATGAGTTCCATATGACAAGAAAGAAACAAAACATTTGCAAACACAAGCAAACTAAATGTACAGATATCCCAATGGACTGAATTTGATATTCCTGTTTAGATTAATTAAAAAAGTATCTGAACGTGTATTAAACCGAATATGCTGTGTTCAAGTTTTTGTTGTTGTTGTGTTGTTGTGGTGGTGGTGGTG
>CM060309.1:57494033-57496533 GCA_030674185.1 Monoplex corrugatus
TATCTATCTATCTATCTTCTATCTGTCTATCTATCTATCTATCTATCTATCTATCAATCTATCTATCTGTCTATCAATGTGTCTATCTATCTGTCTATCCATCCATCCATCTATCTATCTATCTATCAATCTATCTATCTATCTATCTATCTATCTATCTTATCTATGTGGTGTATCTATCTATCTATCTATCTATCTATCTATCTATCTATCTTTATCTGTTTATCTCTCTCTCTCTCTATGTATCTATCTATGTATCTATGTATCTATGTATCTGTCTATCTATCTCTCTCTCTTCTCTATATATATCTATCTATCTATCTATCTATTAACTTTATCTATGTGTGTGTGTCTATTTTTCTATCCATCTATCTATCTATCTATCTTTATCTATCTATCTATCTATGTATGTATCTATCTATGTATATACCTATGTATCTATCTATGTATCTATCTATGTATCTATCTATATATCTATCTATCTGTGTGTCTGTCTGTCTATATCTATCTATCTATCCATCATCTATCTATCTTATTTATGTGTGTGTCTATCTATCTATCTATCTATCTATCTGTCTGTCTGTCTTTCTGTCTATCTATCTGTCTATCTATCAATCTATTTATCTATCTCTCTCTCTTCTCTCTATCTATCTGTCTGTCTATCTACCAATCTGGCTATCTATCTTATCTATCTGTCTGTCTATCTATCTACCAATCTGGCTATCTATCTATCTATCTATCTATCTATCTACCTATTCTAACTATCTATGTGGGCATGTGTGTGGTTGTGTGTATGTATGTGTTTATGCAAGTGTGTGTGTGTGTGTGTGTGTGTGTGTGTGTGTGTGTGTGTGTGTGTGTGGTGTGTGTTGTTTAGGCGGACGTGGTCTTAGCATTTAGCATTTATTTCATATTCATTTCCTTTTTTTTCTAATCACAATGGACTTAACCTTGTCAAACTAGGGCTGCTGTCCGGGTTGCGAGCGTGTTACCGATGTGTGCGAGTGTGTGTGTGCGCGTGCGTGTGAGCGTGCATGTGCGTGTGCGTGTGCATGTTGTGAGTGTGTGTGTGGTGTGTGTGTGTGAGTGTGTGTAGGAGTGCGTGGGAGTGTATGTGCGTGCGTTTGCGTGTGGGGGGGGGGAGGGGCGTGAGTTAGCGTATCCGTGTGTGTGTGTGGTGAGTGTGTGTGTATGTGTGTGTGTGCGTGCGTGTGCGTTCACACGCACGTGTGTGTGTAAGTGTTGTGTGTGTATGTGTGTGTGTGTGTGTGTGTGTGTGTGTGTGTGTGTGTGTGTGTGTGTGTGTGTGTGTGTGTGTGTGTGTGTGTGTGTGCATGAAAAACAGAAAGAGACAGAGCGACACACACACTCCTCTTTCCTCTCTTGCGCACAAACAAACCATAATCATATACATGTACATTGAAAACAGTCGCTTAAAGAAGTGTGTACCATATGGCACTGCGCGAAGCATCCAAAAGCAGACGGCGACAGCTTGCTGACACATATTAGTAAGTTACGGTTCCCTGATGCATTTAACGATTAACAAAGGACTCGGCAGTGTTCAGTCGTCAAACATCTTCGACGGTTTTCGTTTGTCGATAGAAACCAGTCTCAAAAAGACCTCAGCAAAACCAAGGATTTTGGAACACAACAAGTTTTTCATTGAAAACCGTGAACTTTAAAGAGATAGGGGCTTGGACAAAAACAGTATTGAAAAGATTTCTTGTCGTCATCCTTTTCGATAACAGGATTATCAGGAGATGGGAAAGCAGAAGTACAAATCTTTAATTTACAGTATTTAGGAACGATACATTTGGTTTCGCTTTTATCCAGAAATTAATAACACGAATGTTAACGGAACATGACGACTTTCTTCAGTACAAAACAATAACGAAGTTATCTTTCAGTACAAACATACATAAAATTAAAATAAACAACCACCTGACTAAATAATTGAACGGTAGAATCGTTATCTTCATTAATAAATTTCTGTTTAGTAGAGAACAACAACAAGAACAGAAATAGACTTTCTACAGGAACAGTGACGAAAAGAAAAGTGTCTTTCAAGACAAACGACTCAAAACGTTAGGCACGTTATTGACCAACTTTATTCGCCACAACATCGAAAGTGCGTAGTTGTCATTTTCTTTTCTTTCCACGAACACTCGGCAGCAACAAAAACAACCGCGTCAAGAACAATAACAAATAAGAAAAAGTACAAAAGTCACCAAAAATGAATGAAACTGGAAAGGAAGAAGAAACCAAACTTAACGACAGCGATCACGATGAACCTGTGGAAACAGACCGACCGTTAGAAGGAAATATGGTCTATCAGGTCGACACTGTCCCACCATTCTATCTTACAGTGGTTTTGGCACTGCAGGTTGGTACAACGCTGGATGTTTCGTTATCGTAAACAGAGATTTTGTGTGGATATTTTGTAATGGATTAAATCTCCATCTTATCTTTTTTGGTGGGGGGTTGGAGGGTAGGGGTTGCC
>CM060309.1:57501533-57511533 GCA_030674185.1 Monoplex corrugatus
ATTTTGTTTTTGTACATAATTAATATTGTTAATTTTGTATACAAAATCATCTCGTTAAATGTGTTTTTAAGACAGAAACCACTAAATGTGTACAAAATTTTTAATGTGTTCAACAAGCAAGGTCGAAAAATCAACCTAAAAACATCCTTTATGTATTTGTTCCTACGGTTTATGAATGATCTTTGGGCAACATTTGTTGGTGTCTATATACGGAAACAATGTCTTGCTACAATATGTCAGCACAAAAAAGAATCCATTGTTTACCAGCTTAGACATCAGTTCTGAATTTTAAAAAAATAAACATAAAGTCAGCCGTATAAACCATATGCTGTAAGCCATTGAAGCTATCGTGGCTGTTTGTTTGTTTGTTTGTTTTTCTAAGCGGCCTCTCTGGTTCTTGTTAAATAAATAAATAAACAAAATGCCAAGAATGGCATTGTGTATACCAGTAAGGAAACATACGTGTACTTTTTCTGTGCCTTAACCCTCTGTCTCCCGCATCCTATAAAACCAACTGCAAAAACGTAACCTTTTGACTGTCTCGTCCTATCCACCAGCTTCCTACAGAAAGCTGGTGGATAGCGTGAAGGAATCCAAGGGTTAACTTTTTGCTTTGCTTGCGCGATTGACAATGCAGGATGCTGGTAGACTGGGTACGGGAGTCAAAAGGGTTAATGGCTGATGTAACATGTCTACACTGTGGACTCATGATCTGATGACTCGTGTTAAATCCAAACCTGCAACATAAAATATTGGCCTGTTCGCTGCCTATCTGTATGTTTCAATCATTCTTGTGGTGTCAGCTTAATGTTTCACAGGTCAAGCACTCCTATCCCCCATTCTCCGCTTCCCTCATCCATTTCAAGAACTTGTCGTTGCGTACGGTTTTACGTAAGCTGGAGGAGTCTGCTTGGAAACAAACAGCGGAGAGTTGTCCAAGAACGATGAATCACTTTTGAATAAAACTCGCTATTCTACAAAACAAGTGTGACTGCCCGCGTTCAAACAAACAGGAACCAGAAGAGAAAAAAAACCATGAGAAAAGAATAACAACGCATATTTAACAAGACAAGACATGCGCCTGTCTTGTCTTGTATTAAATGCGCGTTCTTATTCTTTTTTCATGTTTTTCTGGTTCCTGTTTCGCTGTTCTACATATCAGAACCGATGTGTAATGAATCAGAACTGATACCCCCGTAGGGTTCAAGAAGCGTTGTTATTCTTGCCGATGACTATTGACTATTGTCCCTGTCCTGCCCCACTGATGGACCAACCCTGAATACCTACTGATGACTACTTGCTACATGGTCTAACAAGTTGGGTTCCCACTGTTCTGCAACCTAAGTAGCTTTCGGTCTTCTCCGTAGTGATGCCGGAGGCTTTTTCAGTATAGATAGTATCCCCACCTTCTGGAAATTCTGTGCTAGAAATTTCCTCTTTCCTGTCACTCTCTTCGTTTCTGCCATGCTCCTTTGCTTTCTGTCATTTCTTCCTCTCGTTTTCTGTCTTGCTGATCTATTCACTTGTATGTGTTCGGTAAAGGCTTACGTACGTTCTCTTAGGATTGATAATTGGGTACGTGTATTAAGTGCATTTTTGGCTCTAGGGAAATGAAATAAATGGAAATTTTTTTTAGGTAAATTAGGCCCGTTGTTTATATATGTTTAAGTGTCCTTAGTTATGTTTAAATTTGTATTAAGGTGTGTTTTTTTTAAATCCCCTGTACGATAAATTGGACGGAGTGGTTAAAACGCAAGGGGCATCTCCTTAGATTATGTGCGCGAATACATTGATATGTGTACTTATGTTTCTTTTCCTTTTTTTCCCCTGTTGGAAGTATTCATATGTTTTGAAACGGTTATAGCCCTAATATTATGGCTCTACTCAATCGGCTGGGCTTTAAACAAGAATAACTGTAATCAGAATCGATAGTAACATCTGTAATACGTTGGAGTTCGTGAATTCCCTGACGTGACAGTAAATGCAGGGCATTATGACAACCTCTACCACGCAACTTTTGTTTCAGACGGCATCGGCGTGCGGTATATGTCAGGTCCAAACAGAAATGTTATCGTCGTCGCCACCAGCCCAACAGCATTGCCATGAACCTTCTAGTTAAAGTCATCCAGCCTCATTACCATTAATCTGCTAGTTAAAATCATTCAACCTCATTGCCATTAATCTGCCAGTTAAAGTCATTCAACCTCATTGCCATTAATCTGCTAGTTAAAGTAATTCGAACTCGTTGTCATTAATCTGCTAATTAAAGTCATTTAACCTCCCTGCCATCAATCTGTAAGTTAAAATCATTCAAGCTCATTGCTATCAATCTGCCAGTTAAAGTTATTCAACCTCATTGCCATTATTCTGCTAGTCAAAGTCATTTAACCTCATTGCCATTATTCTGCTAGTCAAAATCCTTCAACCTCATTGCCGTTATTCTGCTAGTCAAAGTCATTTAACCTCATTGCCATTATTCTGCTAGTCAAAATCCTTCAACCTCATTGCCGTTATTCTGCTAGTCAAAGTCCTTCAACCTCATTGCCGTTATTCTGCTAGTCAAAGTCCTTCAACCTCATTGCCGTTATTCTGCTAGTCAAAGTCATTCAACCTCATTGCCGTTATTCTGCTAGTCAAAGTCCTTCAACCTCATTGCCGTTATTCTGCTAGTCAAAGTCCTTCAACCTCATTGCCGTTATTCTGCTAGTCAAAGTCCTTCAACTCATTGCCGTTATTCTGCTAGTCAAAGTCCTTCAACCTCATTGCCGTTATTCTGCTAGTCAAAGTCCTTCAACCTCATTGCCGTTATTCTGCTAGTCAAAGTCCTTCAACCTCATTGCCGTTATTCTGCTAGTCAAAGTCATTCAACCTCATTGCCATTATTCTGCTAGTCAAAGTCATTCAACTTCATTGCCATTAATCTGCTAGTCAAAGTCATTCAACTTCATTGCCATTAATCTCCTGATTAAAGTCATTCAACCTCATTGTCATTGATCTACTTGTTAAAGTCAATCAAGTTCATTGCCATTAATCTTCTAGTTAAAGTCATCCAACCTCATTGCCATTAATCTGCTAATTAAATTAATTGCCATCAATCTGCAAGTTAAATTAATTGCCATTAATCTGCAAGTTAAATAAATTGCCATTAATCTGCTAGTTAAATTAATTGCCATTAATCTGCTAGTTAAATTAATCGCTATTAATCTGATATTTAAACTAATTACCATTAACCTCCTAGTTAAATTGATTGCCATTAACTTGCTAGTTGAATTAATCGCCATTCATCTTCTGGTTAAACTAATTGCCATTAATCTGCTAGTTAGATTAGTGCCATTAATCTGCTAGTTAAATTAATCGCCATTAATCTGCTAATATTCACCAAAGAACATAACTCTTGAGAGTCACATAGGAATTATCTCCCATCTCTACACGGGAGATAATTCCTACATGAATCTCAAGAGTTATGTTCTTTGGTTAATATTATAAAATTCTCCCGGCTTCCCTCTTAGTTAGTTAAACTAATTGCCATTAATCGGCTAGATAAAATAATTACCATTGATCTGCTAGTTAAATTAATTGCCATTAATCTGCTTATTATTGGGGGATGAGGAGGGGTGGGCATGGGCATGGGCATGGAGGAGGCGAAGGTACTGCTTCCCCTGTCAACCTGTAAACTTTAATATTTGAAACCAGTCCATTGATATGAAATTACATTTTCAAACTCGCCAATTTACAGCCCAGCAGGTAATTGTGAAAGAGTTATGAAGGTGTGTGTGTGAGTGTGTCAACATGTGTAACCATACAGATATGTATTAGATAAGTGCATAATTTGTCCCCCTTTTCTCGTATGCTAGTGTATACGTGTTTCTCATGTTTCGCTCAGCAGGATTAAAATGACGAATAGATGATAAAAGCGAAAGTGCAATGTAAGACATACGTGTAAGTGTAAAGATCTGATGAACCGTTGAGTCACACCAATCCACCAGCGCAGCTCAGCTGCACATGTCCATGGTTAATATCATTGCGAACCCAACCTTAGCAAAATCCCTCAACCTTATGATGGTTCCGACATTATTTCATATTTTTCTCACTCTCTCTCTCTCTCTCTTGTTCTCTGCCTGTCTGTCTGTCTCTGTCTTTTTCTGTCTGTCTGTCCGTCTCTGTCTCTCTCTCTGTCTCTCTATCTCTGTCTCTCTCTCTCTCTCTCTTATATCTCTCTGTCTCTCCCTCTGTCTCTGTCTGTCTGAGTTTGTCTCTCTGACTCCCCGCCTCTCTCTCTTTTTCAGTATATGTATATCCCGATTTTGTTTTTGTTTTTGTTTTGTTTTGTTTGTTTGTTTCTTTGTTCGTTTTGGAAGGGGAAATTATTGTACTATGGTTAAACTGTGTTAACATATATTTTCTATGTGCCTTATAGTGTACTTGTATTGATGTCGACCCTCCATAGGCGAGGACTCGACGTAAGAAAAGCATTAACGTGCTTATGCATTATCTTAAGAATAAAAATAATAAGAATACGCTGTAGTTCATGATCCCAAACCAACTCATTTTGACCGATGTTTCAGGAGTACAGGAGGACCCTGACGAAGCCTGGATGTCACGGATGAGAGAGGTAGGATTTCAGTTGTAAAAACATTAATATCAGGTTTAAAGAGTTATCCCAATTCTCTCGGGAGTTTGGCCGAGTTCGAAATTCGTTCAGGTGATATTCATCGCAACCGGATATTTCCATGCACGCTGTACCCTGCTTTGTCAGTAATTGTCTGGGGGGAAGCCTTAGGGCCTACGCAAAACCTTGGCAAGGTCTTAGGATGGGACCTGTAAAACATTAAGCTGGCACCACTAGAATGACTGGAGTATTACGATAGACAGTGCACGGGCCATTTTTGTTTTCCAAAACAAGTGTGACTGCCCGCGTTCAAGCAAACAGGAACCCGAAAAAAAAAACACACCCAAAAAAAAACAAACAAACAAACAAACAAAAAACCGAATAAAAGAATAAGAACGCGTATTTAATACAACCAGACAAGACTGGCGCAAATGTCATTTTAGTCAGTTTAGTCCTTTTCTCCCACTGGACGAAGCAGCAGGAAAGTTTCAGTCTTTTTCTCCTGATTTTTGTATTTGGTGTTTGTTTATTTGTGATCCTTCGCCCAACAAAGGCAAATTTGCGCCTGTCTTGTCTGGTTGTATTAAATACATGTTCTTATTCTTTTTTCGTGTTTTTTTTTTCTGGTTCCATTTCTGTCTTGTTTTGCATGCTGTTCAGCCAGCTCGTTAAAAAAGAATAAATGGTTTGAACAAATTCATGTCATCATTTGCGTCATGTTTCATCTTCATAATTGTCATCGTTGTTAAAACATGACCGTCATCATCGTTAAAACAGAGATTCACCCAGCTCGCTAGAACGGATAATCATTTGAAGAAATGTACGTCATTATCTGTATTAGCGTCGCGTATCATTCTTATCATAATCGTCATTATTGTTAAATCACGGGCCGCACTTCCACCTCATACCAACACAATAACACGAGAGAGAGAGAGAGAGAGAGAGAGAGAGAGAGAGAGAGAGAGAGAGAGAGAGAGAAAATAATATATATATAGAGAGAGAGAGGGAGAGAGGCAGACAGACACAGAGAGGCAGAGACAGAGACAGAGAGACACAGAGAAAGAGAGAGAGAGAAAGAGAGAGATAGACAGACAGACAGACAGACAGAAGAATAAGAAGGCATTTATGTTTTTGAGGATAATGGGATAAACAGATTAATGATTCTTTTTTTTTTACATCCAGCCCTGGCTCAGGTACAGACAGAAACAGAGAGAAAAATCAATGGCTGGTTGATTGATCGATTGATTTATTTTTTATTTTTAAGAGTAGACACCTGTATGATTAGTAGATTAGTCTTTATTTTCCAACGATGATGCCAACGATATAATACCCAAATCCATGGTCAGTTTCCGATGTCTGCCGTTCGTAAAATTTACTTGAGAGAGATAGAAAGAGAGGTAGAGAAAGAGAAAGATAGAGAGGGAGGGAGAGAAAGTGAGACAGAGGAATGATGACGATGGGAAGAGTCATAAGAAAGAACATGTTAGGAGATGTTTGAAAAGCAGTGCTCTACACTCTGTAGCCTATGTCTCTGAGATAAAAACAGGAAATCATCATCATCATCATCATCATCATCATCATCGTCGTCGTCGTCGTCGTCGTCGTCGTCATCGTCGTCATAGTCGTCGTCGTCGTCATTATCAGAATCATCATCGTCGTCGTCGTCATCGTCGTCGTCGTCGTCATCATCATCATCATCACCACCACCATCACCATCACCCTCACCATCACCATCATCATCATCATCGTCGTCGTCATCGTCATCTTCGTCGTTGTTGCTGTCATCATCATCATCATCATCATCATCATCATCATCATCATCATCACCATCACCATCACCATCACCATCACCATCACACCACCACCACCACCACCACCACCACCACCATTTCTACCAAACACCAGCATTACTTCTCAAACATGTTCTGTTCAAACAGATACAGGGAAACCTGATGCTGGCCTCCCTAACCCAGGTGATCCTTGGTTGCACAGGGTTGCTAGGGTTCCTGATGAGGTTCATTGGACCCCTCACTGTGGCTCCCACCATCGCCCTTGTCGGCCTGTCCCTCACTGGAATCGTCGCCAAATACTCGCAAGTCAACTGGGGCATCGCCTTTTTGTAAGCTTGATATTTTTTTCTTGAAGTGGAGCAACAAATAACTGGTTTTTTTTTAAACGTTTGCTTTGTTTGCTCGTGAATAAGAATATCAGTGTGTGTGTGTGTGTGTGTGTGTGTGTGTGTGTGGTGCGTGCGTGCGTGCGTGGTGTGTGTGTGTGTGTGTGTGTGTGTGTGTGTGTTGTGTGTGTGTGTGTTTGTGTGTGTGTGTGTGTTGTGTGTGTGTGTGTGTGTGTGTGTGTGTGTGTGTGTGTGGTGTGTGTGTGTGTGTGTGTGATGTTGTTGTATATGGTTCTAGTAGTTGGCTGGGCTATAAGCAATATGAACTTGAAGTGTGTGTGTGTGTGTGTGTGTGTGTGTGTGTGTGTGTGTGTGTGTGTGTGTGTGTGTGTGTGTGTGTGTGTGTATGTATGTTGTGTGTGTGTATGTGTGCGTGTGTGTATGTGTGTATGTATGTGTGTGTATGCGTGTATATGTGCGTGTACAGGTGTGTGTATGTATGTATGTGTATATGTGTGTGTGTGTATGCTCGTTTATGTGCGTGTATAGGTGTGTGTACATACGTGCGTGTGTGTACGTGTTTGTGTGTGTGTGTATATATGTGCGTGTTTGTGTGTATGTGTGGTATATTAGTGTGTGTGTGTGTATGTGTGTGTGTGTGTGTGTGTGTGTGTGTGTGTGTGTGTGTGTGTGTGTGTCTGTCTGTCTGTGTCTGTCTGTGTCTGTGTGCATGTATGTATATTCGTGTGTACCATCTGCCTGGAGCCCCTGTGGAAACCTGACCGGACAGCAGAACACATCTTCCAAAACTGCCAGAGCTATTGGTCGCTAAGGGAAGAGATAATTATGGCCAACATCACTGAACATGTGGGATAAGCTGTTGTGACCTGGGGCTGAACTACGGAAGACGACCTTATTTTATCATTTATACTCTACTCAAAATCTATCAGCGGACGAGAAGGAGAAGAAACTGAATTACCCAGCGGTACAGATGAAAACAGGGGCGTGGCGGGGTTGGGTGGGTGGGGGTGGGGTGGAGGGAGGTCCATGTTAGTAAACATCACGTGGGCTATAGAGCGTGTGTGTCTGCAAAAGTGTGATCATGATATTAGTTGTCTGTTTGTCTGCGTGTTCAGGACAGTGGCTCTGGTGGTGATATTCTCACTTCTGTTGGGACGATTCAAACAACCTCTGCCCGCTTGGTCACGCCAGACAGGATGTCACGTGATCAGGTTCCCCCTCCTGCAGCTGTTTTCCGTGAGTAGTAGTAGTAGTAGTACCTCAGAGCACAGGCGAGAGGCCAGACATTCCCCTTTGATAAAAGGAATAACGAATACTGTTACAAAAGGATAACTGAAAATCAAAACAGCATTAAAAGAAACTAACAAAACACAGTTACCTACCACTTATCGGCACCATCACATGTGATAGTAGCTGCCACAATCGATGTTGTGACTGTCTTTTTCCACCTCGTCCTGTCTTTGCAGGTTCTCATTGCTTTGCCAGCAGACATCCCAGTTACCTTCACAATACTATTCATGTATGACGCTGTTGGTCTTCCTGTCCATCCTCCCATTCTTGGTTTTTCCTTGGAGTACTGTTTTCATCAGGTGACACTTATTGTTTCTAATTGTAGGTCCCAGGTTTGCAATGTTTCTCTTGTGGATGTCAGATACCAGTTGTGGAGTTGTTCTCAGCTCGTCTAGAATACTGACTCGTTTGTTTTTCTTTCCAGCTACTCTCGGTATGCGTCTGTAGTACCACAGTTCAGCTGAGTTGGTTTTGATTTCATTAACTTTCTTCCATGTCCAAGATTCATGTCCATATACCATTGCTACTGGTCAACTGAGAGTCTTATCTTAAGAATCTTTACATTGAGAATTTTTAGATACTGCACAATCTTTCCAGATGTAGTTAAGCTGGATTACTTTGTTTTGGTTTTGCCATCCCAAATCCTGTTGTAATGTCTTTTGTACAATTGCCGTCTGCCTTTTTGATTGAGCCCAAATCAGTCAGAGTAGGTATACATTAAGCGCATTTAAAATACAGCACCCTTGTGCCTATGAGCTTATTGTATCTTTGCAAGACTTTATAAAACATCTTAGTACTGGTGACTTTTTTTGCCTATGAACATATTTGAATCAGTTTCTCCTGCTTAACGAAGCAACAGGGAAGGCTTGCTGTCCCCCTCCTGCTCGGATTTTCCTCTTAGTTGTTTGTTGCTTGTTTCCTTGTTTTCTTACGTTTTCGCTTCACAAAGGCCAGTTGGCCGAAAATTTGAGTCTGTCTACTTTTGATATATTGAATTCGAGTTTTGATTCTATTTTTGTGCTTTTCTGGTTCCTATCAATCTACTTTATTGATTTGTTCCCGTCCGTATGTACTGGGAGGTGTCGTGGGGAGATGAAGCTGTGGGTCTGCAGTTAAACGGGAAAGCTGGCGTAAAGTGATGCATGCTGCAGATGTGGAGCGTTTATGCCAGTCCATATACATCCAATGCCACCGTCATCTTCCTCTGGTTCCGAAGCCAGAAAGTCTGGTGTTGTCCACCCCAAAGTCTGGCTGGCTGACTGACTTGATGTCCTGGTCAAGTGGCTGCACCATTTAATACACTATTGTGTGATGTGATGGTTGACAAATGTAACTCAAGCCATCTTGCTCTTCTGTTCGGTTCCAATGTTTTTATCTCTTTTGGTCTTACCTGCTTGCTCTTCTGAGAAACCTCATCTCATAGGTTGGCATCTTTCTTTGGAGAGTTTTGTTTAACCATCTGACTCCCACACCCTGTCCACCAGTATCCTGTATTGCTGACCATGCTAGCAATATAAAAATTTAACCCTTCGATTTCCTCAGCCTATACACCAGCTTCCTGCGGGAAACTGATGGATAGGGTGAGGAAATCAAAGGATTAGGTGGTCAAAGGGTTAAATTCCAGGTCTGGCACTGGCACGTTAGTATGGGTACAAAAATTGCACTGATGCACCTGGCTTTTGTCTCCATAGGGATGCTGTTGGTGTATTAGTTGAAACCTGTGGTTCACAGCATTTGCCCTCTAGATTTTAGTTTCAGTTTCTCTGCAAATGTTTCCGCCTTCTGTAGAAAACATTTCTCAATACCTTAATACGTTTGATATAGTTGTTGTCCTGTGAGTTTGATGTGTAGTTTGTTAGGTGTTAGGCCACCTGACATTACCATTTGTCATGCCGTAGTGTTCACAACGGGGCTCCGCTCCGAATTTTCTGTAGGGGTTGTTTCCCTTAGCCTTTACTGATCCA
>CM060309.1:57514033-57534033 GCA_030674185.1 Monoplex corrugatus
GTGAATGTGTGTGTGTGAGTGTGTGTGTGTGGGTGGGTGGATGGGTGGTTGTGGTGTATGTGTGTTTGTGTGTGTGTGTGTGCGTGTGTGCGTGTGTGTATTGTGTGTTTGTGTGTGTATGTGCGTGTGGGTGGCGTTAAGATTTCAGAAGAATTTAATGACAGAAGAACCATAAACATGGCTTATTCTATTAAGGACAGTCAAAAACCAAGATAATATTTATACAAAACTTCATTGACAAATGTCAGCAAAACGTGTTCATCATTTTCACACAACTTTTCACAAAATGCTAATGAC
Organism: Monoplex corrugatus; assembly: GCA_030674185.1. Lineage (NCBI taxonomy): Eukaryota > Metazoa > Mollusca > Gastropoda > Littorinimorpha > Ranellidae > Monoplex > Monoplex corrugatus. The sequence goes on from CM060309.1 coordinate 57,514,331, forward strand.
AATGACAATTACAGTAATAATACACATTAGTGGTAACGATAAAAATAAACCATTTTTATAATGCTACTCTCCAATCTCATTTCGCCTCATGACACATTACACCATTCACAAAACACACAGGAGCATTATAACATCGCACATTTTCCACACATCAGATCAATACACGTGCACAAATGATTATAATTATACTAACAATGTCAAAACATGCATACACATGTAACTACAGTCATAGATAATTACACGATGCCACATCATGGGTACTTGAAAATAACATGACCGGAGTGATTATTATGTTGTTTGGAAAAAAATCTGCAATGTATGAGATCTTAGTTAAATTAATGGAATAATGAAACATCAATAGCAGCAGCATCTTCATCATCATCATCATCATCATTATCATCATCATCATCATCATCATCAGCAGCAGCAGCAACAACAAGAACAACAATAACAACAATAACAACAAATGAACATATACAACCACAAGCAAACAAACACCTAATAAATCTATAATGGCTACCTGGCTGAACCTGTCTCTCAGTGACAAAAAAGTTACTTACTGCGTAGCTTTCATCTTATAAATCCACAATACATTAGCCAGTTTAAAAAAAAATTGACTCGTTTATTTTGTAATGCGATACTGTACAGCTCATCGTTTGAAAAAAATCCACTATACGTTAGTTAGCCAGTTTGAAACACATTAGATTTGTGTGTTTTGTAATATGATACTCTACAGCTCATCGTTTGAGAAAAAAAAATGACCAAGATCAGTTCTTTTTTCAAGAATGATGAAACATATAAATAATCGACAAACAGGAGATTGTATCTATAATTTGACATTTTCCCTGTTGTTTTTAGTCTTTTCTTTGATCTATTTTATCGTTATTTGTGTTTTCTTTTCTTTCTTTTTTATTTTCATAAATGCAGGTTGGCTTTATTTCTCGATAAAGCTCTAGGATTCTATATGCATCTGATGTCTCGAGTTCTTTCCTAACCTGCAATATAAAAACGGGTCTGTTGGGAGGTCATCTTAAATCAGTGTTCCAATTTTTCTCGTGGTGTTTTTCCACCATCACCATCCACCCCTTCACCCAACCCTCCACCTACTCCCTACAGACTTGAAAACCATGTCAGCACACAGAAGTTTGTGCGGGCTCCATTTGTCTGGCAGACAATTACTGGCAGATATGGATGGAGCGCATCTAGAATTGTCCGAAGGGGGGCCGGGGTTGGTGGGAACGAATCTCTCTCGAACTTATTCCAGATTCCAAGCCTTTACTATGTCCTTATTCAGGTAGCCAGTCGCAGAGTGTTCCAGACAGCCGGGGTGATCATGCTGCTGTGCGGAATCTTGGCCAAGCTGGGTGCCGCCTTCTCCCTCATCCCTGACCCCATCGTGGGCGGGGCCCTGGGGATCATTCTTGCCATGGTGACTGCCATCGGCGTGACCACTGTCCTCCACGCCAACATGACCTCTGTCCGCAACATGGCCATTTTTGGCCTGGCCATCACTTTCGGTCTGTCTCTGCCTCAGTGGGTCAACGCTCATCCTGAGAGCATTGACACAGGTATGCTAAGTTGCAAGTTTGACTTTGAGAGAGCGCAATCTCTCTTTGTTACTCCGTCTCTCTCTCTCTCTCTCTCGCTCTCTCTCTCTCTCTTTCTCTCTCTCTCTCTCTCTCTCCCTTTCTCCCTTCCTCACTCCCTCTCTCTCCTGCTTCTGTCTGTGTGTCTCCGTGTCTCTGTCTATCTGTCTGGTTGCCTGTCTGTCTGTCTGTCTGTTTGTCTGGTTGTATGTCTATATATATAGCTAATATATATATATATTGTATGTCTGTCTATCGATCTATCTTATTATCTATCTATCTATCTATCTATCTATCTCTCTATCTCTCTATCTATCTATATGTTAGTGTATGTTTAATTCTCTTTTTTCTCTTTGTCTCTATCCATTTGTCTCTGTAATTCCATTTTATCTCCCTTTCTTTCTCTCTGTCTCTCTTTCTATCTCTCTGTCTCTCTCCTTGTTTCCTTGTTTCTCTCTCTATCCCTGCCCATAGCTCTGTCTCTGTCTCTCTGTCTTTATCTCTGTGTCTCTGCCTACATCTCTATCTTTATCTCTCTCCCTCAGTCTCTGTATTATTTGTACGTTTATATGCTGATTCATTTTCCTCGTTATTCATGTTAACCACTTTTCACAAGGGGTAATCGATTCCCAGCGGTTTAAGGTAAGATAAAAGAAAAGTAAGAAAAAATTAATAGTAATAGAAAGCATTTATGCTTTCTGTTACTTCTATCTTTTTTCATACTTTACTCTCTCTCTCTCTTTCTTTCTTTCTCTCTCTCTCTGTCTCTCTCTCCGTCTCTCTGTCTGTCTCTGTCTCTGTCTGTCTGTCTGTCTGTTTCTCTCTGTCTCTCTCTCTGTGTCTCTGTCTGTATCTCTGTATCTCTGTATCTCTCTCTCTCTCTCTCTCTCTTCTCTGTATATATTCATGTGTATGAGGTAGTTGTGGTAAAGGTGGTGGTTATGGTATCTGAGTGATTGGTTGTTTAGTTATATGATTTAGGTTAGATAATTAATTCAGCTGTAGTGGGTTGACATTTCTATGCATACGTGCTTGCTTTCTTGATTTTTGACTATTCTTTCGTAAAACCTCACTCTTCATGTAGGCCCATTTGTGTATATATTTGTTTGCTCTGAAGGGTGGGTGTCAATATATTTTTCTTTGCTTGGTTTATTAGTCACTATTTGTCTATGAGCTGAAGAATTAGTTTGACTATTATTATGATTTATTTACTGGTAAATTCATTGGTTTGATCATCAACAATTTTGTGTGTGTTTATTTTGTTCTCTGTTTTCTCACTTTCCTGCTTGGAAACATAACTAGTCTCTGCATGCAGTAACATAGTAATTGGTTTAATGGAAGCAATTGTTCTATATGTTATACAGATACGCGTTGTAAATGTATAAAGGAACATTACCCATTTTCTCTGATCATAATTGTAATAATGTGAACATGTTTGCTCTCAATCATTAGAAGCCATATACAAGAAATGTGTTGGTAGTAATTAAACGTTTCTACTTGATTTTTCTGTTTTGTGCAGGTAACAAAGAGGTGGATCAGATTTTGATTGTATTGACTGGTACCCCCATGTGCGTTGGAGGATTCATTGGCTGTTTTCTGGACAATATAGTCCCAGGTATGTTGACGACAATCTGTTGTTCTAATCATTGTTTATCTTGTTGTTTTTGTTTTCCATCTGTTGTTGTAATCATTGTTTATCTTGTTTTCTAATTCCTTTTTTTCTCCATAAACCTTTCTAATCACGACCTCGCACAAACGCCCAAGGGTGCAGCATCACTCTCCGGGCAATCACCTCCCAAGCTACCAACGCCACTCGATGGTCATTTCATCAAACAAAGGGGAGCTGTCCATGTGTAACATGACCCATTTGGAGCCAGTCATCAGTTACCTTGTTTACAAACCGAATGGCAAGATGGGGAGATGACAAACCCCGGGACATAGCCACACGACGCGCACCAGCCAGGTCCAGCCCAGCCACCAGAACGAGACAGCGTAGAAGAGCCCTATTTTGCTCTACTCTGGGCCTTCATCTCTCTTTTGGGCAGCACCGCCCATCCGCCAGTTCGCATAGCTGCCAGCTGTTGTCCCCTTACTACATTCTCGACGGTTAGCTGTCGGAAGCTCCCAATGTTTCAGTTTCAGTTTCTCAAGACGACGTCTCCGCGCTCGGAACTAATTCCATATGTGCTAATGTCACAGGTGCCATGTGCACAGTGATCATGGCACAAGCCTTAAGCCTGCACATAAACCCATAAGCTGGCCAGGTCCTGAGGCCCTACCTAGACTATGGTGATTTACTACAACCGCAGGGGTCGTTCAAACGGTCGTGAAAGTGGCCAGGCATGATGCTCTAGATACAGTCCATTTTGCTGTTCATTTTTAATGAATATATGATACAAAGATTTCATTCTGTTACATTCAAAGTAAGTGCACGTACACATTCGACCGCTATCACAAGTTACTTTTTCAGAATCACATGTCAATAAAATCCTGTCACTATTGTAGCTGTTGAGTAGCGAGGGTTAGCAGAGTACTGTCGCCACAATTGGTGACCTGTAAGCAGAGAACTGAAGCCACAATTGGTGACCTGTAAGCAGAGAACTGAAGTCACAGTTGGTGACCTGTAAGCAGAGAACTGAAGCCACAATTGGTGACCTGTAAGCAGAGAACTGAAGTCACAATTGGTGACCTGTAAGCAGAGAACTGAAGCCACAATTGGTGACCTGTAAGCAGAGAACTGAAGCCACAATTGGTGACCTGTTAGCAGAGTACTGAAGTCCACAGTTGGTGATCTGTTAGCAGAGTAACTGAAGTCCACAGTTGGTGACCTGTTAGCAGAGAACTGAAGTCACAGTTGGTGACCTGTTAGAAGAGTACTGAAGTCACAGTTGGTGACCTGTTAGCAGAGTACTGAAGCCACAATTGGTGACCTGTTAGCAGAGTACTGAAGTCACAATTGGTGACCTGTTAGCAGAGAACTGAAGTCACAATTGGTGACCTGTTAGCAGAGAACTGAAGTCACAGTTGGTGACCTGTTAGCAGAGTACTGAAGTCACAGTGTGACCTGTTAGCAGAGAACTGAAGTAATTGTGCTAGCAGAACTGAAGTCACAGTTCTGGCTGAAGCACATGGTGACTGTTAGCAGAGTACTGAAGTCACGAATGGCTACCTGTAAGCAGAGTACTGTAGTCACGATTGGCGACATCTAAGCGAAGTATTGTAACCACAGTTTGTGCCATATAAACTGAGTTTTGTAGCTGCCAACCGCCATGTATACGCACACATACCACACACATACACACACCACACAAACACACACACACACACACACACACACACACACACACACACACACACACACACACACACATACACACACACACACCCCACCACACATATATATATATACACATACACACACACACCATATACACACACACCTCATACACACAATTACATACGGTATTCACACGGAAGCAATTTGAAATCAGTCATCCAAATTTGTTTCAGACAGCTGTTCTGGAGCCTAGTTTCAGACCATGCACACAGCTGTGAGAGTAATTCCGTGATATGTGCAATTTTTGATTAAGGGAGTAGTGAGAGGGATTTATACATAACTTATACGAATTGTATATGTCTTATGTTTGTGTTGTTTTCAACAATATTGCTCTTTGTAGATAATGTACAACACATTGGAAAGAAAAATGTGCTTTGATACTGTGACGAACAAAGTAAAACTGAACACTGTGATATTGTTGTATTTACAGCTGCTTCTGATATTGGTGTTGTTTGTCTTGATATTGTTGTCGTAATTTTGGATTACATGCACATCAACTGGTTGCTTAAAATCAAAAGATGGCACGCTTATCATGGAAAAAGACAAGGTATTAGACAGATGGGGAGAGTACATTAAAGACCTTTTTGAGGATGACAGAAACGAAGAACACATTATAAAAAAGAACTTTGAAGGACCACCCATAATGAAAATGAAGTCAGAGCAGCACTGAAAAAGATGAAACCAGGAAAAGCCCCAGGACCAGACAACATTACTACAGAGATGATTGAAGCCCTGGAGGAATTTGGCATAGAAAAAATAACAGTCCTCCTAAATGAAATTTATGACACAGGAAAAATCCCCAAAGATATGTCAAAATCAATTTTCATTGCACTTCCAAAAAAGACAGGGGCTATAGAATGCGAACTCCATCGCACAATCAGTTTGATGAGTCATGTAACAAAAATCCTGTTAAGAGTAATCATGATGAGGACAAGGAATAGAATCAAAAGAGAAATAGCAGAAGAACAGTGTGGATTTGTGGAGGGGAAAGGAACTATTAATGCCATATACATCCTAAGAACTATCATAGAGAGGTCAGTTGAGATGAATAAGGATTTGTATTTATGCTTTGTTGACTATACCAAGGCTTTCGATCGGGTACGACATGAAGAATTGATCAACCAACTGGAGAGACTCAATGTCGATGGAAAAGATCTACGAATAATCAGGAATATGTACTGGGAACAAACAGCTGCAATGAGAATAGAAAACAATATAAGCTCTTTTCAAAACATCAAAAGAGGAGTCAGACAGGGTTGTGTTTTGTCACCAGATCTGTTTTCACTATAATAGCGAAAACATCATGAGAAACCTAGAAGAAGACCCTGGATTAAAGGTTGGAGGGAAAATGATAAACAACATTCGGTACGCAGATGACACCGTGCTAATTGCAGAAAATGAAAGGGACCTACAAAACTTTGTGAATATACTAGAAACAGAAAGCAAAGGTAAGGGGTTGGAACTAAACAGCAGGAAGACTGAAGTCATGGTGATCAGTAAAAAACATGAAATCCCCTCCTGCAAAATAACAGCAAATGGCACAACCTTGACACAGGTTAATAAGTTCAAATACCTGGGAACGGTCATTTCATCAGACGGCAGATGCACATCGGAAATAGCTGGCAGAATCGGCCAAGCCAAAACAGCATTCAAGAAGACGACAAGCATTCTTACCAACAAATGCCTATCAATTAACATCAGAAAGAGAGTCCTTGAATGTTATATAGAACCAATACTGTTGTACGGATGCGAGGCGTGGACAGTCAGCAAGCAAAGCCAGAGCAGGATTGAGGCAGCCGAGATGTGGTTTCTCAGAAGAATGTTGAGAGTACCATGGACAGCAAAGAAAACAAACGAGACAGTCTTGATGGAGGCAGACACAAGTCGATCACTGATAAGGAAGATTAGGAAAAGACAAGCAACATTTATAGGCCATTTTATGAGGAAGGGGGATTTGGAGCACCTGGTCACAAGGGAAAGCTGGAGGGAAAGAAAGCACCGGGTAGACCCAGGGAGAGAATGCTGGACGGACTTGCAAGGTGGCTGAGGATGAAGAGGGTGGGGGAGATGCTGGGGGCAACGAGAGATAGAGATGGTTGGAAGTCCATGGTCGCCAACGCCATGCGGCAGGGCACCTGATGATGATGATGATGAATTTTGGATTTACATGTAAAGGGAAAAGACTGGAAGAATGAATGAGACGTTCGCCTGCCAATAACAAACCTCGAAATTCCAGGGTTCGTTCCCTGTTGAAACCTCGACTTTTCCCCTCAGCTTGACTGGAAAATCGAACTGAACGTCTAGTCTTTCGGAAGATAACGAAAATATAAGTCAGACCCATGTGCCTTCCGGCCTGCGCACACTAAAGATCCGACGGCAGTTGAAAATCGTGAAGAGCAGGCATTCGCCTGGCTGCCCTGGCATAAAACATGGGAGACAGGTTGATTTCCCAGGTCCTTCCCCTTAAAGGCCAATTAACCTTTTTGCCTTTCTGAAGCCTTGGTCTAAAAACAATTGGGTGGCGCTGCACTGCGGCGACGCGTTCTCAAAGGGGAGAGCAGTCTATGTTTCACGTGGTAAAGCCACTGTCTGGGGGGAAAAAGTGATAAATATGAATATGAATGTGAATATAAATATGAATGTGAGTGTCAATAATTACGTTGCTGTTAGCTTCATTCTTGTTGTTGATTCGGCTGCTGTGTATGATGTGAAGGTATTGATGTGTTGCTGTCATCGGCTTTTGCTGCTGAAGCTAGTTACTCCATAGCGCTTTTGGCTACTTAGGGATTTTTTATTTTTTTGTTTTGTTTACTTTTGTTCATTGTTCTTTGCTGTTGTTTTGGTGCTGTTGTTGTTGTTGACGATGATAATGTTCTTGTTAATAATGATGATGATGATGATGGTGACTACGATGACAACGACGACGACGACGACGACGACGACGATGATGATGATGATGATAGATGATGCATGAAGAAGAAGAAGAAGATGATGATGAAGGCTGATGGATGATGGAAAATATGATGGATGATGAAAAATAAGATGATGATGATGATGATGATGATGATGATGATGATGATGATGATATGAGGAAAGACGTTTACGTCATCATCATTATCATTCATCTTATTTTATTTTCTACTTTCAGGGACGGTGGAAGAAAGAGGAATCAGTAGGTGGCGACAAAACACTCAGACTTCAGAGTCCGTCGACAGCAACCGACTTCAAAAAGTTTACGATCTTCCCTACGTGTCCAAGTTTATCCGCAAAATACCTCTCTGCACTTATGTGCCCATTTCGCCTTCCTACCAAGAGTTATCTCCCGGAAGCCTTCGCGGCCGGAAATCGTCAAGACAAGATGGCCACGAATCGAATAATGGTAGTATTCCTCAGGGCAATTGCTGTGATGGTTATGATGTGGCATTGGAGATGAATTCGATGGATGTTAAGTAGTAGAGTGGGGGTTCTATAGGCAATGGTAACAACAGCTCACACTCAAAACTGTCTGAAAGAATAATGCCAACATGCAAATATACATTCAGAACACACACACAAGCAAGCGTGCGTGTACATACACACGTACTTGCGCTGCCCTCGCCACCTCCTCTACCGCAGAGAAAGAGAGAGAGAGTGAGAGGGGAGGGATACAGACAGACAGACAGACAGACAGACAGAGACAGAGACATGCATACATACATAAATACACACATACATACGTATATACATACATACATACATACATGCATACATACATACCGTAAAATACCGAGTATAAGCCCACCCCCCTTTGCACAGTTTGAGGCCCAAAAAGGGGGGTGGGCTTATACACGGTATATACCCCTGTATATGAAACTTTATAACCCACAATAGGGAAATTATACTGCTTGCTACTTTCCGAATGTTCTGTTATTTAAACCCACCCACGGAAATGCAAACACACACATTTACGCAATCACACACGAACGCGAAATTACATCAGGAAGTTGTATCAAATTGATCTTGATAATCTTGGAAACTATATGTTAGAAAATGGGCTGTCGTTGTCAGCAGAAAAAACTAACATGATGCTGTTTGATCCTGGTGGTAACTCAAATAACTTGCCTATTTTCAAATTGCTTGGTGAAGTGTTAAATTACAAACAGGTCGCAAAATTCCTGGGAGTTTACATCACGTCCAAATTAAGCTGGAATGTCCATTTTGATTATATTTTAACAAAAGCGCGAAAAACCTTAAATTTTCTAAAGATAATAAGCAAATTACCCTGGGGAATGGATACAAATGTACTGATTCATCTGTCAACAGCGCTGGTCAGGTCTAAATTATCCTACGCGCAAGAAGTTTTCTTCAATGCACCCAAATATTTACTAAAAAAGATTCAGAGCTTGGACTGCAAAAGTCTTAAAATTGCATTAGGTGTACCAACTCATGCTTCTACTCTGGAAACGTACAAAGTTGCTGGAATTCTACCTTTAAACAACCATCGTGAGTTAGCTACAGCAAAGTTTGCAATTAGAACTACTTCACAAGTGGATAATTTTGTGAGCAAAGAAATTAAGATCAGGTCTGATACTGACTTTCCAAAACGAGCAAAAAACATTTCATCACAAATTACAGCCGCAACTTACATATCTGGCCTGATCAAACAGTCCAATATAACAATGGATGAAATTGCTGAGAAACCAACGATAACGCCTATCCCTACATGGGAAATGCTAAATGCCACATTTGATCTCGATTATGCAAAAGTTAAAAAAGATGATGATGTCAACATTACGCTATCCACAGCTTGTGAACACATCGATGAAAAGTACAGTACCCACCTCCACATTTTTACCGATGGGTCAGTCTTAGCAAACCAGAGCGCTGGAGCAGCCTTTTATGTTCCAAAATTTAACATTAAAAAGTCTTTTTTCATTGGGGCAAATGTATCTATATATACAGCAGAATTGGTCGCTGTTGTTCAAGCGTTGCATTATTTAATAAGCCTTCGGCCTGTGTCATTCAAAGTAGTTCTCTTTGTGGATTCAAAATCTGTATTATATGCCTTACAGTCTTTTGATACAGACACAAGACCTGACTTAATTATTGAGGCAAATCATCTAATACATTGTTTAAAGATAAATGGTTCGGAAATCAATTTATGCTGGGTGCCTTCTCATGTTGGTCTTCATGGCAACAACGTAGTTGACAGAGCAGCTAAATCCGGTGCCCTCCATTCTGAAAATTCCATAGAATTACATGTTAACACCTCGGTAAAAGAAGCTTACAACTCGCTAGAATTAGCATCATGGATTCGATTTCATGAACATTTAAATGAAAAATTTGTGTCTCAAAAAAGAATCAAACTTTCAGTTCAAAATATCTGTAAAAATTTGCAGTATTCCTCGTTATATCATTTGAGATTAATTGTTATGACATATTTTCGCATTCAACTGAACGCTTTGAAAACAAAATATTGTAACAACGTTTTATGTATTTGTGGCGAACAATTCACATTGTATCACTGTTTGTTTTACTGCAGAAAGCTTCGTTCCTTTTTACCAAAGACGTTTACACAAGGAAACTATCTTGAAACGCATTTTAAAGAAGTAGTATCGGATCAAGTTTTGTTAGTTAAAATTTCAGAATCATTGGTTCACAGTCCTGTTAATGCGTTACTTTAAGATTATTATTATAATTATGATTATTTTTGTTTTGTTTTGTTTTTATGACGATTTTTCTTTTACATTATTGATGTTAGCGTTGTTCTAGTTTCATTTCACTGTTCATCCATATCCTTTTTCTTAAGACCTTGCCGCTTCCTTTTAATTTTTTTTTACGTCCCTTACTCTGTTCCCCTCTCCCCTCCACACCCCCCACACCCCCCCCCCCCCTTATTTCATCCTCCATGCCATTTTTCCCCGTCTAATATCACTTATAGTGAAAAGACGTTAAATCAAGCAACGAACGAACACACGAGCATGCAGGTATGGAGAGAGTGAGATTGACACCGTGGTAGATTTATAATGATTTTAATTTATAAGAGTCCCTTTCTCTTCTGGGATTGCCTGAACAAAACATATTGGAAAAAAACAATAACGCATATTTCGATTGGCCGAACAAAACATATGGGAAAAATCAATCTTTCATTCAAAAACAATCAGTCACTTGTTCTTATCTCTTCGGAGATTGTTTGAACAACAACAAAAGCGAAGATCAATGACTTATCCTAGTCTTTTTTCTGAACCAGAAAAGTCCTTTTCACTCGTCCTCAGTCAGCATGAACTCGTCAAACCCAAAGAAGTCTTCTCATTCTTCTTCTCTGTCTGCATCCCCTTCCTCTTCTTTCTCCTCTTCCTCCTCCTGGTCACCAGGGGCATCGTTGGCAGCGGGAAGGTGAACCACAATGTCCTCTGGAAACCACTCCAGAGTTTGGTCATCTTCTGACCCATCCATGGCGTTGGAGATTGCGCACCTCTTGAAGGCAGTGACGATGATGTCAGGTCTGACGCTGTGCCGAGGTCTACCCACCCAGCTGATGACATCCTGTCTGGTGGGTTGCCTGAGATTGCCCGCAGCCGTCAGCGGACGGTCTTCTCTCATCCAGGTGACCCAGGTGTCACGCACGGCATCTTTGAAAGGCTTCGTGATGCTCACGTCCACTGGTTGGGCGAGTGGGGTGCAGCCACCAGGAATGTACACCACGACCACGTTGCGCTCTAGTAGAGCTTCCCTCACTTCTTGGGTGCGATGAGCCGGGTAGCTATCCAGCACCAACAATCGGCGGCCGCCTGCCCTGCCCAGGATTCGCCTGATCCATACCATCAGAGCCTCTCGAGTCATCCACCCATTTCTCGTGGCATGAACTCGGACGTTGTCTGGCACCTGCAGCAGCTGGTAGACCCGTGGAGGGATCTGGCCATTCCTTTCCTTGAAGACGATCATTGCTGGGAACTTTGTCCCATCTGCTGCAAAAAACAAGGCTACAGTGAACCCCCGTTTTTCCGCTCTTGTTGTCTTAGTCCTGACTTGACGACAACCTTTCTTGTTATTGGTCCTTTGAGGCAGCATATCAAATCTCAGCATGGTTTGATCCATATTCATGACGCAGTTGAGGGGATAGTCATGTTGTCTCCGCAGCATCAGTACAGCACGCCGATAATTGAAGAGCAGATCCCGGAATTCCCCTGGCACCTTCTGGCTGATGGAAGTGGATCTTCGCGTGGATATGCCATGGCACTTTTTCCAGCGTTGAACCCACATGTCGGAAGCAACGAAGCCGTCCAGCTGCAGAGCACCTGCAAAAGACAGCAGAACCAATACAATCCATTTGATGTGCCTTTACGCATCCGTGCAAAAAAAGAATGTGATGTTTCGAAATTTCACACACACACACACACACACATTTCAATAACTTTAATCGCATAAAAAAATCGCACAACAAAGCAAGAAACCCTTGCACACGGCCACACCATTTACCCAAGCAAGTGCAACACGTTGAGAGCACGAAAATCAGCCTCATCCCCTATCACACATCCGTCCCACAAAAAGTCCATTCATACGGTCGGCCCATCCCGCACCCACAGCGATGCTGTCCATCTGCACACGCACGGTCCATCTTTCTCTCTCTCCCTCCCCACTCCCTCCACACACACACACACACACAACACACACACACGGACGAGCATGCATGCAATTTGTTCGAAACAGTCTGAAAAGAAAGAAGGCTTACCTGCTATTTCCAAAGCTCTCGTGCTGAGGTCTTTGTTGCGAACAACTCTTCCTGCTGCTCGTTCCTCTTCCAAGAATTCAAGCACAGCCAGATCTAGTTCTAGTTCTTCGGATACCACGTGTTTACCGGGATGAATCTTTTTTTTCTCCTTTTGTTTCCCTGTTTGATTCTGTATCAAAACATGCCTCATTTCATTCCACTGCCGCACCTGCTTTCTATCCACTCCAAACTCTTTGGCAGTTTCGGAAACATTGTGATTTCGAAGGAACATGAGGGCAGAAAGTTTGAACTCCACTGAATATGACTTCCGACGAGGCATTGTCTTAATTCTAACAATGAACCATGGGAATGAAAACAAGCATGCCTAGGGCTTGTATGACGTGCTCATTTAATGTGTTCCAATGTTTGACGCCCCTACGGAATCTGTGACGACTCTCCTTGGGGTACACGAAGGGGTTGGAAAAAAAATCAAAATTAAAGCTAAAGTGGGGGTGGGCTTATACAAGGTATTCCACCCTTTGTACAGTTTTTGCCTCAAAGTAGGGGGTGGGTTTATACTACGAGATGGGCTAATATTCGGTAGTTTACGGGTACATACATACATACAGACAGACAGACAGACAGACATACAGAGAGGAAAGGAGAGAAAGAGAGAGAGAGAGAGAGCGAGACAGACAGACAGACAGACAGCCAGCCAGCCAGACAAAGACCGAGACAGAGACAGACAGACATACAGACAGAGAGGAAAAGAGGAAAGAGGAGAGAGAGAGAGAGAGAGAGAGAGAGAGAGAGAGAGAAAGACAGAGACAGAGACAGAGAGAGAGACAGAGACAGAGAGACAGCCAGCCAGACAGAGACAGAAACAGAGACAGACAGACATACACATAGAGAGGAAAAGGGAGAGAGAGAGAGAAGAGAGAGAGAGAGAGAGAGAGAGAGAGAAGAGAAGAGAGACAGACAGACAGACAGACAGACAGAAAGACAGAAAGACAGACGGACAGCCAGCCAAACAGAGACAGAGACAGTGACAAACAGACAGACAGACAGAGTGGAAAGGAGGAAAGGAGAGAAAGAGAGAAAGAGAGAGAAAGAGAGAGAGAGACAGAGAGAGAGAAACAGAGACAGAGACAAAGAGACAGAGACAGAGAGAGAGAGACAGAGACAGAGAGAAAGACAGAGACAGAGAGACAGAGACAGAGACAAAGAGACAGAGACAGAGACAGAGAGAGAGAGAGAGAGAGCACTGAGCACTGAACATGAAGGCATGAGCCCATATTCCATGACAGTATATTTCTAAAGAACATTTGTTTCATAGACACACAGAAAATATGTAGTCCTAAAGGGTTTGTGTCATCTTGTTTGGTTGTTTTGGTCTCTGTCACAAGATATTGTTGAGAGATAATCGCAGAATCATTTGATCCCAGTGATACTTCTTTGAGTAAACAAACCGATATTTCGATGAAGCTGAATATGCTGAACGATTAGAAATCAAAACTGATATCTTCATTCATTCCAACTCAAGCGGAAGTCCATTTTGCACGAATCAAATCCATTCATTTGTGAAACTCTCTACGTTAACCTGAGCTTTTGTGAACATGTTCAGTTAAGCAGCTTGTGAAAGTCGGGTTACAGTGCAATTGTGTAAAAAAGATATTAACATGACTTGTTACCTATTTTACTCAGCAGCAACTGTTTTTATTGGTCTTGTTTACGTTTCTTCTTGATGAATGCTATTTTACATTATTCAGTACTAACAATATATCCTCCCCTCTCTCTCTTTCTTAATTTGATTTGTTTTTTTGCTCAAAAATGCAAAAGAAGACAAAATTTATTCAGTTTGTGCTGTTCTGTAACTAGCAGCTTGACAGAATAATACATACCGTTGAAATTGTATAACAAATTTTCAACTCAGTTTCGGCTAAGTTTGTCGCTAGTATCTTTCTGAGCATAAAATTACCGTTAGAAAAATTGTCAGTTTATCTATAGAAAACATTTAAGCAACATCGACTGTCAGTTTTTGATAAGTCAAAAAAAAAAGTGTTTATTCGCTTTATGTCAGATATCGTGATATGAACTATGTGTGTATTTGCACCCCTTCGTCAAGGGCGATGGCATATACATGAATAAACTGTTGAAATCAGATTCTCTCTGTGGATTAGTTCTTAATGCCCGTAACTTTGTGTGGTCACAAAATTTATCTTTGTATTAAGAAGAAGAATAAAAGGTGATTTTAGTGATAATAGTTCTACGGTAATCATCTTTGTGAAACTCAATGTAAGAACATATTTCTTCTTGGTATGCTGTCATAAGTGATCAAGGCTGAAGGAAAATAATACTTTATACTACCCATCTTGACTATGTATCAACAATATGCGATGATTGCAATGAAACTGTATTAAAAAAATTAATTCCCTGCATATAAGAGCAAGTAAACTGTGATTTGGTGTGCAGAAGAGCAGGTAATTCCCTGCACAGAACAGGAGGTAATTCCCTGCACAGAAGAGCAGGTAAACTGATTACCTGCATAGAAGAGCAAGTAATTCCGTGCACAAAAGAGCAGGTAATTCTCTACACAGATAAGCAGGTAAACTGTGATTCCGTGCACAGAAGAGCAGGTAAACTGTCAGTCCGTGCACAGAAGAGCAGGTAATTCCCTGCACAGAAGAGCAGGTGAACTGTGAATCCGTGCTCAGAAAAGCAGGTAAACTGTAAATCCGTGCACAGAAAAGCAGGTAAGTCCCTGAACCAAAGAGCAGGTAAACTGTGATTCCGTGCTCAGAAGAGCAGATGATTCCCTGCAGAGAAGAGCAGGTAAACTGTGATTCCGTGCACGCAAGAGCAGGTAAACTGTGATTCCGTGCACACAAGAGCAAGTAATTCCCTGAACAAAAGAGCAGGTAAACTGTGATTCCATGCACAGAAGAGCAGGTAAACTGTGATTCCATGCACAGAAGAGCAGGCAAACTGTGATTCTTTGCACAGAAGAGCAGGTAATTTCCTGTTCAGAAAAGCAGGTAAACTGTGATTCCGTGCACAGAAGAGCAAGTAAACTGTGATTCCGTGCACAAAAGAGCAGGTAAACTGTGATTCTGTACTCAGAAGAGCAGGTAATTCCTTGCCCAGAAGAGCAGGCAAACTGTGATTCCTTGCACAGAAGAAGAGGTAAACTGTGATTCCGTGCACAGAAGAGCAGGTAAACTGTTAGTTCGTGCTCAGAAGAGCAGGTAATGCACAGAAGAGCAGGTAAACTGTGATTCCGTGCTCAAAAGAGCCGGTAATCTGTGATTCTGTGCTGAGAAGAGCAGGTAAACTATGATTCCGTGCTCAGAAGAGCAGGTAAACTGTGATTCCGTGCTCAGAAGAGCAGGTAATGCAGAGAAGAGCAGGTAAACTGTGATTCCGTGCTCAGAAGAGCAGGTAGTGCACAGAAGAGCAGGTAAACTGTCAGTCCGTGCTCAGACAAGCAGGTAAACTGTCAGTCCGTGCTCAGAAGAGCAGGTAATTCCCTGCACAGAAGAGCAGGTAAAAGAGCAGGTAATACATGACTGCTTCATTTCTGTTTGTTCCCTCCCAACTGATGTAATTTGATAGTATTCGTCCTTTCATCATTTACTTGTTTGTT
The DNA here is from genome assembly GCA_030674185.1 of Monoplex corrugatus. Lineage (NCBI taxonomy): Eukaryota > Metazoa > Mollusca > Gastropoda > Littorinimorpha > Ranellidae > Monoplex > Monoplex corrugatus. The sequence goes on from CM060309.1 coordinate 57,530,587, forward strand.
TACTTTGTCGTTTACGTTAACAATTCATAATAGCGGTAACAGGAAAACTTTCACGTTCTCATATCCCTTCCACCGTCTCTGTCCCTCCTTTTCCAGCTGGCCTAATTTGATAATGTTTGATTGTTCATTATGTTGCTTACTTATGTACCTTGTTAGTTATGTTATGTGAACTTTGGAGAGGATCCACCCACCTAACAATAGTTATATCAATCTAAGAGGGTTCGAACTTCCAACTATACCCGTTGCGTTAACCACTTTATTATGGTGACTGGCTGAGGTACGTGCATTTATTCATTATGCATTTGAGACACTCGTATCATGCCTGTCTATGCTGCTAGTATTCATCACCCACGATATGAGGTGTAGAAGTTTGCTCCAAACATTATGAGCGAGTAGCATACACACACATGTGCGTGCGTACAAACAAACAAACAAAACACACACACACACACACACAACACACACACACACACACACACACACACACACAACACACACACACACACACACACACACACACACCACACACACTCGCAAGCGCGCACCTCAAAATAACAATAATCGAACAAAAACATGTACACCTTTATTGAACTTATTTATATATTGTATAATTACAATATATCAGACACAACAGAACAATGTGCTTGTTGTACATGTATAAACAATAGCATACACTGATGGTTGTTTTGGCATTATAATCGTTACACACATATTTCAAACACTGAAAAAATTGAACGACGTTCGTGCCATTAATTAGTCAACATAACTCAAAATCCACTTAATTGTAGTAGATCATTGTGCCATCCGTTAATTAAAGAGCATATCATTGTTATAAATTAGATCCATATTGAGCCATGAATACAAAACAAATGGAAATTCTTACGTGCCTGTGAGAGCAGATTCTCCACCAAACGTGGCATGAAGATCCACAAAACGAAGAAGGATTTTCTAAAGACTGATGAGTGAGCATCAAAGCACTGCACTAACAGATAAGACATCGGGAAACAAAGGCCAGGATTGAAACCACAGTCCGAAGGACATCCATGATGATGATTCAGACGAGGTATTTCTCCTTTGATGACCTTCTACTGTCCAGTTATTTCCAGAGATTCTTGCTCTTAATATAATTATTGAAAAATAAGTACAATTAAATTTAACGTTTTAGAATAAATGAGACATTCTGTTGGCTAAACATCAATTTTGTTATCAGCTCGCATTTGCAAAAGTAGTGTGTTAGAAGACTGAAGTCATGGTAATCAGTAAAAAACAAGAAATCTCCTCATGCAAAATAACAGCAATTGGCACAACATTAAGACCGGTTGATAAGTTTAAATATCTGTGAACCGTCATCTCACCAGATGGCAGATGCACATCAGAAATAGCCAGCAGAACTGGCCAAGCTAAAGCAGCATTCAAGAAGATGAAAGGCGTTCTTACCAACAAATGCCTGTCAATTAACATCAGGAAGAGAGTTCTTGAATGTTATATAGAACTGATACTACTGTACGGCTGGGAAGCGTGAAAGTCAACACGCAAAATCAGAACAAAATTGAGGCGAGTGAAATGTGGTTTGCAAGAAGAATGTTGAGAGTTCTTTTGGCAGCAAAGAAAACAAACGAGACAGTCTTAAAGGAGGCAGATACAAGAAGAACATTAAGGAAGAAGATCAGGAAAAGACAAGCAACAGTTACAGGACATTTTATGAGGCAAGAGAAAATAAAGCATCTGGTCACAACAGGAAAGCTGGAGGGAAAGAGAGCACCAGGTAGACCCAGAGAGAAAATGTTGGACGGACTTGCAGAGAAACTGTGGACAAAGAGGGTGGGAGATGTACTTGCAGCGACGAAGGATAGATTCGTAAGGAGGGCCATGATCTCCAACGCCATGCGGCAGGGCACATGATGATGATGATGTGTGCTAGTCATCATCAAGTTATACTACACTAACAAATAGCTATATAAACTCACCGAGACCTAGAAAACAGTTTTGCGTTTTGTTCTAGAATGTGTTGTGTTGTGTTGCATTGCGTTATGTTGAGTTGTGTTTTGTGGTGCTGTGCGGTGTTATTTTTCCTGTTGTGATTTGTTGTTGTGGTGTTGCGGTGTGTTATTGTGGTGTTCTGGTGTGGTGTGGCATGCTGCAGTGTGTCGGTGTATATTGTGTTATGTGTGTTGTGTAGTGTTGTGTCGTCTTGTGCTTTGCTGTGTTGTGTTGCATTAGATTTGGTGTTGTTGTGTTGTTGCGTTGTGCTGTATTTTGTGTTGTGTTGTGTTGTATTGGGTGGAGTTGTCTTATGTTTTGTTATTTTGAGTTGTGCTGTGCTACGTTGCTCGTACTGCATTGTACAATACTGTACTGTATTGAATGGTATCTGTTCCCGATAAAAAAAATGTCCATAAACGGTACATACATGGGAACGAAGTTGGCAGGACCAGATTGTCAAACTGAAAGGAAGATTAGGCATACATAAATGCCATAGCGATAGTATGCAGCCTGTAACTATCTACTACAAAGTATCAATACGTATACACACTGATATGCACGTATTCTCTCTCTCTCTCTCTCTGTGTCTTCTCTCTCTCTCTCTCTCTCTCTCTGTCTTCTCTCTCTCTCTCTCTCTCTCTCTCTCTCTCTGTGCTTCTGTCTGTCTATCTGTAAATATGCCTTTCTGTCTATCTCTGTCTATCTATCTGTCTGCCTGTCTGTCTCTCTGTCTGTCTGTCTGCCTGCCTACCTGTCTATCTGTCTGTCTGTCTGTCTGTCTCTCTCCCTCTGTTTCTTTTTCTCTTTCTTTCTCTGTCTTCCCTCTTTATCCGTCTTTCAATAACATCTATCATTGCCCTGATTTTGTCTCCTCGATTTGCTAGATCGGCTGTCTTCCATTCAATATCATGGATTCTGTTGTCAAAATTCATACAATAAAAACGAATACAACAAATGCGTAAATAGACGAGTAGATGAATGAAAATAAATAACAGTTCACAGTCCATGATGACTCCAAATTCAGAAACGTATCGCAATATTCAACGTTCTTCGGCGACACAACAAAATATGACAAAGAATATTATAACACCAAAGTCGTCTGTCTGCTAGTCCAACCAGCGAGCGGATAATCGGCAAAGTCCGTGACCACTTCGGTAACTTCCGTCAATGACCCGATTGAGCCCGAGGTAGACGTCATAGTTGACGGCCCCTTGCCGATCGCTTTGTCCAGACAGGGCAAAAAGACTGGAGTTCTTGAGCTCGCCTTCCTTCCCGTGGTGGTTATTCCAGTGGAGAGTTTCATCACTGACCACCAGAGTGACATTATGGACGATGAAACTGTTGTCCAGTCGCAGCAGTTTCTGCCGTCCGTCCGGGTGTTTGTCGCTGCCGTAGATGGCAAAAGTCGTCCCGTACCCTTGCGCCTCGCAGTCATTCTCTTGTACTAAGCCGTCGCCAGCTGGG
>CM060309.1:57544033-57549033 GCA_030674185.1 Monoplex corrugatus
GTAGAAGAAATACAAAACTGACTTTAACCTTCTGTATTTGTAAGGCGTTCCCGAGACACTATAAAAAACCTTTCGAAGGTCTGATGCATGGATATACTGATAATCCACTCAACACATTAGGGATTTAGACTAGCTAATCTGCTATTCGAAACATCAGCAGACCATACCCCACCCCACACAAACATACAAGGATGCAGTTCTGCATAACATGTATATTGATGAGTTGGACAAGAGTTACACTGCTGAGACAGGGAGAGCGCTGGGATTCCATGTTAAATATCTTCTGAAAAGAAAAGGGTCTTTAACTTGGAAGAGGAGTATTAAAAAGATTCTGGGAGCATGAAAACACACACACACACACACACACACACACACACACACACACACACATCATCATCATCATCATCATCATCATCATCATAATCATCATCGTCATCGTCGTCGTCGTCGTCGCCATCATCATCATCATCATCATCATCATCTCATCATCACGATCATAATTTATATTATTACTATTGTTATTATTATTACTATTATTATCATCATCATTATCATTATTATCATTGTTATTAATATTATTATTATCATTATTATTATTATTATAAGTAGTAGTAGTAGTAGTAGTACTGTTGTTGTTGTTGTTTCTGTTGTTATTAGTGGTGGCGGTGGTGGTAGTATACTAGTTATGTTATATACTTTTTCCTTCCTGTTATGTTTTTGTATATGAAAGAATAGCCAAAATTTTCAGTTCATGTTGTAAGTTAACCTCTCCCTCTCCGTCTGTCTCTCTGTCGTTCTCTCTCTCTGTCTCTGTCTCTGTGTTACTCACTCACTCTCTCTCTGTCTCTCTCTCTGTCTCTGTCTCTCTCCCTCTCTCTCTCATGCATACGTACACACACACACACACACACACACACACACACACACACACACACACACACACACACACACACACACACACACACACACACACACACACACACACTATTTCGACGTTTTCTTACCTTTTTTAACTGGCACTGTAGCTGTAACTGGAACAGCAGGTGAGGATGCTGCAGGCGTGCTCCTGACTTCTGTGTGTTGTGTTTTCGAGCTCTGTGGTGTCGTTGATAACGTTGTGGATTGCAGTTGTTTTGTTACTGCTGCGTCTTCGGTTTTCTCTGATGGATGCGACTCAGTGTGGTGTTTTGTAAGAAATCCATCCCGTTTCTCTACTGTTGTCTTCTCTGTTGTTTGCTTGTTATTTCCAGTTGGCACAGGGGATGAAAGAGAACTGTCTCGTACCTCTCCCAAATTTTCCCTCTCGGTTACCTGCTTGTGATTTCCAACTGACTCAGAGAATACAAAACCGTTCATGTTGTGTAAACCTCTCGTGGCGTAGTCATGACTTTGCTGTTGAAATTCTGGGTTTGTCAGAGACTGAGCACCCTGTTTGAATTTTATGTTCCAGGATGAGAGCGTTCTGACTATTAAGGGAGGGGTCGTCTGTTGGAGCTTTGTTGAAGTTTCCACGTGTTTGTCAGTCTTGACTGTTAGTGGTGTTGTTGTTTGTGTGGAGCTTGTTGTAGTGTGGTCACTCTCTGTCCTGTCTTGCTGTGTTGTTGGTGCACTGTTATCGACCTCATCCACAATCACCGTGGCTGCTTCTGTGGTGTGTTCTTCTGTCTGCGAGTCTTGACCTGTGACGTTGAGAGGTATGTTGGAATTCCGAAGCGCTTTTCCATTTCCATTTTCTTCCCTAGCCTCATCCGGCATTTCTTGTTCGTTCAAGTCATAGGTATCATTGCGTTCTCTCTTTAGGACACTGTCTTTGGATTCGTTCCAACTCTCGGCTCTTGCGTGTTCTATGATGCCAGACTGGTAACTATCAGGGTGTCCGTGTGGTACAAGTTCTGCTGCACGCATCGGAAGTTGATCAATGTCCCACGTTTTTGCTGCAGCGTAACTATCAGTGTCAAGGTCAAAACTTACGGGCATTTTAGGCTGGCCAGTCAAATCCTCAGTAGTTAATCCAGAAATCACCTCTTTTTCACTCTCACTCGTTCTAGAATTTGCATCGACTACTGGAGGTGAAATCAAGGGTTTGCTTGTCGTAGAACTGAATTCTGAATCCGATAAAAGAGAGACAGTTGTTGATGATTCACTTGATGGCTGGGTATGTTGTTTTTCTGGATCAGCATTGTCCTGAGACAGATCGTTCTGTGCGGAGGATGACACGTGAGTGTGATCGCGTGCAGATGATTCAAAGTTCTGACCTGTATTTTTCCTTGTTGTATTGGGCATCGCTTGGGTAGGCTCTGTCTGTTTTGGATCTTCACTCTTTTGATTATGAATTGCCTGTGTTGAGCTTTTCGAGCCGTCTTTAGGCCTGTCATCCTCTGGTTCTAAAGAGCTTACACCGTCATCATTTTTATCACCATGTTCAGGTTGCATGACGCTTTGGAGATGACTCTCCTGAGATGGGCGCAAGACGTGAACGTTCGGGTCGTCAGAGGCAAATATTTCTATATCCTTAGAAGTATCACTGGGCATTACAGTTATGGAGCCCTGTTTGGGTACACTCAGCGTAGGGTGCTGATCAAGGGGTTCAGAAGTAGTTTGTGTCAATAGTGTGTTGATCATGTCTGGAAACCTTACTACCAGGATTTTGACTGCTTTGTTTTGTACTTCTGATTTCTTCATTACCTTTTTCTATGTCATCGTGTCTGTTACCTGCGAGGTGTTTCTGTGATTCGTCCGACCCTGTTTTGTTCGTGAGTTGTGCACCTACCTCATCACTTGCTCTTAAATCTGTGAACTGTTCAGGAGATGGACTGTGTCCTCCACTGTCAGCATGTTCTTTACTGTTGATGCTGTCTCGGTGATCATGTGCCACACTATCATTGTTCTTTTGTGTTTCTGTTCCCAAGCCAGTGGCAGCAGGTTCCGATGCATGTTGAATGTCTCTTTCGTTTTCGTCACCAGCAATGTCTTTTTCGGTTTTCCCTGAATCAGGAACTCGTTTGTTAGGAGGGTCTCTTTGACTGGGATAATTTCTAGTGGGTGGGTGCTGATCAGAAGACAGTTGAGGCAAAGGGGGCGTGTGACCAGCAGTACTTGAAGTTACTGCGTCGGTCGTAGAGTATTGCTTCCTTGGGTCATTCTTGTCAGAATAGAGATCATCTTCCCTCGCGAGATCATCATCGTTAAAATTGTTTTTATCAACATTTGAAACTTGTTCATTAAATCTCACCAAACTTGGAAGCAATCCCCCTCTTTGGTTTTGAGGAGTATGCTTTTGAAGTGGCCACACTAAGGGCAACGAAGACTCAAGGTTATCAGCAGGGCTTCCTTCTCTTGGTTTGGCAGAAATTGCTGCCAGTCCACTTTTGTATCCATGCTGACGAAGTGGCTGATTTGTTGGTGTTGTCTCCTCACTCTCTGTGTGCACACTTTCAGCTTCAGCTTCCCCTCGTGAATAACCAGAACAGCAATGTTTGATGCTTTTCAAAACTTCCTGCGTGTCTTCTCCATTCTTTGCAGTTTGCTTGATGCTTTTCAAAACTTCCTGCGTGTCTTCTCCATTCTTTGCAGTTTGCTGTGTCTGTGCTGTAAGCATGGCCTCTATTCGCTCAGATGATCGGATGTGAGCTGCGCCTTGACGAAGAACGGTTTCTCTCAGGCGAGCCATGTCTGCCTCCATTTTAGACAGTTTCTGAGTGAGGATGGCTAACGCTTCTGTAGTCGCAGACACAGAACGAGGATTTCCATTGGCCTGACTGTTGTGACTATAAACACTGTTCTGACGGTACGCTGGCCAGCGAACCGGATAGTACCTGACATTTTGCGGGTAGATGGCCACAGGGCGATACTGTCCCAACCTCACCCACCTTCTCCTGTTCCTGGGAGTTTTCACAGCACCGATGGATACTGTAAGTTTACTGTCGTTTCTGGAACTCTCTTTCAGTCCCCTCTGATCGAGCCGTGCTCTTATTCTATCACGAGAAGCTCGACCTTCATCCGCAGGTGTACGGATAGGTCTACCTGAATGCTTCTTTGCATAATGTGAACGGCCTTCAGACTTTGGTTTGTTCGTAATGGTGTCGTTGTTGCACGGCTTTTTAAGCCCTTCTTTGATGGCATTGGTTCTTCGTCTGGCATTGGCAGAGTTTCTAGGATGACCCTGCCATAGCATTCTTGGTCTTCTGTACCGCTGCTTCACTCTTGTGACTAGAGATGAAATCTTAGGATCGCTCTTGTCAGGCATTTGAAAGTACTCCTTGATTTCATCATCAGACGGAAGAGCTCTTGTCACAGAGCTCGCTTGTCTTCTGAACTGAGGTTTGGATAGCTTGTGTGGCAGTCTTTCATCTGAAACTCTTCTTTCTTTGTGATTGTGATCGGTTTGGGACAAAACACATGTTAGTATTAGGAATACTAAACACACAGTGATTTTCATGATTGTTGATTTACGTGTTATAGTCCACTAATGCAGTAAACTTATCCACTAGGTCGGAAGACTCAATGTGACTCTCTAGGTGAAGTAAAGCTAAGGTCACCTTCCCATTTCTGATGAGAATAACGGCGAAGAACACCGGTAAACGCTTGTTTGCTCGCTTCACTTTCCAGTTTTTGTCGTGTCATTATCAAGTCTTCTGTCTGACGCATCTGACACTGTTTACAAGATTGTCTTTTTGCTTATGTTACAGCTCAGCGATCTGTCTTACATCACTGACACCGCCTGCGTGTTTTATTGTTTGTCAGCTCCATGAATTGGTACCGAAACAAAGTTACACTTTCCTTTACTTGATCATATTATTAATGTTTTCGTGACGTCTCGTCAGGTGCTATGGTAGGTATGGCAACCATACATGACCTGTTGTACATTTATGTATTGTTCATGAACGCCTACAGCAACTGAACCAAACGTCTGCTTGCATTCTCAACCATAAGATGGATAAATATGATTACAGACGTAGAGACACAAACGTTACTCCAGTAACGGGGGTTCATAAATAGCA
>CM060309.1:57554033-57559033 GCA_030674185.1 Monoplex corrugatus
ACATGCACACACACACACACACACACACACACACACACTTTTTCTCTCTCTCTCACACACACACATACACGCACACACACACACGCTCTCTCTCACATGCACACACAAACACGCACTCTCTCTCTTTCACACACACACACACACACACAAAACACGCTCTCTCTCTCTCTCACATGCACACACACACGCATTCTCTCTCTCACACACACATACACGCGCACACACATACGCACACATATACAATTACAGACAGACGCAGACAGACAGACGGACAAAAATGGAATAAGATATGTACATGCAGAGGGACAGAGGGGCAGAGAGACACAAGAGAGAGAGAGGGGGGGGAGAGAGAGAGGGGGAGAGAGAGAGAGAGAGAGAGAGAGAGAGAGAGAGAGAGAGAGAGAGAGAGAGAGAGAGAGATGGATTAACTTCTGTATATCGATGAATCCATCTATGTTGCAAAGTATCATATCCTAGATGGCTGCCAACACACAAGTATGTGTGTTTGTGTGTTTGACTGCGTGCGTGCGTGTGTGGTGTGTGTGTGTGTGTTTGTGCGTGTGTGTGTGTGTATGTGTGTGAGAGCTTGTGTGTGTGTGTATGCTTGTGTGTGTGTGTGTGTGTGTGTATGTGTGTGTATATGTATGTGTGTGTGTGTTTGTGTTTGTGTGTATGTGTGTGTACATGTGTATGTATGTGTGTGTGTGTGCATGTGTATGTGCATCTGTACGTGTGTAAGGATGTGTGTGTATGTGCCTCTATGTGTGTAGGGTGTCTGTGAGTGAGTGCTTGTTTGCATGTGCTTCCTTCGTCTACATAACAAGCATCACTTTTTGCATTCGTTGCCAAACGACTTTCAGGTTGTTCTGGGTCAACACAGTCGAGACATGGCAGGGAAACTGAAGCTGATGTTTCTGGCATTTACACTGGCATCCTTCGAATCGGATTTACGGGTAGTACCTTTGGTTTCATCCGATTGCTGATCACAGATGAACTTGCCACTCTGCTTTCCTCAACATTAAATCTTGCCAGTTAACGTTCGTATATAAAATTTGTGGATTTATGTATAACCTACATAATTATTTTATTGTTCATGTGTGTATGTCGCTTTGCTGTTTTTTATATATATATACCAGCTTCCTATTTGTATGATTCCTTTGTTTGGTCACAGTGTGTGGTGGTGGCAGTTGGTCTGCTGGTAATGTTTTCAGCAGGGATTTTCAAAATATACTATTCCTCTTTGTGCCAGAAATATTTCATAGTTTGTATTGTCTGTTTATAAGTTGTTGGTCTTTGTGTGTTTCAATTTGTTCAGTGTCTAGTGTTTGTATTGTTCAATATATTTGTGGTTTTACTTGTTTGCTAGTTTATTTATATGTTTGTTTATTTGTTTGCGTGTATATATATGTCGTTTGTTTGCTTGTTTTTCGTTAAGAAAGTTTGGAAGATACCATGTAACCACTCATCCGTTTAATTAAACCTTCGATCCTAAAAAGATTATGTTTGCAAATTGTGTGTATTTTCTTTCGGTGTGCTACGAACTGTCGTTGCATGACATTGTGATGTTTGAAATTCAAAGAAAAGAACATTCTATGCAATGAAAAGGTGTCCCACAACCTGAGATCATGGGTGGGGGGGGGGGGGGGGAGATGATGCAGACATCAGTGACCAGAATAATTGAGCGTGAAGCCCATCTTCTCTCCCTTGATGCTCTACCTCCCCTTATTTTGAAGAACGTTACCTACCCACTCACGTCTGGGTAGCTTGGAGTCTGCGAACACCATTACAGCCCCGGGAGTCATTCGCACCCATGCCATTTTGTACATGCAGTTTGGAAAGCGGAGTACTCTCTATCTCTGTGCAAGCAGGACTCCAGTGCGCCGGTAGTTTTGAAACCAAAACTAAGCATACGATGAATAGACGTTTGTTAAATGCATGCACATCAGTGGAGTGAGATACCCTACTTGTGGATGAACCATCTGAGACCAGGAGGACAAAGTTTGAAACTGTAGAGCAGACCCGAGAGGTTTAAGAAAAGATGAATGACGTTAAGATAAGGATCTCTATATAAAAGCCCCTCTGGGCTCTTTCCTACCAAAGAGCCTTTTTGTCTGAGGGGAGACGCTTGGATAAATAAATCAGTGTGGTGATGAGGAGATCTAGGACAAAGGCTTGGGCATAAAATGACAAGAAACTCTTGAAGAAACAGGAAAAGGAAAGGGGCACTCTGGAACAAACGGGAAAAAGAAGGGTGTACTTTCGGACAGACAGGAAAAGGGACGGAGGACTCTGGGACAAACAGAAAAAAAAAAGGATTGGGACTCTGGTAAAACGAAAGCAGGAAAGAGGACGAGGCGTCCGTGGGATTTCAGATTTCAGATTTCAGATGATTTATTGAATAAAGGCCATGGCCCCTCAAGAAGGGGTGAAATAAACATACATCGATTAATATACACTGTTTTATCCTAAATATTACACGGAGCAAAGAAAACTGAAACATTCAGTCAATTTGAACAAGAGCTCCTGAGTTTAAAGGCTTTATACAAATAAATGGCAAGCTGTTTAACATGATCTTCCTTGGCAGATGCCATAAGCAAGCTCAGTCTAAATAGTGAAGGCTGTTTATAATATTTTCTGGGGATCAGTTTATTTCTATGACTACTTAGTACTGGACAACAAAACACGACATGAATTTCATTTTCTCTTGCTTTTCTACATAATGGACATATAAGATCACGGTTATCATTTTGTCTATAACGAAGGATACAACGGAAAAAGAGTAAGGGAATCTTGGACAAACAGGAAAAGAAAGAGGATACTATGAGACAAACAGGAAAAGGGAAGTGGGGGAACTCCAGGACAAACTGGACAAGCGAAAGGGGACTCTGCGACAAAATGGACAAGGAAAGGGCGACCTCTGGACAAACAGAAAAAAGGGGGATGACTCTGAGACAAACAGGAAAAGGGAGGAAAACTATGGTTCAAACAGGAAAAAGAAATGGGAACTCCGGGACAAACAGGGGAAAAAGATGATGGAATCTGGGACAAACGGGTAAACTGAGGAAAAGGTTGGGGAGGGAACTCGGAGAGAAATGGGAAAAGAGAAGAGAGGCTCTGAAATTGGTTAGCATGTCGACTCTTGCTTTGCAAGCTTCTCATTTATCGGTACGTTAAGTTTGCAGACGTCTCATTTGCCTTTTTCGGTACTCAGGTATTACATTCTTCTTATCTTTTGGTTATAATTTTTTCTATATATTTTTTTTAATTTGGTCGCAGTTGCCTGATGACGACTGGGTATCACCTCCGTAGATGAAATCCCCTACTGGATGAAATGCTCCATTGGAGCCCTAATTTATGGTCGTTTAGGTATCTTTGTGTCGGGTTAAAAACCAAACTGTTGTGAATATGATAAATACAGAAAGCAGAAATAAAGGAGTGGAGGTAAATAGCAAGAGGACTGAAGTCATGGCGTTGGCGATCATGGACATCCATACGAATCTATCCCTTGTCGCTGCAAGTCCATCTCCCACCCTCTCTGTCCTCAACCACTATTCAACTCCGTCCAATATGTTCTCCCTGTGTCTAGCTGGTGCTCTTTTTCCCCTCCAGTTTTCCTGTTGTGTCTAGGTGCTCTAATTTCTCTTGCCACATGCAATGTCCTATAAATGTTGCTTGTCTTTTCCTAATCTAATTCATTAATGTTCTTTTTGTGTCTTCCTCCTTTAAGACTGTTTCGTTTGTTTTCTTTGCTGTCTCTGGAGCTCTAAACATTCTTCTTTGACACCACATTTCAGTCGCCGCAATCTTCTGACTCTGCGTTTTGCCTGTCCACGCCTCACATCCTTACATCGATATCGGTTCTATATAACATGAGGAACTCTTTTCTTGGTGTTAACTGATAGGCGTTTGTTGTTAAGAACGCTTTTCATTTTTGTGAATGATGTTTTGGCTTGGCAGATTCTACTGGCTATTTCTGATGTGCATCTATAATCTGGTGAGATGACCGTTCCCAGATAGCTAAACGTATCAGTCTGTGTCAGTGTTGTGCCATTTGTTATTACTTTGCATGAGAAGATTTCTTGTATTTACTGATAACCAAGACTTCGGTCTTCTTCTTATTTACCGTAGGCCCTTTATGCCTACTTTCTATTTCTATTATCTTCACAAGATTTTGTAGGTAGACTATATGTACACATGTATATAATATATATATATATATATATATATATATATATATATATAGAGAGAGAGAGAGAGAGAGAGAGATGTATGTGTGTGTGTGTGTGCGTGTGTGTGTTTTGTGTGTGTGTGTGTGTGTGTGTGTGTGTGTGTGTGTGTGTGTGTGTGTGTGTGTGTGTGTGTGTGAGTGCGTGCAGTTAAACTTTGAACTCACAATGAAATAACACATAATTTTTTTTTAAAAGCCAGTACTTGATGACCAGTGTCAGAACAAAAATAGACCCCGTCAATAAAGTCAAGGCGAAAGCAGAACTGTTGGTACTGCTAAAAGTCAGATAGCCAAGATGTTACCGCACCAGGCAAAACTCGGTGGCAAAGCGTTTCGCACGTACGCTGAATCAATTAACACGTCAAAGATGCCCGTTTTCTCCACAACAAGTGTTTGTTTTGTCTCCGCTCAGGTCTACCTAGCGAGGATGACTTGTAGGCTTTTGCAGGAAATCCCATCTCCCTCAACATATAAAACGTGCACTGTAGCACAACGCTACAGTGAGCACATGTCCTCGCCACGTGACTTACTCAGCATATTATATATGCTTGTCTTGAGAGAACAAGAACAAGTTCACATACAAAAAAACAAAAATAAAAACAAGTACAAGTGCAAGTACTCGAACAAAAACGAGAACAGCAACAAGATCAAGAGCATAAATATGTACAAGAACGAGAACAAAAACAAGAACATCAACAAGAGCAAGAACACATAATTTATGTCGATTCATGTATAATCTGTGTGTAATGTAGACCCTCTTTGTGTGTACTTG
>CM060309.1:57564033-57566533 GCA_030674185.1 Monoplex corrugatus
TGTGTGTTGTGTATGTGTGTGTGTATGTGTGTGTTGTGTGTGTGTGCGTCTGTGCGCGTGTATGTGGTATGTGGGTGCTGTGTGTGTGTGTGTGTGTGTGTGTGTGTGGGTGGGTGGGTGGTGTGGCTGTTGTGTGTGTGTGTGGTTTGGCGTGTATGTGTGTGTGAGTGTGTGTGCGTGTGTTTGTCTGGTGTATTTATGTGTGTTTTGTCTTCTTCTGTATTTGTGTATGTGTGTATCTGTATTTTTGTGTTTGTAATGTCTTTTTGTTTGCCTGTGTGTGTGTGCGTGTGTGTTTGTATGTATCTGTTTTGTGTGTGTGTACGTGTGTGTGTGTGTGTGCGTGCGCACGTGTGTATGTGTGTGTGAGCATATTATGTGAGTGGGTATTTGTCGTCTGTATTTGTGTGTGTTTGCGGCTGTCTGTCTGTATTTGTGTATGTGTCTGTCTGTACTTTTGTGTGTCTGTTTTTTGATTACGTTTTCATGTCTGTGTATCAGCAAATTTGTTTACGCCTCAAATCGCATTACTGCAATTACATACAATTGTTACAACTCTTACACTGTGTTACACTGAATAAAAATGTACATGGCTTTACTAAATCATTTCTCCAAGGAACTGCTAAAGAAGGAAGACGGAGGAGAAGACAGAAAAATCGATGGAACGACAGCATTGTGAAAGGGACAAAGAACCATTTGAAGATACCCAGGCTCTGGCACACAACTGACAGAGTAGAAGAATCTGGTGACGAACTGTTCTTTAATGTGGCGTCCCAGTGACTCTTTACGGGGTTAAGGGAGAAGAATCAAAAGAAGAAGAAAAAAAAAGAGGAAAAAGAAAAGAAGAAAAAGAAAAGAAAGAAAAGGAAGATAAGAAGAAGTAGGAGGAGGCGGAGGAGGAGAAGTAGGAGGAAGAGGAGGAGGAGGAGGAGGAGGAGGAGACTGACAGAATATGACACAAACAGATATGGGCAGTTGCAGATTAGGCCGAGATAGAATATCGGTTAAATATGCAGATTTGGTTTATCTGTCTCTCTATTTTTCTGACGGTCTGTTTGCCTGTCTGTCTCTTGGTCTTTCGATCTCTCTCTGTGTCTCTCTCTGCCTGTCTGTTTGTCTCTCAGAGTTTTCCCTCGGTCTCGGTCTCGCTCTCTCTCTCTCTCTCTCTCTCTCTCTCTCTCTCTCTCTCTCTCTCACTTGGTCGCTGTGTCCTTGTTTTAAAATTCGAAAATATAGTAACATTGTCATTGATATGTCTGTGTGTCTGTCTGTCTGTCTCTTTATCAGTTTGTGTGTTTGTTTGTCTGTCTGTTTGTCTGTGTATCTGTCTGTCTCTGTTTCTCTCTGTGTCCGCATCTGAGTCCCTGTCTTTGTCTCTGTGTGTCTCTCTCTGCCTCTGCCTGCCTGTCTGTCTGTCTGTCTGTCTGTCTGTCTGTCCTCTCTTTCTCTCTCTCATGCTCACTTACTGTGTACAGAAATGTTTCTTTGATTAATTTTGTCTTTTTATACCGACCCATTGACCCAAACTCTAAGTTGGGAGTGAAAAACGTGTTATCATATGTAATTTCACCCATTTCGTTCAGATACGGTAGGTTTGAATTGGACAGTAAAAGCAATGACGCTTCTTTTTAGAAAACGCTTGGAAGGTTTACAATACCTTCCTGTTTGGAGTCCGGTTGCCAGTGTTTCGAAAACCTGAGCGAGAAGGGGCATACATTTTTCCTGACCCTGGGTTTGCCTCTGTGTGTGTGTGTGTGTGTGTGTGTGTGTGCGTGGTGCGTGTGTGTGTGTGTGTGTGTGTGTGTGTGGTATGTGTGTGCGTGCGTGCGTGCGTGCGTGTGTGTGTGTGTGTGTGTGTGTGTGTGTGTGTGTGTGTATGTGTGTGTGTGAGTGTTCTGACTTACAGACGTCCGAACCAAAGAGCAAGGAACTTAAAATAACTGTTGAAGACACGAAACAGAAATCTTTAAATGAACCCATATTTGTAAGTGTGTGTGTGTGTATGTGTGTGTGTGTTTTTTGGTGTGTATTTGTTGTGTTTTGTGTGGTGTGTGTGTTGTGTGTGTTGTTGTGTGTGTGTGTGTGTGTGTGTTTGTGGTGTGTGTGTGTGTGTTTGTGTGTATTGTTGGTTGTGTGTGTGTGTGTTGTGTGTCGGTGTGTGTGTGTGGTTTGTGTGTGTGTGTGTGTGTTTGTGTGTGTGTGTGTGTGTATTGTAGTATATTGTGTGTGCGTGTGTGTTTGTGTGTGTTTGGTATGTGTGTGGTGTGTGTGTGTGTGTGTGTGTGTGTGTTTGTGTGTTTGTTGTGTGTGTTTGTGTATTGTGTGTGCGTGCGTGTGTGTGTGTATGGTTGGGTGTGTGTTTGGTTGGGTGTGTGTGTGGTCGGGTGTGTATGTCTGTGTGTGAGTGTGTGTGCGTTTATCTGTGCGTGTGTGTGTTTTGTCTTCTGTGTGTATTTGTAGATGTGTGTGTCTGTATTTGTGTGTTTGTATGCTCTGTGCT
>CM060309.1:57574033-57606533 GCA_030674185.1 Monoplex corrugatus
CTATCTTGTCGCACAAAGTCTCTTTGGTGGCCTAACATAGTCTAGGTAGGGCCTCGGGTCCTGGCCAGCTCATAGGTTTATGTGCAGGCTTAAGGCATGTGCCACGGTCACCATACACGTGGCACCTGTGACGTTAGTGCATATGGAATTCGTTTCAAGCGCGGAGACGTCATCTTAAGAAACTGAAACTGAAACTGAAATTGGTGACCTTACAAGATGAAGAATGATGGTAATCCCTTATAGAGAATATGTTCACACAGTTTGCTCAGCTGTTAAACGGTTACTCTCATGAAAAGGGAGCTTAGTAGGCTTCGTCCTAAATGTGCCAAATCTTGACAAAGGTACTACAGATCTGCACCGAAATGTAACAATGCATAATCTCATGTAGTGGGTGTACTGACGGCAGTTTGGTATCGGTAGTTCATATGATCTCTCTGACATTGGGACTCTGATTGACACAAATCTGGTTTGAGGGAGGTTGGGAAACTGGAATGAATGGCTCGGAAGAATGTCACTGAAACGACTTGGAGATAGTGAGGTCATCATCATCATCATCATCATGTGCCCTGCTGCATGGCGTTGGCGATCATGGCCCTCCATATGAATCCATCCCTTCTCGCTGCAAGCACATCTCCCAACCTCTCTGTCCTCAGCCACCCTGCAAGTCCGTCCAATATTTTTTCCCTGGGTCTACCCTGTGTTGTCTTTCCCTCCAGCTTTCCTGTTGTGACCAGGTGCTCTAATTCGCCTTTCAACATAAAATGTTGCTTGTCTTTTCCTAATCTTCCTTATCAATGATCTTGTGTCTGCCTCCTTCAAGACTGTCTCGTTTGTTTTCTTTGCTGTCCATGGAACTCTCAACATTCTTCTTAGAAACCACATTTCGGCTGCCTCAATCTTGATAGCGAGGTATGAAAAGAGTTCGTTCTTAAAAATCATGATAGACATTTTTGTTCATGTCGACTAGAAGTCTGTGTGTCCATGCATCAAATGAAATATCCAACACAAAACTCTATTTTAGAGTAGATGTGCATGGAGTCTTGTTTTCTTGTACGTGAAGGTGTAGGTTGGTGAGCGCATATGTGGGTGTACGCGCGCACATGTGTTTATGTTTAAGTAAAACGTGTGTTTTCAATTGCTGTGATTTTCTAGTGGTTATGAAATGTTTGCTGTTTTTGTGTAGTGCATTCATACCTGTATTAGAGTCTTCCAAACCATTCCTGGACAGAAAATACTATATTTGTTTTAAAATTTGTGAGTATTTTCGTGCTTGCGCGCACGCTTTGTGTCTGTCTGTCTGTCTGTCTGTGTTAGTGTGTATGTGTGTCTGTGTTGTGTGTGCATGTGCGTGCATGCGTGTGTGCGTGTGCGTGTGGGCATGTGTGTGATTAACAGAGAGAAACACACACACACACACACACATACACACACACACACACACACACACACACACACACACACACACACACACACACGTTCATACACATGCGCACACAACCACACACACACACACACACACACACACACACACACAACACACACACACACACACACACACACACACAACACACACACACTACACACACAACAACACACACACAACTACACATATACATCACACACGCGCGCGCGCGCGCGCATACCAATTTCTCTGTTTTCTATCTCTCTCTCTCTCCCTCTCGCTCTCTCTCTGACACTGACGTTGTGTCAGCTGTGATTGCCATCAACCCATGCAGAAAGTTCACGTGTGTGTTAATGCTTTCTTAATCACGTACATGTATTTAAGCATACCCAATGCATACAACAGAGAGCGAGAGAGAGACAGAGAGACAGAGAGAGAGAGACAGAGACAGAGAAAGACAGAGAGAGACAGAGAGGGAAAGACAGGCAAGACACACAGACAGACAGAGAAAGAGAGAGAGGGTTTTTTTTCGTTAGTTTTTAAACGCTCCGATTTTTTTTGGAAGACTGTATACATATAAAACAAGCATTTATTCGCATACAAACAACCTATAACATACGAAACATATTTTATGACAATATTCTAATCAATGAAAGTTTTATTGTGCGCATCAAGATTTATTTAGAATATATCATGAAGAACATCCGTTTTCTACTGGAAGAACATGGCCATGGCATATAAATGTTCCACAAAGCATTAAAATGGACGAGAGAAAGTTTTTGACATTGTACTGTTGTTTCGAATCTCTGGTTTAGAACTCTTTGGAAAGTAAGTAAAATTGGAACACATTTGTCTACTTTGTAGATAAATGATTTTGCAAGCATTATTATGAGATCAAATATTCTATCCGTTTATACGTTTTGATCAACATTTCGATGTTGAAGGTATTTTCACATTTTGCCTTACTTAGTTTTTCTGTTAAGTTCCAGAGGTTACGGACACAGTAACAGTTCCACAGAAAATGTTCAATAGAGTCTCTTGCATTATTATACCGTGTACAATTTATTGTAGTTGCTATACCCATTGTGTTTAATGTCAATTTGGTAGCGATAAACCGATAAACTATTTTTAGCTGCAACCATTTTGATATAACATCATTTAATTTATGAATTTTTAGAAAAAAACTTTTCCCACACGTTATTAATGTTTAGTTTCTCAGACCACCTTAATCCTATGACTCCCGTACCCTATCCACCACCTGTAGAAACTTAACTCTTTGACTGTAGGAAGCTGGTGGATAGGGTGAGGGAATCAAAGGGTTAAGTTGCTGCTTTGCTGGCATGGTTGACGATGCACCATGCTGATGGACAGGGTGCCGGAATCAATGGGTTAAACAAACAATGCGTGTGTATGTACATACGTACGTGTGTGTGTATGTATGCGTGTACGTATGCATGCATGTAAGTGGGCATGTATGTATGTATGTACGTAAATGCGTATGTACGTAAGTGCGTATGTACGTAAGTGTGTACGTATGTATGTATGTATGTATGTATGTATGTATGTATGTATGTGTGTATGTATGTTTGTACTAGTATTAACTGGTTTCTTCACAACATGTGTAAAAATGTAACAAAAACATTATCATTACCTGGTTGGCCAAATTTTGTTTAATTTTTTAACACAAATGTCAAACCGCAATATTCAAAATTGCCATTTTTGCCCATAATGAAATGCATATCACGGTTATGTTGTGAGCCCACATAAATTTGTTTTGACTTACGCTGTTGTACACACACACACACACACACACGCACACACACACACACACACACACACACACACACATATACACACAAACACATATATATATATAAATGTATATATATATATACACACATACACATACATACATACATACATACATACATACATACATACATACTTACATACATACATACACCTTACACCCCAGTGCAGGCTGGTTGGTCCATTTGAAAGAGCCGTGGACTCAGGATCTGACATCTGGAGTTCAGTTCCAGCCCCCCACATTAAGCACTGGCCTGTTTGCTGCCCGTCTTAATGTTTCCATCATTCTGATGTTTCAGGGTAGTGTTTCAAAGGTCACACACATACACATACACATACACATACACATACACATACGCGCACACACACACATACACACACACACACACACACACAACACACACACACACACACACACACACACACACACACACCACACACACACACACACACACACAACACAACACACACACACAACACACACACACACACACACACACACACACACACACACACACACACACACACCAACACACAACACACCACACACAACACACACACCACACACACACACAATAGATAGACACCACACACACACACACACCACACACACACACACACACACACACACACACACACCACACACACACCATACCACACCACACTACACACACACACCACACACACACACACACACACACACACACACACACACACACACACACACACACACACACACACACACACACACACACACACACACACACTCAGTCACACACATACACATTCCTTCCTTTCCGCTCTTTAGTTCAAGACTTTGCCATCATTCTGGTGGTGTCAGCTGAGTGTTGTATAGTCTTTCTCCACCCGCCATCCCCATTTCAAGACCTTCCCAGCGCATATGGTTTTGCTCAGGCTCAAGGAGTCTGCCAGATAATTGCTGACAGATTTCGTTGGAGCGCATATGGGATTGTTCGGGTGCGATGAATCTCTCTTGAACAAGCTCTACACTTCAAACTCCGATTTCTAGCTCTCCATTACACCTTGAGCTTCAATTTTATTCCTTCGTATTTCAGGAATGCAGGAAGCTGGTGGATAGTGTGACAGAGTCAAAAGTTTAAGTTTCTGCAGTTGGTGGATAGAGTGCGGGAGTCAAAATGGTTTCAAACAATAAGAACTTTACGTTTTGCCAACTCTGCGTATTCGTATTCACAGCTGGTAGGACGGGAGGCCGCTCGTACAATACAAAGGATGTTTTTTTTTTTTTTTTTTTTTTTTTAGGTTCATCGCACTCAGGGACGTCACCTTTGCGCTCACTTTTTTTTCTTCCTCATTTTCTGCTGCACCTTAATGGCCACAGAAGCTGGCACAGTTTTTTGGGTTTTTTTTGCACAGTGCGATGATGATGATGTCGATGAGGATGATAATCATGATGCTATGGAGTTACATCTAGAATTGAGACTGCGTGACAGGTCTGTACTCTACACTTACTATCAACCAGGTGCTGGTCAGAAGATTTGAGCAAAACTTTTCATGTCGCCTCCGTGAAGTGGATGAGACTCGACTGTGCGGTCCCAGTCTTCCCAATGAGCCCATAGCACGCCCAACTCTGGGTAGAAACCGGTTAGAGCCGAAAAATCGCACAATGATTTTCGAAGGGACTGATGGGGATTCGAACCCACAACTTTCCAGTCAGAAGTCCGTTGCGGAAACCACTACACGGCAACAGATTAACTCGTACAAAGTTTCATCGAACCAGACTCGCACCCATGCACTCAAATCAGAAAGAGGGAGTTCTACGTCTACGCCAAGCGCAGCAGGAAAACGTAAAATAAAAATATCGTTATCATACATCGTTCTTACCTAGCGCTTTTCTTTAAACTTGTCAAGACTCAACTGCATGTAACACACACTCAGACTCCTCAGGGAAGCATAGAAAACTGAAGTTGTCAAGCGAGCTGACCTTCTACACTATGGCGTCGCACAGAATGCAAATTTTTATATTTCCCGTAAGCCAACCATTGCCATGGCTTACAGGATTTTCATCGAGCATAACTGATATTCTGCTTGTGTAGATACACGAATGGGGTTTTTGGGCATTTCAGGTATGGATACATGTTGATCGGGGGGGGGGGGGGATAATTTACCCTTTTTCAAACCAGCCGGAGATTCTTAGGCGGATCGAGCCCAATACCTTCCGATACCAAGTCTGACATTTGCCCAATCACAGATTAAAGGCAAGGGGAAACCATCATCGTATACCCCGTAAATTGTCATGGCCAGCCAAAATACGAAAACAAAAAAAAACAAACCCACAAAAATCAATAATAATAACTGTGTAAACATAAACTGCCGTGGTTCCGACAACAGGATGTTGTGCCATTAAACTTAATATCGCAGTCGAAAACTCAGGCAGCAGCTTCAAGAAATGATACAAGCCTTGACCTACTGACATTCGAAATGTCCCGTGCTGGGTTCTCGTTATAAAAGTTTGTTACTATGTGAATTCGTCATGAATTTTGAACGCATAAGAAGTTGATCA
The DNA here is from genome assembly GCA_030674185.1 of Monoplex corrugatus. Lineage (NCBI taxonomy): Eukaryota > Metazoa > Mollusca > Gastropoda > Littorinimorpha > Ranellidae > Monoplex > Monoplex corrugatus. The sequence continues at coordinate 57,579,787 of CM060309.1, forward strand.
CGATTTTGCGACACGTTCAGAACTGAATTGTTTATTCAGGAACAGTAGTATGGTCGTCACAAGCGGAACAGCAATTTAAAGACAACCTTCAGATGTGCTCATATCTCCGTTCTCCTTATTTGTTCTGCTTGCACGATCTGTTCCACCGTGTATTTCTTGATAATTCATCGCTGTTTATTAAGTCTTCTTCTCCAACCCACGTGTCGCTCAGGATTTTGAGCAATATCACCTTTTTTATACTCTTTTCTCATCATTTTGTTTTGCTTTATAATAAACACACGTACATAAACGAACGCTGTCGTTATAGACTATGGTATAAGTTCATACATAAATGAAACAGAAATGTTAACATATGAAAAAAATGTAAGGATTTCGTGCGAAGTTACCGTGAAAAAGTAACTTCACATAACAACATAAATATTGCATCTCACACGCACCCTCAAGCGCACGTGTGTGTGGTGTGTGTGTGTGTGTGTGTGTGTGTGTGTGTGTGTGTGTGTGTGTGTGTGTGTGTGTGTGTGTGTGTGTGTGTGTGTGTGTGTGTGTGTGTGTGTGTGTGTGTTCGTTCGCTATTTCTTTTAACGTCTGTTCACATATGTGCTTTTAGACGAAAAAAAAAAGAAAAAAAAGGTGTCTATGGGGTGGAAGATTCTACGAAATCATAAAAACAGTTTAACATATTAATTAACATTAAAAAAAAATTATACGACAATAGAAAAGCAATCATAACATTTGAACGATCAGGCTTGAACAGATTGCTCAGGGATGTATGTGTGTAAGCGCGCGCGCGCGCGGTGTGTGTGTGTGTGTGTGTGTGTGAGTGTGTGCACGTATACGCATGCGCATGCAACGAGCGTGTCCCGTGCTGGGTTATGACAAACCATCTGTGATTATCTGGTGGGGTAGAGGGGTAGAAGAGGATAATCTTACCGAATAAAAACATTGTAACAGTCAAGGAGTAATGATAAAACTAACAAGCAAACAGAGGTAGGTGGGAGTTACAGGTATAAAAACAATCGGTATTAATCAAAGAAAACGATCTACAGGACTGTGCAGTAAATGCCTAGCAAAGTGTAAATACAAAGTGAAATCAGTGTGTTTCTGTTTCAATTTTGAAAATGATACAGGGAAATAAGGTCGCATTCGCTGACAACACAAAAGGTGTTTAACTGTTATAGACTCATTACAGACACATTTGATGGTATTATTGAACTTAATCCGAAGTGAGTCCAGATATAATCTGTAAGCTAAAGTTATTTCTAGTCTTGTAAAACACTGGTAATTTACGATGAAGGGGCGATAGTGTGTGTGTGTGTGTGTGTGTGTGTGTGTGTGTGTGTGTGTGTACGTGTGTGTGTACGCGTGTGTGCGTGTGTTAGTGTGTATGTGAGTGTGTGTGTGTGTGTGTGTGTGTGTGTGTGAGTGTGTGTGTGTGTGTGTGTGTGCTCGCATGTGCGTTGTTTTGTGTCTGTTTTGTGTGTGTGTGTGTGTGTGTGTGTGTGTGATTTTTGTTTGTTTGTCTGTTTGTTTGTTCGTTTGTTTTTAAAGACTGTCCTTCTTGTAACATTTATCCTAGGCTTTTCCTACGTACTGCTAGGAAATTTACAGTTTGGGGTTATAAATGTTCCCCATCTACCTCTCTCTCTGTCTGTCTGTCTGTCTGTCTGTCTATCTCTCTGTCTTTGTCTCTGTCTGTCTCTTTCTCTGTCTCTCTCTGTCTCTGTTTCTCTCTGTCTCTGTCTCTCTCTGTCTCTGTCTCTCTCTGTCTCTCTCTGTCTCTGTCTCGCTCTGTCTCTGTCTCTCTCTGTCTCTGTCTCTCTCTGTCTCTGTCTCTCTCTCTCTCATCACTATCGTCTCCCCTGTTTCTCTTCTTGATCCTTTTCTTTCTGTATTGTGTCTTTCTATATCTGTATCTCCCCCATCCTCTCATACCCCCTTTTCTTTTTGTCAGTTCTTATATCCAAGTTCCATTGTGCTCCTGACCTTTTTATTTTTCTGTCTACTGCGAGAAATTTTCCTTTTTTTTTCAAATGACACCAGAATCTGTCAGTGATCATCTGGCAGACTTCTTGAGCCTGCTCAAAATCCTATTTCTGCAGGTGTCTGTATTTCTCGGGCCTGGGTGACGCCAGAATATGTTATGATAGCAAGCGTAGAGCACAGCAACCCCTGTCACGTAATCTCAATCGTAGATGGAACTCCATAGCATCATGATTATCATCTTCATCGTCATCTTCATCATCATTTTCATCATCATTTCGCACGAAATCCTTACATTTTTTTTTTTAATAATATGTTAACATTTCTTTTTCCTCTATGTAAAAACTTATACCATCGTCTGTAACGACAGCGTTCGTTTTGTCGTCGTCATCGTCGTCATCATCATCATCATCGTCATCATAACGACAGCATTGTAAAATCTGTGCCATTTTCTGTGGCCATTAAGGTGACGTAGGAAATGGGACCAAAACAAAATTTTATGGGCAGCAAATAGACCAGTTTTCTTCTGCATGCTGGAAAAGACCTCAGATCTTGACTCCACCACTGTAGCAACAGACACTGCCAGCTAGCTGTGTGTATAGGATAATACAGAGCTGATCACTCTCTGGATACAGTTTGCTTATACATATATCTCATGTTTTATTACTCTTTCCCAGCTCTGTTGACATCTCAGTGGCGTCCATCCCACGCCTCTAATTCTGGCTCCGCAACACGTCTCCCACCCTGAGCCCATTCACTCGAAGTTTCAATGCCAGGACTTTAACAACTTTAAACTTCAGAACACTTTATTAGTCAAGGATGGTACCATTAGATCCCACAGGACCTGCTTTACAGCTAATCTTTGTTAAAAACAATATTGTCTTCACCCAGTTGATAGCTGAGCAATTGGGCACTGACTGGGAGTGGGGGGTGGGGGTGGGTGGGTGGTTCTGTCATGTTTATACAGAATAGCTAGTTGTGTTGTGATTCAGACCTTTTATTTATTTATTTATTTATTTACTTTATATGTATGTTTCTTTTTTGAAGGTAAGATACACACATACACATGTCATTTACATATAACCAAGATTATTCCGGCGGAAGGCCAATAAAATACCAGTATGAAATATAGACTAAGTAAAACATAGTCTAGATAGGGTCTCAGGACGTGGCCAGCTCTTGGGTTTATGTGCAGGTTTACGGCTTGTGCCATGATCACCATACACATGGCACCTGTGACGTTAGTGCATATGGAACTCGTTCCGAGCGCCGAGGCGTCATCTTGAGAAACTTAAACTGAAAAACTGGAAATCTGTGTTACTCTACAAACGGAAATCTGAATTCACATCAGGCACACGAAAGCGATACCGGTAAAGGAAACCGTGACTGATATCACCTCGAGATCACGGCATGAAAGGTCACAGAATTTGGGAGAGGGCAATTATCATCATCATCATCATGTGTCCTGCCGATGGCATTGGCGATCATGGCCCTCCAAACGAAATTATCCCTTGTCGCTGCAATTACACCTCCCACCCTCTCCATCCCCAGCCACTCTGCAAGTCCGTCCAACATTTTCTCCCAGGGTGTACCTGGTGCTCTCTTTCCCTCCAGCTTTCTTGTTGTGACCAGGTCCTATGAATGTTGCTTGTCTTTTCCTAATCTTCTTTATTAATGTTCTTCTTGTGTCTGCCTCCTTCAAGACTGTCTCGTTTGTTTTCTTTGCTGTCCATGGAACACTTAATATTCTTCTTAGAAACCACAGTTCAGTTGCCTTAATTATTATCGTAACGCTGTGGAATTCCATCTAGGAGCAAGACAGTCTGGTATGGTTGTGTTCTATATGTGACCTCCCACCACGAAATGAGTCTTAACTCGCAGTCAGTCGAACAGCACTAGGAACTGAAAAGGTGACTGAGGGTCTATCTGGGGTGTTTTGACTTTTTCTCAAAATTGATTTCTGTAGACTATAATGTATCCCCCACAGAATTTTTTCCTGAAAAAATATTATTAATCAATTTAAAATGGTATTTTAATGCACTGATCGCAACAGAAAGAACGCAATTTCCTACCAAAAGTACCTATTTTTGTCTCTTATTATGAACTATAACCTGTACAGTACCCTCACATGTAATATACTGATGGAAAGCTCTTTGGTGCACCTTTTAGATAATGACAGCGAAAATTAGAAACAAACTGGGTCAAAGCCACCAAATAAAGAAATTTAAGGAAAATGTGTAAGACAGCACACAAAAACTTTAGAGGCCGTTTTCTCAAAATGGCCGTACATTTTTTGGAGTACAAGCTTTATTCAAGTACCAAAATGATCAGCAGAATGTACGCTTTCCAGTGATATGCATATCTCAAAATGCCCAAAATGCTAGTTAAGACTGATTTCGTGGTGGGAGGTCACATATTTACTCTCATAATATGTCTTGGCCTCAACCAAGCCATACGAAACGGTTTAAACACCCTCAATGATACCTCTGTAATAAGATTCGACAGTGTGGTCACAGTGGCCCCATAGCACGCCTAACTCTGGGAAGGAACTGGGAACGGCAGAAGAATCTCATACTGAATATTTTTAGGGGGTGATGCGTATTCTAATCCACGATCTTCCAATAGCTCCGGTAATCCGTTTCGTGCTGACTTCGTCATGGTTTCTCATTTTATTTATAATTTCTCTTACGGAGACTGTGTTCAAGTTCACATTCTCTTTTGCAAATCACATGTCTATGGTTTTGAACCGCATTCGTTTTCCCTCAAATTTTAGGACCAAGAGGGCTTCTTGATACATCTCCACCCCCACCCCCACCCCCCACCCCCCACCCCCATCCCTCTACGAAAAGAGCAAATTTGAATGTCATAAATTTTCAAAATATTCCTCCTAAAGCTGGAAGAAAAGACAGACAGACAAATGACCTGACCAGTTCGTTGCAAACTGTGAACGCGGTCACGGACGCTAGCCCGATTTTTTTCAAGGTTAAAACAAAGATAAAGGCCGTTTAATGACCCTGAGGTCGTGAGAAAATGACGTAGGTGAGAGTGCGATGGTAGAAGACCTTACTTTTTCTGAAAGTCAGCCTGTGGATGCATGGCTGGTTGACATATTAATATGGAAATAATTATTATTCTGTTATGGTTCGGCTTTATTATTTTCTGTACTGTTGTGTGTACATGTATCATAGGTCATTAGTGTCATCATAACAGTAGGGGCTGACATTTTTTTTTGGACTTTAACTATGCCCTTGTCTCTCATGCTTTTGTCCAATGCTTACGGCTCTTGTGACATGAGACACTGTACAAAAAAATGTTGTTATCATCATCATCATCATCATCATCATCATCATCATCATCATCATCATCATCATCATCATCATCATCATCATCATCATCATCATCGTCGTCGTCATAATCATTATCACCATCATCACCATCACCACCATCATCAATATTGTTATATCTTGATTGATTTCAATTTCTGTTTCAGCGATAGAAACAAAATGCTAACTTAACCATTCTCTCTCTCTCTCCCTCTCTGTCTCTCTCTGTCTCTGTCTCTGTCTCTCTCTCTCTCTCTGTGACTCTGTCTCTCTCTCTCTCTGTCTCTGTCTCTCTCTCTATTTAGCTATCTCTCTATCTATTTATCTATCTATCTATCTATCTGTCGAGAGAGAGAGAGAGAGAGAGAGAGAGAGAGAGAGAGAGAGAGAGCGGAGGAGGGAAGTGGTAGAAACCTCATTTTTCCTTAACGCCAGCATTTTGAGGTCAGGGCCCATCTTGTCTCTCTCCATTGCTGCTTTACTTTCACCGACTGACTGATAACAAGATTAACTTCCTCCTCCCCCCTCCCCCGCACACCCCCTTCACAGCTGGGTAGAATGGAGTCTGCACGTGAAAATGCTCTCTTTTATACATGTTTATATGAAATATGCAGTAACATAGCAAGGATTATTTCCAATATAGATCCAATAGGACCTCGTGATGCTATCCTGGAGTAATAAAATGTTTCGAAGTCTGATATTGAAAGGTGTTTTTCTTCTATTCAGACTCGAGCCCGTGCACTGAGACTGGAAGGCAGGAGGAGCTCTACCGCTAGGCCAATTAGGGGGTTTCTAATTATTTTATGACCTTTTAATCAGCAAAACAGCCTATTCGACTTGCACGACAAACGTTGCCATCCAGAATCTAGTCCAAGACCCACGTGTGCTAACGTCTGTGTATTATAAGAAAGGTCACCTTTACTCTGCCCGCAGAGCAGAGGGTGTCGTCCATCCAAGCAGTGTGACATTATTATCATGAGCGAGATGGTAAGTGTGCTTCGTGTGTGATATCATTTGTGACCTCCCACCACGAAATCAGTCTTAACTCGCAGTCAGTCGAACAGCACTAGGTGGAGCTGAAAAGGTGACTGAGGGTCTATCCGGAGTGTTTTGACTTTTTCTCAAAATTGATTTCTGTTGACTATAATCTATCCCCCATAGAATTTTTTTTTCTTGAAAAAATATTAATCAAATTAAAATGGTATTTTAATGTACTGATTGCAGCAGAAAGAACGCAATTTCCTACCAAATGTACCTATATTTGTCTTATTATAAACCGTAACCTGTGCAGTACCCGCACATGTAATATACTGACGGAAAGCTCTTTAGTGCACCTTTCAGATAATGACAGCGACAATTAGAAACAAACTGGGTCAAAGCCACTAAATAAAGAAATTTAAGGTAAATGTGTAGGATAACATACAAAAACTTTAGAGGCCGTTTTCTCAAAATGGCTACAACTTAATGACTTTAAACATACATAATTTCTACATTTTTTGAGTACAAGCTTTATTCAAGTACCAAAATAATCAGCAGAATGTACACTTTCCAGTGATATGTATATCTCAAAATGCCCAAAATGCTAGTTAAGACTGATTTCGTGGCGGGAGGTCACATTTATCCATGCTAATTTATTTGGGTGTGTGTGTGTGTTAGGGGTTCATCGATTTACTGTCTATTCACTGAAATGATTTTAGACCCCCCAGAAAATGTGGGTATAGAGGAGTGAAGAGGATACTTAAAACTAGTCAATCTTGAGAAAAGATGAACCAGAGAAAGAACTGTTTCGTGGAGGGAAAGGAAAATCCGACATATGATCTTACCATGATTAAAGATTTAAACAATAAAACTGACTAACCATAACAGTCAACAAATTAATTGTCAACGCATTAAAGATAATTCGGTATAGGACTTTTTGACAGGCTGACAAAACATTCATATATTAATGATGATGAGGCAAATATATCAGAAACTGTCTTCGTAGATAGTGTAGGAATATGTCGTTTTACCCTAACGCAAGAAAGAATATGACTATGCGTTATCTTCTTTCCTCACGGTCACACCATATTCTTGATACATTTTGTTTTGAATGCATCAAGTTTCCGCCTATTCATAAGGAACTGTATAATTCTGCTGGCATAAAACTTCTTAATTAGTTTGCTAATTATAAAGTTAGTACTATAATTTTATTTATCATACATTTTCTGTTTAACTTGGAACTGCTTCCATACGGTGTCCACTAAGGTGTAATACTCGTGCAAGAGAGAGACAGCTGTATATTGTCTAAATAATCTGGTGAACTCTTTTGCCCCCCCTTCCCCACCCCCGTTTGGCAGCCCTGTCAACCAACCATATCGTTAAAATGAAAAGAGCTATGAGATAATATCCTGCAGAAAGTAATATCAATGCCTCTTAAGGATGAAGTATGAATTAAGCGACTTATTTCCAGTATTATTACAGATATTGTTCGTAATTTTGATAATTCAAGAGCTTGAAGTACTGATTGCGAACCAACGCAAGAACAGTATCTGAAAATTGTCCTAGGAAGACTTATCATATAGTTTAAAGCCATTAATATTGCAAAGAGTTCGGCAGTGAAGAGATTTGTCAAGTCTTATGTAGAAAAAAAATCTCAAATTCAAGAGCAGGTATCAAAATCGCTCAATCTGCTTTTCTTTCAAGTATTGACTCGTCAGTGTGTGTGTGTGTGTGTGTGTGTGTGTGTGTGTGTGTGTGTGTGTGTGTGTGTGTGTGTGTGTGTGTGTGTGTGTGTATGTTGTGTGTGTGTGTGTGTGTGGTGTGTGTGTGTGGGTTGTATGTATGTGTGTGTTGTGTTCGTGTGTTCGTGTGTGTGTGTGTGTGTGTACGTGCGTGCGTGCGTGTTCTCAAACATAAATAAATTTGTATTTTTCTTTGACTTTTCATTTAAAATTTAAAAAAAATTTTTTGTTGTTAATTTTTTTCTTAATTGCTATATAACAGGCCAGATGGCCGAAAATAGAAATTCTGTGTTTGTCTTGTTTCGTCAATCACAAACGCGTTTTCAGCCAGTTCTCTTCGCTTTTTGGTTTCTCTGAAGTTACACTTGCCTCAGTATCACTGAATAAAATATGCGTCAATCAGAAAGAGAATTGATATAGTAAAGACTAACGAAAACGATTAAGTGTCCATCAATAGACAAACATACAAACAGTAGATTATGAATAATATTAAAGACTAATAAAATAAAAAAAGTCAAGCTGTTTATTTATAGAAGAACATACAGACGTTAGATTATGAATCGTATTTCACCAGTGTATGTCTAAAGAAAGAAAGAAAGAAAAAAGAAAGACATAAAAAAGAAAGAAGGAAAGAAAGAAAGAAAGGGCCAGTGAAGAAGGGCATGTGAAGCATTAAAGAAAAGTCTAAAAAATGAAGAAAAGTGCTCCATGTTCCTCCATGTAACCGAGGTCCACTAAAAACAATAGAACTAATACATCAGATCAAATGTGACCTCCCACCACAAAATCAGTCTTAACTAGCATTTTGGGCATTTTGAAATATACATATCACTGGAAAGTGTACATTCTCTGATTATTTTGGTACTTCAATAAAGCTTGTACTAAAAAAAAATGTAGAAGTTATGTATGTTTAAAGTCATTAAGTTGTATGACGGCCATTTTGAGAAAACGGCCTCTAAAGTTTTTGTGTGCTCTTCTATACATTTTTCTTAAATTTCTTTATTTGGTGGCTTTGACCCAGTTTGTTTCTAATTTTTGCTGTCATTATCTGAAAAGTGCACCTTAGAGCTTTCCATCAGTATATTACATGTGCGGGTACTGTACAGGTTACGATTCATAATAAGAGACAAAAATAGGTACTTTTGGTTGGAAACTGCGTTCTTTCTGCTGTGATCAGTGCACTAAAATACCATTTTGAATTGATGAATAACATTTTTTCAAGAAAAAAATTTCTGTGGGGGATAGATTATAGTCTACAGAAATCATTTTTGAGAAAAAGTCAAAACACCCGAGATCGACCCTCAGTCACCTTTTCAGCTCCTAGTGCTGTTCCATTGATTGCGAGTTAAGACTGATTTCGTGGTGGAGGGTCACAAATATTAAACTGGTTTATAGAAATCATATCGCATTTTATTAATTCTCAGTGTGTGACAGAGGAGCCATACAGTTCACAAGATGTCTTCCATAAAGGTTTCAAAACGTGGTTTGAGCTATGTGACCACGCTTTTGTTAGTACAACATTAGTTAGTCTGACAATGATGGTTTCGTTTTTGGATTAAAATTGTGTTAAACTGAATGAACTGGAATTGAACTGTACGGAATTGAATGGAATAGGCCTCGAATGATGGTATTTAGTATTTTCAATATATAGAAATATTTCTCTACCATGACTTGTTGTTGTTGCTGTTGTTATCATCATCATCATCATCATCATCATTATCAGCAGCAGCAGCAGCAGCAGCAACATTATCATCGTCATCATCACCATTATTATCATTATTATTATTATTATTATATTATTATTATTATCATTATTATTATTGTTGTTGTTGTTATTGTTATTAATTTATTATGTTATTAGTTCAATTCAATTCATATTGCTTTATAGCCCTGCCGACTACTAGAGCCATATCAGGGCTGACACCAAGTCCAAAAAACAAAAAAACAAAAACAAAAACACCCCCAAAAACAACAATAACAACAACAACAAATAACAACAACAACCGACAGCCCGTTAAGAAAAAGACAACAGTTGAAAACCATATTCACCGTTAGTTTATTATCATTATTATTATAGTAGTAGTTGTTGTAGTAGTAGTTGTAGTAGTAGTAGTAGTAGTGGTAGTAATAGTAGTAGTTCTAATAGTAGTAGTTGTTGCAGTATGTAGTAGTAGTAGTAGTAGTAGTATCATCATCAACTCTGAGTTCACTCTGTGTTTTAAGGTTTCTGTAGGCTAATTTTTTGTAGACAGCACTTTCTGTTCATTGCAGCACAAAAACTATGAAGATGGGGAAGAGAACTCCACCACCACCACCGCCACCACCACTACCACCACCACCACCGCCACCACCACAATCACCAACGTACCACTGCTAACCGACAGCACCAAACCTCAGTTGAACGTGGAGATTGAAGTGGAAGACGGGACAGAGGAGGGGCTACTGCGTTATACGCTGACCCAGATCCCTCCAATACCTGTCAGCATCTTTGTGTCTATGCAGGTGAGTTTGGGGAGCCCCGTGGTGAACGACTGAACACAGAAACAAACCCAAAACAAACAAACAAACAAACAACAAACAAACAAACAAACAAAAACAAAAAAAAAACTAAAACACAAAAAAAAAACAAAAGCTCTACCCACATAATGTGATATTAGATAAAACAATTATTATTATTATTATTATTACTATTATTGTTGTTATTATTATCATTATTATTATTATTGTTGATGTTGTTATTGTTATCATTGTTATTATCATTATTATTATATTATTATCATTGTTAGTTGTAGCAGTAGCAGTAGTAGTTTCTAGTAGTAGTAGTAGTATTGTCATCATTGTTATTGTTATCAGTATTGTTATTACTGTTATCATTATCATTATGATAACAAAAGCAAAACAAAGCACGTGCTGAAGTGTCATTGATTTCCATTTCGGAGTTTGTTCAAAAGGGATTCACGCAGTGGGACGATTTTATGAACGCCCCCACCCCTCCCCCAAATCTCCAAGCATTTATCTGGCAGACTCCTTGAGCCTGCACAAAATATTACGCGCTAGCAACAAGGCTTTTAAATGGTAAGGTGGTGGGTGGAGAACGACCTATGAAACGCTTTTGGTGACACTACCAGAGCGATGGAAGCATTAAGATGGGCAACGAACAGTTTTGTTGTTTGTTGTTGTTGTTGTTGTTGTTGTTGTTGTTGCATGTTGGTTTCCTATTCACCTATATCTTGAACAGCTGACCGCCATGAGTCTGCAGTTTTGAAATGCTGAATATAATGGACAAATCTATATCTTAGTTTTAGGTTGGCCCAACATTATGCCACTGATCAGAGAGGAATTCAAATTAAGTTTCTCTAAGAGAGAGCCATCGCTCTCGAACAATGCCATATTCGCTCCAACCAAATCTGTCAGTGGTTCCTTGAGCTTGTTTTAAAAAATACCATGTGCACTCGTACGGTCTTGAAATGGGGACGGATGAGGCAGAACAGGACCTATGACGATGAAACACTAAGCTGAGATGGCCAGAGTGATTGCTGCCTTGGTGCCTCCTTGAACGGAGGCGCCGGAAGACGTTTTGTATAAAATGTTCATCTTTCTACCGAAATGAGTGCGTGAGTGTACTTTGATAATTATTTATTATTGTAATAATTATTATTATTATTGTTAGTATTAACTGTGCAATGTAAATCCACACAGAATAAGAGTTATATATTTTATTTCGATTCTTTAAAAATTTAAAAACACGCAACAATTGCTAATCAAAATATTTCTTATTTCTTATGATATACAGGGTGAGTCAAAAAGTAATGCCTTTTTCTTTAGTACAGGAACAATTACCGACACAGGAACATGTATCATACATCAAAATGAAGCTGGTCCTCAGGGGATCACATCGCTACTTCTCAGCATAGTCACCGTTTCTCTCAATAGCAATGTTCCACCTTCAAATGAGGGCATGTATCTCTGCCTCGTAAAAGTCTGTTGACTGTGCTTGGAGCCACGTCTTCACTGCATGTTTTCACTTCCTCGTCACTGGCATAATGTTTGCATCTCAAACCCTCTTTCATGAGGCCCAAGAGATGATAGTCTGAAGGCACTAAGTCTGGTGAGTATGGAGGATGCGTTAAAGTTGTCCACCCAAATGAGGCGATTATCTCCCTTGTCCTGATGCTTGTGCGTGGTCGAGCATTGTCATGCAGAAGAAGGACATTATCGATTTGCAAGCTGGGTCTCACTCGTCAGATTCTTGCTCTGAGACTCGTCAGGGTCTTAATGTATGCCTCAGAGTTTATTGTTTCTCCTCTTGGCAAGAAATCAACCAGAATGACACCCTGAGCATCCCAAAAGACAGTCGCCATGATTTTTCCAGCGGACTTTTCCGTCTTGAACTTTTTCGGTTTTGGTGACGTAGGGTGGCGCCATTCCATTGACTGCCTCTCTGATTCCGGTTCATAATGGTGAATCCATGTTTCATCACCGGTAACAAGCCTTCCAAAGAAGGTGTTGTCTCTTTGACTTTGTTCAAGAAGTTCAGTACAGGCGTTGACCCTGTCAGTCTTGCATTCGGAGGTCAGCTCTCTCGGTACCCAACGGGCACACACTTTTGAAAACCCAAGTGATTCAACAATGTTATAAGCACTTCCATGGCTCACTTCAAGGTTTTCTGCCAACTCCTTAAGACTTATGCGCCTATATTCTCTAATCAGAGCATCTGCTTTTGCTTTATTGGCAGGATTCACAGAAGTGGACAGACGGCCAGAACGGGGTTTATCGGCTACGCTCGCAGTTCCCACCTTTTCATCATTCAGACGACAGACCCACGTGCGAACATTGCTATAATCTAAAGTATTCTCCTTATACGCATTCTGTAATCGTTTGTGAATGTTCATTGGGGTTTCCCCCTCAGCAACAAGGAATTCGATCACTGCTCTTTGCTTTTGACGCAGCTCTAAGGGGGCAGCCATTTTGAATTTTTCTCACGAGTCCATGAAACGGAAACATACCAAACAAAATATTTCAGTCCGTAACAGTTATAATCATTGGTAACTGAGCAACATTTCAGGTAATTTTATCAAAAACTTCGTCTGATATAAACAAAAAGGCATTACTTTTTGACTCACCCTCGTACGTGTATTGTACTGTGTCGCACTGCATTTCATTATATTGCTATGTATTCCATTTGAAACGTATGCCTATTACAAATGCGTTTGAATTCACGAATATAGTTTCACTATTAATTTTATGGGGGTAATACTTTACAACTGATGTCTGTCCAGCACTTACTGCTCAGTCTGGCCTCAGCACTGACCATCTCCACGGTCATTGCGGACACTTTGTGTGCTGACACCGGTCATTTCATTCGAGCTCGTCTCTTCGCTACATCCCTGGCCATGTCTGGTATCTGTACCATCTGTCAGACTCTTCTCGGAATACGGTAAGTTGAATTACGTACGTTGAAGACTTATCTTTTCTGTATGTGTTACATTGTGTGTGTCTTTGTAAATGTGCATCGCGCGGAGAGTCCAAATGATTTTCGCAGATTTGAAGTTTTTCAACAATGATAATAATGATGATGATAATACGGGGTCATATTGCATTGTTATTGTTATTTTTGTTTAAAGCCCAGCCGACTGCGTAGAGCCATATCAAGGCTATAACCTGTTTCAAAACATGCACAATACTTCAATAGGGGAAAAACAAGAAAAGAAAAGCAAGTACACAAAAGAAAAATAAGTACACGCATTTGCGTATATAATCTAAGGAGATGCCTCTGGCATTGACCACCCTGTCCAGTTTATCGCTCAGGGGATTTAAAAACATACCTGAATACAAATTTAAACAGAACTAAGGCCACTAAAGCGTATATAAAAACAGGCCTAAAATACCTAATATTCCTTCCGCGTATCTCAATTCCCTACACGTAGAGACAAAAATGTACTTAATACATGCATCCAATTGTCAATCCTAAGATAAAAGTAGGTAAGACTTTATCGAACACATACAGGTAAATGGACCAGCAAGGCAGAAAATGAGAGGGGAAAAATGACAGAAAGCAAAAGAACAAGGCAGAAAGAAAGAGGCAGAAAAGAGGAAATTTCTAGCACAGTATTTCCAGAAGGTGGGGATACTATTTATACTGAAAGAGCCCCCAGGCATTCCCACGGGGGTCATATTGCATGAAACATAAAAATAATACTAAAATGAAATGGGACATGGTATTGAGCGAGGAATAACGATTGTCTCCTAGCGACATTGTCCCGGTAGATATCGATGCCAGTCTGTCAAGTGATGACCAGTGAATAATTATGAGTAGATGAGGTAATTCGGAGACTAGGGGGTGCAGCCATTTGTGTCCACATGAAACGGCACGTTGTATAAGACTTTAGTCTGAATGAAATTAGTTAACAAAATACCTACATATATGTATTTTTACACGATTAACGATGATGATAATGATGACGACGACGACGACAACAACAATAACAACAACAACAACAACATCTGCAACAATAATAATAATAACAACAACAATGATAATAATAATGACAATGATAATAATAAAAATAACAATAATAACATTGATGACAATAATAATAACTACAATAATAACAAGAACACCAACAAAAATAATAACAGCAATAACAATGATAATGATGATAATAATAATAACAATATATAATAAATGATAATAATAATAATAATAATGAAAGATAATGACGATGATGATAATAATAATAATAATATAATAATAATAATAATGATAATAATAATAATAATAAAATAAAATAATAATCATATAATAATAATATAATATGATAATAATAATAATAATAATAATAATAATAATAATAACAATAATAATAATAATAATAATATGATGATGTGATGAATGGTAGATTTGAATATAGTGAATGTGGAATTATCCGAGTGCAACAAATCTCTCATGAATAATCTCTAACAAGCCCAACAGATGCTCTTTGTATTTTCCGATTTCAGATCGTATTGATATAGAAGTTTTCTATGCTGTCTTTGTTGTGTGTGTACAGACTGCCAGTGTTCCAGGGTCCATCATCTTCCTTTCTGGTGCCTCTCGTGTCACTGTCCACACTGCCAGGCTGGAAGTGTCCAGAGCCTGGCCAGTCATCTCCTGCTGATATGGATACCATGCTTCTCCGTATGTTAGATGATAGATTTGGGTGGTTGTATACATATGGAAATGTTCAGCTGATTTTTGTAGTTGTCTTCAAAAGGGAGCGAATTTGAGGAAATTTGGCCAAAGGCAAGCTAATACATTTTTTTTTCAGTACTGATACTTGGGTAAAAGTTTGTTTTGTTTCTTTATTAACTTGTTTGTTTATTCGTCTTGCGCTTATACAAAGTGTATATTGGCATTTTGGGTAAACGTTTATTCATTTATTGATTCATTCATTCAGTCAGTCAGTCATTCAGTCATTCATTCATTCAGTCAGTCATTTGTCTATGTTTTTTTATTTTGTTAAACAGCTTTTATAAGTTTTTAATCAACATACTGAAATTTAAAACAAAGAAAAAAAAATTAAAAAAAGAAAAAACAGGCTAATCAAACTTTTCAGTTGTGACATATTCGGTAAGCATTTTATTTATTTATATCTTAAAAGAAAGAAAGAAAGAAAGAGGAAAGAAAGAAAGAAAGTATACGGATGAATGAATGATGGAATAAATGAATAAAAATATAAAAGTAAACAGATAGATGGATAGATAGACAAACAAACAAACAAATAAATAAATAAATAAATAAATGAAGCGAAGGAACGAATAAATGGTTGATTGATTGAATAAATAAGAAATAAATATGTAATTTAATAAATAGATAAATAAAATATAAACAAAACAAACAAACAAAATGAATAAATAAATGGTGTAAATAAATAAATAAACAAATAAATAAGAAATAAATGAAAATAATAGATAAATTAAGACACAAACAAAGAAAGAAACAAATAAATAAATAAATAAATAAACACATAATAAATAAATAATAAATAAACAAACTAACAAATAAATAAATGAATGATTTTGAAATAAATAAATGAACGACTGAATAAATTAATGAATAAATGAATGCATAACTAAATAAACAAATAAACAAATAAATGAATAAATAAATAAATGAATAAGTAAATAAATAAACAAATAATAAACAAAAAACAAAAAAAATGAATAAATAAATAAATAAATAAATAAATAAATAAATAAATAAATAAATAAATAAATAAAGGAAATGAAAATCATTTTTGCAGAGAACGGCACTGAACTGGTCAATGCATCGCACAGCCACGTAACCTCAGGGCACATATACACTTTGGACGAAAGATTGCAACAGGTCAGTAGTACTCATAAAATACCTCAGACTGGATTGGTGTGTGGTGTAGGTATGAGCCAGGTCAGTAGTACTCATAAAATACCTCAGACTGGATTGGTGTGTGGTGTAGGGATGAGCCACGTCAATTGATTAATACATTTTTCAGTCAGTTAGTAGTCAGTCAGTCTGTTGGTCTGTTGGTCGATCAGTCGATCGGTCGGTCGTTTGGTCGGTCAGTCTGTCGGTCGGTCGGTCGGTCGGTCAGTCAGTCAGTCAGTCAGTCAATCAGAAGTCAGTCAGTCAGACAGTTATCCAGTCAGTTATCAAGTCAGACGTGTATCCAGTGAGTGAGTGAGTCAGTCAGTCAGTTAGCTTAGCCAGGCAGCCAGCCAGCCAATCAGCCAGGCAGCCAGCCAGCCCGTTAGTTCTTTACTAGGTCAGTTAGACAAAAGGTTTAACAGTCAAAAATTATTACTCAAATATACATCGGTCTCTCGGTCTGTCCATCCCTGTGTCAATCACGGAATCAGCCAGCATGCCAGTTACTCAATCAGTCATTATGTTAGTCAACCAGTCAATGTGTCGCTCACTCACTCAGTCAGCATGTTAGTCAATTAATCAGCCAGCCAGACAGTCCGTAAGTCAATCAGTCATCACTCAGTCAGTCAGTCACTCAGTCAGTCGGCATGCCCGCCACTCAGTCAGTCAGCATGCCAGTCACCCAGTCATTCAATCAGTCAGCATGCCAGTCACCCAGTCATTCAATCAGTCAACATGCCAGTCACCCAGTCACTCATTCAGTCAGCATGTCAGTCACCCAGTCATTCAATCAGTCAGCATGGCGGTCACCCAGTCATTCAATCAGTCAGCATGCCAGTCATCCAGTGTTCAATCAGTCAGCATGCCAGTCATCCAGTCACCAAATCAGTCAGCATGCCAGTCACCAGTCATCAATCAGTCAGCATGCCAGTCACCCAGTCATCAAATCAGTCAGTATGCCAGTCACCCAGTCATCAAATCAGTCAGCGTGCCAGTCATCCAGTCATTCACTCAGTCAGCATGCCAGTCACCAGTCACTCAGTCAGCATGCCAGCAACCAGCATTCAATCAGTCAGCATGTCAGCAACCCAGCATTCAATCAGTCAGCATGCCAGTCACCAAGCCATTCAATCAGTCAACATACCTGTCAACACCAGTCCATTCAATCAGTCAGCATGCCAGTCACCTAGTCATTCAATCAGTCAGCATGCCAGTCACCTAGTCATTCAATCAGTCAGCATGCCAGTCACCAGTCATTCAATCAGTCAGCATGCCAGTCACCTAGTCATTCAATCAGTCAGCATGCCAGTCACCTAGTCATTCAATCAGTCAGCATGCCAGTCACCAGTCATTCAATCAGTCAGCATGCCAGTCACACCAGTCATTCATATACCCGTCAGCATGCCAGTCACCTAGTCATTCAATCAGTCAGCATGCCAGTCACCTAGTCATTCAATCAGTCAGCATGCCAGTCACCTAGTCATTCAATCAGTCAGCATGCCAGTCACCTAGTCATTCAATCAGTCAGCATGCCAGTCACCTAGTCATTCAATCAGTCAGCATGCCAGTCACCTAGTCATTCAATCAGTCAGCATGCCAGTCACCTAGTCATTCAATCAGTCAGCATGCCAGTCACCTAGTCATTCAATCAGTCAGCATGCCAGTCACCAGTCATTCAATCAGTCAGCATGCCAGTCACCAGTCATTCAATCAGTCAGCATGCCAGTCACCTCAGTCATTCAATCAGTCAGCATGCCAGTCACCAGTCATTCAATCAGTCAGCATGCCAGTCACCAGTCATTCAATCAGTCAGCATGCCAGTCATCCAGTCATTCAATCAGTCAGCATGCCAGTCACCTAGTCATTCAATCAGTCAGCATGCCAGTCACCTAGTCATTCAATCAGTCAGCATGCCAGTCACCTAGTCATTCAATCAGTCAGCATGCCAGTCACCCAGTCATTCAATCAGTCAGCATGCCAGTACCTAGTCATTCAATCAGTCAGCATGCCAGTCACCTAGTCATTCAATCAGTCAGCATGCCAGTCACCCAGTCATTCAATCAGTCAGCATGCCAGTCACCTAGTCATTCAATCAGTCAGCATGCCAGTCTCCCACTGGATGAAGTCCTTTTCTCCCCCTTGATGAAGTCCTTTTCTCCCCCTGGATGAAGTCCTTTTCTCCCCCTGGATGAAGTCCTTTTCTCCCCCTGGATGAAGTCCTTTTCTCCCCCTGGATGAAGTCCTTTTCTCCCCCTGGATGAAGTCCTTTTCTCCTCCTGGATGAAGTCCTTTTCTCCCCCTGGATGAAGCAGAAGGGAAGTTTCAGTCTGTTTCTCCTAATTCTTTGTATTTGGTGTTTGTTCATTCGTGATCTTACGTCTCCGCTTGACAAAGGCCAGTACTTGGCCGAAAATTTGCGCCTGTCTTGTCTGGTTATATTAAATACGCGTTCTGATTTTTTTTGTTTTTTTTGTTTTCTTTTTTTTTCTTCTGGTCCCTGTTTGTTTGAACATGGGCAGTCACACTTGTTTTGGATTTCTGTCTTGTTGCCTTAGATCATCATCATCATCAGGTGCCTTGCCGCATGGCATTGGCGATTATGGACTTCCATCTCTTGTTGCCTCAGGCATCTCTTCCACCCTCCTTGTCTTCAGCCACTATGCAAGTCCGTCTAGTATCTTCTCCCTGGGTCTACCTTGGATACGCGTTCTGATTGTGTGTGTGTGAGAGTGTGTGTTCGTTCTTTGATTTAACGTCTTTTCACTATAAGTGATATTAGACGGGGAGGGGGGAATAAAAATGGAATAAATAAAATTAAAAGTAGAACGATAGTTGGGCGGGTTGGATTGGGGCAGAGGGGAGATAGAGTAAAAAGACATAAATAGGTGGGAGAACAGAAAAATGGAACGAAAACTTAACTCTAACAATTAACTTCAACAATATGAAGGGAAATTGTAACACTAATACACAAACCGCATAAAGTTAAAGTAATGCGTTAACAGGACTGTGAACTAATGATTCTGAAATTTTAACTAATAAAGACTGATCTGATGTAACTTTTTGGAAATGAGTTTCAGAATACTTTTCTTGAGTAAACATTTTTGGTAAAAAGGAACGTAGCATTTTGCAGTAGAATAAGCAGTGAAACAGTGTGAACTGTTCGCCGCAAATGCACTTGACAATTTTTACAATATTTTGTTTTCAACACATTTAGCTGAATACGAAAACGAACAGCAACAATCGATCTCAAATGATACATGGAAGAATACTGTAATTTTTTCCATACGTTTTGAACGGTAAGTTTTATCATTTGTTGTGACTTGTGAGTGTGTGTGTGTGTGTGTGTGTGTGTGTGTGTGTGTGTGTGTGTGTGTGTGTGTGTGTGTGTGTGTGTGTGTGTGTGTGTGTGTGTGTGTGTGTGTGTGTGTGTGTGTGTTTTTTCCTTGTTCCTATATTTCTTTTGTTTTTGCTTGGCTTGCAGCTGTCAGGAAGCCTGATGGTTGCCTCTCTGCTGGAGATCGTGGTGGGAGGCGTAGGCTTCATCCGGCCTCTGATGCGTCTGATAGGGCCTCTGACGGTGGCCCCCTGCATAGGTCTTATCGGTCTCTCTCTCTACAGGCTTCCTGTTGTCTACTCCAAGTACAATCCTGGCATCGCTCTTGGGTAAGAAATGATCGGAAAGCCGTATCAACCAGGTAGGACACCACATTAAGACCTTATCGCTAGCGCATGTTGTTCATTCATTTATTTATTTATTCATTCAGTTATTTTTTCTGTTTTACAATTGATGTCAACCAGGTAGGACACCATATTAAGACCTTATCGCTAGCGCATGCTATTCATTCATTCATTTATTTATTCATTCAGTTATTTTTTTCTGTTACATTTGATGTCCACAACAAGTGTGACTGCCCGCGTTCTTAAGCAAACAGGAACCAGAAAAACACGAAAATATTTTGATACAACCAGACAAGATGGGCGCAAACTCCCGAACAACTGGCCTTTTGTCAAGTTAATGTAAGATCACAAACAAACAAACAAACACCAAAATTAATACAAAAAATTAGGAGAAAAAGACTGAAACTAAATTTAGTCCTCTTCTCCCGTGCGCTGCACAAAGCAGCAGGGAAGTTTCAGTCTTTTTCTCCTAATTTTGGTATTTGGTGTTTGATTGTTTGTTTGTGATCTTACATTCGCTTGACAAAGGCCAGCTGGCCGGGAATTTCCGCTTGTCATGTCTGGTTTGTATTAAATACACGTTCTGATTATAGTTTTGGTGTTTTTCTGGTTCCTGTTATATTAGATGACCACGGAATCTGGAGTAATTTTTCACGATGCTGTGTTGATGATGACGACGATGGTGATGATAATCACGATACGACGGAGATCCATTCTGAACTGAGGCTGCGTGACAACCTCGGCTTAGTTTTGTGACATATACTGGTGTCAACCAGGCCCGAGAAATACCGACACCTGCGGGGTTTGCCGGGATATTTGAGCAAATCCCGCAATGACGCATCCGTGAAGTGTATAAGACCGGACTGTGAGGTCCCAGTCCTCCCAACGAGTTCATAACAGATTCAACTCGGGGTAACAGCCCAATAAAACCGACTTGGGATTTTGGAGTTTGCTTGAGATAAAGATTGGAGAAGAAAAAAAAAAAGAAAAAAAAAGGTAAACAGCATTCGGTATGCAGCTGTTGTTCTTATTGCTGTTATTGTTGTTTAAAGCCCATCTGACTGCGTAGAGCCATATCAGGGTTATAACCAGTTCAAAACATACACAATACTTCAACAGGAAAAAAGGATAAGAAAATTAAGTACATGTATCAATGGATTCGCTCACAAAATCTAAGGAGATACCCCTGGCGTTGACCATTCCGTCCAATTTATCGGACATGGGGATTTAAAAAAAAACATACCTGAATACAAATTTAAACATAAAGGAGGACACTAAAACATATATAAAAACAGTCTTAAATTACCTAAAATTGTTTCCTCATATCTCTTATACCTAGAACCAAAAATGCACCCAACACATGTACCCAATTACGAATCCTAAGACAAAGTACGTAAGACTTTATGGACCAGCAAGGCAGAAAACGATGGGGAGAAATGACAGAAAGCAAACCAGGAAGAAAAAAACAAGAGTGACAGAAAACAGGAATTTTCTAGCACAGAATTTCAGAAGGTGGGGATAGTATTTATACTGAAAGAACCCCCGGCATCCCTATCAGGGGAAGGGGGTGGGGCGTTATGCAGCTGGCACCGTTCTAATTGCAGAAAATGAAAAAAAAAAACTTACAAAATCTTGTGAATATAATGGAAATAGAAAGCAGAAATAAAGGGCTAGAGCTAGATAGTAAGAAGTCTGAAGACATGGTAATAGGTAAAAACAACAACAACAACAAAACAAAACAAAATAAAACAAAACAAAACAATCAAAAACAACAACAACAAAAAGCACCTTCTTGTAAAATAAAAGCAAAACGGCACAACATTGAGACAAGTTAATAAGTTTATATATCTGGGAACATTTATCTCACCAGACAGCATATACATATTAGAAATATCCAGCAAGAACTGGCCAAGCTAAGACGGCATTCCAGAAAATGAAAAGTGTTCTTGCCAACAAATGCCTATCAGTTAACATTAAGAAGAGAGTTCTTCAGTGTTTCTCAGAACCAATATTGTTGTACGGATGCGAAGCATGGACAGTCAATATGCAAAGTCAGAAACAAGATTGAGGCAGCTGAACTGTGGTTTCTCAGAAGAATGTTGAGAGTTCCGTGGACAGTAAAGAAAATAAACGAGACAGTCTTGATGGAAGCAGACACAAGAAGATAATTTTATTAGGAAGATTAGGAAAAGACAGGCAACATTTATAGGCCATTTTATGAGGAAATGGGGAATTGGAGCAACTGGTCACAACAGAAAACTTGGAGGGTGACAAAACACAACCTTGTCTGGCTCCTCTTTTGATATTTTGGAAAGAGCTCATATCGTTTTCTATTCTCATTGCAGCTGTTTGTTCCCAATACATATTTCTGATTATTCGTAGATCTTTTCCATCAATATTGAGTCTTTCTAGATGGTTGATCAATTCTTCATACCCGACCGGAAAGCCTTGGTATAATCTGAAGTTATGTCATACGTTTTATTCTTTGCAAATGGATATCTTACAACTTTTTCTTTGGTGTTGTAGGAAAAAAACAACAACATCGTGCTTAACTCATTAACAGATAAACAATATACGTCAAATATTTGTACGTCATTTGATTTGTCTGTTTTCATCGTATAGCAACAGGAGATGACCTTCGTTTATTTTATGTGTGTCTGCCTCTGTTGTTCTTTCTTTTGAGAAGCGCATAAGGCTCTTGTGGGATGAGGTGTGGTACAAATTATTATTATTATTGTAATTATTATTATTACTATTATTGTTATTAGTATTATTGTTATTGTTATTGTTATCATTATCATTATCATTATTATGCACATTTTACATGTATTTGTATAACTTGCGAACATGAAATTTTTCCTGGTAATGAAATGAACCCTTTTAGCAGAGTTGAAAGAAACAAAAATAATTTATATTCTTTCAGGAGTGCAGTACTTGTGATCGTGTTCTCGCTCTACTTGGCAAAAATTCAAGCACCGTTACCGAGCTTTGGCAAGGGAGGCAAACGCAGGAGCTTTCCTATTTTTCAACTGTTCCCGGTAATGTCCCTTTGACTGTTCTTTTCGTTCGTACTCGTTCTGCAATAAGACATACAATTTTATAACAAAGTTCATAAGTAGGTTAAAAGAGACAAAAATCGAAAATATGACCAAACACTTGCACAATGCAAGTAAAGGCTGATATGATGATTTTGGGAGAAGCATGTATCAAATACAACTTGGACCCAGTGTGCGTTTGCTTTGTGTCTGATTTTTTGTCGTTGTGAGTAAATGTTTAAGTGAATGATGAGGGTGTGAGTTTTGATTTGATATCATAACAAGATTTGGCGTCTTATGATAAGAAGAAGAAGAAGAAGAATAAGAAGAAGAAGAAGAAGAAGAAGAAGAAGAGGAGGAGGAGGAGGAGGAGCAACAACAACAACAACAACAACAACAACAATAATATTAATAATAATAAAAACAAGAACCACAAGAACAAGAACAACAACAACAATAATGATAATAATGATGATAATAATAATGATAATAATAACGATAATAATAACAATAATAACAATAATGATAATAACTATAATTGTGTTGTTGTTGTTGTTATTGTTGTCATTAATTATCATTATTATCATTATTGTTATTATTAGTGTTGTTGTTGTTGTTATTGTTGTTGTTATTATCATTACTTTATTATGATAATCATTATTATTATCACTATCATTATTGTTGTTGCTGCTGCTGTTATTGTTGAGGTTTATATCATTATTATTATTATTATGATATCATTATTCCCATAAAAATCATTGACATTTTTCGGCTCCAACCGTTCCTTCGGGAAGCTGGTGGACAGGGTGAGGGAGTGCAAGGGTTAAGTTTTTTTTTTTTTAGCAGATGGTGGATATGGTGCAGGAGTCAAAAGGGTTAATGTTAATATCATTATCGTTGTTTGTTGTTGTTGTTTTTTTCCAGATTCTGTTGGCCATGATCGTGATGTGGGCACTATGCGCAGTGCTGACAGTGACCAACGTCTTTCCAGACCAGCCTGACCACATGTACTACCTGACTAGGACCGATGCCAAGCTCAGCATCCTGAAGAGCACGCCCTGGCTCCAGTTCACCTATCCTGGTTTGTGCCAATCCAGAAAGAAAATCGATAAATCGATGCACTGAACCCTTTGACTTCCTCACCTTATCCACTTAGCATCCTACATCGACATCAGTGATAGTAAAGCAAAAACAAAAATCAAAAAACAACAACAACAACAAAAAACAACAAACAAAAAACAACACAAAAAACCCCTCGACTTCGACTTCCTTTTCCTATTCACTGGTATCCCCTACATCGGCATCAATGATAATAAAGGGAAAACTTAACCCTTTGACTCCCTTGCCCTATTCCCTAAAATCCTACATCGTCATCAATGACAGTAAAGGGAAAACTTAACCCTTTGTCACCTTTACCCTATCCACTAGCATCCTACATCGTCATCAATGATAGTAAAGCAAAAACTTAACCCTTTGACTTCCTCACCCTATCCACCAACGTTAGTGATCATGGCCCTCCATACGAACCTATTTTTGGTCACTGCAAATATATAATTATCTCTTACTCCTTTTGTTCCCACTTTCTCTGCAAAACTGTTTATATTTTCTCCTTATGTCCAATTGGTGCTGTTTTTCCTTCTAGCTTTCCTGTTGTGACTAGGTGTTCAAATTTCCCTTGCCTCATAAAATGTGATATAAATGTTGCTTGTCTTTTTCGTTAATGTTCTTTTTTACGCTTGTGTATTACAAGACTGTCTTGTTTTCCTGTGCTGTCTGTTTAACTCTTGACATTCTCGTTAGAAACCGCATTTCAGCTGTTTTAATCCTGTTCTGGCTTTGCTTGTTGATTGTCCAGGCCTCGCATCTGCATAACGGTATTGGTTCTATATAGCACTGAAAAAACTCTTCCTGGTGTCAATTGATAGGTATTTGTTGGTAAGAACACTTTTCATTTTCTTGAATGCTGTTTTAGCTTGGCCAGTTCTGCTGGATATTTCTGTGTATCTGCAAGTCTGATGAGATGACTGTTCCCAAACATTTGAACATATCAGTTTGTTTCAGTGTTGTTGTTTTGCATAAGTTTTTTTTTTAATAATCACCATGACTTTATTATTCTTACTATTTAACTCTAGTCTTCTGTTTCTACTTTCTGGTTCCTTTGTATTCATAAGCTTTTGTAGGTCTTTTTTGTTTTCTGCAATTAGAACGGTGTCATCTGCATAACGAACAGTATTTATCATTTTTCCTCCAACTTTTATCCCAGGGCGTTCTTGTAGGTTTCTCAAGATGGTTTCACTGTAAAGTGAAAACAAATCTGGTGACAGAACGTCTAACCTCTCTTTCGTTATCTAGAAAAGAACATAATCGTATCGTTTTCTACTCTCATTCCTGCTGTTTGTTCCTAATACATATCCCTCAACATCCTTAGATCTTTTCCACTAATATAGAGTTTTTCCGGTTGGTTGATAAATTCTTTCTGTCTTAACTCTTTTCCTGCCATGGTCGCAATCAAGCGACTTCCTGTACGACCGCCATGGTCGCATTTTTGCGACTTGGAGGGGTCATGCTAAACGATAACTTTTCACGCGGGTACAAAGCTTCTGTCAGCTCCACTGGTGAATGCAGGCGACTGTGCTATTTTTAAACTTTACCCAGCGACCTAATTTTTCAGTAGTAAGACTGAAGTGTGGCTTTGTTAACTGTCAGAATTTACGTCACGTTTTCTCGGAAGCGTTTTCTCCAAAATGGCTGCAAATCGACACGCATTGTCTACCACTCCGAGTAGAATAAGCAGACAGCTGACTTTGTGTGTAGATTTTCCATTGCTTTTCCTCATTTGTTATAATGATATCTGGTGCACAACTCACGAAATAAGGTCAGTAGTACAACTAATAAAAAGTATGAAAAAAAATTGGTTGTTTTTCTTCATAAATAAGATTATCTGTGGAATAAGCAATCAAGCACATAAACATAAGGAAGCATTCGTATACAAATACATTTGCCCTTTACACAGCAAAAAAAGTAAGTGAAAATCTTTAATAATTTTTGAGATATAACCTTTTAAAAATGCATACTGCGCTGCAAAATTGGATGCCCAAAATATACTTGGCACTGAGGAGTGCCGTTTTGGGGGAAACTTGGCGATGAAAGAGTTTACAGATCAAAAGCTTTTTTCATTCATTTGTTCTTAATCTGTCACTTTTAGTGCAAATCTGTTTATTCAACCGGGTGTCCATTCTTCTGTTCACAGGTCAGTTCGGCCCTCCCTCCTTCAATGTGGCGGCCATCGTAGGATTCTTGGCCGCTACCGTTGCCTCTCTAGTGGAGTCTGTGGGCGATTACTACGCGGCGGCCAAATGCTGTCAAGTTATGCCACCTCCCGACCACGCCATTTCGCGCGGAATCCTAGTGGAAGGGCTTGGCAGCTTCCTGTCCGGCGCAGTGGGAGCTGCTCACGCCACCACTTCCTACAGCGGGAGTATCGCCATGCTAAGTCTCACTAAGGTTAGTGTGTTGTGCGTGACGGTCAGAAGCCCACCTTTGAGACAGGTTGATAAGTTTAAATATCTGGGAACGGTCATCTCACCAGACGGCAGATGCACATCAGAAATAGCCAGCAGAATCATTC
>CM060309.1:57634033-57641533 GCA_030674185.1 Monoplex corrugatus
AAATATAACCATAATAGAAGTCTAAAAACACAATACTGAACGCCGACCTGAGCGAAACAGGGTAAAACCCAGAAGGAGCAGGGTGGAGGGGGTAGACGAAGGCAAGGCTTAGGAGATCCCGATACCTTGACACGATTCGATTTGATACCATCTATTTTTACCTATAACAGGTAAGAAGTTCTGGGTTTTTCTCTTCCAACCATCACTCCACTAGATCTTAATCACATCATTATTATTGATGATATTCTTCATCATCATCATCATCATCTTCTTCTTGCTCTTCTTCTTCTTATTTTTCATCTTCATCTTCTTCTTCTTCTTCTTCATCTTCTTCTTCTTCTTCTTCTTCTTCTTCCTATCGTTATTTTCGTCATGATCATCATTGTGGTTGTTGTTGTTATCGTCGTAGTCACGTAGTCATCGTCGTCATCATCATCATCGTCGTCGTCGTCATCATCATCATCATCGTCGTCGTCGGCGTCGTCGTCATCGCCATCATCATGTAAAACACAGCCGACGAAACAGAACCATACGAGGGCTATAATTATATCAAAACACTCGTAACACCTTGACTCTGAAAACCGAACCAAACCAAACCAAACCAAAACAAAGCAAAACAAAGAAACAAACAAACACTTGTAAAAGAAAAACATGTACACCTATCAATGCATTCGTATGTACCCCTGTCGTTGACCACTCCGCCCAATTTATTCACCACGGTATTTAAGGAAAACAACAACAACAACAACAACAACAACAACAACAACAACAACAACAACAACAAGCAAACAAACAAACAAAGCTGAATGCAAACGTGTAAGCAGAACTGAGTACACAAAATACATAATAAACTCACCTAGATTACCTAAAATTGCTTCTGTAGAGGCAAAGAAAATGCAGTTAATTTACATGCCCAATTACCAAACGTACCCAGTTCTCAATACTAGTAGAAAGTATGTAAGCATTTGCAGAATAAGTACAGGTAAACAGATCAGCAAGGCAAACAATGATAAGAAGGCAAAAACAAAGAGAGTGACAACAACAACAAAAAAGGGAAAGAAAGACATATATATATATATATATATATATATATATATATATATATATATATATATATAGAGAGAGAGAGAGAGAGAGAGAGAGAGAGAGAGAGAGATTCTAGTGCAGTTTCCAGAAGATGGGTTTTTTTGTTTTGTTTTGTTTTTTATCTAAAGAGCCTTCCAGCACTCCCATAGGACAATAGACCTTCATTAGTGGGGTCAAAGTGCAACTCTTTCCAGACAAGACGATAGACCCCAGAGCTCTCGGGAACAGCATGCACTCAGCGCGCGCATAAGTAACTTACGGCAACAAAGTATTTCTATCGTGGGGATGCCGGGGGTTCTTTCAGTATAAATAGTTTCCTCGCCTTCTGGAAATTCTCTGCTGATAAATTAATTTCCTCTTTTCTGTCACTGTCTTTGTTTCTGCCTTGCTCGTTTGCTTTCTGTCATCTTTTTTTTTTTTTTTATCATTTAATGCCGGTTCATTCGCCTGCATGTGTTCAACATGTAGAAAGCCTTACATACTTTCTCTTAGGACTGATAGCTGGGTTCGCCCTGATATGGCTCTATGCAGTCGGCAGGGCTTTAAGTTAAACAGCAATAACAATGATAGCAGGGTACATTAAGTACATTCTTTGGCTCTAAGGAAATGTGATTTGCAGAGGCAATTTTAGGTAACTTAGTTTTTATTTCACTTTTAATGTCTTTAGTCACTCTTGTACGGATGCGAGGCGTGGACAGTTAACAAACAAAACCCGAACAAGATTGAGGCAGCCGAGATGTGGTTTCTAAGAAGAATGTTGCGAGTTCCATGGACAGCAAAGAAAATAAACGAGACAGTCTTGATGGAGGCAGACACAAGTAGATCACTCATAAGGAAGATTAGGAAAAGACAGGCAACATTTATAGGTCATTTTATGAGGAAAGGGGATTTGGAGCACCTAGTCACAACGGGAAAGCTGGAGGGAAAGAGAGCACCAGGTAGACCCAGGGGGAAAATGCTGGACGGACTTGCAGAGTGGCTGGGGACGAGGAGGGTGGGGGAGATGCTAGGGGCAACGAGAGATAGAGACAGATGGAAGTCGATCTCGTCCATGATGCTAAAACTAAATTCTATTCTTCTAAAGTTGTTTCAGCAGTATCATGCAAAGATCTTTTTAGAACTGTCACAGGCATGCTGGGAAAGGTTTCCGATGTTACTCTGCCGTCCACACATGAATTATCTCAGTTACCAAAATTGTTTTCCGACTTTTTTACCCAGAAAATTCTGACCATCCGTGATGGGTTTCTGTCATCCTCTGACACAACTGACCAGTCCGTTATTTATAAAGGTACACCACTCTGTCAGTTTACTCCTGTTTCTGAATCATTTGTACGGAAGCTGATTGCTGAGTCCCCCAAAGTCTCTTGTATTCTCGACCCCATCCCCACCCCTTTTCTCTATGACCACCTCGACACCCTTCTCCCCACTATCACTCGCATTCTTAATGAATCACTATCTTCAGCTTCTGTTCCCTCTGATTTTAAGACTGCTCTTGTTAAGCCTCTCCTGAAAAAGTCTTCCCTTGACCCCAACGTGTTGAAAAATTACCGCCCCATTTCCAACCTCCCCTTTCTGTCCAAAATTCTCGAGAAAATTGTCCTCCACCAGCTTTCAGCTCATTTGACTGCCAACAACCTTCTATCTCCCCATCAGTCAGCATATCGTCCAGAGCACAGCACAGAGACTGCCATCCTTCGTATCCTTAATGATATTCTCAATTCGTTAGATAAAAATAAAATTTCTGTCCTCCTCTTGTTAGATCTTTCAGCTGCTTTCGACACCATAGACCATGAAATTCTTCTCTCCCGTTTGGAACATACATTTGGTATTAGAGACTTAGCTCTTAATTGGTTTCACTCTTATCTTTCAGACAGGAAACAGTTTGTGCTAGTGGATAGTCACCGTTCAAATGAAACCTCCCTCGATTTTGGTGTGCCTCAGGGCTCCGTGCTCGGTCCTGTTTTATTCATTCTGTATACTACCCCTCTTTCTGATGTCATCCGCAGCCATTCCATTTCGCATGAAATGTTTGCGGATGACACTCAGCTCCTTCATTCAGCTTCTTTTGATGACTATCCTGATGCAATTTCTTCTCTCCAAAACTGTACCTCTGACATTGATCTCTGGATGTCATCAAATAAACTGAAACTTAACTGTGACAAGACGGAGGCTATACGTTTCTCACATCATGATATCAACACACTTTCTTCTTCTCTCCCTATAGGTTCTAGTTCCATTGAATTTTCTGACTGTGTCCTGGATTTAGGAGTTCTTTTAGATCATGATCTTTCTATGCAAAAACATGTCACTAAGATATGCCAGCTTTCTTATATGGAACTAAGACGTATTGCTTCTATCCGCCCCTTTCTTACTGAGGAAGCCACTAAAACTCTTATTTCCTCTTATATTCTTTCACGCTTGGACTACTGTAATTCTATTCTAATCGGCTGCCCTTCAGTTGTCATTCAACCTCTCCAACGTGTTCAGAATTCAGCAGCTAGGCTTGTTTGTAAAGCCCCTAGATCCCAGTCATGTTCTCCTTTTCTGAAAAAGTTGCATTGGCTTCCAGTTGAACAAAGAATCAAATACAAATGTTGCTGTCTCTGTTACAAAATTCTTACTTGCTCCGCTCCCTCTTATCTGTCTGAACTTCTTCAAGTGTATGTACCATCCAGAACTCTCCGATCCTCTACCGACACAAGAACTTTCTGTGTTCCCCGTTTCAACCGGAAACTGCATGGTCAGAGAGCTTTCTCCCACTCTGCTGCCATGACCTGCAACTCCCTTCCCTATCATATTCGCCATAAGCAATGTCTTCCTTCTTTCAAGTCTAGTCTGAAGACCTATCTTTTCACTCAATACTTTCATTGATCTTCTCTTTCTCTTCTCTCTCAGCCCTGATCATCGTTCCTACATATATGTGTGTGTGTGTGTGTTTGTGTGTGTGTGTGTGTGTGTGTGTGTGTGTGTGTGTGTGTGTGTGTGTGTGTGTGTGTGTGTGTGTGTGAAGCATGTTTATGCGAGCAAGAGAGAGGGAGAGAGAGGGAGAGAGGAAAAGAGAGAGAGAGAGAGAGGCTGTGCGGGAGAGAGAGAGAGTGAGCAAGGAATATCGGGAGCACGGTAGAGAGCGAGAGTATGGTTGGGGTGGGGCAAGAGAGTGAGAGTATGAGTAAGAGTATGTGTAAGCGTGATAGAATTTGATAGTAGAGAAACTGAGTGGTTGAGAGAGGGAGTGTGTTTGGGTCTCTGTGTGTGTGTGTGTGTGTGTGTGTGTGTGTGTGTGTGTGTGTGTGTGTGTGTGTGTGTGTATGTGTGTGTAAGAGAAAGAGAGAGAAAATATTTTTGTATGATTGTCACTATTTTTAGTAATATTTGAATTTACTATGTTAATATGTCTTGTTGAACGTAAATTTTATGTTTTATGTTATATAGTGTTAGCAGCGGTATGTTTAAATTTTATGTTGGTGTATCTATTTGTATTTAGTTATATACTGATTTTATGTGAAGCGCTTTGTGCTCTGGAAAGCGCTATATAAATTGCCTTTATTATTATTATTATTAAGTCCATGATTGCCAACGCCAAGCGGCAGGGCACCTGATGATGATGAATGTCTTTAGTTATGTTCAAATATGTTATCAGATTTGTTATTTATCCCCCTGGTGATAAATTGGACGGAGTAGTCAACGCGAGGGACATATCATTAGATTATGTGGGAGAATGCATTGATATGTGTACATAATTTCCTTTTCCTTTTCTTTTTCCATTGGGGTATTGCGTACGCTTTGAGATGGTTACAGCCCTGGCGCACTCGGCTGGGCTTTACACAAAAATAACAACAAGAACAATAACAACAATAAGATAAACATACTGCCCAGGCAGGCAAAAATCAGAGTGGCGCTGTACTGTGGCGATGTGCAATCCAGGTAATAGAAACTTTGCACAGTAGGCCTAAATCCCTTATGACAAACGTAATAAAATGTCAGTGAAATTTGAAATATCAAGCACATCTTTGAAATGCAGTGTCTCAACTTCCTATGGAAAACATTCAAGCCTGAATATTAACGGATGAATTATTAGTTCGCATATGATTTTGTAGTGTAGTTATAATTTTAAAGGTTTATTTGTGTGTGCAAAAGATTTGAGAATATATTACGTAATGCATATTGATCCTACAAGGAAAGAATATGAAGAATGTAATGCATTGTTGTTTGTCAGACTGTAGAATCAATATGATTTTTAGTGATTAAAATACTAGGTTCTATGTAATAAGAGTGTGAGGAGTTAAGGGCCGAAACACTTGCTTGCCGGCGGTTTCTCTTTTGAGGACCTTCTGCCGCCCGGCTCTCCCCAGAGTTTCTTACTACTGGCTAATGTATACTTGATACTCTACAAGCCTCGATGCAAAAGAAAAACGCTTCTCCTTCCCCACCCCTTTAGTATTATCATGATTATTTATTATCTTAATTCTAATCGCACGACATTGTGTGATATATAAATTATAAAGTCCTGGTGGGGATAGGGAAGGTGGTATCTAAACATCTGTTTGTTGTCTCGTGTTTGCAATCGATAAGTTGTGGTGACCAAACATCGCATGATCATTTGGATCATCTGTGCACATGTGCAGTACGTGCTCTCTCTCTCTCTCTCTCTCTCTCTCTCTCTCTCTCCTTTCTTTCTTTCTTTCTCTCTCTCATTCTCTGTATCTGTGTGTGAGAAAGGGGAGAGAGTGAGAGTGACAGACAGACAGACAGACAGACAGAGACACAGACAGAGACAGAGACAGAGACAGACAGACAGGGACAGAGAGAGAGACAGAGACAGACAGACAGGGACAGAGAGAGAGACAGAGACAGACAGACAGGGACAGAGAGAGAGAGAGAGAGAGAATGTATTGTAGTGTTTCTGATGAAGCATGTAAGCGATATACATACATACATATTATATATATATATATATATATGGAATCGTACACTCTGTTCAAAACTTAGTTTCATACATAAAAAAATCATCTAGTATCCCACCAAAAAGCACTTGATTTTATTTTAATGTAGGTCTAAAACAACTGATAACTGACATACAATATATTTATGTCAGTGAATGAGTTTGTCCCGTGTGCATCGGCAAGTGCGAATACGTGTGTGTTTGTGTGTGTGTGTGTGTGTGTGTGTGTGTGTGTGTGTGTGTGTGTGTGTGTGTGTGTGTGTGTGTGTGTGTGTGTGTGCGTGCGTATGCGTGCGAGTGCGTGAGCGTGCGTGTATGTGAGTATACATGTATGTATACATGTAAATATATATACATATATACATACATATATATATATACACGTGTATATATATATATATATATGGGAGAATGGGAGAAATTAGATGAGGAACTTGTCCTTAAGCTGAATGCGCTAATAGTGAACAGTACGCTGGAACACAAATTTGACACATACGGAGACATCATATACTCTATCTGCAGGGACACTTATGGAGTGAAGCAGCCAAAGACAAAAACGCCTCCCCAGAAATCCAGAAGACAGCAACAGATGGAGAGCATCCGGAGGGAGAAAAGGAAGCTTAAAAAGCGAATGAAAACTGCCTCAGAATTCGAGAAGCAAGGGCTCCTGGAACTCTGGAAAGATCTGAAGGCCAAACACAATGCTCTCAGCAAAGTGGAATCAGCAAGGCGAAGAAAGAGCAAAAAGAAGAAGACTCAAGATCGTTTCTTCAAAGATCCCTTTGACTTTGCAAGAAAGCTGTTTGAACAACCCAAATCAGGGACTCTCACAGTGGGCAAGGAAACCCTAGAGCAGCATCTCAGGGAAACATATTCCGATTCTCAGCGCGAGGTACCACTTGAAATCCAGAATCTGGTTTGGCCTGCAGCGCCAGAAGGAATATTCAATAACAAACCACCAACACTGGATGAAGTGAAGAACGTAGTAAAGAAAGCCAGAGCCAAGTCAGCACCTGGACCAAACGGAATACCATACCTGCTCTACAAGAAATGCCCAAAAGTGCTCGAGTGGCTCCACAAGATGATTCGATCAGCATGGAGGAACCAGAAGATCAGCGACCAATGGATGAGAGCTGAAGGAGTGTACATTCCGAAGGAGCAGAACTCCAGCAGCATCAATCAGTTCAGGCCAATATCACTTCTGAACGTCGAGGGGAAAATCTTCTTCTCTGTTATGGCAGCAAGATTGACAAAATACCTGACTGAAAACAAGTATCTGGATATGTCAGTCCAAAAGGGAGGCATACCAGGAATGCCTGGATGCTTGGAACATGCCACGTTGATTTGGGATGCCATCCAAAAAGCAAGAACAGAGAAGAGAGACATTGACGTAGTTTGGCTTGATCTGGCGAATGCATATGGATCAGTTCCACACGATATGATCCAGCTGGCTCTTGAAATGTATCACATCC
>CM060309.1:57646533-57676533 GCA_030674185.1 Monoplex corrugatus
TGTCAAATTATAAGTGAATCACTAATAACGGCAAGATGTAAATAAACAAAATGTGTACTTCTGGCTGATAGTTCACGTGACCGATTGGTACACGACGGTGGGACGCGTATATTGCCCTTGTTGTGTGGTCGACATGACGTTGTTAAATTTCAAGCTTGCCTGCTGATTTCATCCCGTTTTGCCTTTTCCCATTTTGCCCTTTTAGTTAAAATGTCTGATTTGGAGGCTTGTATTTTGGGCTGAGTGAAAGTGCTGTTTTACCCAATGCCCTTGTTTCAGTTCGCCTTATTTACGTCCTAAGCTTAAGGGGAGAGAGAGAGAGAGAGAGAGAGAGAGAGAGAGAGAGAGAGAGAGAGAGAGAGAGAGAGAGAGAAAATGACTTTGAACGTGGCTGCAAAAAAAAAGTCAGTGTTTCAAATTTTAGGTGTACATGAATCTGTGAGGAATGGAGACATAGGGATAAAGAATTTCAAGAAAAAAATTTTTTTTTTCTTTTTTTTTCATTAACTTGATCATTTTATATTCATTGTATGTATGTGTCTGCCAAAGTACAAATCAAAACGTTTAAGGCAAACTGGGATTAAGTGAAAACAATGACGTTTTAATAGGCAAACCGCTATAAGGCGAAAGGGGAAAGGACAAAACTGGAAAAGGCGAAAAAAATAAATAAAAGAAAAAACATACAACAACAACAACAACAACAACAACAGAAACAAAACAAAAAACAAGCAAACGGAATGTCATCATCCTGCCTCAGGGACCTCTAGCTAGAGCTAGGCTTGCGGTAGCTTGGCTACCGGGTAGGGCCACTGGCCCTTCCTTAGCTGAACAGGTCGAAGGGTAGAGGCCAGACAAAGTCCCCCTTCCTTGGTCCCGACTCCAAGTTAGGGGTCGGGCACAGGGTTAATACCCCACCCCCTAACACACAACACACACACACACACACACACACACACACACACACACACACACACACACACACACACACACACACACACACACACAAAGTCACTTTATTGCAGAAACAGCGACAGAAGAAACCAACATACAGACACAAGCAAAGACTCACACACACACACACGTGACACACACACACACACACACCACACACACCACACACACACACAACACACACACAGACACACACACACACACACACACACACGCACACACACACACGCACACACAGAGACACGCACACACAGAGACACACAGACACACACACACCACACACACACATACACGTACGCACGCACGCACGCACGCGCTCGCGCGCGCGCACACACACACACACACCACTCACTTTATTGCGGAAACAGCGACAGAAGAATCCAATCTGTGTGACGGCCTTCCAGAGTAATTAGAAGATGAGCTGGTCCGGAACAGACAGAAGTGGAGAGCCTTCGTTGCTGCCCTCTATCGCAGTACATACCAGTGACATTATGGGCAGTAAGTGAAATTTTCAAGACTGCTCATTTCTTTTATATCGGCTTCTCTCTACGTGTTTCTCTGTTCTCTGTCTCTCTCTGTCTCAGTCTCTGTCTATCTCTGTCTGTCTGTCTGTCTGTCTCTCTTTCTCTCTCTCTTTGTTTCTGTCTCTCTCTCCCCCTCTCTCCCTCTCCCCTCTCTGTCTCTCTCGCTCTGTCTGTCTGTCTCTCTATCTCTGTCTCTCTAACAATCGCTCTCTCTCTGTGTCTGTCTGTCTGTCTGTCTGTCTGTCTGTCTGTCTGTCTCTCTCTCTCTCTCTCTCTCTCTGAGTGTGTAAGTGAGTGTGCCTGTGTCTGTGTGACTGTCTGTGTGACTGTGGCTGTGTGGTTGTGATTTTATTGTACAGGATGAGCCTTTGATTTTCTCTCCGACATGTTGTAATGATGTTGTCATGATTACATGTAGTCTGACGAACTGTCCTTTCGGTGTATGATGATCTCACTGAAATTGATTTGTTAAATACAGAATGATAATATAAAGAAAAAAAAAGACTACGATCGGCTTAAAATTCAAATACGCTGTTGAACCTTTCATAAATGATGACTTCACCGTAATGTGTTTTGTAAGTTATGACAAATTTTGGGATGAGAATGAATTCTACGGACCAAGCTTTTTGTTCTTTCTTTCGTTGTTTTGCCCACAATATGCGAGCGGTATGTTAACTGCCACGATTTGCATACTCTGTCTTCGGTAGACTTCGTGTTGGGTGTTTTCATCTTTCCATAAGCCACCACAACGAAGACATGGCTTAAAAATCCTTTAACGTGCGTATTTGTTGTTCTGCGTGAATGTATACTGGACGGGAGTTTAGGCACTAACTGGTCTGCACACCTGTGTACTTGCGAAATCGGAGAAGTCTACACTCTTTACCAGTCGGGAGGAGGTACCCTGGCAGAATTGAACTCAAACTCTCACTCTTCCGAGTGGAAGTCGAGCACGTCTTATCCCCTTGACTATCCCGCGCGTCTGATTATATTCAGTTCGATTGTGTAGGAATCAAAGCTGTCTTGTTCTGTTCTGTTCTATTATGTTTTGTCCTGTACTGTCCTGTTCTGTTCTGTTCTAGCCTAGTCGATCTCGTTTAAATCAGTCAAAAAATAACTGAGGTTCAGTTCAAAATTGCTCTGATACCTGGTGAAGGGAAATACAGTAAATACAATGTATGAATATTATAACATCTCTCTCTGTCTCTCTCTGTCTCTGTCTGTCTGTCTGTCTCTCTCTCTCTCTATCTCTCTCGCTCTCGCTCTTACGTACACACTGAAGAGAGAGAGAGAGAGAGAAGAGAGAGAGAGAGAGAGAGAGAGAGAGAGAGAGAGAGAGAGAGAGAGAGAGATGGGATAGGAATGTGAAAGAACTCCATTTATATAACTTTGCAACTGAAGATACTCAATTGTTAAAATCCAAACGATTAAAACAAAACAAAAGAAAGCAAAACGTGTTTACATGAAAAAGTGGACTGGTAATGTGTTTGGGATCTATAAATGCAATTTTATATCGGTATTAATGAAACATTTGTTTATACACATACAACAAAAACCAGACTTTTTATGTTGTTGTTGTAGCCTGTGAAATATTGTAATTATTATTATTATTGTTAGCCTACTTTTGCCACCCTCGTTTTTAAACTGGACACAAACAGACAGAAAATCCGATATTTGACCGACAACAAAACTGACATCAGCGTAGGTACTCGTCTGTCGAGTTCTGACGCACATTTCAACCCAACTGTTGAACCTTGAAATTATAGTCCACATTACCTGTGAAATTGTTCAGGTGAACTAGAGCAGAACAACTGTGATAAACAGGCACCTGATAATTATAGCGTTTGCATGGCTTACTCATACACAGTATAGCAGTTTAGTGTGTTGCCATTGCAATTATCATATATTGTTTTAATACGTGTCACCGAAATATTGTGATCACGTGTGCTTTCACGTGTGAAATTATTATTGTTATTGTTGCCTAGATCCTAGTTTGATGTAAGTAAATGTTTGTCCACTTTCATTGTGAAAGTAGATATTACTCATAGTTTATTTGAAAAAAAAAAAAGATTGTCATGATTCAAATATTTATCAAAATGATTTCAGAGTCCAAACCTATTAGTTGTTCTCTTCGGTCATATCTGGACGTCTTTGCTACTTTACTGCTCGAATAAGATTCTCTCATTTTGGCTATGCTGGGGGTGATTGTTTACTATCAGGCTTTTTTGCACTAATGTATTGTTAAATAATACCGTTATTAAGCCTCCTTTCAAGAAATTTAATCTTGATCACACCAGTTTGAAAAGTTTTCGCTCTATCACATTTGTCGAAGATCATTGCGAAAATTGTTTGGCGCTAAACTAAGTTTTTGCTTATTTGATAGCTAGTGATGTGCTTTTGTCTTCTCAGTCTGCCTGCCAACACTATAGTAGAAAATCGACATTCCTCAGAATAGCAAGGATATTCTGCTGTCTTCTGATGTGAAGTAATAATAGGCTATTGCAGTTCTTTCCTCTCTGGCTGCTTACAGTGCGTTTTCAACAAACAACGAAAAATTCCAAATCTTGCTACAGGACTAGTTTTGAAGGTTCACAAATATGATCATGCTTAGCTGATGGAGACTACACACTCTTAGTTCTGTGTTTCACGTTTTTCTCTGAAATCACCTCTCCCTAAATTTCTGATTTCTTCACTGTTTAGTCACGCTCTGGATAGTTTTGGTTATTATCAGATAAACGCATTTTCTGCGTTCCTGATGTACTCGTAGCGACTTAAGACTTTCAGCAGAACAGTCATAATCTTTCTGTGGAGCACAACGATAGAACATGCTTCAATCAGCTATGTCATTTGTAGTCTGTGTCCTCTTTTGAGAGAGTTGTTAAAACGTATATTTTCAAACAGTACTGTTACTGGTATTACCGTCAGCTTTTTCTCCTGTCTCTGCCACACTCCGCCTATTCTCCAGAGTCGGTTCTCAGACTTTGATGTATTCCCGTAATTGAAAGAACCTCTCGGCAGCGCACGTTTCTACGACTTAGACATGGGATTAGAGGTTGCCGAGCAGTTACAACATACCAAATCTTGTTGCCTAACAAGTGGGCATTTCATACCTTCCCAATAGATGGAATCGGTCATTTGGGAGAAGGTTATTACGTCGAAGGAATATAAAAAGCATTATCTCATATATATATATATATATATTTTAGATTTTTGATTTCTCACTAATTCTCTAATTACTGGATGGCCTTCGTAACTAGCATCTCTCTTCTGTCTGTCTGTTTGTCCGTCTGTCCGTCTTTCTGTCTTTCTCTCTCCCTCCCTCCCTCTCTCTTTCTCTCTCCCTCCCTCCCTCTCTCTTTCTCTCTCCCTCCCTCCCTCTCTCTTTCTCTCTCTCTCTCTCCACCCCTCTCTTATGACATTACATTAGTCGTTGCCTCTACATGTACAGGGCAACACGCAACAATGCAATTTGCCTTCATTGTTGTGTCAGTTGTCTACTTAGCGTTGGCCTGATCGGTTCCTTGATCTAACATGTTGCTTTTTTAACACACACACACACACACACACACAACAGACACAACACACACACACACACACACACACACACACACACACACACACACAACACACACACACACACACACACTACACACACACACACACACACACACACACACACACACACACACACACACACACACACACACACACACACACACACACACACACACACACAACACACACACACACACACACACACACACACACACACACACACACACACACACACACACACACACACACACACACACACACACACACACACACACACACACACACTACACACACATCTGGACAACCGGGTTTATAACGTCTTTGATAGTACCCAAAGTGTGTGTGTTCCACCATTTTGTTCAGTTTTAAGTCCTACCACTATCAGAGTATGTGAGGACTACCTATGAGTATATTGCTAAAAAAAAGTCTTCAAACATGTTGGTTGCACTGTGAGATACCGATGCTATTGTCGAAGTCTCTTGGATTTCTAAGATAATGCAAACAACAAGTGTGTTTCGGGGTCTAAAGGTCTCTTATTGTATGTCACCAAAATTAATCTTGTCGGTGTTTGTCTTCCCTTTGGTGCCCAGTGAAGGGCAGTCCGTATGATGTTGTTCCGCTCTGTTTGGGATGACGTGCCCAGTCCATTTCTGGTGTCTTTTCGTGATGATAGGGCCCACATACTCTTGGACTGCTTTTTCAGTGTACAGAGACTTCATTTAGTGTGTTTGTCTTTCTTCTTATCCATAACCTTTATAATTATGTTATAAATATAGCCAGTACGTTTGTACTCTCTGTCTCTCTGTCCCTGTCTTTCTGTCTCTGTTTCTGTCTCTGTCACTGTCTCTGTCTGTCTGCCTGTTTATCTCTTCTCTCTCTCTCTCTCTCTCTCTCTCTCTCCATTTCTTGCATGTGTTTGAATCAAATATTCCACCTCTGGAATAATTGTTTTATTAAAACCACAACAATATCAATAGAACAAATAGGCCTACTACTTTTCAGTCAGAAAAAAAAAAAAAAGATTTACTGAGGGTAAAGTTCAGAACTTCCAATTTTATCTCCCCTTGACATTACTTATTTATCTCCTGCCCATAATCCCGTTGGTAGGTACGACAGCAAGAAGATTCTTTT
This sequence comes from Monoplex corrugatus, assembly GCA_030674185.1. Classification (NCBI taxonomy): domain Eukaryota; kingdom Metazoa; phylum Mollusca; class Gastropoda; order Littorinimorpha; family Ranellidae; genus Monoplex; species Monoplex corrugatus. Next base: position 57,652,692 of record CM060309.1, read on the forward strand.
CTGTCTGGGCCAGCCTCTGTATATAGTACTCTGTTCGTGTTTGAGAGTGGTGTGTGTGTGTGTGTGTGTGTGTGTGTGTGTGGTGTATGCGCGCATGTGTGTGTATGTGTGCGAGTGTGTGTGTGTGTGTGTGTGTGTGTGTGTGCGTGTGCGTGTGTGTTTGTTTTTTTTGTGTGTGTATGTTGTTTTCTTTCTTCATAAGATATCTTTTTCTCTTAAGACACATATAATACTAAAATTCTAGTTGTTTTGATAGTGATAAAATCCCTGTAGTACTGTACTATTATGTAGGGTCGCGGAACTGCGCTCGAACTTAAAGATCTGTCTGCAAAACATTCGGAAACAGAGGTTGATGACTTTTCTTTTTGCTTGGAGACAGAGGCACGTGCGCGCACACACATATACACACACACAACGGAGATATGCACACGCATGCGCGCGCCTGAGCGCCCTCAGCGCCCTCTTGTGGACACTTATAAACGTCACGTCGAATCATTGGAGAAAAATTGGGGATGTGGGATGGGTATTCAAATTAAGCTGGTTTCGTGTTGACTGCTTAAAGTTTGATTAACTGATAGATCTGTTCGCTGTCTGTTCTGGGCCAGCCTCTGTATGGTACTCCATTTGTGTGTGAGAGTGTGTGTGTGTGTGTGTGTGTGTGTGTGTGTGTGTGTGTGTGTGTGTGTGTGGTGTGGTGTGTGTGTGTGTTGTGTGTTGGTGAGCGCGCGCGCGCGCGCGCGTGTTTTTTGTGTGTGTGTGGGTTTCATAAGACATCTTTTGCTTTTAAGACACATAGACACTAAAATTTTAGTTGTTTAGATCAGTGATAAAATCCATATACATGTAGTACGGTATTACTTATGAAGGATCGCAGAACTCTGTCGAACTTAAATTAAAGATCTGTCTACAAACATTTGCGTAACGGAGGTTGATGACATTTTTTTGCTTGGAGACCGAGGCACGCGCGCGCACACGCATATACACGCACACACGGAGCCATATACACCATGCGCACGCCTGAGCGCCCTTGGCGCCCTCACGTGGACACTTATATACGCCACGTCGTATCATTGGAGGAAAATTGGGGATGTGGGATAGGTATTCAAATTAAACTAGTTTCGTGTCGACTACTTGAAGTTTGATTAATTGATAGATATGGTTTAGTTTTACGTCAACACCATCTCAGATGAGACAGCCGACGCGGGTAACTGTAGTTCAGAGAAGTGGGGAAAGAGAAATTCATTTAATATTATGCCGACACCGTTTAGAACAACATTGATTTTTGTTTTAAATTCTAAGATGGACAAAAGAAAGAAAAAAAAGACACCCCCCCCCCCCCCCCCCCAAAAAAAAGAAGAAGCTAGTTTTGATGTAGCGCATACCGTGTTTCAAACTCAAAACCATTAGCATTTGAATCCATTCTTAACCAACTAAGCTATCGAGGCTCTTGAACTGCCAGAGGGAGGTTCAGTTTCTCTCTGCTCTTTTTTGGAATCAAAGAAACCGCCAGCGTTAAAATAAACAAGACGTGCGAAACTCCCACGTGCAGACTGTGTGGCTGGTTCTTCTGATAGAACCGTGGGGATTTCAAGATCTGGAGTTCAATCTCAGCCTGCAATATTAATTAAACACTGGCCTGTTTGCTGCCCATCTGAATGTTTCCATCATTCTGGTGGCGTCAGCTTAGTGTTTATAGGTACCTCCCATTTCTCACCCACCTACCCCTGCGCCCATTTCCAGACCTTGACAGCGGATAGGATTTTGCGCAGATTGAGTGGAGAGTCTTCCAGATAATTTCGGGTACGTTTAGGTGCAGCGCATATGGAATTGTCAGAGTGCGATGAACCCCTCTTGAACGCCAGACTTCCTTTTCGAGTTCAGTTGCTTGTTGTTGCATTCTTGTGACTGGACAAGAAAAAAAAAAAGAAAAAAAAAAAGAAAGGTCAACTCGATTTGTATCGTCGTCTCATGGTGTGGTGTGTGTGTGTGTGGGGTGTGTGTGTGTGTGTGTGTGTGTGTGGTGTGTGTCTGACTGTGTGTGTGTATATATATATATATATATAATATATATGTGTGTGTGTGTGTGTGTGTGTGTGTGTAAGAGCACGTACGCGCGCGCGCGCATGGGAAACCAATCCTTTTTACTTTCGTGACGTCTGTTCTTGCTAGAGTTTACCAAACAGTGAAACAAATCTCACGGCCTCAGTTACAAACAACGTAACCAAAGGAAATATTATGTCAATCTAGTAGTAATGAGGTAGTATGGCATCGGTTTAAAAGGGGTACATTGCACTTGGATAAGTTCATAAGCGCTCCACCCAAAAATATGCCAACATTTACCTCTGGCAGACTCCTTGAGCCTAACGCAAAAACTACGCGCAGGCAAGATCTTGAAATGTAGTAGGAGTGGGATGGACCGGAAAGGGACGTATGAATTAATAAGCTGGCAGCACCCAGACTGATGGAAACATTTAACCCTTTGACTCCCGCACCCTATCCACCAATTTTCAAAAACTTAACCCTTTGACTTCCTCCCCCTATCCACCAGCTTCCTGCAAAAAGCTGGTGGACAGGGTGCGGGAGTGAAAGGGTTAAGATGGGCAGCGAACAGACGCAGTTTTTCCATGTTGCAGGCCTAGATTGCACTCGTGATATCAGAACTGGAGTCCACGGCTCTGTCAAAAGAACCTACCAACCCGCGAAATATCTGGAATGCATTAAGTTGAACTGGCATGACCTGTATATATGTGTGTGTGTGTGTGTGTGTGTGTGTGTGTGTGTGTGTGTGTGTGTGTGTGTGTGTGTGTGTGTGTGTGTGTGTGTGTGTCCTTGTGTGTGTGTGTGTGTGTATGTATGTATGTATGTATATGTGTGTGTGTGTGGATGTGTGTGTGTGTCCGTGTGTGTGTGTGTGTGTGTGTGTGTGTGTGTGTGTGCGCGTAAGTGTGTTTATGTAATGTATGTGTGTGTGTGTGTGTATGTATGTATGTGCGTGCGTGCGTGCGTGTGTGTGTGTGTGTGTGTGTGTGTGGGTGGGTGTGTGGGTGTGTGTTTACATTGAGGCTGAAAATAGTTTGGCGTCCAAGGAGACTCGGGGGGTGGGGGGGGGGGAGGGGGAAGAAACTGTGTGCCTTGTGAAAACTGTGACCGAACTGGAGAGGTGGGGGTGGGTGGGGAGGGGAAGGGGGATAGTAGACATTAACGGCTCGTTAGTTGCTGGATATGTCATGCAGGATTAGTCCCCCTTGTCACATGAGGGATCAATGTCTTAAGAGCCTATAACTTGTGTTTTTGTCCTGCTTATAACTACCTACCTTTTTTTTTAAGTATGTATTTTTAGTGTTCATTTGTTTTGTTCCTTTTGGTTGGGGTTCGGAGTGTTCAAAAGGGGAACTTATCGTGCTCGGACATTTCCATATGCGCTTCACCTTCATCTGCTAGTCTTCGGCTGGCAGACTTCTTCAGTTTCAGTTTCTCAAGATGACGTCTCCGCGCTCGGAAAGAATTCCATATGCGCTAACGTCACAGGTGCCATGTGTATGGTGATCATGGCACAAGCCTTAAGATTGCACATAAACCCATGAGCTGGCCAGGTCCTGAGGCCCTACCTAAACTACATTTTACCTAGTCTATATTTTATACTGGTATTTTATCAGCCTATCACTGGAATAATCTTGGTTACACGTAAATGACATGTGTACGTCGTATTTACCTTCAAAAAAGGAACATATATATATAAAGTGAATAAACATATAATCAAAGGTCTGAAGCATAACACGACTAGCAATTGTGTATAAACTTGTCTCACATGAGAGCCCCCCCCCCCCCCCCCGCCACCCAGTCAATGCACAAATGCTCAGCTGTCTATCAACTAGGCGAAGACAATATTTTCTCAAGAGTTCTTCAGCCTGTCCAAACACAGCCCAGTGCGCTTGCCGGGTCTTGAACAGGAGGGTGATGGTTGAACTGGAACTATAAAACACTACTTTCATGCATCTAACTTCTAAAATACTAGTGCCTTTTTATTTAGTTGTTTGTTAGTCTGTTTCTGGTTAGAAGACGGTATGTCATTATTATGATTTGATCATGTTAGCTGACTGCACACAAAAAAAAAGAAAAAAAGTTACGTTATTCATTCATTTATTCCTGTAATTGTGTACCGAGCAAAAGTCATTTCATTAATTTATTTACTTTGGTTTGAAGTAAGGGAGGTCGGTTTGCATGGCTTGAGATGCCTGTTAATCGTCTTGGTTTTAAAGTTTTCATTTATGTCGTATTTATTTATTATCCATAACTTTTGCTCTTTAGTGGACTATGGAAAAATGAAAAACATGGATAAAATAAACAAGACATTTAATGTCTTGTTTATTTTATCAATGTTTATCGTTGAAAACACACAGGCACAGATACACACAGATACACACACAGACACAGACACACAGACACACACACACACGGAGAAAATGTTTATCTGAAGTATGGAAGTACCGAACCGAAACCTATAAATTATAGAGGTAGTCTATAGTGAACAGTATTTAACACCGGATTTTGGCATAATTAGGTGCAAAGATCCTGACTGATAATACGCTCGTATTAAAGACTAAAAACCAAACCAAAACCAAAACAAACAAACAAACAAAAAACCAAAACCAAAACAAACAGACAAACAAACAAACAAACAACCTCATGCTCAGCGCTTGGTTTGTTATGTTCTGGCACTAGGCCTAGTGAAGTATGTTGAAACACAGCCAGTGAACGAGTGAGCCATGCGGTGGGCTTCCAATTCGAAGCGCGCTGTGCTGGTTGTCTCGCTTGCTTGGTGTAGCCTAGTGTGCGAGCATGTGTGTTTGCGTGCCGAGCTGAATCAGTCAGTCCCTACCGAACTGCCTTGACCTCTGCAGTTTGTTTACGATGACTGTCTGCAAATGTGTGCTGTAATTACTTGTAGAGAGATGCATTTTGGAATAATGTGAACAATCAAGTTTATGATCCCATGACGCTTGTTCTTTCTTGCTTTTTAGAGTTGTTCTTCCGCGTAGAACGCAAAATGCGTACATACATGTAGTAGCGGTTTGATTGGCTGATAGGAGATTGACCTGTAACCTTTCACTTCATTCAGCAGAGGGCTGTGGCGAGACGAGAGCTGATGGAACTCTTCGTCCTTACAGAAACGGTGTGGACCGCCTGGTTATAAGGAACGCGCGCCCAGCACCATGCTGCGTCGACAACATGTACATCAATAACAACAACAACCAACACCACCACCACCACTGCAGTAACATGGATGTGGACAGTTCTCGCTCCGTAGTGGAGGACTATATCCGCTACCGCCTAGAGAGTAATGGCCTCTCTTGGCAAAATGGACAGAGGGACGTTACTCCTAACGAAATCCAGCGAGCTATGAGAGCTCTCGGCGACGAATTCGAGAGTCGATTCAGCCAGACTTTCGATGATATGATCAACCAGCTTCACATAACTCCCGACACAGCTTACCAAACATTTAGGACTATTGTGAACGAGATCTTCAGTGACGGTGTGAACTGGGGAGGGTGGTTGCCTTGTTCGGGTTCGGGGGCAAACTCGCTGTAAGATGTGTCCAACAGTCCATGCCTCAACTCGTCAATTCTATCGTCGACTGGGTATCGGGCTATGTCGACACAACTCTCAAATCTTGGATAACAGAAAACAACGGATGGGTAAGTCGTTTTCAAGTACTCTTCCGTAACTTTGTCTAAGCTTTTCAGAAATTTTGCCGGCATTTGCTGTTGACTTTTGCATGCATTATGATTATCACCAAGGAGCAGACGACAGATTTCATCGACCTTCGGGATGTGTGTGTGTGTGTGTGTGTGTGTGTGTGTGCATAGCAATGCATGCGCAGTCCCATTGATTGAAGCGTTGACCTTCATTCTGCGCTTTTAAAACCAGAGTGTTCGACTAATTTTAGGTCTCTGAAATCTTTCTGCCCTCCGTCGTCCTTTCATCAGGCCTCCGTGTTCTGTTCAGTTCTGTCCTTCCCTTTTTTGTTTATTTCTTCCATCCCGCACTCATATGATACATGGTGTTTGGAACTTAAAAGCGCAAGAGACAGTTCCCCTTTAAACACTTTGACAGATGTCTCTTGTTTTTGTCTAACAAGTGAAAATTCTTGATAGACAAGCACACACGTATACATACACATTTAAAGACAGCCAAACAAGACACAGACACACCCACATAGACACACAAACACACACATGTGTACACACACACACACCACACACACTCACACATACCACACACTCACACCACACACACACACACACACACACACACACACACACACACACACACACACACGCACACATGCACTCGCATGTGTACACACACACACACACACACACACACACACACACACACACACACACACACACACACACACCAGACACACACACACCAGCAGTGTACACACACACACACACACACACACACACACACACACACACACACACACACACAAACACACATACACTGACTGAGGCATTATTCATCCCTGTTAGTGACCTACACTTCAGTCTTCACTCCATTATAGGATATGACACTAGTATTAGTGTTCTAGTCTACACCACACTAGTTAGTATAGGGGCCTACATAATAGTTAATACATTATATCAAATAGTGTTACAAGTGTTATGATAAGCCAGCAAGATCTGTGCTGGATATGTTACACATCTTCAACCTACGGTAAGTGTTTTGGACAAAACTTAAGCTCAACAAACTGGATATGGTATTGGTAAAGAACCTACAATTTGTAGTCAACTGCGATACACTGTTTCTCTCTCTCTCTCTCTCTCTCTCTCCTCTCTCTCTCTCCTCGTCTGTCTGCCTCTCTCTCTCTGTCTCTCTCTCTCCCTCTCTCTGTGTTTAGTTTGGCAGTTTGGCAGATTATAAAAATCATATAAATCCTATCAGATATTGGACAAACAAAGGAAGACAGAAAAAAAAAATAGTGAAGAATTCTTTGAATGAATGAGATTTAATGCAAAATACAGTTTAAATGTAGACTTCATTAGTTTTGCTGAATGTGATATATCTAAAGTAAAGACAAGGATCAACACAGACACACACAAAATGAACATAGACTAGAGAGAAAACTGTCACATTGAAAATGCTGTACTCGCAAAAAGGTACCACCAGTAGACTTTGTATTACAATATTTTGATATCAAAAGGCAGTAACTCCAAATGTTGTTGACAGTGGAATGAAAAACTTAAGTGTATTATTGTATATAAAAAAGAATGGTTTAGATCTTGATATAAAAACCCTTTAAAAACTAACCAGTTATACAACCAACCAACCAACCAATAACTGAATAAGTTAATACCTGTCCCTGAACGCAGCACACTTTAGGGTTGCATTGAAAGGAAACTCATTGTGGCAGTCTGTTATTAATGGTATCAGTTATTAATGGTATCAGTATCATTCGTTACATAAGATGGCTAAAATTGTCATTTTTACCATTTATCTTTGGGAATTGAGTAAACCCATGCATATTAGTGCCCATTTTGAATTTCATAAATGTTAGGTACATGAAAAGAATGGAAAAAAAAGGTGAGAAAAAGACAAAAAAGACAGACAAATGAAAGAAAAACTTGACCCCAACACCATGTCTACGTATTGTAAGCATTCACTGTAAAGTGTATTGAAGTTTGAAGTTGACAGTTTGTTCAGTTTGTTCAGTTTGCAGGGAGTGCAAGAACCCTATATACACAGTAAGTCAAAACTGATTTATGCAGTCTGTTGAAGATAGGCCTAAATGTTTGGAAGAATTTATCTGTGGTCTAGTGTGTCATGACATGCTATGAAAATTTGTATGAGAATGAAGGTATAAACGCAGGCAGTTTAACAAATTCAAATGAGCATTGAGTAACTGACTGGTGCAGCATTACACTTTTTTTTTCCACACCTGTACAGTCGATTTTTTTTCTCAAGATTAATCTCGGCTCTCAATGTCTCAGGTCACAAGACAGGTCTAGCTTTAGGAGTGGCAACGAGAGAAGTAGTAGAGTGTTCTAGGCGGTGCTAGATTGGAACGTGTGTAGGTGTGTACGTGTGTGTGTGTGTGTACTCTAGCCTGGCAGTGTCGAGCTCATTCACCGACGGATCATTTGCAAGCTTGCACCAAGCGCACCACACAAAAAACCCTTTCACTGCCACAGTAGGCTTATTGCATGGGTGGCCGGTCGCTTTGATTGAGTCGCCTGTAGGCCTGTGTGCTTTGTATGTGTGTGCTGGTTGTTGCTTCAGCGAGAGATACCTGACATAGTTGAATCGTTGCCAAGACGGGGTGTAGCGCTGTGTTGACCGATTATTGGAAGGGATTAGTTTATGGACGTGGATAGAAGAATGCAACTTTTCTATACTATTGACGTAAGGATTCTTTAAGCACGATCAATTGCGCAGACTGACTGACTCAGCACCTAGAGTTTGTTAATGATTTTTTTTTTTTTTTTTTTTTGTCGAGAGGTTTGGCTTGCCGTCTTTAGTTTGTAAGATGATGTTGTGTAACATCTAAACTGGTTTGTATGGTCTGGGGGTGTCATTTTGCGAGTGTGTTGTGTGTGTGTGTTGTGTTGTGTGTGTGTGTGTGTGTGTGTGTGTGTTGTGTTGTGAAACAGAGATAGATAGACAAGATAAACAGATAGATCGAGGGAGGGTGGGGAAAGAGTTAAATATTTTTTATTCAAAAACAAAATATAAAACAACAACAATAACAACAACAGCTACAAAACCCAGAACAACAGAATACAGCGTTAGCCAGGAAGACACACCACACACACACACACACACACACACACACACACACACACACACACACACACACACACACACACACACACACACACACACACACACACACTGAGCCACAACCGCCATCAGCATCAACAAAAACGACGATGGCTATAGTGACCACGAAGCTCGGATAAAAAACAAACACACAACAACAAAAAAACCCAGTGAGTGTCTGCTGCTGCCCACGCAGACTTGTATTCCAACAACAACAGCAACGCAAGTGGTGGCTGACTAATAACATCGCTGTCAGTTCAGCCAGCACATTGTGGTCATAGCCATGGGGGCTATTTTCAGCTCTCGCGTTCTGACAGGCTTCAGACCCCTTTACCCCTCTCCTTGGCTTGGCATTTGCCCAAGAAGTTTAATGTTTGGGAGGTTTTCTTCAACTTGAACGGCCTTCGTATTCAGTCGGCTCTTCTGATGGTATGAGTGGTTCTTTCGTCTTTTTTTTTTTTTTATGCCGCCCTTTCCTGACGGTCTCAGACAGGATTTACAGACAAAAATTTAATGGTTGATGAACTTACCTGTGCATGCACACACACATGCGCGCGCACTTACGCATGCACGCACGCACTTACGCATGCACGCACGCACGCACACACACACACACACCACACACACACACACACACACACACACACACACACACACACACACACACACACACACACACACACACACACAGAGACGAGTAAGCATATATGCATGAATGGATAAAAATCTTTTTCTGTCCCTGTCTGTCTGTATCCCCTCCCCTTCTCTCTCTCTCTCTCTGTAACAGATATGTGCCTGTCTTCTTTTGTGAACTGAACACATATTCTTATATTTTCTTAAAGGAAAAATGGGAGCAACAACACAACTGCAGTATATAATCATGAATAAAAAGGATCAAAAACAACAACACAAGAATGATGTACAATCAATAACTAAAGAACGTCAAAAATTTCTCTCTCTTTCTCTCTCTCTTTTTCTTTCTTTTTCTTCTTCTCTGTTTTGGTCCTCTCAAAATGAAAGTCAAACATTGATTGATACACCACCCCATCTCTTTCCTCACTTCTCTATTTGATCAGCTACCACCCCCCTTCCTTAACTCCCCCTCCCTCTTTCCTCATTCCTTGCCCTATTTTCTTCTGGTGGTGTTCATCTTTTGATTAGTTGTGTGCCAGGGTCCTTCTAACCCTCTGCATTTTACCACCACTTCTACCATCACCCTCTTCCCCCCCCCCCCCCCCCCATGGATAGCACTGCCTTTGCACAGACCTCTCCCCCAACCCATTATCCTTCGCCCTTCTTTGGCCATTATGAGAAAATGAGAGGAACTTGGAAACCCAACAGAAAGGGGGACCTTCCCATTCCTAGCTGTAGCCAGCAGGAAAGAGATGGGGGAATGTAAGGGCAAAGCTTTTAGGAAAGATTTCTAGCTTGATTCTGTAGAAATAACATTAAATTAACTTCCATTTCTTTTTGAGGTGGACGTAGGTGATTTGTAATCATTTGAATCAGTGGCTCATTTCCATGCAAAACAGTGTGTTTTCAGGGATTAAAAAAACAAACAAACAAACAAATGAACAAACAAATACTGCAACAAAACCCAAGAAAAATAACCAATCAGTTAAAAACTAAAATAGCTACAAAAAAACAAAAAAAAACTATCAAAAAATTAAAAACTACCCCACTGCATGTAAGAAGGACCAACCAACAAACCGATTAACCAACTAACCAACCAACCAAGAAATAATCAGTAAACAGAGTAGAAGTATTCCTTTGCTCATGTTTAAATTTCATCCAAATGCTTGAGTTTGTTTCTGACTGTAATTTGAAACTCGTTATACTTATAGCGTTAAGATCCGCTTTAAATGGCTGTGATTCTTCTTACTGGTATTTTTGTTCTAATACACACAAGTAATTTGAGGGACTGCAGATTAGTTTCAACTTTAAAAGCTTCCCCCCTTGAGAACAATTAAGATGCGAGCATTCATTAATCCTGTGGCAGTTGTTGTGAATAAGACATTCAGTAACTTGAAAATACATGTCTGCTCTCGTTTTTGTTGCCCATTTGTGGCATAAATTAGGTCTACTGCCTTTTCTGGCATGAATTAAGGCATGCTTTGAAGTTTGATGCCATAATGGATATGAAAACACTCTTAAGTACCTGTGAATATTTGCATTACTTGTACTTTGGCAGTACAGGCCGATAGCGTGCTGAAATTCTGGCAATTCCGACAGCTTTGAGCATGCAGATTTTGTTTAAAATTATGATAAAATTTTATGTTTTCAATGTAAAGCCCAAACACCCATGATTACTGTTTTTTGCTTGTGACTCTGACCCAAAGGGATTGAGCTTTGCTTATTCCATATAATAATAATGATAATGATAATTATGTTATTACTAATATTGCTCTATTATTATTGTTATTGTTGTTATTATTACTATTGTTGTTTTTGTTGTATTGTCTGTTATCATTTAGCACAGTGCAAGTATTAAAAAAGTATACCCCCCCTCCTCCTTCAAAGAAAAACACACAAAATAAAATGAAAAATGAAGTATTGAGTGTAATAGTGTAGTTTCCAAGTAACCTCATTGCATTTTATCTGCTTTAAACGTATTTCAGATAGTTTTGAAATTTATTGTCATATTAAGTTGTTATGACTTTGTCTTGTAATGTTGCAGGCAGGGTTTTTGGAGTTCTACGAAGGGGGTCCAGAAAAGCGCACCAAGGACTCCTGGCCCTCGTTCAAGACCATTTGCAGTTATGCAGCCGCCGGATTGGGAATATTGACTTTGGGAGCATTCCTGTCTCAGAAATCCTAGAACTTGGTTGGAGTGACACTAAGTCCCGTGAGGGTGACTACACACATGTATAATGTGTGCATACACACGTACAGATAGCACGGTTGGCTACCGTTTTCTTAGTCGTCCCCCCCCCCCCCCCCCCCCCCAGCTAGTAGCACTTACCACTTGAACGTGGTCGAAATTATTTTCCTTGCTCACAAAGTGAATTTGGAAGTGGCTATGAACTGGCCGACAACCAATACGGCTGGTTATTATTGATTCGATGGGTAGAGGGACCTCCCGCTAAGAGAAACTTACTTAGACGGCTGGGAGCCGAACATTATCACGGCACGGTCTGACAGTCGGTGAGAGGAGGAGATGAAAGAGCGGAGGGAGTACAACGTGAACAGGTGGGCGGCCTTGAAACCAGACTACTGTACGGTGGAACCTTGGAAGCTGGCCAGGTTTCTGACAAGAATTGAAAGACAGCCCGGCTTCTTTCCTACCAGGCACCAATAGACAAGTCCTGGGTGACGGGTCCATTGACGTCAGAAAGCTTGCTACTAATCGATCTAACTGTGATTATTATTGGCGTTTCTAGCTCTGTCGTCAGCCTAGTTTTGTGCTAAAGTGATCATTGACAGTGAACAGTCTTTCTGCCGGTCAGCGCTTGAAGTTGTATACAGACCTAGCAGATGTTTTGTCTCTAGAAACGCATTAAAGTGTTTTGCAACTTGAATCGATCAGCTGGCTATCCTGGACTTTTTGTTCAGTGCTTTCATGATGGAAGTCAGCAGGCTTGAGGGTGGCTCTGTGCAATACACCCATCATCGGATCATGATCATAACACGTTTTTCGTTTATTTCTTTTAATGAGTTCAAACTGTTTGGAGAATGGCGGTGGATAGAAAAAGAAAGAAAAACAAAAGACAGAAACTCATGCCTTGAGTGACTGATGTACATGTCAAGATAACAGTGATGTGAAAAATGAAAGAAAGAAAAACGAAAGACAGAAAATTATATTTTGAGTCAATGCATGCACATGCTTGTCTTTTCGGTGAGACCTCAAAAGTGGCCCTTTGTGCACCCTGTATTTGGTGCACGTTAAAGAAACTACAGCAACCAAGGAGGTCAACTTGCAAAATTCTGTAGCAAATTTCATGTTCATGTGTAAACAAAATTACCTTAATACAGAAAATTTGAAGTTTGTGGTGCTGCACCAGAACCATACATGCTGCACCAAAGCAGCATGGCCTCCCCACACATGTAGGAGCCTGAATTTAACGTGGTAAATTCATCATGACAAAAAGGAAAATTTCTACAATACCCCCCCAGCTATATCTTGTGTTTTCTTGCTCTCAGGTTATTTTGATATGCTGTGGACAGCCATAATTTGCTGCCACAATACCACAATATACCAGTCTATAACACTAACACAACAGCTGAAAATATGTCCCAGAATGTTTAGTTAAATGTGGAGTTTTGCATGTGGTTATCATGTTACCTGAGTTCACTATTTGCATGTTAAATTCTTACCGCTGGAAGTTTGTACATACGTGTGTGTGTGTGTGTGTGTGTCTGTGTGTGTGTGTGTGTTGTATAATTTTATTATATTTTGTTTTTGTCATGATGAATTTACCATGTTGCTGTGCTGCTCAAGGCAAATGGCTTTAATCTTACCAGATTTCTAAGTCGGGAAACTACAGATGTTCGTGACTCTTTGTTCTTTGTTCAGGAAAGTTAGTGAAAGTTTAAATGTTATTAGCATGTGAGTGGGTGCACATCATAAAATATTACTTCCTCATGAATGCTTTGTGGTAGTTTCTATTTTGCATATATACATGAGATTTCTGTTTATTTGATTTTAAAAATTTTTTCTTCTACTTGAAGTGATCTGTTTATTTTTTGTTTTCTGTTTTTTTTTTCTTCTCTGTGAAGTTATACGGATTGATGCTGTCAAGGGTGTGTGTGTGTGTGTGTGTGTGTGTGTGAAAGAGAGAGGGGGAGAGAGAGAGAGAGAGAGAGAGTGTTTGTGTGTATGTGTGTGTGTGTGTGTGTGTGTGTGTGTGTGTGTGTGTGTGTGTGTGTGTGTGTGTGTGATATTTTTTAACTGGATCAGTACCAAACTTGAGTTGCATGTATAGAAATTCAGCCATATTCATAACTAAATGTCAGATTGTGAATGTAAAAATTTCATGGGTGTGGATACATTTCTCATGTCAAATACACCACGAAAAAATTGTTTGTAAATATGTATATATGGTGTGAATTGCCATTGACGATTTCCAGAGGTTTATGTGTGAATATATTGTCGAAAAAGCTGATACTTTAGTCGCATATTAAGTTTGATCTGCCATGAAGTATAAATCAGGGCTCTTACATTTAAACATTATTTTATGCCAGTTATCATGCAAAATCTTTATCATTGTATAGAACATTTAAAGAAAAGATTAAAAAAAATTATGTGACTGTTTCCTTCTTCTTTCTTATTCTATCTTTAGTTTTTACTTTGTTTTTGCTTTTTCTTTATGTTTTTTTTTCTGTGTTATTCTGGTTTGTTATTGTTGATAATCTTGGAATGTGGATACGGAAATCCACAAGAGCTGTGGGGGAAAAAGACTATTGCGATGTACCACACCTGTCAGTGTTTTGTTGAAAATACACGTTTTATTATCAGATCTTGTGCTTCTGTAAAATCAGATTGACCTTTTTTTCGTCTTCTTTCCAAATCTTTTCTGATGTGAAATTTTTGTAGCTATCTCTAATTACAACTTGTATTATCTGTTTCCAAATAATGTGAGTATGCTTAGTACACATGCTAACATCACTTATGGTGTGTTTGCGAGCAAGAGAGAGAGAGAGAGAGAGAGTACTACTGGAAACATTTTTGAGATGTTTACAAAGCCTAGACCTGAACACATTTCTGAAGTATTATGAAATAATGGTTAGATCATTACTTGTTTCTCAAACTTTCAGATATGAATAGTATTGGAAAGAAGCTGGGCCAATTCAGACTTACTTTGCTAGTTTATGACTGTCGATGACTATGTCTCATACTAGAGTTTGGAGTTTGTTCAGGAGGGATTCATTGCACTTGGACTGTTCCATATGCGCTCCACCCAAAACTGCCAGCAGTTTTCTGGTAGACAGCCTGAGCCTAAACTCTATGAAGTGGCAGTATCATGAAATGAGGATGGGGGTTGGGGGGGGGGGGGGAGCAAGAAGGGACCTGTGAAACACCAAGTTGACTGCGATACTGCCAGAGTGACAGAAACGTTAAGATGGGCAGCGAAAAGGCCAGTTTTTAATGTTTCATGCTGGGACTGAACTCAAGATATCAGACCTTAATTCCACAGCTCTGTCAAAGGAATGGACTGGCCTGGTAAAAGGTGGATTTTACTCTTGTCGACTTGTGTGATAACTTAGTGCCACAAGTTTTTGCCCATGGATGGAAAATTTGGTTACAAAATCCACCCTGTCCTTTCTGCAAATTTTTACTTAAAATACTCATGGCCCCTTATTTGGTTATAGGAAATATGGGTGTGTTTTGATATCATCTTGACTGTTTACAGACTCATTTTCATCCAATGTTGGTCAGTTGTAAACTCTCTTAACCCAACTGGACATCTGTCAAGGTCACAATCACACAAAATGTTCCTGTGAGTGTAAAAGAGTGCAAGCACACAATGGGAGAATGTTAACAACTGCAATCAAATTATGGCCATCTTCTGTCTTTGCTTTAAGGATTAATGTTGATGCTGGTTTGTTTTATGTAATTAATTCAGTCATGGAAAAAACAAAACAAGGGATATTGTGTAATCTGCAGTACTGGAAGAAGAGATGATTACATGTGTATGTCATTTGTTTTATTTTAATTTAATTTTTTTTTTTTTTTTTGGTTGTTCAATTCAGGTCTGTGTATATATTTTGTAATTTGCCTAAAATGTAAAATATTTTAGGTTATTCAGTTCAGGTATATGTACCTATTTTGTTTTTTTCTTAATTTGCCTAAATTGTGAACTAACAAAACAAAACAAACAAACAAAAAAAAAGAGCTCTACAAATGTTCATGATGATCATGAATTAAACATTAAACATTTGGATATGACTGTGACAGTGATGATTTATTACCATTCAATGATGTATGTATATGTATATAATTTATTCTCGTCAGTTTTCTATGTTCTTGTTGGACATACGTCGTGGAACATTCATGTGAATGTAAGTATCATTACATGCAGAACAGTTATGTTTTTTTTTGTGGATAGCATTTTGGATACATGTACATGATAAGAGATATGGAAGATATGGCATTATCTTGGCAGTTTGATAGAGAGAGGTGCAGAGTGCTCGGAAAATCCATATACTTTGTGTGTACCATTGCTCTGACAGAAAGAGAGGGACATTGTGCAGAACTTTCCAAGTGGAATGTTTTAGAATGAGGAGATGCACAGTTACACATCACACATCAAACATAACGGCAAGGTAATAAAACATGCATGCACGCAGGCACACGCACACGCACGCACACACGCACGCACGCACCACACACACACACACACACACACACACACGCACGCACGCACGCACGCATGCACAAGCAGAGGAAAGACCAATATTTCCATTGTTCCAAATCTTGGAAGCAAGCCGTTCATTTTTGCCAAAGATGTATAAAGAGGTTTTAAAACCGATTTCGCTTGTTTCGTTCATCTTACTGTAATATATATATATATATATGTGGCAAACCTGGGCATTGTATGATTTTGGCGTATCAGAACTACTTCAAACTACCCATGAACGGTGATCAAGTTATGTAGCATGCCTCGAGGTATGAAGATCAATCTTAACCTCTATGGCTGCAGTTCTTTGCCCATGTTTGCTGTTTTGAGACGTGCTTTCATACGCAAGTAGTCAGTATTACATCAGTTGAGTTACACATGGTAACTGTGAAGATACCTGGTTTGTATGTTTGGCTTTAAAGTTTAATTCATTCATTAATGTAACAGTTCTGTATTGTATAAACGGATCTTCAACCTCCAGTCCCTTTCTTATCAGTGTTGTTCTGTTTGGCCACGTGTTTTCATTCCATTTTGTGTATAGTACGTTGACTGAAGAAACAATCAGTGAGATCTGTGTGTTCTCTATGGACTTCGCATTCTTAACTTTTGAATTTTTGTCTGTTTTTTTTTTTTTCCCTCTGATTTCTTGGATTTGTATATGCTAAACAATCAAATGAATTGGATGGTCAAGTGGGTAAAATGTCAAACTTCCAATTGAAACATCTGTGTTCAATCCTGCGGGAGTACCTTTCGATGTCCCAGATCAGCATATATGCAGACCTGCTTGTGCATGATCCCCTTTTATATTTATGCATGGAGAACATCAGGTATGCACAGTAAAGATACTGCAAGACGTGTCAGTGTCTGTTGGCTTATAAAAACATGAAAACCTCCGGCATGCACACCCATCAGAGATAGAGCATGCGAAGTCTGCAGCAACGTACTGCCAGCATAGTGTGGACAAAATTAGTATGCACACACATCCTAGAAAAATCAGGATGCTAAACAAAAACCACAGGTGGTCTATTATATTCAACTTGAATGAGTAAAATGCCCTTCAAGAAAGTGATGACTATCACAACATGAAATTTGTTTCTACCAAATCATTTTGAGAACAATGCGCTTGTACTGGTGCTGTGCAACAGGGAAAATAATCGTTGGTTTTATAAAACTGCGAGTTGCACACCGCTTGATCACCCTTATGCTCTTCTGTAGTAGTAGAGGAGAGCAGCAACGATCTGTTTATTTTCCTTCATCTCTCAGTTTCTGAACAATTTTTGCCCGTCTAATACATGTATTAGTAGTAACATATATATGTAATGCGTGTTGATAAAACTGAAAGAACGAATATTTGTTTACAGACTAGATATCTCTGTGTTTGTTACGTGGTTTAATATGCAGCAAG
Source organism: Monoplex corrugatus (assembly GCA_030674185.1). Taxonomy (NCBI): domain Eukaryota; kingdom Metazoa; phylum Mollusca; class Gastropoda; order Littorinimorpha; family Ranellidae; genus Monoplex; species Monoplex corrugatus. The sequence goes on from CM060309.1 coordinate 57,670,260, forward strand.
TAGACTGAACAGATTTGATTTGTTGTAGTGAAACTTTCTTTTGATGTCAGATTTTGCTGTTGTGAAGTTTGTGCTGATATAAACTCGGTAAAATGGGGCAGGCCTGTAGGCGAGTGTAGACATGTATGAATTTTTATTGTGCGCTAATTTTTAATTGTTGACATGTTTCTTTTACTCTTAGTCTGAGATGTGGCTGTTGTGATTAATAATCGTTGTTGTTCATAAGTGAGGCTTATCATGAACTGATATATTGTTTTCAGAACTGTTTGTTTTGCGTGCAGAGTTGGCTGTTGTGAAGTTTATGTTGCTGATCAATGTAAAGGTACAATATTTATAAGCCGATTGCCAAGTGCAGTAAATGTAATATATTGAATATATTGTTACAGTTCCACCAGAGGAAAGGGGGGGGGGGGGGGGAGTTGCCTCTCAAGCAGAGGTAAAAAGAGACGGGAAAAAAAATTAAAGGCAAAATAGACCTTTTATGCGACAGAATAAACTGGTCTGCAATACAAAGCAAAACAGAAATCTTTTAGGGAAACAACGCAAAAACAAAAAAAATGTTTCAACAGAAAGAAACAAATACATGCATTTTTAAAAAGGTCTGCAAGGAGTAGGAGCACAGGATCTTTTCACTGAAGGACGAAAGTACTGTCAAAGCGCTCTGGGGTGTGTCTTGGTCTGCTCCCCAAATCCCAGTAGTCTTTCTTTTCTTCCTTTTTCATTTTTAGTTTTATTGTTTTGCATTTTCTTCCTCAAAGGTTTCTGTTCCGTTTCATGTTGTATACCAGGCAGTTTATTCTGTCGGGTAAAATCCCCATTTTTTATATTTTTCTGTCTATCTCTGGGGGCTATGAACAATACAGTTACAATTACTTTAATTGTAGAAGTAAATGGTATGACAAATGACGAGGTTTGATTTTCAGTACCTTCTGCAGTTCGGACACAAAAATACATTACCGAGGCCCACCTTTCTTCTCCTCTTTCGTTCGCCATCTGCATGGTCAGGCCTCATCTAGCGATGAATGTGGACGCAGTGGGCGAACGTCATTCTCGTTTGACGTCATTCTCGTTTGACGTAGATGGCCGTGTAGACGTTTGCTTAATTAAGTACCGCTTGGTACCATGATCTGTGGAACTGTGCCTGCAGTCCTGGTATAGATAGATCTCTGGCGTCATTCCTTTAGGTTTTCTGTAGCGTTTATCATGCCTTCAGCTCATGGCCAGAAGATTTACCCTGTAAGCACAGGGGGTGGGGGCTGGGGCTTATCTGCCAGATGGCGCCGTCATGGGACATATGATACAACGTATTTCCTAGGTGTAGCCTAAGTAAATTACACCTCGTCCTGTACTGATAGAAACCATCGCCTACCAGTTCGGCACTGTTTATTCGCTGGCGCAAGCTAGGCTTAAGTCACAGTTAGTGTTCAAATCTGGTGGCCATCCGCCATCCCCTTCCTTTGACCTGCTGGTCTGGGAATGGTCGCTCCACTACCGGGTTGCAGGTAGCCTTTCCCTCTCTCACTTGTGACAACGCTCAGTGTAGCCTAATCCAAATCAAACCCTCGGGGGTCATCAGTCGTATCGAAAGAGCAGACCAGTTGAGCCTCTAAAGTTGAGGTGGGGTTAGGGTTAGGACCGGGTAGGTAGGCTTACTGACTACGGTATTGTATTTTCATGCGAAATCCAAGGGAGAACTTTGCAGCAGTACTTTTCAACTATGCTTGCCTGTAAGTATTGCAAGGCATTTACTTGTAGTTTTTTTTTTTTCTTTTACCGTCCGCTGATAGAAGCTGCGAAACGCTGGTGGTGTTGAATGATCGTCGCTCATTTCGTCCAGACTGTCGACACCAGAGCAAAGGTCTAAATCTGCTGTTCTTTCTTAATCGCGTCGTGATACATGCAGCTTGGCACGTAATAGCACGTCGTTTGGCCAGAAGTTTTCCTTCTGCTAATGTTGTGGCTGGGACATACTATAAAGACACATGATGTGCTCTGCTGTCAGGTTTCCCAAGCTACAAGGACATACGAGAGTGAGGTATCTAGGAAGGGTATCAGCTTCAGTCTTCTTGCTATGATCAGTTTATTATACCAGGAGCTGTTTTGTTTCGTTAAGTCCAAAATCCTACCATATACTAGGTGTATATGAGGGCCAGCGACAAGAATTGTTTTAAAAGAAGCATTAACCCTTTGACTTCCGCTCCCTACCCACCAACTGCAAAAGCTTGTTGACTTGCTCACCCTGTCCACCAAATTCCAGTAGGAAGCTGGTGCATAGGGTGAGGAAGTTAAAGGAAGTTTTTTTTTTTGCTTGGCTAGCATGGTTGGCTGTGCAATATGCTGGTTAACAGGGGTGCTGGAGCCAAAGGGTTAAAATGTCGATCGCTGTTCAGGAGAAAGTCAGATCTCTTCTAACCAGGAGCGGAGGCTCACGAGGTTGATCTCTTCTTCTCACAATAAGCAGGTGATACACCTTCTCCTCATTAACAGTTGGCCATGGTTTTTGATGATTATTATTTTTTGTTGTTTTGTTTGCCGGGAGGCTTGTGTCAAACAAGTCATCAGTTGTTCTCTACCTGGCAGTCTTGACCACCAGCGGCTTCATTAGTGTGTATTCCACAGCAAGCGGGCATCCCCTGAAGCGCTCAGAATGACCTGTTAATGTTAGTCATTGCTTTTGCATTGTATTATAAAGCACTTAAAGACGCTTTACCGTCAGGTTGTCCCATTTGTTAAACTGTCATTGCCATATCATAAATAGACATAAAATAGGGTGAAGTACCAGTGGTATGACTCTTCTGTGTCTAGACGTCTTCTGGTGGTTGTGCTGTGTCATTATTGTGTTATCATGTTGTGTTTGTGGTACGTGACTTTTTTCAAGGCATGGGTTACATGGTTGAACTCATACAGTCATTTCAGGGCAAGAAAAATAAAATAAGTAAAATGTTGAATTGTTACTCAAAATCAAACTTGATGTCTGTTAGTGTGTTTAGTCGAATTGAGCGTGTACCTCTGTCTCTCTCTCTCTGTCTCTCTGTGTCTGTCTGTCTCTCTTCTCTCTCTGTCTCTCTCTCTCTCTCTGTCTCCTCTCTCTCTCTCTGTCTCCTGTGTGCTTGTGTGTGCGTGCGCGCACGCACGTGCGTGTGTGTGTGTGAGTGCGCGTGCGCGGTAGTAGTCGTCAGTTTATTTTCAGGGCAGAGTTTTTTTGTCATGTCTTATCAATCATTTTTTTTAACATTATATCGTGTGCAGATGATGTTTCCTGAAAAAAAGACAAGAACAAAAAACAAAACAAAAACAAAAGAAAGAAAAAAAAAACAACTCAACCAACCAACCAACAAAACAAACAAAACCCCCCACAAAATGGGAACGGTATTCTGAGAACAAGATATGTTTCCACAATTACATTCAATCAGATCTCTCATTTGTTTGTTAGAAATTATCGATTGCTTCACGATTAATTGTGCAACTAGTGATGGTTGATTTTGGTATTAATTGATTAATTCTGTCGAGTGATTGATTAATCATCATTTGATACATAAATTGTTCAGTTGGTTTGCTGCTTTTTTGTTCGCTAGTTTTACGAGTACAAAATAAGATTTTTTTTTTTTTCAGTTTTCTTTTTCTATTGGATCAGTTATTTATAATCCAAGGAACTGTCAGTTGTACTGTCCTTAACAAAGACTGTCTAACCGCATTTTAGCTAACATTCATCTAATGTAGAATTTGATTGTAATTTTTGGTTACGTATACGTATACACTTTTTTTTAAAATTCAACTTGTCATACTTATACAATGAGATAGTTCTTTCTTTCTTTATCGCCATTTTATTTTATGTTCTTTAATATTTTTTTTACTATTTTGTTTGTTTTACGTTTTGAATTTCTCTCTGTAAAGTTCCGCTGTAGGAATTGGGTTTTGTTATCAGCAGTCTTTATATCATTTGAAAAGGTGTTGATCGCTTCCTTGCAATATAAAGAATGTTTTCTGTTGTCGTTTAAAACCTGACAATGTCATATTGTGTTTGCATTGTGAAACCTGTTTTCAACTGCATTTGTAAATAATGGGACCATTTTTCTTTTGTCCTTTGAAAATTATCTTTGTAATTTGTGGGTGTGTGTGTGTGTGTGTGTGTGTGTGTGTGTGTTGTGTGTGTGTGTGTGTGTGTGTGTGTGTGACTCAGTTGTATTGAGGTCAACGGGTGTAAAAGCTTTAGATAAACGCATTCTGAAATCATTGTAGGGTTTGGGGTTCTCTCAGGCTGACTGTTTTGAAAGAGCCATGGACTCAAGTTCTGGTACTTTGAGTTCGGTCCCCAAGCCTGCAACATAAAAACTGACCTAAGGAAAGGTTTTCGAGAGATTGGCAATGTAAGACCGTTTCTTCATTCAATCTAGCGGCAGGCGTGACTAGGTATTCGCTAGGGAAGGTTAGGATCATCAAGAGGATCTTTCCGACGAGGGAGGTATAGATGGCGGTCGTGCAAGTCGCCATTGCGTTTGATGACGACTTCCGTCTTCCATTGTGAAATAAGCGCTGCACATTGGCTGAGGTCTACATGTAGGCCTACTTTCGCTTCGAGTCTGTTTCATAGCGCACTTTTCTCTCGCCCTCGCCACTCATTATCCCGGCATTTGCGCGCGAGCGTGCTAGCATGTAAGAAACGAGCCCCTTGTTAACGCAGGGGTCGTCTTTTCGACCTTGTGCGGGCCACACAGCTTTTTAGTGGTCTCCTTAGTTTTGTTGATCATGGCGCCACGCTGATGGTGTGAGTTCGATCTTCAGGCAGGCCGAAGTTTCTTTTAGGCAAGCTGACCGTTTTGAGCGATGGAGTCAAAGATTTGACACTTTTTGAGTTCAGGCCCCAGCCGGCAACACAAAAACTGACCTGTTCGCTGCCTGGTTTAGTGCTCCAATCATTCTGACGGTGTCAGCATAGTGTTTCGTAGGTCCTGTTCTAGGAGCCCCCCTCTACCCTCCGAGACCTTGCCAGCACTTAAGGTTTTGCAAGGAATCTGCCAGGCAATCACTGATTGATGTGGGTGGAGCGCATGTGGAATTATCCGATGAATCCTTTTGGAACGAAATCTAAAATCCGACCTTGTGTCTCCCATTTCAGTCTCTGTTCTTTTCCCGCCTTCTCCCGTTCCGATTGTTTCTCCTCCAATACGTCTGTCACTCATTATCGTGACAATTATTATTTTGTTCCCTGCGAATTTTGTTCCCTGTGGCAGCGTTTTACATTCATCTCAGATTTTCGAAATTGTTTGGAATTTGGTGAAGGAGGGGGTGGGAGGGGGAGGGGAATCGCTGACATGGTGATGATAAAAGTGGTGGTTGTTGTTGCATGACTACAAAATGGAAGAGCGAACGGTTTACGTATTGTTGTGATAATTGTATGGATGTTTTGTTTTGTTTTCTTTTGTTTCTCTTTCTCTCTTTTTTTCTCTTCAGTCTGTATCCTACCATTGTCTGTTTCTTTCCCGAACCCAACGTGAGGTGGTTACATAGGAAAATAACAACACGGTGTAGGAATCTGTTTTTTGCAATTGTAGCGGTTGTATGCTTTAAGCATTTTGGTATATTTGTGATTTCTAATATAATATGTAATTTGTTTCTGATTCAATCGGGTGTATATGCGAACCGTTTTGGTATATGATTTGATCTGATAATGATTTCGTTTGTTTTCTGAATCAGGGCATTAATTTAATTTACCAGGCATTTTGTATTTAACAGAATACGAGGGCTACCTGCAAGAATGATGCAGTACAAAAGGCTAAGGGCTGGGAGATACACCATTGTGGCTGGTAACCCTCCAATGTAACGAGTGTTCGTGTGATTCGTTTCGTTTCTGTAGCCTCGTTTTCCTAATAGTTTTAGCTTGTGATTCATTTTGTACACAACATTTTCTGTTACTTTCTTCTTTTGTGAAATCTTGTGCCCATGGAATGGAAGGCGCCAACCAAAGGCTTTATTTGTGTGGTGATACCGTTTTGCGGTTTTGAATTTTTCAGGTGCATCATGTTGTTTTCTTGGTTGAACATTTTTCGATGACTTTGTGTGTGTAAAATATGAAAAGCAGAACAGGCTGATACAAAGAGATTATAGGTCGATAGCTGTATTTGTGACTATACATGTTAGAAATGTGTCTGCAGTGAATGTTTGTGTTTGCTGACGTGCATTAACATGGATCCTCTTTTTGTTTTCTTTTTTTTGTTTTTTTCCCCGAGTGTCGTTTGGCTTGCACTATCTTTTATACGTTTGGTTGGAAGGTCTA
>CM060309.1:57691533-57694033 GCA_030674185.1 Monoplex corrugatus
AAGAAAAGTAGGTCTGTTATTATCTTCAGAGCACTTAACCCACTTGTTCGTTTTCGATACTTATGGTGGAAGGTGTTGTTCCATAGCGATAAGTTTGTTAGCGGATTCAAGTGGTTTGAGAGTTCAGCTTCTCTCTGGGAAAACATCACGTGGGCTAAATACATCTGCCCTCCTTTCGTTGCTTTCCATTCTTCGATTCTTATCAGGGTCAGGTACTTATTCAAAGCTGGGTGGATTGCAGGCCGCACGCATTGTTTGTTTGTTGTTGTTGTTGTTGTTTTTTCTTTGATTTTCGAGCATGGTTCCCATTTGTGCAAACCTGTGCAGTTATATTGGATACGAAAGACAGCTTGATCACTACGCCGACAGTTTCACAGAATTGTCAGCATAGTTACATGATAATCTATCTATCTATCTATCTATCTATCTATCTATCTATCTATCTATCTATCTATCTATCTATCTATCTATCTGTCTGTCTGTCTGTCTGTCTGTCTATCTATCTATCTATCTATCTGTCTGTCTATCTATCTATCTATCTACCTGTCTGTCCTACTGCAATGTCTGACAGAGAAGGATGGAAGAAACGTGTCATGGATAGCCGAGCAAGCTCGACATGATGATGATGATGATGATGATGTTTCCAGATTATGGACTGGTTGTCTTTTCATGTCTTTGTTTCCAGAATATGGACTGGTTTTCTTTTCATATCTTTGTTTCCAGAATATGGACTGGTTCTTTTCATATCTTTGTTTCCAGAATATGGACTAATTGTCTTTTCCTGTCTTTGTTTCCAGAATATGGACTAATTGTCTTTTCCTGTCTTTGTTTCCAGAATGCGGACTGGTTGTCTTTTCCTGTCTTTGTTTCCAGAATATGGACTGGTTTTCTTTTCATATCTTTGTTTCCAGAATATGGACTGGTTCTTTTCATATCTTTGTTTCCAGAATATGGACTAATTGTCTTTTCCTGTCTTTGTTTCCAGAATGCGGACTGGTTGTCTTTTCCTGTCTTTGTTTCCAGAATATGGACTGGTTGTCTTTTCCTGTCTTTGTTTCCTGAATATGGACTGGTTGTCTTTTCCTGTCTTTGTTTCCAGAATATGGACTGGATGTCTTTTCCTATCTTTGTTTCCAGATTATGGACTGGTTGTCTTTTCCTGTCTTCGTTTCCAGAAAATGGACCAGTTGTCTTTTTCTGTTTTTGTTTTACAGAAAATGATACTAACCTGTCTGGTCTCCACCACAATCCAGCTAGATCCCGTAATGAACTTTCCTCACCTTTGTTGACTGTCACTACTAAGACGTCTTCAAGTTTTGATCAATTAGAGTGGTGTGGTATGGTGGTATAGATTTACTATTAGCAGATACGTACAAGCGATGAAGAGGAAAACTATGTAGACTGGACAATTAACCTTTTTTGTGGTCATTTTAAATCCGTTTATTTCCAAAAATATCAAAATAAGGCCGAACATGTTTTCATTATCATCATCATACCCATCATCATCATCATATTACTACTACTACTACTGCTACTACTACTGCTACTACTATTGCTACTACTACTGCTACTACTGCCTCCGTCACCACCACTGCTATTATTATTGTTAATATTATCATTTTCATCATAATGATCATCATCACCATCGTCATTATCATCATTGCTATCATCATCATCATTTTTATTAGTATCATTATTGAATCTATTTATTTATTTATTTATTTACTTATTTGCTTAAAACATCAGCTGCATGCAGGTTGGTCTACATGTGCGTGTATATATACCTGTGGCATTTTTTTTATCGTCTTATGTTCTTTGCTGAAGGAAACCGTGCTTCAATGTCTCTATGTTAGACAAGAACCTAGTAGAAACAGCACAAGTCTACATGCATGTCCCAGAACATTGACCTCCCATTCACATACTTGTGTGGATAAATGTCAGTGTTTTCTAGTCTCAGTGTCGACATTATATCGCTGGCTGATAAGCTTACCCGAATTTCCAGGATTGAGTTCATTTTGAGTATTAGAGACCTGTGAAAATTGCTAAGGACACATTGACCCCATAAGTCTAAGTTTGGGTGTCCAGTGTAAATTTAACTGTTTATCCACACTCTAATTGGTGTATGATAACCTTCGAATTTTAGCGACCAATTAATTTTGTTTCAATTGCTCTAGTTTAAGTAGAGACTTTATATATCTAGAACGCATGCAGGCTGGTTCCTGGTTGGTTCTTTTGATAGGGCTGTGGACTCACGAATCTGAGATCCGGAGTTCAATTCCAGCCTGCAACATTAAAAACTGGCCTGTTGGCTGCCCATCTTTAAGGTTTCCAACATATTGGTTGTGTCAGCTTAGGGTTTCATAGTGTGTCCCTCTCCCACCATCTCCATTTCAAAACTTTGTTAGCGCAAAGAGTTTTGCGCAGGCTCAGGGTTTCGGCCAGACAATTGCTGGCAGATTTCGGTGGAATGCATATGGAATTGTCCGGGAACGATGAATAG
>CM060309.1:57711533-57714033 GCA_030674185.1 Monoplex corrugatus
CAATTTCCTTCCAAAAGTACCTATTTTTGTCTCTTATTATGAACTGTAACCTGTATAGTACCTGCACATGTAATATACTGATGGAAAGATCTTTCGTGCACCTTTCAGATAATGACAGCAAAAATTAGAAACAAACAGGGTCAAAGCCACCAAATAAGGAAATTTAAGGAAAATGTGTAGGAGAGCACACAAAAACTGTAGAGGCCGTTTTCTCAAAATGGCCGTCATACAACTTAATGACTTTAAACATACATAACTTCTACATTTTTTTGAGTACAAGCTTTATTCAAGTACCAAAATAATCAGCAGAATGTACACTTTCAAGTGATATGTACATCTCAAAATGCCCAAAATGCTAGTTCAGACTGATTTCGTGATGAGAGGTCACTTATGTGTAATGGAACACCACACCAAATCAAAGTGATATTCAATATCTTTATTATTTGTATTGGAAGACTTCAGCAAATCAAAGTGATGTTCAATATCTTTATTATTTGTATTGGAAGACCGCACCAATCAAAGTGGTGTTCAGTATCTTTATTATTTGTATTGGAAGACCGCACCAATTCAAAGCCATGCACAATATCTTTATCATGTGTATTGGAAGACTGCGCCAAAACAAAGCGATGCACATCATCCTCATTGTGATTAATGGAAGACTGCACCAAATCTAAGCGATGTACAATATCTTCACTATGTGTACTGAAAGACCAACCCAAATCAAAATGATGTTCAATGCCTCTATCATGTGTGTTGGAAGACTGTACCAAATCAAAACGATGTACGAGATATACTTGTTATGTGTATTGGAAAACTGCGCCAAATATAAGCGATTAACAATATCTTTACTATGAATATCTAACCAAAGCGATGTACAATATCTTTATCATATGTATTGGAAGACAGCGCTAGATCAAAGCCATGCACACTATCTTTACGTTGTGCATTGAGAGACTGCACCAAATCAAAGTGATGTACAATATCTTAATTATGTGTTATTTAACGATCACACCAAATCAAAGGGATGTTCAATGTCTTTATCATTTGTATAAGAAGACTTACCAAAATCCAAACAATGTACAATATACTTATTATGTGTACTGGAAGACAGTGCTAAGTCAAAGTCATGCACAATATCTTTATGATGTGTATTCGAGGACTGCACCAAATGAAAACGATGTACACTATCTTCACTCTGTGTGATGAAAGACCACACCAAATGAAAGTTATTTTCAATATCTTTATCACGTATATTGGAAGACTGTACAAAATCAGAGCGACGTACAATGTACTGATTATGCGTGTTGGAAGACTGCGGCAAATCAAAGTAATGTGCAGCATCCTTATTATGTGTATTGGAAAACTGCGCCAAATATAAGCGATTAACAACATCTGTACTATGTATACCAAATCAAAGCGATGCAGGCAACAATATCTTTATCATGTATAACAGAAGACCACACCAAATCAAAGCGATGTACAATACCTTTATCATGTCTATTGGAAAAACCACACCAAATTAAAGTAATGTACATGTACAATACCCTCTTTATATGTATTGGAAGACCGCACCAAATCAAAGTGATATTTGATATCTTTATTATTTGTATTGCAAAAATATGGGGTTGGAACTAAACAGCAGGAAGACTGAAGTCATGGTGATCAGTAAAAAAAAAGAAATCCCCTCATGCAAAATAACAGCAAATGGCACAACCTTGACACAGGTTAATAAGTTCAAATACCTGGGAACGGTCATTTCATCAGACGGCAGATGCACATCGGAAATAGCTGGCGGAATCGGCCAAGCCAAAACAGCATTCAAGAAGATGACAAGCATTCTTACCAACAAATGCCTATCAATTAACATCAGAAAGAGAGTCCTTGAATGTTATATAGAACCAATACTGTTGTACGGATGCGAGGCGTGGAAAGTCAGCAAGCAAAGCCAGAGCAAGATTAGGCAGCCGAGATGTGGTTTCTCAGAAGAATGTTGAGAGTTCCATGGACAGCAAAGGAAACAAACGAGACAGTCTTGATGGAGGCAGACACAAGTAGATCACTCATAAGGAGGATTAGGAAAAGACAAACAACATTCATAGGCCATTTTATGAGGAAGGGGGATTTGGAGCACCTGGTCACAACGGGAAAGCTGGAGGGAAAGAGAGCACCAGGTAGACCCAGGGAGAGAATGCTGGACGGACTTGCAGAGTGGCTGGGGATGAGGAGGGTGGGGGAGATGCTAGGGGCAACGAGAGATAGAGATGGTCGCCAACGCCATGCGGCAGGGCACCTGATGATGATGATGATGATGATTGGAAGACTACACCATATCAAAGTAATGTACAATGTCTTTATCAAGTCTATTGGAAGTACACACCAAATCAAAGCGACATACAATATCCTAATTTTATGCACTGAAAGACCACACCAAATCTAAGTGATGTAAATATCTTATGTGTAACAGAACACCATACCAAATCAAAGTAACATTCAATAATTA
>CM060309.1:57721533-57726533 GCA_030674185.1 Monoplex corrugatus
CTGCTGCTACTGCTGCTGCTACTGCTGCTGCTACTGCTGCTACTGCTGCTACTGCTACTACTGCTGCTACTGCTCCCTGCTGCTACTGCCATCACCTTCACCATTGATGGAGTCTCCCGTCAGTCCGACGGGACGAGTAAGGTATACTAGTCTTTACCACCTGATACGGGTCTTCATGTAAAATTGAAGGTCTGTCCAGGAGGCGCATGTTTATTCTTGTATTTTCTAGGCACTGCAGAACTAGTCATATGGCCCTGGGTTCTGTTTCCACCAGCGTCTTCCTGTTCCTGCTGAATACGCACCTGTTGTTGATGTGAAGGTGAACTAGTCATACCACCTGATGGCGGTCATTCACTAAAATGCAAGTCAGATCCAAAGTGAGGCGCTAATGTTTTTCTTAATTTTTAGGCCGTGCAAATCATATGGCCCTGGGTTCTGTTTCCACCAGCGTCTTCCTGTTCCTGCTGAATTTAGCACCTGTATGCTGATGTGAAGCGTGGACAGTCAACACGCAAAAATCTTGCTTGGATTGGTCGTGTCATTCACCAAACACGCCAAGTCAGAACAAGATTGAGGCAGCTTAAATGTGGTTTCTAAGAAAAATGTTTAAGAGTTCCGTGGACATCGAAGAAAACAAACGAGACACTCTTGAAGGAGGCAGACACAAAAAGAGCATAAATGACGAAGATAAGGAAAAAACAGTCAACATTTAAAAAACATTTTTGTGAGGCAAGAGAAGCTAGAGCACCAAGTTACAACAGGAAAGCTGGAGGAGAAAAAGAGCACCAGATTAGCTCCAGGGGGAAGATACTGGACGGACTTGCAGAGTGGATGAAGACAGAGAGGGTGGGAGATGTACTTGCAGCGACAGAGAATAGATTCGTATGGAGGGCTATGATCGTCAACACCATGTGGCAGGGCTCATGATGATGATGATGATGATGATAATGATCCTGAAGGCGCAAGTTATGCTTGTATTTTGTAGACACTGCATAGGAACAGGTCATGTGGCCCTGGGTTCTGATTCCAGCGGTGTCCTCCTGCTGGATACGGCACCATATTCTGTTGTTCAGATATCTGCGTGCACTGTTGTCGTATGCAGTATGCACTGTTGCGAGCATTGTCTTCCCAAATGGTGGTGTTGATGCTACAGTTAAAGAAGTGCTACTCCTGATACTTTTTACGTGTAGGGTGCTTGGTTCTGTTGATAGAACCGTGGACTCAAGATCTGCCGGAGGTCTCGATTTCAGTCCCAGTCTGCAACATTAAAAAACTGGCCTGTTAGTCGTCCATCTTAAATGCGTCCATCATTCTGGTGCTGTCAGCTTAGTGTTTCACGGGTCCCTCTCCTCTCTCATCCCATTTCAAAACTTCGTCACGCCTAGTGTTTTGCGCAGGTTCAGGCAGTTCGGCTAATAATTGTGGCAGATTTGGGTGGAGCGCATATGGAATTGTCCGAGTGTAGTGAATTCTTCTTTAATAATCAGACTCCACAAACATACTCCAAACTACTATAACTACTACTGCTGCTGCGACTGCTATCATCCCCATCGCTGCTTTTTCTGCTTCTGCTGCTTTGACTATTGTCCTTGCTGCTTCTGCTACTGCCACTGCTACTATTAGGACCATAACTCCTGCTACTGCTGCTGCTGCTGCTGATAAATGCTTCTGCTACTGCTGCTGCTGCTGCAACCACCACCACCACCACCACCACCATTACGTTCACGACTAGCGCTGCTGTTTCTGCTACTACACGTACTCTACAACTATGTTGCTGCTACTATTTTCCTCTTGCAATGTCTGCCATTGCTATTACAAAGCTGGCTTGAGTTACTGACTTTTATTACTGCTACTACTGATACTTCCTCTAGTATCACTACTTTTACTGATGCTACAGCTGCCAGTACTACATGTACTTCGACTCCTTCCATTACTGCTTCTGGTACTTCTTCTACCCTAACCATCGCCAGTATTACTTTTATTACTAGTGGTGATGTTACTAACTACGACTATTGTAACGATATCGCTGTTATTTACTGTTCCTCCTCTTCAGATATCTACCAGTACTACTTCTGATTTGGTTTGACTTGACGACTTATCTTCTTCTTGTCTAACGCCGTCAAACGTGGAGACCAGATCTCATGACGAAATCGGCAGTCTTCTGCAACGCCTCCACACAGCCATGCAGCTTCTCCAGGAGTCCGGCAGGCTCTGGCCAGATCTCGTCCCTCAGCTTCCGTAGACCAGGGCAGTCCTGCAATATGTGCTCGGCTGTCTGCTCTGCCAGTCCACAGGAGCAGAGTGGAGAGGGTGCAAGGCGGAGCTTTCTGGACATGTGGTGATTTAAGCGGTTATGTCCAGTTCGTAGGCGGAATATGGTGACTTGCTGTTGCCTGGACAGCTGGTGGTAACTGTCCTCCGCCTGTGGCTGGTTGTGCAGGGACCTGATGATGGTGGTCATCTCTGCAAAGGTCACAGGGTTGTCTTCCTGCTCTTGGCTGGCACCCTCCTTTGCTGCTCTATCTGCTGCATCATTGCCAGCAATGCCGCAGTGTGCTGGCACCCACTGCAGTACTGTTCTTGGGCTCTTGATGTCTTGTAGAGCTTCCTGCAGACGGGGCTGTTTGTTGTTCTGCAGGGCCTCAAGAACAGATCTGGCATCAGTCAGAAAGACGACGGGTGTTAGTTCGTCTGTGATCTGCTTGATGGTGTCGGCAGCAAGAGTCAGGGCCTCCACTTCCGCTCGGTAGTTGCTGCAGTGCATTCCCGTAGGTGCTGCCTTCGTCAACTGCCGTCCATCAGGGAGTTGGATGTTCACGCCAGCTCCGCCTCTTTTGGTAGCGTCCGTGGCAGACCCGTCTGTGAAGGCATGTATCCACGCTGCTTTGGGGTACCTTTCCTCCATCATGGCTAGTGTCAAGGACCTCTTGCTGACATCACTGTGTTCATCCTTGTGGCCGAGGTAGGGGACTGAGGTGCAGATGGTAATGCGCTCCTGTCTTCTCTCCCAAGGTGGTGGTTCACTGGTGGTGTCGAGTGGTTCCACCTATGACGACTTATTACTACTGCTGCTTCTACAGCTGATACTGTCGCTGCTATGACTACTACAACTGCTACGGCAGCTGCTAATGCTACTTCTACTTCTTCCACTACTGCTGCTGCTGCTGCCACTGTTAATACTAATTCTTACTCCTACTACTACCACCACTACTGCTGCTAGCTATCACTACTGCTACCATAAGTACTATTGATATTACTACTTCTGCTGCTATTGCTAATACTACTTCTGACATCACTACCGCTATTGCTGCTGCTTTGTCTGCTGCCACTACTATCATCTCTACTACTATTACTACTACTACTACTACTACTACCACCATCCTAAGCATGCATGATATGACCTGATCCCATAATCAGATCAACACTACCAACGGGAGCATCATCAACACCTCAATTACTGTAATGACTTGGCTTCTTCTTCCGTCTCGCTTCCCCTCGTTTCCTCCATAATTCATCTCCCCAAGTATTTTTTGGTTATCCTTTTCTTTCCTCTTTTTCTGTTTTTTTTTTTTTGAATCCCCTGTTAATTACTGTCTCGTCTTCTTTTTTTTTTCTTCTTCTTCACCATTTCCTACTATTCATCTTCTGTCTGTTATCTTTGGTCATGTTCTTCCGCCCTTCATTCTTCATTTCCTCCGTTATGTCCTCAGTCATTCCTACAGGCGTTGTTGTCGTTCTGTCGTGAAAGACGATGACCACTTCGTCAAACTGAGTCCGAAGGAGCCAGGGGACTGTTTGTCCAGTGTTCCGTGGGTACATAGACGGACCGAACTGACCAAATGACCGATTTTGTTTGCTCTGTTGTGGTCGCTGAACGGGGTAAGCGCGCTAAGGATGCAGTGATTTCATTGTTCATGTTGTCCCTTTCTCTTAGTGTTTTTGGAGTGCTCTTTTCGATGTTACTAACTACTAACATAGTAACTAACTAACTAACAAACAAGCAAGCCAACTAACCAGCCAGCCAACCAACCAACCAACCAACCAACCAACCAACAAACCAACAAACCAACCAACCAACCAACTGACTGACTGACAGACAGACAGAGAGACAGAGACAGACAGACAGACAGACAGACAGACAGACAGACAGACAGGCAGACAGACGGGCAGACAGACAGATAGATCGAGAGACATAGAGACAGGCAGAAAGGTAGCGAGGCAGACGGATTTACTACCTGCCTACCTTATTCACTTTCTTGGTGACTGAGTAAATAAACAGTTCACCGCCTACCTACTGCTTACCTATTTATTTACCTAAAACAACAACAACCAACCAACCAACCAAACAAACAAATTAACTGAGTGACCACCAAAGCAGCTAGCTAACAATCCAACAACTTAACCAACTTCATAACAAACTGACATACGCACTCATTCACTCCAATAATACATAAATCAAAAATCAGATGAATACTTCAGAACGTTAAGAAGAGAAAGATTGAAATGGAAAAAGATTATTGATAAAAAAAACAACAACTAAAGCTTGTGCTCTGTATCAAACTAGTCTGAGAGTTTACAGCGACACGCTCGATTCCAATAGGTGTTTCCTGTTTTCACTATAGAAGTACTTTGAAGGAGCGAAGGAGGCAGACACAAGAAGAACATTAATAAAGAAAATTAGGAAAAGACAAGCACTATTTATAGGACATTTTATGAGGTAAGAGAAATTAGAGCACCTGGACGCAACAGGAAAGCTGGATGGAAAGAGAGCATCAGGTAGACCCAGGGAGAAGATACTGGACGTACTTGCAGAGTGGCTGAGGAATAGAGAGAGAATGTCTTGCAGCGACAAGGGCGATGATTGTCAACGCTCTGCAGGAGGGCAGATAATGATGAGAAGTCGTTTTTTTTTTTAGCTCATCATACATCAGAAAAGTTCAAGTGTTGTTGTTGATTTTTTTCCTGAAAGTCTTGTATTTCTTCTTTTTTGTTATATTTTG
>CM060309.1:57749033-57754033 GCA_030674185.1 Monoplex corrugatus
TGCCACATGATATGGAGAAACACAGGCCATCTGTAGAAATGGGTCAAGATGGATGGACGGATGGACGGATGGACGGATGGAAGGATGGAGGAATGGAGGGAGGGAGGGAAGAATGGATGGAGGAATGGAGGGAGGGATAGAGCTAAGACAAGACAATCATATCATCAGGCCAAGCTCACAGTGTCTTGTTTACAAAGGCCATCATACTTGTCTGTGTCTGTGTGTGTCTGTTTTTCTCTTTCTATTGATGTTCGAGTTTCTCTCTCTCACTCTCTCTCTCTCTCTCTCTCTCTCTCTCTCTCTCTGTCTCTCTCTGTTCTCTCTCTCTCTCTCATTGTCTCTGTCTGTCTGTCTGTCTCTCTCTCTGTCTCTCTCTTTTCTCTCTCCCTGTCTCTCTCTCTGTCTCTCTCTGTCTGTCTCTATCTGTCTGTCTGTCTGTCTGTCTGTCTGTCAGTCTCTCTCTCTCTCTGTATATATATGTATGGTTTGCCAAATGTGGATAACAGAATCTGTCAGTTATTCACAAATGCGTAGTTTAAATGTACGTGTTCTGTTCATTATCTATCTAGGTAGTCATTTATCTATTTATCTATTAAGTCATAGATCTATTTCTTTCTTTCTTTCTTTCATTCATTCTTCCATTCTTTCTTTCGTCCTTTCTTTCTTTCTTTATTGTGTTTGTAATAAACTGAAGGGGTCATCATGACCCACAATATCAAAACACAAAGATGTTTGGGCAACAGAGAACAGAGAGGACCAACAGATCCAGTCTGTCCACAGTGAACGTGATGGTGTCTGGAGATTGCCACTTGTCATTGTGCTGCTATATCACAGATTTATCAGAAACCCTCACGCCACGTGCCACATGATATGGAGGAACACAGGCCATCTGTAGAAATGGGTCAGGATGGACGGTTGGATGGAGGAATGGAGGGAGGGAGAGAGCTCAGACATGATAATATGATCATCAGGCTATGCTTACTGTGTCTGTTTACAAAGGCCATCATAATTCTTTGTATCTCTGTACAGGTCTTGTGTGTCTGTTTGTCTCTTTTTCTTGATGTCCACATTCCTGTCTTTCTTTGTCTTCACATTTATTCTTCTCTTTATGTCTCTTCTGTCTGTCTGTCTGTCTGTTTACAAAGGCCATCATACTTCTCTGTATGTATCTCTGTGTCTTGTGTGTGTCTGTTTGTCTCTTTCTCTTGATGTCCACGTGCCTGTCTCTCTTTGTCTTCACATTTTTTCTTTCTGTATGTCTCTTCTGTCTATCTGTCTGTCTGTGTGTCTATCTGTCTGCCTATCTCTCTTTGTCTCTCTCTCTCTCTGTTTGTCTGTCTATCTGTCTGCCTGCCTGCCCCGTTCTGTCTCTATCTCTCTCTCTCATGCCCGTTTCAATTAATTACTGTCTTTCTCTTCAAAGAGCGAGACAGCGAAGCTGTGGATGGACATCGGGGACAAAGGTGAAAACACAATAATATACAATCATGATGTCAAACACAGAACGTACGTGATGGTGGGTCTCCTTCCCGGTCAAATCACTAATTGACAGCAAACATGCGCCCTAGGCAGAGCAATCGGTCAAGAGAAAGAATTCTGACGAGTTCTAGGAGGGAGCAAACTACAAGATCGTAGACGGACTGTCTAAACAATTCACTTTGACCACCGCTTGTCAATGTAGCCAGCGAACATAATTATCGACAACGTGTGGGGCCTGCTCACAAACATCTTGACCTTTCGTGCTTAAGTTGATGGGCTACTACAACCCTCACTGCAACAATAACAACAACTGCAACAACTGCAACAGCTGCAACAACTGCAACAACAACAACAACAACAACAACAACAACAACAACAACAACAACAACAACGGCAAATTTCGCAAAGAAAAGATTCAAAGTTGTCAGCAATCATTTGCAATTCTGCAAACCAACCAACCAAACCAACCAACCAACCAACCAACCAACCAACCAACCAACCAACCAAAAAACAAATAAACAAACAAACAAACAAACAAACAAACAAACAAAGCAAACAAGTACACAAAAGTTAGAAAAGAGTATACTTTTCGTAATGTTTACATACACGTACGAGGACCATTTCTCATACAATAGAGGCGAGTGGATTATATACTAAAAAAAAAAAAAATGGATTTGAACCCTCATAAGGACAAATGGACAATCTCCTCATAAATGGAAACATTCATTCAGAATGACTAAGTGATTACTTTCGTCAGTAGAGAGTTTAAAATATTGTAATAGGTAGTACTAATAGTACGCTGGACCTAAAAAAAACAAAAACAAAACACAACTGAACATAGACATTCGTTATCAACAGTACAATATCCACTGGATGGTGACCTCAAAGCGACTGCTTATGTATTACTATCCCGTATAACTCCCAGCAGCTGAAACTGTCGCTGATTCAGTTTTATTTTCACTTTCTCAAAATAAAGTCCCTGTGCTCAGATTAAATTCCATATGCACTGACGTTGCTGATGCCATATTATAGAGAAGATCCAAAATGATCATGGTAAAAGCTTTAAAAGCCTGCACATAAACACTATACGTTTTACATGGTCACGATGTCTTACCTTGCATATGGGTTTTATAATTTTTTTTTGACCAGTTTGTCATGGAAACAGTCTAGGTTATGTTGTAGTGAAATATATATCTCGGTATGGAATGCTGATAAAATAAGAAAGAAAAAAAAAGAAGTAAGGAAAGAAAGAAAGAAAGAAGAAAAGAAAGAAAGAAAGACAGAGGGAGAGAAAGAAAGAAAGAAGGAAAGAAAGAAAGAAAAAGAAAGAAAGAAAAGAAAAAAAAAAAAAGAAAGAAAGAGGAAAGAGGGAAAGAAAGAAAGAAAGAAAGAAAAGAAAAAAGAAAGAGGGAAAGAAAGAAAGAAGGAAAGAAAGAAGAAGAAAGAGGGAAAGAAAGAAGGAGGGAAAGAAAGAAAGAAGAAAAAAACGAATGATAGTGTAGACTGATCGCACCAAGGTCCTATATAATCACATCACAGAAATCAAACCCCCACCCCTCTGACAGTATGATTTGTCCATCAACATGATTAAATTAACTTCTCTCCATTATTCCAACTCTTTCAGTCCGTCCTTTATCCCCCTCCCTCCAGTAAACACACACACGCACAAACACACACACACACACACACACACACACACACACACACACACACACACACACACACACACACATGTATAGCTGAGGTGCCTGCGTGACTTCATCTTTGCAGACGACGCGGCAGTAACCGCCCACTCAGCTGAGGACCTACAGCAGCTCATGACTCGCTTCAGCGATGCCTGCCAAAACTTTGGGCTTACCATAAGCTTGAAGAAAACACAGGTCATGGGACAGGATGTTGACTCTCCCCCAGCCATCAGCATCAATGACCATGAACTGGATGTCGTCCATGACTTTGTTTATCTGGGCTCAACAATCTCAGACACCCTCTCACTTGACATAGAGCTCAACAGGCGCATCGGCAAGGCAGCTACCACCATGACCAGACTGACGAAGAAAGCATGGAACAACAGCAAGCTGACTGAGCACACAAAAATCCAGATCTACAGAGCCTGCGTCGTGAGCACCCTCCTGTATGGCAGCGAGTCCTGGACTTTGCGTGCCCGACAAGAGCAAAAGCTCAATGCTTTTCACATGCGTAGCCTCCGACGCATTCTAAACATCACCTGGCAGGACAAGGTCCCGAACAACACTGTCCTGGAAAGAGCTGGATGCACCAGCATGTACACGCTGCTGAAACAGAGACGCATGCGCTGGCTTGGCCATGCCGTGCGCATGGACGACGGACGGATCCCCAAAGACCTCCTCTACGGAGAACTGGTGCAGGGAAAACGTCCCACAGGCAGACCACAGCTGCGATTCAAAGACGTGTGCAAGAGGGACCTAAAAGCCTTGAATATCGACAAAGACAACTGGGAAGCAACAGCCCTCGAACGGTCAGCCTGGAGACAGACTGTGCAGAAAGGTCTCTCCAAGTTCGAAGAGACACTCGCTCAGCGGCACGAGGAAAAGAGAACGAGAAGAAAGGCTGCAGCCCAGGCAGACAGACCAGCGTCAGACTTCATCTGTGCCCTCTGCCACAGGGACTGTCATTCCCGCGTCGGACTGGCCAGCCACACCCGGCGCTGCACCAGAATAGGCACCCAGAGCGCAACTCCATAGTCTTCCGAGACTGAAGGACGCCTATGATGATATATATATATATATAAACACACACACACACAACACACACAACACACACACACACACACACACACACACATACACACACACACACACACACACACACACACACACACACACACACACACACACACACACTCACACACACACACACACAAACCCAAGACGAAGAAAAGAAGTAAAAACAAAAAAAAAGAAAATAGAAAAACCGCAACCAGCACCACAGCTAACAAGATCTTTTTCTGTCTACCATTGTCTTCTACAATCATCTCCAAATTGTCTTTTCTGTTTTTTTTAATATCTCATTTACCTCTTTCCAGTAAAGCTATAAAACTAATTCCATTCAGTGCTGTAGGTGATAGAAAAGAAAGAAAACCTTCTCTAAAAAGAGTGTATGGGTTTGGTAATAATGTGAAAGGACAAAAATGAATGACAAAGAAATAGTACAATAGATACTGAGTAGAAGATGTGGCCGAAGAAAAATACTCAAAATAAATGAATCTAAAAAATATCCATTTTGACTCGACCACGCTGTTGCTCGCTTGCTTGCAGCAAAAAGGTATAGTATCGCGTATCTCAAGATTGAATGAGGGGGAGGGGAGGTAATTATAGTTCTAGTCTTTATAATCAATAATATCACCATACACGGGAATTCGAGGAAACTACCGAGAGTGGGAGTAATGGAGGAACACATAGGGATGGAGGAATGAGGAGGGAGAGGAAAGAGGCAATGATAGCCGGCCAACGAGTTACTGAGTTGTCTAATGCTTGATGCAGTTG
>CM060309.1:57756533-57764033 GCA_030674185.1 Monoplex corrugatus
GTTGCCTGTCTTAATTTTCCTTATGAATGATCTTCTTGTGTCTGCCTCCATCAACACTTTCTCATTTTTTTTAATTTATGTGTTTTTTTTTTGTCCATGGAACTCTCAACATTCTTCAGAGAAACCACATCTCGGCTGCCTCAATCTTGTTCTGGCTTTGCGTAACATTATCGGTTCTATATACCATTCTCTTCCTGATATTAATTGACAGGCATTTGTTAGTAAGAAGGCTTTTCATCTTCTTGAAGGCTGTTTTGGCTTGGCCGATTCTGCTGGCTATTTCTGATGTGCATCTGCCTTATGGTGAGATGACCGTTCCCAGATATTTAAACGTATCAACCTGTCTCAAAGTTGTGCCGTTTGCTGTTATTTTACATGAGAGGATTTCATGTTTTTTACTGATTACCATGACTTCCGTCTTCTTGCATTTTAGCTCCAACCCTTTATTTTTACTTTCTCTGTATGTATACGTGCAACTGTACGTGTTAATACTTAAATTCTTCTTCCTCTCCCGTAACTCCGTGAAGAGTCATTGGGGCATTGCACCAAAGAACTGTTCACCAGATTCCTCCAGCTATGTCGGTTGTGTGTCAAAGCCTGAGTACTTGCAAATAGTTTTTCCGTCCATTCCTCAATGCTGTTAGTCTGTCATATTTCCTGTGTCTCCCCTTCCACTTCCTTATCTCCCTCCCTCAATACAGTTCCCTGTAGGATTGATTTACCAAGGCCATTGGATCTTATTACTTGGCCGTACTAACGTAATTTTCTTTTCTGGACTGATGTCAGCAGCTCTTCATATTGTCCAGTGTGTCGCTCGATGGTTTGGCGTGCCTGTTCATTGGCGATATAATCAGTAGTCCTGATATTTAATATCTTGCGTTAACATCTCATTTCCCTGGCTTGGATTCGTCTTTTCAAGTTTGCTGTAAAGATCAATGTCTCACCAGTGCACGTAAGAGCCTGATCTTGGTTAAACAAACTGACTGGTTTCATTCATTAAACTTCCTAAATTGTGATGTTTTGTTCGGAAAAGCAATCGTTTAAAAATGAAACTAAAAGCGATTTTGATAGCGGTAGGTTCAGTCTGTCTGGAGAGTGAGCGATGAGTCTGATTAGTATTGGGTTTAGTGGGCAATGTCCCTGCGTATGTTGGTTCAGAACAAGTACTAGTGAACTCTACTGAAGTAAGCTGACATCATTGTGTAGAGGAGACCTCTATAGTTTTCTCAAGTGGAAGACCTCACAGCATCTTGACATTACTGGTTGCTATGGAAATCATAGCACTGGAGCTTTGACCACATGGTGATGTTTTAAGGAGTCAAGATGAGCAGTAATGGAACCAAGGCCATTAAAGCAGTGCACAGAAATACTCACAATGCAGCTAAAATGAAATCGGTTTCAATAGCCCGTGAAATTATTGCCTGCTCTTTCTCAACGATATTGTATGGCAGCGTTTGTGAACCATACGGCTTCTGAGTTGACAAACATGTTCTCCCACATTGCACACATACGATAGATATCCATACATAAACTTATGAAAATAATGTTGTTTTCGAGGATGTATATATATCTACTATTATACTATATTTATATATATATATATATATATATATGTATATGTATATGTATATGTATATGTATATACACACATATATGTATATATATATATATATATATATATATATATATGCATATAAACATATACTAGTAGATGCAGATGTAGATGTGGAAATAGATATAGATGTAGACATAGATACAGATACATAAACGTACGTAACACACACACACACACACACACACACACACACACACACACACACACACACACACACACACACACACACACACACACACACACACACACTCACACACATATATATTATATTATATATATATATATATAAATATATCAGTGTATAGTCTCCTATATATATCTATATATACACGCATACAAATACACACTGTCACGCACAGCATTATCATCATAAACTATTGGTTGTTAGGCAAACATAAACGACATAGTGACTTACAAAATACACACACACACACACACACACACAACACACAGAGAGAGAGAGAGAGAGAGAGAGAGAGAGAGAGAGAGAGAGAGAGAGAGACAAAACAGAGACAGAGAGACAGAGAGAGAGCCCGAAAACAAAGACAAAGAGACAGACACAGACAGGGGAGAGAGACAGAGAGACAGAGAGACAGAGAGAACAGAGAGACAGAGACAGAGAGACAGAGAGACAGAGGACAGAGACAGAGAGACAGGAGAGACAGAGACAGAGACAAGACAGAGAAACGAAGAGACGAGAGAGAGAGAGAGAGAGAGAGACAGACAGACAGACAGACAAATAGAAAGACAGAGAGAAAGAGACAGACAGAACAGAAAACAAAGACAGAGACAGACAGAAAAAAAAGGGAGCAGACAGATAGGCATACAGACAGACGGAGACAGAGAGAGACAGACAAGAGGCAGAGAGGGACACAGAGAGAGTAGCATCACATACAATCAATGTCACTTTCTTCAAAGAGCGAGCTGGAAAGACTGTGGTGATTTTGGGGGGAAATGATGAACAAGAAAATATAATTACCATGTCAAACAGAACGTGATGTTTAGATGGTGGTCTTATCAAGTCACTGACTGACAGCAAACATGCACCAAACATCGATCAGAAGAACATCGTTAAACACAATCTGAGCAATCCATTGAGAGAAGGAATTCATATGACGTTCACAAGTATGGCAAACTGCTGCTGTCTTTCCAAGCGAATTGTGGGATTTTTGGAAAGAAAAAAATAGTACAGTGATCAGTGACAATTTGCAATTCTTGCGTGTAAAACGTATAATTTTCTAAACATTGATTTATTAAAAACTTTTCTCTTTTAATTCGTTTTATTTCACAAAAATAAACATTAATAATGTGATAATAACGATGTTATAAATGTATACATATAGAAGAAAGTGATGTGACATAACACACAACATACAGAACACAGAAATATTTATATATCAATGTTTAAACAGTGCAGTGGGAAGTGTCAATGTGTTGTCAAGATTAAGTGGATGCCATGAAGATAAACGTTCACAGCTGAGAAAAAAACAAAATAGCATATTTTCGTATAACTGACATTTAAAAGGGAAAACCAAACCAATTTTTCTGTATTTCTTTTTTTCTATTTTCACAAAGTAAAAATATTATGTGAACAATGAGACCAAAAACAAAAAAACAAACAAAAACAAAAACAAAAAACAATCAAGTAAACAACCAAATATATAAACTGAAACAAAAATTCAACAAGACAAGCATACAAATGTAGTGGAAAAGACAAAAAAAAATAAAAAATTAACAAAACAAACAAACTTATACAAAAACCTGCATACCGTGTTCACATGCAATTTATGCAACACGCATTTGCAATAATTGGCATATGTGTTACAAAACAAGCAAACAAACAAATAATTGAATAAATTAATGTAAACACTGAACTGTACTTAGTCAACTAAGCGGGAGTACTAGACAAAGCAATGGACTGTATTAGCAGGACTTGAAGAAAGTTGAGACATGATGATATTCGACCCATCAAAACAAAATCAGCGCTGACTCAATTTGAGATGATTTGATATATGTTTACAAATGTTAAATCTGTTCTGATTATGTTGATTCGTAATCATGTCACAGGAACAAGAAAAACACAGAAATAAAACTAGAACGCGTATTTGATATAACAAAACAAGAAAGACATAAATTTACGTCCAACTGGCCTTTGTCGAACATACATTACAGACAACAAAGGACAAATACACAAAATGAAAGGAAAACGAACAGCTGAACTTCCTTACTGTTTTCGGTGAGCAGGAAAAGAATCTTCAATCTCCTCTGATAGCTGACCTGTTTGACAAAACATCAGTCAAGTCTTGCTGTTTCCCCCCAAAAATTTGGTGTATTTGTCGTTTGCTATCTGTTGTGTATGCTTGACAAAGACTAGTTGGCCGAAAAATTAGAGCCTATTTTGTTAATTTAATACGCGTTCTGATTCTATTTTCTATGTTTTTGTGGTTCCTCTCTGTACTTGATTTGAATGCCCTAGGACAAAGAATGTAAAATTGTGGTCGGTTAAAATGATATAACATTTAGATGGTGGTTTTTGAGAAAACCAGCCTCTAAAGATTTCATAAATTTGCACGTCCCATACCTAGCAACTTCAGTTCCATTCAGTAGAAAGTTTTTTTTTTTAAGAGTGCCCCACACAACGTGGAAAAGCCAAGACAAAACCAATCCAGTAATGTGCAACATGGGGGTCTGAAAGGGTTAACCAACCAACCAACCAAACAACCATCCAACCAACCATAACCAACCAAAAACCAACCAACCAACCAACAACAACAATATCAACAACAACATCAACAACAACAACAACAACAACAACAACAAAAAACCCTAAATACTTGGTTTCAATTGTCATTGTTACATCACTAAATCATCAGTGAGTTTCTTGCAGCTAACTGGTCAAATGTAACCGAAACAAGATCTGTACGACAAAAAAAAAAAAAAAAAAAAAAAAAGAAACAAAAAACACACACAAACACACACCACACACACACCCCACACACACACACACACACACACACACACACACACACACACACACACACACACACACCACACACACACACACAACACACACACACCAAACAAAATACCAGAAACAAAACAAAACAAAACAAAACAGAACAAACACCACAACATCTCCTCTTACACACGAACATTACCTCATAGATGAGAGTTTGAGGCAAATACTAAGAGAGAAAGGGAGGAACACAGAACCAGCTTAGGGGTGTGGGCTGTGGACGACATCAGGGGAAAGTCGAGGGAGGAAAGAATGAGAGAGGGAGAGTGGGAAGAGAGAGAGAGAGAGAGAGAGAGAGAGAGGACAGAGACAGAGACAGAGAGGACAGAGACAGAGACAGAGAGACAGACAGACAAAGACAGACAGACAGACAGACAGATAGAGAAAAGAGAGAAGAGAGAGAGAGAGAGAGGGAGGGAGAAAGAGATAGATAGATGGATAGACATAGATAGAAGTAGATAGATAGATAGAAGTGAGAAAGGGAAGAGAGATAGATAGATTGATAGATAGATAGATAAATAGATAGTGAGTGAGAGAGAGAGAAAAAGAGAGAGAGAGACAGAGACATAGACAGAGACAGAGAGAGAGACAGCGACAGAGAGACAGCGATAGAGGCAGAGACACAGAGAGACAGAGAAGGCGAAGGGAAGTAATAATAATCAAAGAGTTATAACGTTGTCGGGTATCTGATGCAATAGTCACCAAGTGGTCTCTGATTTATTCCATGCGGGGGCAGCATGATGATGATTGCCGAGAATTTTTTTTATGGGAGTCTGCATTGCCAGACATGCTGACGCCTAAAGGCACTAGTTGACTGCTCGTTCGCGCTCACGTCATGAGAGAGAGAGAGAGAGAGAGAGAGAGAGAGAGAGAGAGAGAGAGAGAGAGAGAGAGAGAGAGAGAGGTAGAGAGGGATAGCTAGCTAGCTAGATAGATAGACAAGATAGATAGATAGAAAAAAATAAACAGATAAATAAATAAATAGATAGTAGATAGATAGATAGATAGATAGACAGATAGATAAGAGAGAGAGAGAGAGAAACAGAGAGAGAGTGAGAGATAGATAGATACAGAGAGAGAGAGAGAGAGAGAGAAAGGGAGAGAGAGAATGTATGGCGTGTATGTGCTCGCGCGTGTGTGTTTGTGTGAAAAGAGAACAAAATACATACATAATACACACACACACACACACACACACACACACACACACACACACACACACACACACACACACACACATGTATGTATACGTATATATGTATATAAATAATCATATATAGATATATACATACATACATACATCCGTGTCTCATACATACATACATACATACATACATACATATATAGATATATATATATATATATATATATATACTATATATATGTAGATAGATAGATAGATAGATAGATAGATAGATAGATAGATAAGATAGATAGATAGATAGATAGATGTGTGTGTGAGACACGGATCGACAGTGTTAAGTCGACACAACATTTTGTTTTGTGTGTGTTAGTCCGTGGCCTTCGCGACATACATGGCCAGACACAAAGGGCCGTGTATATCATGTGGAAAACTAAAATTCCCCGTGCCAACTTTGAACCAACATCTCAATCAGTTGTATGTGCAAAGCATTTTAGCGCAGAGTTTATAATCAGATCGGATTCTTGACGAGACCGGACGGTAGTGTTTTTGACAGTAGAGAGATCCAGACCAAAACTGAGTGAAGATGCCTATCCGTCCATATTTCCAAACTGCCCATCCTGTTTGTCAGAAGAGCCACCAACCAAACAGAAAACTCCTGACGGTAGACGTGCTGAAGTACAGCAAAGAGACGAGCAAGCATTCAATAACTGGATGAATGCTGACAAGATTGCAGACTTTTCTGACTTCAGTGCGATGTTTAAAGGGAAAGTGGACAGTAAATTGTGGATGTATAGGTTGTACAGCATTACCAATACTACCAGTGGTGAGAACACAGGACAGTCTTCATACTGGAGTTTCTATAGGGTGATTGACTGTCCAGGAACTACAGCGCCTACCTTGCTGTCATCAGTGCGAGTTTTCACTGACATGCATGTGAAGCTTTTACCAAAAGAGTTGGTTCATATCACGTTTCATGGTAATTGCTACATAACACTAGGCCTATATGTTAACAGTATTGGTCGTGTGTGCTTACAGTTTGTGTGTGTGTGTGTGTGTGTGTGTGTGTGTGTGTGTGTGTGTGTGTGTGTGTGTTGTGTGTATGTGTGTGTATGTGTGTGTGTATGTGTGTGTATGATTTGTGTGTGTATGTGTGTGCACTCGTGTGAGTGTGTATGCTCATTCATGTGTGTGTGTGTGTGTGTGTGTGTGTGTGTGTGTTGTGATGTGTGTGTGTGTGTGTGTGTGTTCGAGTGTGAGTATAGATAGTCATTGTCAGACAGCCAGTGTTAGATAGTGTTGAATGTGTTTTTGTGGTGCATTTTTTCTGTGGTTGTGGTAGTGGTGGTAGTTGTGGTGATGAGAGGAGAGAGAGAGAGAGAGAGAGAGAGAGAGTGAGAGAGAGAGAGAGAGAGAAAGAGAGAGAGTGTGTGTGTGTGTGTATTTATTGTCTTTGTGTGTGTATGTGTCTGTATGTGTGAAAGTACATAATTATGTGTTTTTGTGAGTGTGTAAATATCTCTCTGTTGTCTGTGTGATTGTGTGTGTGAGATTGTGGTGTGTGTTGCGTGGTATGTGTGTGTGCGTGTGTGTGTGTGCGAGATTATGGTGTGTGTATGTGTGTGTGTATGTGTGTGTAAGATTGATGTGCATGTGCATGTGCGTGTGTGTGTGTGTCCGCGCGTGCGCATATTTTATGTGTGTATGTGAATGTGTGTGTGTTGCATC
>CM060309.1:57774033-57784033 GCA_030674185.1 Monoplex corrugatus
ACAGAGACATGGATTAAGAAATGGACTGTAGAATGCTAGTGGGAAAAGCTTCAATTGCATTCAATCAGCTTGGCAAGATCTTGAGAAGTAAGAAACTGGCACTCAAAACAGAGATGCGGTTCTGCAATAGCAGTGTGCTGACCACTCTCTTGTGCGGTCGTGAAACCTGGGACATGACAACCAGCCAAGAAAAGAAATTTGATACATTGGACAGTGAATGTATACCAAGAATCCTGATTATCATCTGGAGAGACTTCACACTACAAACAAGGAAGTCAGAAGTCGAGCTAAACAACAGCCAGTGTCCTCAGTCATATGTAAGCGTTATGTGAGCTGGCTGGGACATGTCGCAAGATTTCACCCTGACAGACTTGCCAACTGAATACTTCAATAGAACCCTCGGGGACAGAGGTGAAGGCGACAGAAGATCGCAGGGACCTCCAGATGGTGAACAGATGATGGAGCGACGCACTAACCAAACCAGCAGGAGCACTTTGCCTCGTGTATCGCATGACACGGGGGCATGTAAATCTGTCTGAATGACGTATCTGTAAAATGGATGAGACTTGACTGTATGGTCCCACTCTTCCCAACGTTCCCATAGTACTTGATAGGCGCCAGTCCGGGTTGAAAAAATCCAACAATGGGCCTGCTTGGCGTTGTCATGCACATTCTAGCTGCCTTGTCAAATTACAGAAAAATAGTGTAAACGGGATCCCCTGTCACAACATTATCGACTTATGAAATATTTGAGAGGGTCTTGCACATTGACCTGTAACAGAAAAGGCAGTTTGTTTCGAGTCATCGTGTGACAACTATAAAGTGCAACAATACTGGGCCCGTCAGCAATCAGCAAGTGAAGTTCAGCCTGTAGTACGATTGCTTTAAGTATATCTGCTATTACAGGAAGAGTTCAATACCCTCAAGAAAGAAAATACAAAAAAAAAAAAAAAAGAGAAAAAACTTCTCCATACAATTATGCTAATATTTTCATTGGTGGTACATACAACTGCGGGCAGTGGGGCAGTAAACAGAAAGTCTGTCACCACCAAGAGATTTATGGATACAACAATTGTGCGTAGAATGGGAATCACCATGAATAGAGCCAGGTCCAGGTCAAAAGCACAGTAGCAGAAAAGGCAGGATATCTATAAATAGCCAGAAACTAGAAGAGGTCGACAGCTTCAGCTGTCTAAGAGTCATCCAGTTTCAGTTTCAGTTTTTCAAAATGACGTCTCCGCGCTTGGAACGATTTCCATATGCACTAACGTCACAGGTGCCATGTGTATGGCGATCATGGCACAAGCTTAATTAAGGCTACGTATAAACCCATGAGCTGGCCAGGTCCTGAGTCCCTACCTAGACTATGTTTTGCTCATCCAGAGCAAACATAGTAGCTGAAGAGCAGAAATCAATAAAAAAAAAATTGCAACAATCGATGACACTGATTATCTTGTTCAAGGACTTTTGGGAAAACACCACTATCATCTCTGCCACAAAGTATACAGAGCACAGGGGCCTGCAGGAACCATCTTTGGCAACAGTGAATCCACGCGAAATGTTTGCTGAGATTGGTCGTGTCATTCACCATGACTTACTCTATCCAAGACCTCTGTCAAAGTATACAGGGAAAGGAACTGTCACGATGATTGACACAGCAGGAGATGGATGGTTATGGTTATTGTTATTTTTGTTTAAAGCCCAGCCCACGGTGTACAGCCATATGGCTATAACCATTTCAAAACGTACAATACTTCAACAAGAGGGAGGGGGGGGGGGGGTGAGGAAAAGCAAATTTAGTACACATATCAATGCATTCGCGCACAAATCTATGGATATACCCTTGGCGTTAACCACTCTGTCCAATTTATCACACAGAAGATAAAACTAAATACCTAAATACAAATTATACGTAACTAAGAACACTAAAACATATATAAAACCGGCCTAAATTACTTAAAATTGCTTCTGCACATCTCACTTCATTAGAGCCAAAAAAAGCACTTCATACATGTACCCAATTATCAATTCTAAGAGGAAGTACGTAAGACTTTATCGAACACATACAGGTGAATGGATCAATTATAACAAGAAGTACGTAAGACTTTATCGAACACATACAGGTGAATGGACCAACAAGGCAGAAACTAATAGGAAGAAATGACGGAAAGCAAAGGAACTAGGCAGAAACAAAGAGAGTGACAGAAAAGAGGAAATATCTAGCACTAGATGGATGGTGAATTTAATGGAGGAATTGATCACCTCCTTCCTGTTGCTCCACCACAGACGTAGATATGGAGGTGCCTGTGTGCTGCTACATCCCACTACCATCCCCCTCCCCCACCCCTCCCCAACCACCACGCGGGTATACGTGTCCAATTAAATTAAAGCGGATGACCTCTTGAAGACACGATTGATTGCCCTACTTAATCCGAGTATCTGTGGAGTGTAACCATCACGTGCCCTGTCAAATGAACTCTCGCAAATTGATCCGTGATTTCGTGATAGCCTTGACTATAAACGCTGACCGACTTTCTCGGCAAGTGAAGAATAAAATCTTACAGGTCATTTGACGGACACGGAAGACTAAAAGTACTGCTGTAATCGTTTTAATCGTATTACGGCACTGATGATTAAACGAGTGAATGAATGAATGACTGAACAAATGAAATGAATGAATGAATGAATGAATGAATAATGAATGAATCAGTGAATGAATGAATGAACGAATTCATTAGATATAGCATAAAATTTAATAACATCTTGTTTTATCTGGCGATAACAGGTTACAGAAATTATACTATCAGATTTTTCAAAGTCATGAAATTACTTGAAGAAAAAAAAAAGAAAGAGAGAGAGAGAGAGAGAGAGAGAGAGAGAGAGAGAGAGAGAGAGAGAGAGAGAGAGTGAGTGCAATTCTTTCCAGGACATTTAATAAAGAGCTCACAGTGAAGGGTTTTTTATTTTAGTGTTACCGTTACTCTCGGGTGCGTGCATACTCTATATTTTGCCCACATGGTGAAGCGATACATGCAACTGCACAGTTTGCACATTTCGTCTTCAGTTGGCGTGCATGCTGGTTGCTTTCGTATTTCTATAAACCACCGAATCTGACATTATCTTGAGCGTGCAGTTGCTGTTCAATGAACGTATACATGCGATGGGGGGGGGGGGGGGGGGGGGGGGGGGGGTAGGCATTAATCCTATGACTCCCGGGCGCTATCTACAACCATCAGAAATTTAACCCTTTGACTTCCTCATCCTATTCACAAGCTTCTTGCGGGACAGGAAACTGGTGAATTGGGTGAGGGAGGGGAGGGGTAAAAGGGTTACATTTTTGCTTTAATCTCATGGCTGACAAAGCAGGTTGCAAGTGGTCAGGCTGAGGGAATCAAAGGGTTAACAGTTCTGTACACATGCTGATTTTGGGAGATGGTGAAAAATCCCTATCCTCTCCCACAAGGCGAGACGTACCAAGGCCGACTGGAACCCCGGACCTTCCGATTAGAAGTCTCATGTCTTACACATTTGACTCACGCATCCACCGTTCAAGAAGGGTTAATCGTACTCAGACAATTCTATACACGCTCCACTCAAAACAGCTGGTAATTATCTGGCAGGCTTTTTCCTCCTTCGGTATGCGCCGGAAGATTTTGAATAAAACAAAGTCGGGGGCATAAGGGGGTGGGGGTGGATGTGGGGGGGGGGAGGAGGGAGACAGCTGAACACAACAAGGCCGATAAAACATGAAGTTGGAATATCAAGGTGGGCATCAAAAGGTCAATGTCAAGGCTAGGGCCTGGGATCGAACTTAACCTTTTGACTTCCGCACACAACTATCCACCAACCACATAAACCTAACCCTTTGATTCGCTCACCCTATCCACCACCTCCCCTCAAGAAGCTGGTGTATAGGGTGAGGGAATCAAAGAGTTAATTATTTTGCTTTGCTAACATGGTTGGTAATCAAGGATGCTGGTGGGCAGGGTGCGGGAGTCAGAGGGTTAAGACCGGCGATCTTGCATCCACTGCTCTATCAACAGAACAAGTTAACCCGCAGAAGCAATGTGACCCTCTGGGGATTAAACCTACGGCCCTGGCGTTTTCAGCATTTCGCTCTAAGTAAACTACCGGGGCCACTGACTTAATCATTGACAACGATCGAAAAAAAAAAATCCCATCAAAATCCTTTTTGCCTAATAAGTCCTCTCTGGAAGTACTTGACAACAACCAGAAAAATATGGAGGAAACTAGAGATTCTTATCAAAGTCCTTTTTGGGTACGTAATAAGTCTTCTCTGAAAGTCTTATTTTCTCCATCCCCATCCACCACCCCCTACTTCCATCCCACGTCCTTGAAAGCAATTGTCTTATTCTTCTTCTGCAGTACACTCAAGATCTCATGTATCGAGCTCAAACCCTATACCAAGCGCTGTAAAATTATGGCCTGTTGGCTGCCCATCTTAATCAATGCTCCAATCGTTCTGGTGGTGTACAATGCTTCCTAGGATCTTTTCCACTCCTACATTTCAAAACCCTTGCCAGTGCGTTGAGATTCTGTGCTACCTCAAGAAAGCTATACCAGATAACTGTAGGCAGATTTGAGTGCAGCGGGTAGGGAATTGTCCGATCTCGATGAATCCATCTCGAACAAACTCCAAAATTCAGACTTATTCCACGTTCGAGCTTCGACAGTGTCAAAATTTTAATGGTCTGAGTGACTATCAAAAACGTATGTGTTGGATTTCCCACTGCATGTACATTTATGCACATACGTGATTCAGACAGCATTGTTTTGCAGTTAAAAAGTGATGATGCTGTATCTGTTTGATCATTAATTTGACACATTTGGCCATCAAAAGAAAGAAAGAAAGAAAGAAAGAAAGAAACAAACAAACAAAAGAAAGAAAGAAACAAATAAATAAAAACAAAACAAAACAAAACACAAAATCCAAACCATTTAACAATTGATCAATAATTAACTTGTACGTTGCACAATGACATGCATATTTTACATATCAATTGCATTATGTGTCTTAAAAAAAAAGCCCCATCAGTTTTAAAATTTCGATAAAAGAGACATTCACTGTGTTATTCTAAAAAACCTCTTCAATGTTGAAGGTACAGATCTTTCAGATGCCGGGTCACGTTTCCGGACATAAATAAAATTCATAAATGTATAAAGTAATAAAAATAGATGAACAGATAGATAGATAGATAAATAGATACATAGATAGATAGACAGACAGATAGATAGATAGACAAATAGGCAGACAGATAATAGATAGATAGATAGATGAACATAACAATAAATAATAAACAAACATATGTATATTATAAATTAAGAAAAAGAAAGAGAGACAAATAAATAAATGAATGAATGAATAAATAAATGAATACATAAATACATACATAAATAAATATTTTTAGAAAAGATAAGAACGTTTATCGTATACTTCCTTACACAGAATTGATTTTTTTCTAGCACACAATTCAATCATGGAGGGAAATAAACACACACACACACACACACACACATACACACACATACACGCATACACACACACGCACACCCTCAGACACACACACAGACACACACACACACACACACACACACACACACACGCGCGCACACACACACACACACACAGAACATACACAGACACACACACACACACACACATACACATGCAAGCACACACACGTGCACACACAGACACACACACATACACACACGCGCACACACACGCGCGCTCCCACGCACACGCACACACACACAGACACACACACACAAACACACACACGGACACTGTGAAATGAAAACAACATAATTCACAGAGTTAGATAATGAGACACAGACAGACAGACAGATAGACAGACACACCACACACACACACACACACAACACACACACACACACACACACACACACACACACACACACACACACACATACATAACACACACATATACACACACACACACGCACGCTCACAGACACAGACACAGACGCACACACACACATACCACGGACACAAACACACACACACACCCCACACACACACACACACACACACACACACACACACACACACACACACACACACACACAGCGAAATGAAAACAACATAGTTCACAGAGTTAGATAATGACAAAAAAGAAACTTTGGAGGCATAAAAAGAAGGCATCCTTTCGTTCAGCAATAAAATAACTTTCAAAGTGAAACACTCTTAAACATAAAAATAATGATTAATAGACAACAATTTTAAAGACACTGTCTAATAATATGATATGAAATTAACTGTTATGTTCGCCGAATGAAATATTTCTTCGCCAAATTCCAATCAAATTCTGGTATTAAAAACCTATCATGAGAGGAAAACTAATCAAAGACGACATCAAAGCCATCATCATCATCATCATCAGGTGCCCTGCCGCATGGCGTTGGCGATCATGGACTTCCATCTGTCTCTATCTCTTGTTGTCCCAAGCATCTCCTCCATCCTCCTCGTCTTCAGCCACTCTGCAAGTCCGTCTAGCATTTTCTCCCTTGGTCTACCTGGTGCTCTCTTTCCCTCCAGCTTTCCCGTTGTGACCAGGTGCTCCAAATCCCCCTTCCTCATAAAATGGCCTATAAATGTTGCCTGTCTTTTCCAAATCTTCCTTATGAATGATCTACTTGTATCTGCCTCCATCTAAGATTGTCTCGTTTGTTTTCTTTGCTGTCCATGGAACTCTCAACATTCTTCTTAGAAACCACATCTCGGCTGCCTCAATCTTGTTCTGGCTTTGCTTGTTGACTGTCCACGCCTCACATCTGTACAACAGTATTGGTTCTATGTAACATTCAAGAACTCTCTTCCTGATGTTAATTGATAGGCATTTGTTGGTAAGAATGCTTGTCATCTTCTTGAATGCTGTTTTGGCTTGGCCGATTCTGCCGGCTATTTCTGATGTGCATCTGCCGTCTGATGAAATGATTGTTCCCAGGTATTTAAACCCATCAACCTGTGTCATGGTTGTGCCATTAGCTGTTATTTTGCATGAGGGGATTTCAAAGCCTTAGGAGCAAGAAATATTTTCAGTTATATAAACAGCAAAAGATTTAGTTGACTGACTAACAGAATAACTAACAAACTACAGAGAGAGTTTTAACTGATTATCTAACTAACAGAACAAATAAAGGATATAACTCTTGAGAATTATCTCTCATGTTGTACTTCTCAAATCTAACACAGTTTGCGCTACCCATTCAGCTAGAATAGAAGCAGATACAAAGTACAAAAACAGTAAACTCATAACACTCCTCTGTGTTCTGAGCTTACTGTTTTTGTGCTTTGTATCTACTTCTATGCTAGCTGAATGGGTAGAGCAAACTGTGTTAGCTTTGAGAAGTACAACATGGGAGATAATTCTCAAGAGTTATGTCCTTTGATTAATATTATAAAAATTCTCCCTGCTTCCCTCTTATTTCTGTGGTATAACAGAACAACTACCAAACTACCAAGCCAACCAACCAGCCAACCAACCAACCAGCCAACCAACCAGCCAACCAACCAACCAACCAACCAACCAACCAACCAACCAACCAACCAACCAACTAACCACCTGACTAACCAAGCAAGCAAGCAAGCCAGCCAGCCACCAAGCAAGCAAGCAAGCAAGCAAGCAAGCAACCGACCGACCGACCGACCGACCGACCAACCAACCAACCAACCAACCAACCAACCAACCAACCAACCAACCAACCAACAACCAACCAACCAACCAACCAACCAACCACTCGGTCTCCGCCTGGTGGGTAAATGGTGGAGATTTTTCCGATATCGCAGGTCAACGTAATTTATACAGCCCTACCTGTACCTAAACCCCGTTCGTGTTCATTCGTATGCAGACTATCAGAAATACACGTTAACGCTTTGACTCCCCGCACCCTGTCCATTAGCATCCTGCATTGTCAACCATGCTAACAAAGGAAAAACTTAACCCTTTGATTTCCTGGAGGAAGCTGGTGGATAGGTTGAGAGAATCAAAGGGTTAAAAAGATTTTTGGTGTTGGTGGATATGGTGCAGGAGTCAAAGGGTTAAAGTTTCTGTTAGTCATGTTGGTGGCTGACGTATAGACATTTGAAACACTAACATGCACGCTCGCCCACCGAAAATGTATACTGTGCAACAACATAGTTGGATGTGGTCAGGTCGCCGAACAGCTTGAGTTCTCCATACTCCATTTAAAAAGTGATTATTTTTTACCTCCTGTGAATGCTAATGAGTTTGGAGAATGTCTCTATATGAGAATGATTTATTACAGTTCATAACAGTAGCATGCATACAGAGACCAGTTTAACAAAAACCTTTGTTGTTAGAGTTTCAGTTTCAGTTTCAGTTTCAGTGTCTCAAGATGACGTCTCCGCGCTTGGAAAGAATTCCATATGCACTAACATCACAGGTGCCATGTGTATGTGCTATTCTGTTGTTAGAACACTGTTCGTGCGACCATAGTTGCGTGCGCGCGCATAACGCACGAGAAGCTCATTTCCTCCACGTGTGACAACAGAACAGGAGACTATAATGAAATTCTCACGCCATAATGAATGATGCTGATAATTAAAGAGCTCGTTATGTGACGGTGGGCGATTTACATAGCGCGCGTGTGGTCAGAATAATTTGTAATTATGATCCCGCTATCATAGCTTCACGGACTTTATTTGATAAGTCTCGTGTCAGTGGTGTTAGTGTTGCTCTCTCTCTCTCTCTCTCACTCTCTCTCTCTCTCTCCTCACTCTCTCTCTCTCTCACTCTCTCTCTCACTCTCTCTCTCACTCTCTCTCTCTCTCTCTCTCTCTCTCTCTCTCTCTCACTCTCTCTCTCTTTTCTCTCTCTCTCTCTCACTCTCTCTCTCTCTCTCTCACTCTCTCTCTCACTCTCTCTCTCTCTCACTCTCTCTCTCTCTCACTCTCTCTCTCACTATCTCTCTCTCTCACACTCTCTCTCTCACTGTCTCTCTCACTCTCTCTCTCTTTCTCTCTCTCTCCCCTTCTCATCCTTCCTTCTTCCATCATGTCTTCTGTCTCTGTCTCTGCCTCTGTCTCTTTCTGTCTCTGTCTGTCTGCCTCTGTCTCTCTCTGTGTCTGTCTGTCTCTGTCTCTTTCTGTCTCTGTCTGTCTGCCTCTGTCTCTTTCTGTCTCTGTCTGTCTGTCTCTGTCTCTCTCTCTGTCTGTCTGTCTCTGTCTTTGTCTCCCTCTCTGTCTCTGTCTGTCTCTCGCTGTATCTCTGTCTCTGTCTCTGTCTGTCTGTCTTTTTCTCTCTGTCTCTCCCTCTTTCTCCCCCCCCCCTCTCTCTCTCTCTCGCTGTGTCTCTCTTTCTCTGTTTGTCTCGCTACCATCTTCTTCAAGTTAGTGTAGACCCTTCATGGGCTGGAGCCAGACACAAAACAACACTTTTTTTTGTTTCCTATGCCACTGCCCTTGGAATTAAAGCCATATTCTTGTTCTCTCACTCTCTTTTCATTATCATCTGGTGCCCTGCCGCATGGCGTTGGCGATCATGGACTTCCATTTGTCAATATCTCTTGTTGCCCCAAGCATCTCCTCTACCCTCCTCGTCTTCAGCCACTCTGTAAGTCCGTCTAGCATTTTCTCCCTTGGTCTACCTGGTGCTCTCTTTCCTTCCAGCTTTCCCGTTGTGACCAGGTGCTCCAAATCCCCCTCCTCATAAAATGGCCTATAATTGTTGCCTGTCTTTTACTAATCTTCCTTATGAGTGATCTACTTGTGTCTGCCTCCATCAAGACTGTCTCGTTTGTTTTCTTTGCTCTCCATGGAACTCTCAACATTCTTCTTAGAAACCACATCTCGGCTGCCTCAATCTTGTTCTGGCTTTGCTTGTTGACTTTCCACGCCTCGCATCCGTACAACAGTTTTGGTTCTATATAACATTCAAGAACTCTCTTCCTGATGTTAATTGATAGGCATTTACCCACTCATATCTTCGTGTGTGTG
>CM060309.1:57789033-57791533 GCA_030674185.1 Monoplex corrugatus
CAGCGACCAATGGATGAGAGCTGAAGGAGTGTACATTCCGAAGGAGCAGAACTCCAGCAGCATCAATCAGTTCAGGCCAATATCACTTCTGAACGTCGAGGGGAAAATCTTCTTCTCTGTTATGGCAGCAAGATTGACAAAATACCTGACTGAAAACAAGTATCTGGATATGTCAGTCCAAAAGGGAGGCATACCAGGAATGCCTGGATGCTTGGAACATGCCACGTTGATTTGGGATGCCATCCAAAAAGCAAGAACAGAGAAGAGAGACATTGACGTAGTTTGGCTTGATCTGGCGAATGCATATGGATCAGTTCCACACGATATGATCCAGCTGGCTCTTGAAATGTATCACATCCCAGAAAACATCCGAACAATGCTGAGGAAGTATTTCCAAGGGTTCTCAATGCGGTTCTCTACCAAAGAATACACCACGGACTGGATAGACCTAGAGGTGGGCATTGCAATGGGCTGTGCAATCTCTCCCATACTGTTCGTGTTGGCAATGGAAGTCATCTTGAAAGCTGCAATGAAGAGTTCAGGTCCAGTGAATCTGGGAGATGGATACCAGATGCCTCCTCTGAAAGCTTTCATGGATGACAGAACAGTCTTGTCCACGGATGAGGAAGAGACACACCAAATCTTAAAGCAGCTGGATGAGCTGGTGGCCTCTTCAAGAATGAGGTTCAAACCTAAGAAATCCCGAAGTCTCTCACTGCGAAAAGGAAAAGTGGCAGATTCAGTCAAATTCATGGTAGCCAACCAAGCCATCCCCACTGTCACAGAAGAGCCAGTAAAAAGTCTCGGAAGATGGTATGATGACTCCCTGAAAGACACACAAAGGGGATGTGAAACCAAGCAAACAGCAGAAGAAGGCCTGAAGAAAATAGATAACTGCGGACTGCCAGGCAAATACAAAGTCTGGTGTCTACAGTTCATGCTGATACCAAAGCTGCTGTGGCCACTGCTAATCTATGACATTTGCACCAGCACAGTCGAAGCAATGGAAGCCAAAATCAACAAATACACAAGAAAATGGCTCGGTGTCCCACCTGGTCTCACTGATGTTGCATTCTACTGTCGTCAAGCAATGCTGAAGCTACCTCTCAAATCCATAGTGGAGGAATACAAAGTTGGAAAAGCAAGACTGTTGAGCATGCTGGAGGAATCAGAAGACAATATCGTGAGATCAGTTCATCCAAAGCTGAGAACTGGCAGAAAGTGGAAAGTCCAAGAGGCTGTAAACAATGCCAAGAGAAACCTCAGCATCAAAGAAATAATTGGACACACGCAAACCAACAGACAGGGACTGGGAGCAACAAAAATGCAGTGGTGGTCCAAAGCCAAAGGGAAGGAAAAAAGAGACATGATCATACAGGAGTTGAAGGAAGAAGAAGATGTCAAAAGAGTGCAGAAGGCAGTCCAGCAAGGTCAACAGGGGCAATGGACAACATGGGACAGTGCACTCCAAAGAAGTCTCAGCTGGAACGATATGTGGCACATGGCTCCTCTAAGGATAAGCTTACTCCTCAGATCTGTATATGACCTGCTCCCCTCGAATGCAAACTTAGTGAAATGGGGGAAAGCAGACGACCCAGCATGTCCGCTCTGTCAGAAGAAACAAACAGTGGAACATGTCCTAAGCTCTTGCAAAGTAGCGCTAGCCCAAGGAAGGTATACATGGAGGCACAACCAAGTTCTGAAAGTGATCACAGATGTGGTTAGCGAAAAAACCATGACCCCAAACGCACCAATTGCTATGACAACGTTCTACAAAGCAGGAGGGAAACAGGTCTGGCCCGAAAGTGCTATGACAACCAGCACATTGCCAAAGGGTCTTCTGGATGGAGCAGTCGACTGGGAGTGTACAGCAGACCTCCCAGAGTGGAGAAATTACCCAGATGTCATCAGCAAGACAGGCATGAGACCAGACATCGCTCTCCACTCTGACTCCTCGAAACAAGTGATTCTGATAGAACTCACTGTGCCATACGAAAGCAGAATGGAAGAAGCACATATCTACAAGACCGAAAAATACGCCGGTCTTGCCAGCACCCTGAAGAAAGCAGGTCTGCGGGTCAAAATCTTCGCCATAGAGGTCGGGGCAAGAGGGTTTGTGGGCACCTCCGCTTATGATCTCATGAAACAACTCGCCATTTCTGGGAAGAAGAGGACTAGAGCCCTTAAAGCGATGGCAGAGGCAGCAGAAAGGAGCTCAAGCTGGATCTGGGCAAGGAGGAACGAAAAAAGTGAACTTCATAAGGATT
Source organism: Monoplex corrugatus (assembly GCA_030674185.1). NCBI lineage: Eukaryota > Metazoa > Mollusca > Gastropoda > Littorinimorpha > Ranellidae > Monoplex > Monoplex corrugatus. Next base: position 57,791,301 of record CM060309.1, read on the forward strand.
AAATTCCCTACAGATGATGTGTGCCCCGTTAGCACATTGGTAAAACCGCGTACCGCAGTTCTGAAGCGCAGAATCGCCCAGGTTCGATCCCCGGCGTGGGAAAAAAAAAAAAAAAATAGACAACAGCAGAAGGGCATCCAGGAGTCATGACCTGGATGTGGCCCGGCCCCCCGAGAGTGTAAGGAATTCAGGGCCGAAACACTTGTCTAAAGGGGTTACTTCTCTGAAGACCT
>CM060309.1:57814033-57841533 GCA_030674185.1 Monoplex corrugatus
TCGGTCTGTATGTATGTATGTATGTATGTATGTATGTATGTATGTGTGTGTGCGCGTGTGTGCACGTGTCTGTGTGTTTGCATGTGTGTGCTCACGCTTGTGTGTTTGTGTGTGTGTGTGTGTGTGCGCGCGCGCGCGTGTGTTGTGCTTATGTGTGTAAGTGTGTGTGTGTGTTTGCTACATCGATAAGGCCAAACATCTGAGGCTAACACAACAACAAATTCTTGACGAAATGTTCATGAAATATAGATGCAAACCCAAATAAACAGAAAAGGAAGGAGCAATTGTTTTGGTGCTGTGAAGTTTGTCTTTTTTTTTACGTGCACAGAGTGCATATTGCTGACGGGGACTGCTACGTATCGAATCGTCCGAAAGCCAGCTACTAGTCCACACATTCAATATTTAGTGGAGAGATAGAAAAAAGAAATATTATGTCCATCGAGCTAAGGCCTGTCCATCCCAAGCAAGTGTTTTTTTTTTATCCTTTTCACTCTCTCACCCTATCCGCAAGCTGCAAAAAAAAATTAATTAACCCTTTCATTCCCTCACCCTATCCGCCAGCTGCCCAAACTTAACTATTTCACTCCCTTACCCTACCCTGCAGCTTCCTTGCAAGGAAGCTGGTGGATAGGATGAGGGAGTGAAAGGGTTAAGGTTTTGCTTTGCTATCACGGCCGACAGTGCAGAAAACTGGTGGATAGGGTGAAGGAGTGATAGGGTTAAGTTTCTGCTTTGCTATCATGACTGACAATGCAGGAAGCTGGAGGACAGGGTGAGGGAGTGATAGGATTAAGTTTTTGCTTTGCTATCATGGCTGACAATACAGGAAGCTGATGTTAGGGTGAGGGAGTGAAAGGGTTAAGTTTTTGCTTTGCTATCATGGCCGAAAACATAGGAAGCTGGTGGATAGGGTGAGCGAGTGATAGGGTTAAGTTTTTGCTTTGCTATCATGACTGACTAAATCCTGGACTCAGTAACGTCTTACAGAGCACGGACTTTGTTTTGAACATGTCCGTTAAATTCAGATGAAGTGATACGTAAAAAATTTAACGTACATGTTCAAAACAAATTCAATGCTCTGGAAGACGTTAGTGACAGTGAGGAACAATGGGTGAAGTTGAGAAATTCGATAAATGAAGCTTGTGAAGAAATCCCTGAAGTAGATAGAAAAGCAAAAAAAAGAACTGGATGACAAAAGAAATTTTAGGATTGATAGAGGAACGGAGGAAGGCAAAGAGAAACGAGGAGATATACAGGAAGATACAAAGAAATCAGGAATAGGTGCAATGAAGCTAAGGAACCTTGGCTGAAAGCAAAATGCAAAGAAATAGAAGACCGACACAAAACGGATCCTCAGGGTATGTACAGAGAATTGAAGAAATTGTCCACAGGAAAAATACATGCACATCAGCTGGTTGCTTAAAATCGAAAGATGGTACGCTTATTATGGAAAAAGACAAAATATTAGTAGGTGGGGAGAGTACATTAAAGACCTTTTTGAAGATGACAGAAACGAAGAACACATTATAAGAAATGAACGTTGAAGGACCACCCATAATGAAAGATGAAATTAGAGCAGCACTGAAAGAGATGAAACCAGGAAAAGCCCCAGGACCAGACAACATTACTACAGAGATGATTGAAGCCCTGGAGGAATTTGGTATCGAAAACATAACAGTCCTCCTAAATGAAATTTATGACACTGGAAAAATTCCCAAAGATATGTCAAAATATATTTTCATCGCATTCCCAAAGAAGACAGGGGCAATAGAATGCAATCTCCATTGCACAATTAGTTTGATGAGTCATGTAACAAAAATCCTATTAAGAATAATCATGATGAGAACAAGGAATAGAAACAAAAGAGAAATAGCAGATGAACAGTGTCGATTTGTGGAAGGGAAAGGAACTTTTAATGCCATACACATCCTAAAAACTATCAAAGAGAGGTCAATCGAGATGAATAAGGATTTATATTTTATATTGTTGATTATACCAAGGCTTTCAGTCGGGTAAGACATGAAGAATTGATCAACCGAATAGAAAGACTCAATACTGATGGAAAAGATCTATGACTAATCAGAAATATGTATTGGGAACAAACAGCTGCAATGAGAATAGAAAACGATATAAGCTCTTTCCAAAACATCAAAAGAGAAGTCAGACAGGGTTGTGTTTTGTCACTAGATCTGTTTTCACTTTACAGCGAAAACATCACGAGAAACCTAGAGGAAGACCCTGGATTAAAGGTTGGAGGAAAAATGATAAACAACATTCGATACGCAGATGACACCGTGCTAATTGCAGAAAATGAAAGGGACCTACAAAATCTTATGAATACACTAGAAATAGAACGCAAAGGTAAGGAGCTGGAACTAAACAGCAGGAAGACTGAAGTCATGGTGATCAGTAAAAGATATGAAATCCCCTCATGCAAAATAACAGCAAACGGCACAACCTTGAGACAGGTTGATAAGTTTAAATACCTGGGAACGATTATTTCACCAGACGGCAGATGCACATCAGAAACTGCCAGCAGAATCGGCCAAACCAAAACAGCATTCAAGAAGATGAAAAGCATTCTTACCAACAAATGCCTATCAATTAACATCAGGAAGAGAGTTCTTGAATGTTATATAGAACCGACAATGTTATGCGGTTGTGAGGCGTGGACAATCAACAAGCAAAGCCAGAACAAGATTGAGGCAGCCGAGATGTGGTTTCTAAGAAGAATGTTGAGAGTTCCATGGACAGCAAAGAAAACAACCGAGACAGTCTTGATGGAGGCAGACGCAAAAAGATCATTTATAAGGAAGATTAGGAAAATGCAGGCAACATTTATAGACCATTTTATGAGGAAAGTGAAATTGGAGCACCTGATCACAACGGGAAAGCTGGAGGGAAAGAGAGCACCAGGTAGACCCAGAGAGAAGATGTTGGACGGACTTGCAAAGTGGCTGAAGACAAAGAGGGTGGAAGAGGCGCTTGAGGCAACAATAGATAGAAACAGATGGAAGGCCATGATCGCCATCGCCATGTGGCAAGGCACCTGATGATGATGATGATCATGACTGACAATGCAGGAAGCTGGTGGATGGGATGAGGGCGTGAAAGGGTTACGTTTCTGCTTTATTATCATGACTGACAATGCAGGGAGCTAGTGGATGGGAAGAGGGATTGAAAGGGTTAAGTTTCTGCTTTGCTATCATGGCTGACAAAGCAAGACGCTGATGAATAGAGTGAGGGAGTGAAAGGGTTAATTTTTTGCTTTGGTATCATAGATGACAATGCAGGAAGCTGGTGGATAGAGTGAAGGAGTGAAAAGGTTGTTTCTGCTTTGCTATCATGGCTGAAATGCAGGAAGCTGGTGGATAGGGTGAGGGAGTGAAAGGGTTACGTGTTTGCTTTGCTATCATGGTTGACAAAGCAAGAAGCTGGCGGATAGGGAGAGGGGGAGTGAAAGGGTTAACCAGATAAACCACAAGCCCACCACACAGTCTGTCAGTTAAAATGTTGACCATCAGTAGACTGGCTTCTTCGACGTGTCGTTGAACAGTTCATCTCCTGCCAACAAAACGTCAGGGACGTCGGCTGCTTTTTTTTTTTTTTTTCCATTAAAATTTGGAGCATTTATTGTTTGTTGTCGACGAAGGCCAATTGGCTGAAAATCTGCGCCTGTCTTTTTTTTAGTTCATTAGTTCTGAGCATTTTTTCTTTGTTGTCTTTAATATACACTCGACAAAGGCCAACTGGGTAAACATTTGCGCCTGTTTTTTTTAGTTCATTAGTTCTGAGCATTTATTCTTTGTTCCACCATTCGACAAAGGCCAATTGGTAAAAATTTGCGCCTGTCTTTTTATTTTTATTTCATTTTTTACTCAGTAGTTTTGAAGAATGTATTCTTTATTGTCTTCTGTATACAGTCGACAAAGGCCAATAGGCTGAAAATTTGCGCCTTTTGTTTTTAAGTTCACTACTTTTGAGCATTCATTCTGTGTCTTCAGTATATATTCGACAAAGGGCAATTGGCCGTAAATTTGCGCCTGTCTTGGCTTTTCTTTTTCAAACTTTTAAGCATTAATTTTTCGTTGTCTTAAGTATACACTCGACAGATGCCAAGTGGCTAAAAGTTTGCACCTGTCTTTTTTTTCTTCTTCTTTTGTTCTATCTGTTAAAATACGCGTTCTGATTCTATAAAACATCGATGGTTCCTGTTTGACTGAACGCTGGCAGTCATTTTAATTCAGATTTCAAGACGTCAGACTCAATAACAAATAGCCACATCACAAGGCAAGTTTACTGCCTCCAGCCTCAGCATTAGTGCCATAGCCATCGAGGGGCAATGACCTATATGATTAATTAAATGATCTGAAGTCTGAAGTCTGAAGTCTGCCATTGCCCTTAATTACCGTGAGCAATACCTTTTCTTTCTACGCTGTTCCATTTTTACGTCACATTCATCGTCATCATGTGCCTTGCTGCATGGCATCACCTGAATAACTAAGAAGATTAAGACGAGCAACAAACAGATAGATGTTTATGTTGCAGGCTGGAATTCTTAAGCTCGAGACGTGAGACATCAACTGTTAAATTCACGGACTCTGTCAACAGAGCGAACCGGTAAGTTGAAAACACCAAACAACCAGTTAACCCACCAATTTACCAACCACAACCAACCAACCAACCAACCAAACCAACCAACCAACCAACCCAACCAACCAACCACCAACCAAACACAACCCAAACAACCAACCAACAGAACCCATTAAGCAAACAAACGAACAAATAAAAAGCAGGCAAGCAAGCAAGCGAACAAAAAAACAAAAACAAAAAACAAATAAACAAACAAACCAACCGACCAACCAACCAACCAACCAACCACAACCAACCAACCAACCAACCACCAACCAACCAACCCAAACAAACAAAACAGACAAACAAACAGAACCGATTAAGCAAACAAGCGAACAAAGCAAAAGCAAGCAAGCAAGCAAGCAACAACCAAACAAGCAAACAAGCAAGCAAGTAAGCAAACAAACAACAACAAACAAAACAAAAACAACAAAAACACAAAACAAAAATCAACTTGTGATCCAAAACAACTTCGACTGCCCGCGCCCAAGCAAACAGGAACCAGAAGAACAATTGCGTTGGTTTTCTTGTTCTTCTGGTTCAATCAACTTGTGACTTACTTTCCGGTTGAACCTACTGCCCGTGTTGTCAACATGACGCTGTGACTATGTAATTACCGACGAGGTTTCCATTTTCACAAACGCTTAATGAATTATGCATTATAGACCCGACGTCAAGCAGCAGCAACGGCAGGTTCGTGATTGGGATAGATTTCACTTCAAAGACTTGATTCCAATCAGACAGAGGAGAGGACGGAGTTTGAATAACTGAGTCTATTACAACCTTTCTCGTCTCTACACTGTGGTGTTTTTTTTTTTCACTTTTAACATAGTGGCTTATTTATTCGTAGGGATCATACTGATTATTGTTCGACTCTCTCTCTCTCTCTCCTCTCTCTCTCTCTCTCTCTCTCTCTCTCTACACACTCCACCACCAAACACTCTTTCTCTCTCTTTCTCTCTCCCTCTTCTCTCTCCCTCTCTTTCTCTCGCTCTCTGTCTCTGTCTTCTCTCTACCTCTATCTCTCACTCTCTCTCTTTCTTCTCTCTCTCTCTCTCTTTCTCTCTCTCCATGTCTGTCTGTCTGCCTGCTGTCTTGTCTGTCTGTCTGTCTATCTGTCTGTCTGCCTGCCTGCCTGCCTGCCTACCTGTTGTCTTTGTCTGTCTGTCTCTGTCTCTCTCTGTCTTTTGTCTCTCTCTGTCTTCTCTGTCTCTCTCTCTCTCTCTCTCTGTCCGTCTTCCTGTCGTGTGTGTGCGAACTGTTTTATCTAGCAATCAGATCAATTGTTGACACGTTTTTATCATGTTTAATTCATCATCAAGTGCCCTGCCGCATGGCGTTGGCGATCATCATATGTATCTATCCCTTGTTGCCGCAAGTACATCTTCCATCTTCTCTGTCTTCAGACACTCTGCAAGTCCGTCCAATATTTTGTCCCTGGGTCTACCTGGTGCTCTCTTTCCCTCCAGCTTTCCTGTTGTGACCAGGTGCTCTAATTGTGACCAGGTGCTCTAATTCCCCTTTCCTCATAAAATGGCCTATATATGTTGCCTGTATTTTCCTAATGTTCCTTATGAATCACGTAATAGAAACAATCAAATCTTTTTTTTTCAGTGACCAAATGTGTCGTGTGTACACGCACGTATACATACGTTCGTGGAAATGCGAGATTGCACCCACCGTCCCACCCGTCCATCAGCGTTCTACTTGATAACAAGGTGAGTCAAAATCCATGAGGTGACGAAAAACTAGTTCTTTTTAAAAAAAAAAAAAATCTTTTTCTCTTTTATTTTTGTTCACTTATGTCAGTGAAAAGAATGTTGAGATAACTAAGAGACGACCCACACCCTTTGAGACACTCTGTTCACATGATTAGCTGATGTGCCTTAATGCAGTTAGCGACACCCCAATTCTTTTTTGTCATCGCAGCGTACTAAATCGCCAACAGTACAGTAATAAGACAGTTAGCATTACATAAACTGTACAGTTGTCACTGTGGACGAATGGGCTTGTCAGAAAAGGACCATCCGACTCTGTTAGTTCTCATCATCATCATCACCATCATCGTCGTCGTTGTTGTCGTCAATGCTATCAACATGATAATCATTCCTGCTTAAGCACCACAAAAACAGTTAAAATATTCATTGTGGACAAATAAGCAAGGCGGAGAGGGACCATCTGCCTATTTCTTCTTCTTCATCATCATCATCATCATCATCATCATCATCATCATCATCATCATCATCATCATCATGTTACCATCAACATCATAGTTATTGCTGCCATCGTCCACATGCAGTAGCGAACCAGATTTCGAACAACTCATTTCACTTACAGCTCGTCGATGTTGCTAGCGTTTGGGACAGGAGACATTTGCGGATCCTGTCCAGTTTGTCTTGGTGCCTGCGTTCTGATGACACAGCATTGACGTACAAGACAGGAGTGGAGACAGAGGTGAAGGGCACAATGAACAGGGTGGTGACCATTCTCACGTCGAGCGACAGGACCGTCCCCGTCACTAGCATCAACGCTAGGCATACCACGACACACTTACAAACTCACGAATGTCCAAGCCAGAACGAGGATTCTGCGACACAGGAGTGTGCACATTGGGGCGCGGCTAAGTCTGTCCCTCGTTCTTCCATCAACAGTCAACACACAATGAAGTGCTACGAGCGTCCCACACACTGAGCATACGATTGTCACGTTCAGCGCAATTAGAACAGAAAGGACAAAGCTGAGACTACCTGCCAGTTGAACCGGCATCATTGGCAAACACAAACCTTTCCCACTAGCGTAATAATCGTCATTTGAGTTCTCTACCACCCATAGAACAGAAATCGAAACCAGTCCTGTTAGCCATACCATGATACACAAGAGGCAAGCGGACATTCTGGTAACTCTGCATCGACCTTGAATCGTCGATTCTTGGTCAGCACTTTCACGCAAGTGGCCAAGATTCAAATCATGCTCAACCCGTTCTGATGAAGTCTTCATTTGAGAAATACGCTCTTGTTTCACTTCCACTCTCACCGCTCTGAGTCGCTCGTTGCGAGGTTGATGCGGGTTTCTTTGCAAGCTTTTAAGTTTGTCTGATCTTTTGGACTTGATTCCTTCAGCTTGCAGCTCACTCACGGCTTCATAGACGGTAGACTGCATTACCTGTTTGACAAGCTTCCGATTCTTTGGCAGGATACTCACTAAGCGTAGAAGTCGAATCTATTTGTGCATTGAAACTTTCTGTATTTGGAGAATATCCAGCTTGGGTCTTTAAAGGAGATTTGCTTCTGGAAACAGATCCACAAGGAAACACGTCTAGCAAGCGCTCTAAACACAGCAACGCTACGAGAAAGCAAGAAGCAGTACCGGAGTAGGTAAAGAATAACAATGCTCCTTTGCATATCACACTCTTTCTCCAGTTCGCATCATGCCACAGATAGTTGTCACGGAAATGAAAATCAGCCACTGCCACCACCCACAAACTGCTTCCCATTAACAAGTCCATTGCATTAAGATTGGTGAGGAAGACGGTAAAGGCTGTCTTCTTGCTTCCTGCAGAACATATATGGACGTGTATGATTTATACTGTGTAAAAACAGCAAAGATTGTTTTCAGATTTCACAGATAACAAACTCAACATATCTGCAGAACATGTTTCAAATTTTATAATTTACAGGTATGCTGTGCAAACACTATCAAGATGTTTTCAGACTTCACAGAAAACAAATTAAATGTGTTTCAAAATTGCTTTCCTCCATGTCATGGTCATCACCATCATCATCGGGTGCCCTGCCACATAGCGTTTGCGACCATGAACTTCCATCTGTCTCTATCTCTTGTTGCCTCAAGCATCTCCTCCACCCTCCTCGTCTTCAGCCACTCTGCAAGTCCGTCTAGAGTTTTGTCACTGGGTCTACCTTTGTACTCTCTTTTCCTCCAGCTTTCCCGTTGTGACCAGGTGCTCCAAATCCCCTTTCCTCATAAAATGGCCTATAAATGTTGCCTGTCTTTTCCTAATCTTCCTTATGAATGATCTATTTGTGTCTGCCTCCATCAAGATTGTCTCGTTTGTTTTCTTTGCTGTTCATGGAATTCTCAACATTCTTCTCAGAAACTACATCTCGGCTGCCTCAATCTTGTTCTGACTTTGCTTGTTGACTGTCCATGCCTCACAACCGTACAACAGTATTGGTTCTATATAACATTCAAGAACTCTCCTCTGATGTTAATTGATAGGCATTTTTTGGTAAGAATGCTTTTCATCTTCTTAAATGCTGTTTTAACTTGGCCGATTCAGCTGGCTATTTCTGATGTACATCTGCCGTCTGATGAAATGATCGTTCCCAGGTATTTAAACTTATCAACCTGTGTCAAGGTTGTGCCATTTGCTGTTATTTTGCATGAGGGGATGTCATGTTTTTTACTGATCACCATGACTTCAGTCTTCCTGCTGTCATGGTAAAATATTTTTATATCTAGTGTATGAAAAAATAGGCCTACTATACATAAGAAAACATTTTACATAACGGTAGCTGTGGTATGTTCGTTTTCTATTTTTGTGTGTGACGATGAGCTTTCCAAAGGTTATATGTAAAAAACGAAAACTTCAAATATTTTCAAGCATGCTCTCTCTTCGTACACAAACAGATATGTACACGCGCACACATGTACCTACACATGCACACGAGCCACCCAGAGAATATGCTCGAAGCATACAGTGTACATGAGAAAGAAAGGTATGGCAGTGGTGGGAATGAGAAAAAGAAAAATAATTAATAAGAATACAGATAAACAGAGTACTTTTTTTCGAAAAATGAAATCAAAGCAATCACCTTTGTCGCACACTTTCCGGTAAAGGACGCAAGTCAAATTACCACAGACGATCAAGCAAGCCATGGAAATCAGTAGAAAACGGTGCCCTTCAGATCTGAGAAGACCTTCACAGGATGACACCTCATCCTGAGGAGCGTGGCACCGATTCAGCTTGAAGGAACTGGGCAAAATTGCAGCACAGCACAGTTTGAATGTATCAGCGTACACGGTATCCAAATGATCAAGCCCTTTAAAGAAATGACGCGGGAAGTGAGAGATGGTACCTCCACGAAGATCCAGACTGCTTAACTCCGTAAAATGACAGAACCCACCTCCCGTAACTACCTCCACCCCGCTCTTCGACAGATTCAGTGCCCGGAGATTGGGAAATGCCATAACGACGCTCTTATCTAAGATGGGGATGCTAACTCTAGACAGGTCAAGCTCCTCCAGAGAGACAAACGTTACCTTCTTGTGGCCTATAAACGGCAGGTTCAGAGGATTCCCAGCGAGTCTCAACACTGCAGATGCGTAGATTCTGCCAGCGAAGACAGTAACAGCGTGGTGAGGGCATTGTCTCGAAGGTCGAGTGTCAGCAGGTTTGGGAGATGAAGCAGCGTCAAATTCGTCAGATGGCATCTTGATAATCCCAAATAGATGAGCAAGATGCTGTCGGCTACCTCATCTGGTGTCATGCCAGATTGTCTAGCTTCTAGAAACTTCATGCTGTGATGGAATGAAGCCACGTGGAACGTGTGCTGGCAGAAAAATGCCATTCCGTAGCAGGAACAGTTAACTGGGCAAGACAAGTTGCAGAAGAGTTCATCATCGTGCTGCGGACAATGGCTATTTCATCACACACGTCACGCTCATGCAGACATATGGTTGAACCACGGCAGCGGTAAAACCCTGGACAACTAAGGAATGAATTAATAAAATTTGACAAAAGACAGAATGGGAAATAAATTGATAATCAGATAAATAAAGATATATATATATATATATATATATATATATATATATATATAAGTGGATATATCAATAAATGAACGAAGAGACCCCCAGCCCAAATTGATAATTAGATAAATAAAGAGATAGATACGTGCATATTTCAATAAATAAACGAAGAGACCCCAAGCGCATACGATTGGACATCAACAAAACTTGCCGAATTGGCGACACACACACACACACACACACACACACACACACACACACACACACACACACACACACACACACACACCACACACACACACCACACCACACACACACACAACACACACACACAAACAACACGCACACATAACAACAACAACACAATAACAAAAGGAAACCACAACAACACATTTCTTGTAACTGTGACATACAAATCATATTTAACAGAATAAAGAAACACAGTGGTAAACTTACAAAACATTGTCACATAAAAATGAAACACCTTAGATACGTGATTCATCAAAGACACCAAGGCCAAGAGAAAAACGAAACAAACGATGGAAAAAGAAAAAAAACAAAAATAGTCTAATATAACATAAAATCAACTGTCATTTTAACTGGTCAGACTAAGAATGGTTCAGTGTACAAAGAGGTTGCAGGCAATATATCCAGTCTCACCCTACCTTTTAATTCTTTGTGCGGAGATTCTATCCTTAAGGATAAGGAGGGATGACTCAATAAAACGAATGCAGGTTCATGATATAAAACACAACATTTCTCAGTCTACTGATGATACCCAGTTAATAAATATAAGAGACAAAACCTCTTTTGAAAGATCTGTGTGCATACTTACTACGTACGCCAAAGTTCAGATATATCCATGAACAGTGAGAAAACGCCAGTAACATGGCTAAGAAATGAGAAAAAAAATTACAAACTATATTGTTCCCATTTAAAAATGATATGGAATCCTCATACGTTTAAAATTCTATAAAATACTTGGCGTTTGGTTCACTCAAGTCCTAAAAAAATAAGTGCGAAATCATCAATTATAACGACAAATTGTCAGAGAGTAACAACGTTGTTTAAAGTTTGGTCACAAAGAACCATCACTCTAATTGATAAAGTCGCAGTTCCAAAGTCTCTTGTGTTGTATAAACTTATACACTTCTGGATATTGTTGCCAGATCCATCTGATTATTTTGAATAAAAGTCACCCAAAATTTGTTTTGTTTTTACTTTGTATGGAATGGGAAACAAGATAAAAAACCATCAGAAAAACTGCCACTAAAAACAGAGCAAGAGAGACTGAATATACGAGATTTACGCACACACACACACACACACACACACACACACACACACACACACACACACACACATAATATATATATATATATATATATATATATGCATATATGCATACATATACATATATACATATAATATATATATACATAATAGATAGATAGATAGACAGACAGATATACAGACAGACAGACAGACAGACAGATAGATAGATAGATATACAGACAGACAGACAGACAGTCAGATAGATAGATAGATGGATAGATGGATATATTATATATATATATATAGATATAGATAGATAGATAGATAGATAGATAGATAGATAGATAGATAGATAGATAGATAGATAGATTACCACTATAAAACATACAACCGAATTGTCGTGTACTAATCAGATAGTGTGATATAGAGCATACTTACAATTCATTTCAAATATTTGCCACTCATAATCTGCAAGACTAAGTAACACACAAACAGACAGACAGACAGACAGACAGACAGCAGACAGACAAACAGACAGACAGACTCTCACACATACACACACAACATCACACACACACACACACACACACACACACACACACACACACACACACACACACACACACACACACACACACACACACACACACACACAAAACCTTTCAGAATATCCCTATTGCTTACATAAGACAATTTGACGCACATTTGAAAGTAAATCGAAACGTTCCTGGTACTGAAAGAGTATACAGAATACGTACACATAACCATCACAACCATCCTCATCTTCCATCTCAGGGCAGTCGTTGATGCCGTTACAGCGAGTGAACACAGGCAGACACAAAACATCGCTGGAACACAGATAGTGTGTATCAGGGCAAGACATATTACCATTAATGTTCGTCTTCTCCGGACCTGTCATGAGATAGCTTCCTTTGCCATCGAACTCTACGACAATGGGTCTCGTTGTGGGGAAGTCATGTCTTGAAGAGTACGGGCACCGACAGTCGTTTTCATCTGAACTGGTGGTGGCACATTGCCTTTTGTGATCACACCACTGATCGATGTCGATACACTAGAAGAAGAGAGAATCATAATCGTAATATACATGTAATTATATTATAATCATAATTATAATCATAATAGCATGTAAAAAGGCCAGCTCAATAACCAATCAGCCAGTCAAAAACGTAACACATCCTAATCTCCACAGATGATACTCCCTGCTTCCTCCTAAAAAAATCAATACTTTTTTTTTGCAGAGAAAATATGGAAGCCAACATGACAAAACAAACAAACAAACAAACCAAAAAGATAGAAAAACAATCAAATCAGAGCACGCAGAAAAATAACAAACAAACAAACAAACGAACGATTAATCCATCACTCATCCAGGTTATTAGAAACAAAGACATGAACAACCAATCAACAAACCAACCAACCAACCTACCAACCAACCAATCAACCAACCAACCAACCAACCAACCAGCCAGCCGGCCGGCCGACCGACCGACCGACCGACCAACCAACCAACCAACCAACCAACCAACCAACCAACCAGCCAGCCAGCCAGCCAGCCAGCCAGCCAACCAACCAACACCAGCCAGCCAGCCAGCCACCAACCAACCAACCAACCAACCAATCAACCAACCAACCAACCATCCAAATAACAACCATCCAAACAACCAAATGAACAAACACACAAAACAGACCATTTCATGCCCTTTTTTCAAACAAACAAACAAACAAACAAACAAACAAAACAAACAAACTATATAACAAACAAACAAACCTCCTTGTTACCACAGTCAAACCGCTCCTCACAAGGAGGAAAGAAACAAAACGTTTCATCCGAACGATCTTGACAATCTGTCCGGTGGTCGCACACCAATGTGTAAGGCACGAACTCGAAACCCTCGGCGCAGACGAAAGAAGGCGGAAGTGGCTCCAAGGGCACCGAGCACGAAGAACGGAAATCACGTGACCAACAAGAACTAATGACGTCACAGGCTAAAAACACGTGCGTCCAGTGTTTGGTCCAGGCAGAGTATATATCGCTCACTGTCAGTGACCATAGACTCTTGTAATCGTGACAAAGATGGCGGCTGAGGTAGCTGGTGATTGTTCAAACCACGGGGATGGATTTCGCAGAGGATATCAACATCGGATTGCTTTTTTTCACAGGAAAGCCTATAAAAATGCTGCAGATCCCATGATCCAAAGCCACATTTGCTGGGATTATAACCATTCTGTTTTGGGAAGAAAATGGTAACTGTGCTATTCAGGTGTTTCCAGTTCTTCATACCCCTGTACCTGCCACATTCGAAATAATGTTACAAGTGTGGTGTTAGTGGCGGTAGTATAGTAGTGAAAGAGGAGCAGTAGTAACAGTAGCTGCGGAAACAGCAGCATTAATAACAATACTGTTGTCGTAGTAGTATTAGTGGTGATGGTCAAAGAAGAGGTGACGACCGTAGTGCCAATATGATGGGTAGTAGCAGTAGTAGTAATTGTAGTAGCGAGTAGATGTGACAGTTCTAGTAACAGTAGTATCAGCAGTAGTGGTAAAAGAACAGTAACAGTAATATCAGCAATAGTGGTAAAAGAACAGCAACAGTAGTATCAGCAGTAGTGGTATAAGAACAGTAACAGTAGTATCAGCAGTATGGTAAAAGAACAGCAACAGTAGTATCAGCAGTAGTGGTATAAGAACAGTAACAGTAATATCAGCAATAGTGGTAAAAGAACAGCAACAGTAATATCAGCAATAGTGGTAAAAGAACAGCAACAGTAGTATCAGCAGTAGTGGTATAAGAACAGTAACAATAATATCAGCAATAGTGATAAAAGAACAGTAACAGTAGTATCAGCAATAGTGATAAAAGAACAGTAACAGTAGTATCAGCAATAGTGGTAAAAGAACAGTAACAATAATATCAGCAATAGTGGTAAAAGAACAGTAACAGTAGTATCAGCAATAGTGGTAAAAGAACAGTAACAATAATATCAGCAATAGTGGTAAAAGAACAGCAACAGTAGTATCAGCAATATGGTAAAAGAACAGTAACAATAATATCAGCAATAGTGGTAAAAGAACAGTAACAATAATATCAGCAATAGTGGTAAAAGAACAGCAACAATAATATCAGCAATAGTGGTAAAAGAATAGTAACAATAATATCAGCAATAGTGGTAAAAGAACAGTAACAGTAGAGTATCAGCAATAGTGGTAAAAGAACAGTAACAATAATATCAGCAATAGTGGTAAAAGAACAGTAACAATAATATCAGCAATAGTGGTAAAAGAACAGCAACAGTAGTATCAGCAATAGTGGTAAAAGAACAGTAACAGTAGTATCAGCAATAGTGGTAAAAGAACAGCAACAGTAGTATCAGCAATAGTGGTAAAAGAACAGTAACAATAATATCAGCAATAGTGGTAAAAGAACAGTAACAATAATATCAGCAATAGTGGTAAAAGAACAGCAACAGTAGTATCAGCAATAGTGGTAAAAGAACAGTAACAGTAGTATCAGCAATAGTGGTAAAAGAACAGTAACAGTAGTATCAGCAATAGTGGTAAAAGAACAGCAACAGTAGTATCAGCAATAGTGGTAAAAGAACAGCAATAGTAGTATCAGCAATAGTGTGGTAACAAGAACAGAACAGTAGTAGTATCAGCAGTAGTGGTAAAAGAACAGAACAGTAGATCAGCAATAGTGGTAAAAGAACAGCAACAGTAGTATCAGCATAGTGGTAAAAGAACAGCAACAGTAGTATCAGCAGTAGTGGTAAAGAACAGCAACAGTAGTATCAGCAATAGTGGTAAAAGAACGAACAGTATATCAGGTAAGTGGTATAAGAACAGTACAGTAATCAGCAGTAGTGGTAAAAGAACAGTAGCAGTAGTATCAGCAATAGTGGTAAAAGAACAGTAACAGTAATATCAGCAGTAGTGGTATAAGAACAGTAACAGTAGTATCAGCAGTAGTGGGTAAAAAACAGCAACAGTAAGTATCAGCAGTAGTGGTATAAGAACAGTAACAGTAGTATCAGCAATAGTGGTAAAAGAACAGCAACAGTAATATCAGCAGTAGTGGTAATAAGAACAGTAACAGTATATCAGCAATAGTGGTAAAAGAACAGCAACAGTAATATCAGCAGTAGTGGTTAAGAACAGTAACAGTAGTATCAGCAGTAATGGTAAAAGAAAAATAACAGTAGTGTCAGCAATAGCGGTTAAAGAACAGTAACAGTGGTGTCAGCAATAGTGGTAAAAGAACAGTGGTAGTATAGCACTCGATAAGTAATGGTAAGCGTTTTGAAGTAGCAGCAGTTGTGACGTTCTTGTAGCTGACGTAGTAGTGATGTCTTTCGTAATAGTAGTAATTAGTGGCAGTAGTAGCATAAGTGGTAGCAGAGATGGTATAGTAACAGATGACATCGTGGAAGTTGTGAGCAGTAATCGTAGTTTTGTTTGCAGTTAGTCGTAGAGTGGTAGACGCAGTTAAGGCAGGGCTCGTAAACCCTGTCAAAGCAAATGGTTCAGATGTTCGCTTGCCAGTAATAAAACTTGAGGTTCCAGGGTTCGCTCCCCGCAGAGGCCTCGACATTTCTCCTCAGTTTGATCGGAAAATCGAACTGAACGTCTAGTTCTTTGGAAGGGGACGAAAAACGAGTAGGACCAGTGTGCATTTTGGCTGCGCATGCTAAAGATCTCACTACATTTGAAAATCGTGAAGAGCAGGGCACTGCCCGGCTGCCTTGGTATAAAACAATCGAAAGATTTCCCATGTCCCATCCCTTGCAGACCAATTAGCCATCTTGCCTTTCTGAAGTCTTAGTTAAAAAATGTGAATATGAACACGAATTTGAACTGAGGAAGAGGGAATAGGCGCCGCCTTGGTGGTGCTGGACCCGTGAAAATTTGAGGTCTCTGCCACCTCACTCCCCTACGACCCCAGGGTTATGGAACTATCTAGGTAGGACCTCAGGACCTGGCCAGCTCGTGGGTTATATGCAGGCTTAAGGCGTGTGCCGTGATCATTGTGGATCTTCTCCATCACATGGCACCTATAACGTTAGTACATATTGAATTCATTCCGAGCGTGGAGACGTCATCTAGAGAAACTGAAACGGAAACTGAAACTGTCAAAGCAAATCCCGCCAGAAGAGGGACGACATTAACTTCAAACCCACACAGAATCCCAGCCTTGGGTACAAGACCCCGCTCCCCTTGAAGAAGGTTACTGAGCCAGAAGCTTGGAGTCGGATACTCCGAACGACACAGCTGCATCTGCTGAGGCCATTCTACACTTGACACTCACTGCGCCTGTGAAACTACGAGCTTCAGTTTCAGTTTCAGTTTCTCAAGATGACGTCTCGGCGCTCGGAATGAATTCCATATGCACTAATGTCACAAGTGCCACGTGACAGTGATCATGGTACAAACTTTAAGCCTGCACGTAAACCAGTGAGCTGGCATTGTGCTGACTGATGACATGGGCAACTGGTGAGGGGTAGAGTGTGAAAAGAACTGGCCCAATTACAAAGCCTTGAGGGACTCCATATGCCAGTTTAACCGGCTGGGATTTAGACTAATTTATCACGACTGACTGAAAGCATTTGGACAAATATGACATAAACCACGAAAAAGCACTACCTTGGATTCCTAATGTGCGCTCCAATAGAGAGAGGAGGATGCGTTGGTCAGTGGCGTCAAAAGCAGTAGAAAGGTCTAACAGAAAAAGTTGAGGAATTCGGCCCCAGTCGGGTGAAAGTAACAAATCATTCAAAATGTGAACGAGAGTACTTTCGGTGCTCTACGCAGCTATACATTCTTGAGATGCCTCTTTTTGTTTTTGACTGACAAATCCAGGCAATCAGTTTCGATGGAGAAGAAGAGTTTTCCTTAGACTGTTAGAAAAAAATATTGGTCTGAACTAGTTGATGTCACTCGAGTGCTGTTCTTTTGGAATACACTCTCCATTAGCTATCATCCATCGGTTGCTGAACATCAGGTTCCTCCATGCTGATCTTATCAGTTTGGGAAGCCACTCTAGGACATTGGGACATTTCTTACACAATAGGCCAGGCATTCCATTAGGTCCAGGTGGTGATATGGCTTTGGTTTTCTCAATCATCTTCTTTTTTTTTCATCTAGTGCTAGCGGCTTGTTAATGAACATTTTCTCCGGCATCGCAGGTGGCACCAGACCCTGGATTTCAAGTGGTGCCTCACTCCAAGGGTGGGAGCATGCCTTCATAAGATGCTGTTCCAAAGCTTCTTTGTCTACTCTGAGTACATACATACCTCACTTCACAAATTACGCTGATGAAGTCTGTATTGACATAGGAAATATATGTAGGGACTGCCGTGACCAAACGAACCTTGTAGCACATTGTCAAACCCGATACCAGTAGTACGCTCTGGAGGGAGGAACTTCCCCGCCAGATGAAACATCTGTGCATACACTTTCACACCTGTGTATAAAACAAAACCTTGAGTATACGTCCGGCATATTATATTTTATGTTCAAGAGGCACTCGTGAACTTCACTGTTGTGCAGTCATTTATTGTGGGCTGCCTTATTGCAGTTTAATACTGATAGCTCCTGCAGAAAACGAACTAGACAGTCTTGAAGGAGGCAGAAACAAGAAGATTAATGAAGAAGATTAGGAAAAAAGACAAGCAGCATTTATAGGGCATTTTATGAGGCCAGAGAAATTACAGCACCTGGTCACAACAGGAAAGCTAGAGGGAAAAAGAGCACCAGGTAGACCAAGGGAGAACATATTGGACGGATTTGCAGAGTGGCTGAGGACAGAGAAGGTGGGAGATGTACTTGCAGCGACAAGGGCTAGATTTGTATTGAGGGCCAACGCCATGTGGCAGGGCACAAGATGATGAAGAGCGTCCTGTAGATTTCCTGGCAAGGGGGTGTCGAAGGGATGAGAGACCAGGGCCCATGAAATGATGATAAGCCAAACGAGGGAATAAGAGGTTAACACAGAGGCAACGCAGAGGATAGGGTAATGAAAAACAACATAACAATAAGAAACAGTAGCACACACACACACACACACACACACACATCACACACACACACACACACACACATGCACACACACACATTCACATACACACACACACACGCACACTCGCACACACTCACACACACATACACACACAAACGCGCACACACACGCACACACGCGCACACATAGACACATTCACAGACATACCCACAGGCACAGACACAGGTACACACACTCTCTCTGCCTCTCTCTCTCTCTCTCTTACACGCAGGCACACGCACACACACACACTTATGCACACACATATGCACACACACACAAACACACACAGACGCACGCACAAACACACATACAAACACACACACAAACACACACACATCCAGACACACACATCCAGACACGTACACACACACACAACACACACAAACACAAACACACACAAACACACACACACACACACACACACACACACACACACACACACACACACAAACACACACAACACACACACACACACACACACACACACACACACACACGCACGCACACACACACACACTCACACACACACATACCACTCACTATTTGTTCAAACAGACTGTACTGTGTGCGCTAACTTACAAATGAAGAGAATTGTCTGTGAAGGATTCAAAGCCGAGAAAGAAATTCATCCTGAAGATGCTGTACTGCTTCATCACCTTGGTCAGGGCGACCCAAGAGGCCAGGGTTCTCAAAGTGGCCGGGTGGCTGCCTTTCTGCTCGCACGTTGTCTTCGCTTCCTGCCACGACACAGCTCCAAGTGTGTCGATATACAGGTAGCAGGAACCTCCTGCGGATACCATTCCTGCTCCACACTCCTGGTAGGTACGAAAAAAAAAATGGTACAGGTTGTTTCATTAGCCTGGAGAGATATGGGGTGAGAATCGTCGGTGGGCGGAGGGGTTACATTGCTAATAATCGTAATAAAGACAATTCCTAGAGCGCCCGTGCGGGTTAGGGTCGAATACCCTTCCTACACAAATACACACAGACAGACAGACAGACAGACCAGACAGAGACAGAGACAGACACACAGACACACAGACAGACACACAGACAGACAGACAGGCAGACACACAGATAAACAGATAGACAGGCGGACAGATATATGTGCACATACACCCATGTACACCACCCACGCACACATGCACACACGTTTCCCCATTTCCAGTGCCCCCTCCCACACAGTCACACAACACACCCACCTACCCACCAAAACACACGCACACACAGACACACACACACGCACACACACACACACACACACACACACACACACCACACACACACACACACACACATCACATATAGCGAGAGAGGTAGAGAGAGAGAAAGATTGAGAGAGGGAGAGAGGGGTGAGAGAGGGAGAGAGGGGTGAGGGAGGGAGAGAGGAGAAGAAGAAGAAGGAGAAGAGGAAAAAGAAAAAAGAAGAAAAAGAAGGAGGAGGAGGAGGAGGCGGAGGAGAAGAAGAAGAAGAAGACAAGGAGGAAGAAGATGAAGAAGAAGGGAGAAAGAAAAACTGCTATGGTATAATGCTATCTATCTATCTATCTAGCTAGCTAGCTTGCTATATCATCATCATCATCAGGTGCCCTGCCGCATGGCGTTGGCGATCATGGACTTCCATCTGTCTCTATCTCTCGTTGCCCCTAGCATCTCCCCCACCTTCCTCGTCCCCAGCCACTCTGCAAGTCCGTCCAACATTTTCTCCCTGGGTCCACCTGGTGCTCTCTTTCCCTCCAGCTTTCCCGTTGTGACCAGGTACTCCAAATCCCCCTTCCTCATAAAATGGCCTATATACTCTCGTTAAACGAACTGCTTTTTATATTCTTGCTGTTTTATAACTATATCCATGCTACATATCATGTTATGATTGCCGCCTTCTTCTTTCATTCATTTTTAAGATTTACCTGAGTTGTGTACGAACACATTTCTTCATCCTCAGAGTTGACACAGTGGGAATACAAATTGCAAGAGATGTGTTCCCGAATGGCAGACCAGCCAGGCACGTTCGTACAATTCCACTGTTCCCTTTCCTGCTCAGGAGATTTCTTGACATTACGCAGATGAGACAGAATGGACACGGTCAAAAACGAAAACCGCAATTTAAATCCCGTATTCTCGCCGGAGAGGAAATTGCCTCTTTCATACATAACTTCAAAAGTGTCAGTGATGAAAACGTCAGGCTCAAGAGTGGATTCTTTTTTGCATCTTTTCCACTGAAAACGTCTTTGATGTCCTGTGTACAGACTCACTTTACTGAAGCTTAGCCCGAGGCAATTGTGTTTATGATTTTTGAAGCTAAAGAAGCTGAGCATGACCGTATCGTATGCGGAAGGGAGGGTTATCTTCAGTTCTAGTTTTGTGGTGTTGACTGCTACAGGCGTGTGTCCATCCCACCCTGGAGTCTGGATATAACCTGTGCGTGATATACAAAGTTCGTTCATTATTATGCCATGATGATTGTTGTTAATTTTTATTACTTTGCAGGCTATTATTTTTTTGTTTTTAAACTTTAATTTGTTTACAATGCAAAATGTGATTTACAAAATATAACATCAAACACACTTGAACTCAAACGAACAATCAAAAGTTTGCAAAACGAAAGAATAAATGAATAAAACACAAAAAGATGGACTGGCAATATATACGGCAACCGTTGGTTGTAACATCATTTAACTAAACAACATTATGCATGTACTATGTAGGTTGTCAGAATAATACATACAATATAAACAGGAACCGTACATCGTCATTGCTAGTAACACATTCTACATAACATGCAAAGGAGAGCAATGCTGTTTGATTTGTAATGGAGGAATCAACGATTACATAATAAAACAACCAATCTGCCTGATATTTGACCAAGTTACCCTTGATTTTTGCATTACACACTTCAACTCTGTAACCGTATTCCAGCTCCTTTTGAAAGCAGAAATATTTGGTATAGTATTGTAAAACTTTTATAACATACATTTTAAGAAATTAATGTTATGAAGTTCAGAATAACGTCCGTCTTGACTCCAAAGTCTATTCCAAGTAAAACCAATTTTCATTGAGTTTCATGCTATACTGTAGGGGAATCTTTCATTCAACTTTGATTTTTGAATATGTCGCCAAAAGTGTGCTATATGATGACATCTCCATAGACATGTAAAATACTATGCTTTCCACAGAAAGTGTATAGATTATCGTCGACAATTTTCATTTCTTTCAAAACAACATTTGTTGCAAACATTACGCGGACAAGCAAAATTGAAACCATTAAAGGTTTGCGTCCTTAACTGTGCGCATTTTGCAAGAGACGGCTTTCGATATAATTATACAATTCAGTATTTTTGTTTCATTTTAAACAACTGTTGGGCTTCAGCTTTTGATATCAAAATACCATGATAAGGTCTAGTACTTTTCTGCACTGAAATAGAGTTTTTCTAATATGAGGGTTGTCTGCTTATCGTTGACAGTATCCTGGAAAGAAAGAAGCTATGGGTGGCGAGTATCGAAAATTGGACCAATCTCACTGTGGACTCATGGTACACAGTAACAGACGGGATTCTGTATTTCTGTTTCTGGGGTGCAGCAACAAAAGCGCTTAGATTTGATTTTATCAAGATTTTGCGCTATATAAATATTGTAATTATTATATTATTATAATAACCCAGATATACGCCATTCAGCTTTTCTTTTGGGTACAAGTAGAAAATACTACCTGCGTATTTATTTGAGTTTGGCGTTAAAGAAACTATGTGTTTTCTGTCGTCTGTTAGGATGTCCATGAATCAGAACTTTCAATTTGGAGGTCATATTGGCTGTTCTTTGATGTCCATAATATTTTTCAGTCGCAAAAATGTGTTGATGTAATCATATATTAGGATTGGTTCTAAAGACTCTCATCTGTTGCATTTTTCATTGTAAAAGTATGTGTTTATACTTTTCTTCGGTTTCCAAACATATGTGTATAAGGTTCTATTTTTTCCGTTTCTGACAGATAATAGCAATGGAAAACAGAAGCAGAAATAAAGTTTTGATAATAATGAACAAAAAAGCAGGATGCAGCGTTTTCGGAAGATAAAAAAAAATTCTAGATGAATATCTCCCCACCAGTCTAAAAAGAATAGCCTTCATCCAGTTTGTCTTTCTAACAATGACACATGGTTGTATGAATTGAAACTATTTTTGTGACTACATTGTTTGTTGATGTCTATTCATCGTTAAAAATGAATTAATAACCAAAAACCAAAAAAACAATGACATATGGATGCAAAATGTGGCCTCTGACAAAACGCAATAGTTTGAAATAAGCCAATGGGCAATAAAAAATGGAAAAGTTAATAAGCATCAGATCCAAAAAGAAAATCCTTAAAGCCAACATTAGACCAAGAAAATTCTGAATGTCAACATTAGACCAAGAACCAAAGTGACAGGCATAGCGGAATATGTCATGACAACAAAAAGAAAACGGGTTTGGCACGTCACTCACACGACAGAGAACAGATGGACGAGCAGAAACACAACATGGCAGATAACAGAAGACGCAAGATGGAAAAATCGTTGGAGATAGGACATTAGGTGGCAACAAGAAGCAAAGGGTCAAGGTCAGCAAAAGACAGAGAACTGTGATGGCCGAGGGCTACTTCCTGCAGTGGAAGGACACAGCCTAGAAAGAAAAATAGAAAGAAAAAAAGAACGAAACAACGAAAAAAACGAAAGAATGAGAGAGAGAGAGAAAGAAAGAAAGAAAGAAAGAAAGAAAGCAAGAAAGAAAGAAACGAAATGAAAGAACGAATGAAAGAACGAAAGAACGAAAGAATGAAAGAAAGAAAGATAGAACGAAAGAAAGAAAGAAAGACAGATAGAAACAAAGAAAAAAGAACAAAAGAAAGAAAAAATGTATAGTATGTATGTGTGTGTTTGTGTGTGTGTGTGTGTGTGTGTGTGTGGGGGTTTGTGGGTGTGTGTGTCGTGTGCGCGCAGGGCGTTGTGTGAGTGTGCGTGTGTGTGCGTGTGTGATGTTTTGCGTATGTGTGATTGTGTTGTGTGTGTGTGTGTGTGTTGTTCTGTGTGTGTATATGTTTGTGTGTGTGTGTGTGTGTGTGTGTGTTGTGTGTGTGTGGTGTGTGTGTGTGTGTGTGTGTGTGTGTGTGTGTGTGTGTGTGTGTGTGTGTGTGTGCTATGTGTGTGTGTGTGTGTGTGTGTGTGTGTGTGTGTGTGTGTGTATGTCTGCTGTGTGAACAAGAAACTCTCAAGAGTAATGGATGAGATACATATCATCAATGCCTCGTCATTTTCCGGACGACCACCTCCAAGCTCTGGACACCACATGGTAACCATGTCACCGAGCAAAGGGGAGCTGTCCAGTCATCACTTACCTTGTTAACAGATCGAACAGCAAGGTGTGTGTGTGTGTGTGTGTGTGTGTGTGTGTGTGTGTGTGTGTGTGTGTGTGTGTGTGTGTGTGTGTTGTGTGTGTTGTGTGCGTGTGTGTGTGTGTGCGTGTTTGTGCTCTGTGTGTGTCTGTCTGTTGTGTGTGTGTGTGTGTGTGTGTGTGTGTGTGTGTGTGTGTATGTTATGTGTGTGTGTGTCGGGGTGCGTTGCGCTGTGTGTGTGGTTGTGTTGTTTGTGTGTGGTGTGTGTTTGTGTGTGTGTGTGTGTAATGTGTATGTGTGTGCGTGCGTGTGTTGTGTGTTGTGTTGTGTTGTGTGTGTGTGTGTGTGTGTGTGTGTGTGTGCGCTCGTGCGTGTGTGTGTGTGTGTGTGTGTGTGTGTTGTGCGTGTGTGCTTGTGTATGTGTATGTATACGTGTGTGTGTGTGTGTGTGTGTGTGTGTGTGTTGTGCTGTGTGCTTGTGTGTATGTAAGTGTGTGTGTGTGTGTGTGTTTGTGCGTGTGTATGCAGTGCGTGTGCGTGCGTGTATTGTGTTGTGCGTGTGTGTATGTGCGTGTGTGTGTGTCGTGTGTGTGGGTGTGCGTGTAAGTGTATGCGCATGCGTTTATATCAAAGACTTCTCTCGTATTATTCGCTTACCGTACTGCTGATTTCTACGTTTCTTGTTCTGTGTCATTTCATGCCTATAAGACTGATTTTTTTTGCCTAGTTGTTATGCATATGCCAGGTGCAAAGCACATGAGAGCTTACTTCTCGGGATGTTGCGCCATATAGATATGCATAAATAATATTTTAATTGTGCTGATGCTGATGATGGCAACGATGGTGATGATGGTAATTAATATTATCAAATCATTTGTTCCAATACCTCGGACAAACAATTCAACGAAATCAACAAGTTGTGATTGTGTGTATGTATGAGTGTGAGGCTCTCTCTCTCTTCTTTCTCTCTCTCTCTCTCTCCTCTCTCTCTCTCTCTCTCTCTCTTGTGCATGAGCGTGTGTTGTTACTGTATGTATGTGTATGTGTATGTGTGTGTGTGTGTGTGTGTGTGTGTGTATTGTGTTGTGTGTGTGTGTGTGTGTGTGTTTGAATGTGTTGCGTATCCTAGCGTATCTATTTGAAAAAGACATATTATCGTGTTTCTGTTATGTGTAACCAGATCCCAAAGCTTGGCAAATGGTTTGTACATTGACAGGAAATTGTCCACGTTCGGCAGTTTATGGTACGTTTACAGCTTTTTGTGTTTGGATGGACGGCGGTGAAAGCAGGCAGGAGAAAGTGCCGCTTACCAAAAGGAAAGTGATGGAAATGCTAGAACCTCTCCTTTCCAGGTGTACTTATTGCCACGGAAACCCCTATCTGGCTCGCTAATCAGGAAGTCATTTGAGTATGGCCTCTCCTACAATGTTGTGCCTGTAACAAACCCTTCTAATGGTTATCCCCCGTTCTTACAAAGCTTGTAATGTCATGATTCGACTGATTAACTGGCGGTATAACTTGATAAAAAGGGAGAAGTCTGGCTACTAGACGTGCGCCGTGCACAGCCCACTATCGTGTGGATATATATGCTCTGACGCCCTCACACGAACTTCTTTGTATGGGCAAATATATCGGGCTGGACGTCCTCACTGCAGACCAATGGGATGCAGATACATTTTCAATGGCTTGAAAGCTGATGAGGGCGGACAGAAAAAAAGTGGTACCCCATTGCCTTGTGGGCATCTCAAGGAAAAGAGACAGCTACAGAGTAAACCCTACAAAAAACTGGAGTGGTGCCTTAAAGCGGTTGGATAACTTTTTAACAGCTCCTGCCGGCAAGATGATACCAAACGCACTGCTTATCAATCAAAGGACATAACTCTTGAGAATTATCTCCCATGTTGTACCTCTCAAATCTAACACAGTTTGCGCTATCCATTCAGCTAGCGTAGAAGCAGACACAAAGTACAGAAACAGTAAGCTCAGAACACTGCTTATCATTTCTTTGAACCACATCAACGAGGCTGAGAGGAGGATCCTTATATCTCCTCAACCCAGGCTCTTCATGGTCATCTCCCAGGGCCATCCCCTGAGGAGGTCGTTTCAGTGCTCTGCAAAGCATCAGAATGAACACAAGGGAGGGGGGGGGGGGCAGCAGATAAGGATTTTTACGTCCAAACCGAATTGGCTAACTAAAGAAAGTGAAGAAGATTTCACCAGTCACATGACAGGACAATTGGAAAATCAGGACCATGTGATATGACCTCTCAGACGACATGCAGGAGATCAACTACAGAAAGAAAATGGGAATCATCAACTCTAACCTTGAAGAGGATGGACATTAACATAGCTTGCTGCAGAAGCATTGTGAGGGAGAAGGACTACACCTTCTTCTGGCAGGGCAGACCCCCTGTAGAACCTCATCCGCACTGTGTCAGTCTCGCAATAAAGAAAAGCCTGTTACCCAGGATAACCCTTACCAATGGCGGTTCAGAACGATTGCCTATGCCCCAACACTGTGCTTACCCCAGGAAACGAAAGATCAGTTCTACGAAATTCTTGATGCTATTATCAGCAATGTCAAAGAATCACAGCAGATCATTCTGTTCGATTATTCCAATGCCAGAGCTGGATCGAACAACAGCTCATAGTCTTTGAGTTCTGTGCTAAGTTCTAGGTTGGTTACCTTAGCAGCTGAAGCGCGTGGGCATCCCATCTTCTTCAAGTGGTGGATCTTCTAGGATTTCAGCCAGACCTTTCTGTACACACTGGAGTAGTCTGTGTCATTGTCGGCAACACGGAAGCTGCTAGTGAGAAGCACACTATCGAGGAGAGCTTCTCTGGTGTTGATCATGCCCAGTTGATACTAATGTCCGGACCTTGGATGTCAACAGGAAACGTTATGGCAAGGTTTTTTCTTGAAGAACGTGTTGGTTTCACAGTTTGTGATAGGAACAGAGCTCCAGCAGCCTCTGTGGTTCATCTTGCCGACTCCGAAGTGACCAAAACAGTCTGGCCATGAGCTGTGGTCTGATCCAACACTACCAACGAAGTCGCCAAACAGAATGATGTACCAAGGTTCTGGAATCATGATGATGGAGCTTCAGGATACTGATACAACTGATCTTTGTGGTGTGTGTGTGTGTGAGTGTGTGAGTATGTGTGTGTGTGTGTGTGTGTGTGTGTGTGTGTGTTGTGTGTGTGTGTGTGGTGTGTGTGTGTGTGTGTGCGTGTTTGTGTGAGTGTGTGTGTGTGTGTGTGAGAGAGAGAGAGAGAGAGAGAGAGAGAAAGAGAGAGTGTGTGTGGGGGGGGATAGGGGGTGCGCTCACGTAACGTTTGTGGAAGATACTTCAGAAATGAATTCAATATGGAGCTCTTCTGATTG
>CM060309.1:57844033-57851533 GCA_030674185.1 Monoplex corrugatus
CACACACACACACATACACACTAATATCACTTATAGTGAAAAGACGTTAAATTAAAGAACGAACGAACACATACACACACACACACACACATATATATATATACACTTTTTTTGAATGAAGGGCAACCGGTGGAGGGACTGGAGCAGGGGAGGGGCATGGTCGTACTTGTTTTTACTAAGGACTAAATGAGTAGCATGATTCTGGACAGGCTAGAGGCATGTGACGGTAGAAGCAGACATGCCAAAGAGCAGAGAGTCGTGATAATCGATACGAGTTAAAATAAGAGAAGTTGCAACTTTAGATGCTGCTTTAGCTGAAGCATACTGGCGAAAAGATCTTAATCGTCGCAGGTGACAGCCGTGGGACTGTCTGATTTGGCTGATGAACTTGTGCATATTCAGTTAAGGGTCCAGAACAATGCCCAGGTTCTTGCCTGAATCAGAAAGTAGAACAGTGGGGTCAGCTTCTTCACCAGAGCAAAGAGACTGGAAAGATAGTACTTGGTGACAGTGATTATTGCTTCAGATTTATCTCCATTCAACTGTAGCATATCCTGTATCCTCCAGTTCTGGATTTTCAGTATAGTAGTCAGAGGCTTCAGAAAGAAGACCTGAAAGGTTTTAAGTTGATACGCTGTTGTCAACGGCGGATGTAGTGCGTCTAGTGTGTCGGCTAGTGACTGCGTGCTTGTCACCTCTCACTTTCAGCCTGCACCGCTGGCTAGCACTGCTGCTTGCAGCTATGCCAAAAGAAGACCAGAATGCGTAAGTCTCTTCCTGTCAGTATATAGCCTCTCCATCATGTTATCAACAAGCCCTACGTTATGCCTCCTCATTGGCGGCATGCGGTAACTGAGCACCTCACGGACTCAGGATAAATCTCGAGGGACTTAGAGGAGGTCTGGCCCCCAGACGTGCGGCACACAGGCCCACCGCTTGTGGATATGCCCTGGTGCCCACGAACCAGATCCCCAAGCTATGGGTAAATAGTTCCACTGCCTTGTGGACATCTCGGGAGAGAATAAGGCTAAGGGAGTTAGCCCTGAAAAAAAAATCACCCTACTGCCTTGTATAGGTTGTCGTGGGAACGACAAAGGCTAGCGGAGAGACTGTAAAGAAACCGATGGAATGCAACGGGAAACCACCATCTTATTTTCCCCAGGATATTCATGGATGGACAGACAAATGGAAAATGAAAATAACGACGTAAATAGGTGCTCCCGCGGAGCACCTTCGTCCGTTAGGGACAGTCATGCGGCGCAGGTGACACCAGACCGTCAGCCAGCTACTGCGATCAAACCCAAATCCAAACTCAAACTCAAATACACCAAAAAAGCAACATGGGACATCAGAACACTGTTGCAGAAGGGAAAATTAGACAACATTAAATTGGAGATGGAAAGGCTTAACATTAGTATTTTAGGACTAGGGGAAGTGAGATAGAAAGGGGCAGGCAGGATAACATCAGGAGCATACACAGTGATATACCCTGGTGGTGATTCACATGAAAGAGGAGTAGGCATCATAATGGACAAAGATAAATCAAAATCAGTTAAGGGATACTGGGCTGTGTCCGACAGAGTTTTGCTGTTCAAATTGGGAGGCAAACCATTTGATATCAACATTATTCAGGTGTATGCACCAGCATCCGCAAGTACTCAGAAAGACATCGACAACTTGTACGAAGTATTAGAGGTGGCCAAGGTCCAATGTAAATCACAGGAAGTTACAGTAATAATGGGAGATTTTAATGCTAAAGTGGGACAGGATAGGGCGGAGGATATTGTTGGACCTCATGGCCTTGGTACACAAAATCAAAGGGGAGGGAAACCTGTAGAATGGGCACAGATGAATGAGTTCATTGCAGGAATCACTTGGTTTGAGCAGCCTAATAGAAATAATTTTATGAGGACGGGGGATTTGGAGCACCTGGTCACAACGGGAAAGCTGGGGGGGGGGGGGGGGGGGGGGGGGGGAGAGAGAGTACCAGGTAGACCCAGGGAGAAAATGCTGGACGGACTTGCAGATTGGCTGGGGACGAGGAGGGTGGGGGAGATGCTAGGGGCAACGAGAGATAGCGACAGATGGAAGTCCATGATCGCCAACGCCATGCGGCAGGGCACCTGGTGATGATGAATAGAAGAAAATAGACTTGGATGAATCCAGGAGATAATACCAAAAATCAGATTGACTACATCCTGATTAACAAAAGATTAAGAAATTCTTTACTGTCAGCAAAAACACTACCAGGCGCAGACTACAACAGTGACCACAATCCTGTAGTGGGAAGATTTAGGCTGAAATTAAGGAAAAGGAAACAGACCAAAAGCAACATCAAACTAAATCTTGGACTCTTAAAGACAGATGAAGTGATACGTAAAAAAATTAATGTACGTGTTCAAAACAAGTTCAGTGCTCTGGAAGACGTTGGTGACAGTGAAGAACAATGGACAAAGTTGAGAAATTCTATAAATGAAGCTTGTGAAGAAATCCCTGGGGCAGATAGAAAAGCAAAAAAGAGCTGGATGACTAATGAAATTTTGGGCTTGATGGAGGAAAGGAGGAAGGCAAAGAGAAACGAGGAGATATACAGGAAGATAAACAAAGAAATCAGGAATAGGTGCAATGAAGCTAAGGAAGCTTGGCTGAAAGCAAAATGCAAGGAAACAGAAGACCGACACAAAACGGATCCTCAGAATATGTACAGACGAATTGAAGAAATTGTCCACAGGAAAAATACATGCACATCAACTGGGTGCTTGAAATCGAAAGGACAAGGACATCATGGAAAAGGACAAAATATTAGATAGATGGGAAGAGGAGGGTGGGGGAGATGCTAGGGGCAACGAGAGATAGCGACAGATGGAAGTCCATGATCGCCAACGCCATGCGGCAGGGCACCTGGAGATGATGAATATAGAAGAAAATAGACTTGGATAAGTCCAGGAGATAATACCTAAAGACCTTTTTGAGGATGACAGAAACGAAGAACACTATAAAAAAGAACTCTGAAGGACCACCCATAATGAAAGATGAAGTTAGAGCAGCACTGAAAAAGATGAAACCAGGAAAAGCCCCAGGACCAGACAACATTACTACAGAGATGATTGAAGCCCTGGAGAAATTTGGAATAGAAAAATGACAGTTCTCCTAAATGAAATTTATGACACTGGAAAAATCCCCAAAGATATGTCAAAATCAATTTTCATTGCACTTCCAAAGAGGACAGGGGCTATAGAATGCGAGCTCCATCGCACAGTTTGAGGAGTCATGTAACAAATATCCTGTTAAGAATAATCATGATGAGGACAAGGAATAGAGTCAAAAGAGAAAAAACAGAACAGTGTGGATTTGTGGAAGGGAAAGGAACTATTAATGCCATACATGTATACATCCTAAGAACTATCAGAGAGAGGTCAATTGAGATGAATAAGGATTTGTATTTATGCTTTGTTGATTATACCAAGGCTTTCGATCGGGTAAGACATGAAGAATTGATCAACCAACTGGAGAGACTCAATGTTGATTGTAAAGATCTACGAATAATCAGAAATATGTACTGGGATTAAACAGCTGCAATGAGAATAGAAAACAATATAAGCTCTTTCCAAAACATCAAAAGAGGAGTCAGACAGGGTTGTGTTTTGTCACATCTGTTTTCACTTTACAGCGAAAACATCATGAGAAACCTAGAAGAAGATCCTGGATTAAAGGTTGGAGGAAAAATGATAAACAACATTCGATACGCAGATGACACTGTGCTAATTGCAGAAATTAAAAGGGACCTACAAAACCTTGTGAATATACTAGAAATAGAAAGCAAACATAAGATGTTGGAACTAACAGCAGGAAGACTGAAGTCATGGTGATCAGTAAAAAACATGACATCCCCTCATGCAAAATAACAGCAAATGGCACAACCTTGACACAGGTTGATAAGTTTAAATACCTGGGAACGATCATTTCATAAGACGGCAGATGCACATCAGAAATAGCCAGCAGAATCGGCCAATCCAAAACAGCATTCAAGAAGATGACAAGCATTCTTACCAACAAATGCCTATCCATTAACATCAGGAAGAGAGTTCTTGAATGTTATAAATAACTATTACTGTTGTACGGTTGTGAGAAGTGGACAGTCAACAAGCAAAGCCAGAACAAAATTGAGGCAGCCGAGATGTGGTTTCTGAGAAGAATGTTGAGACTTCCATGGACAGCAAAGAAAACAAACGAGACAGTCTTGATGGAGGCAGACGCAAGTAGATCATTCATAAGGAAGAATATGAAAAGACAGGCAACATTTATAGACCATTTTATGAGGAAAGCGGATTTGAAGCACCTGGTCACAACGGGAAAGCTGGAGGGAAAGAGAGCACCAGGTAGACCCAGGGAGAAAATACTAGACGGACTTGCAGAGTGGCTGACGACGAGGAGGGTGGAGGAGATCCTCGAGGCAACAAGAGATAGAGACAGATGGAAATCTATGATCGCCAACGCCATGCGGCAGGGCGCCTGATGATGATGACGCTGTTGTAGGGCTGGGAGTCATGGCGAGCATAGTAATGATATATATTCAATATTATGCTGGCTGATGGCATTGGCAAATGATGAGGTGTAGAATGTGAAGAGAACTGGTTCAAGTGCAGAATCTTTCGGGATCTTACATGTAAAAATAATTGGCTTGAACTTGTATTCATACTCCATGACTGATTGAAAGCGATCAGAAAGGTGTGACAGAAAAAAAGCACTACCATAAATTCGTAATGTTTGCCCCAGGAGAGATAGAAGGACATGCTGATCAATAGTATCAAAGAGGCAGAAAAATCCAAAAGAACGTATTGGAAAATTCGGCCGCAGTTAACTGAAGAACATAATATCATTCACAATGTGAACGAGAGCGATTTTCATTTATTTTCGTGGTATGGTCAGATAGGTGGGCATTTTGGAAAGGATGGTAAAGATTGTTGCCTGAGACATGATTATTCATTTGATTCGAAATCACTTTCTCGAGGAGCTTTGAAATGAATTGCAAACTAGAGTTGGAGTTTGGGGTTTGTTTAAGAGGGATTTATCGCACTCAGACATTTCCATATGCCTCCCCCAAATCTGTCAGCAATTATCTGGCAGACTCCCTAAGCCTCCGATGAGACTGAGAATAACGACAAGTTTACCTTCATATGAGAAGGTCTAAACATTGATATATATCAGATTGCCATGGTTCACGTTTTGCTTTTAGTGTACAGGTTTAGACAAAATGAGGGAGCACAACATGACAAAATGGTTTGAAAGAAGTAAATCCAAGACCGAGATTGACATATCAAGTTTTACTAGTGTTGTGGACAATTATTCATTAATTAATTAGACAATGGATGCGCTTAGTTGAGAAATCAGTTGGATGTAGAACAGCATCAGCCGAGGCTGATTTTTGATTGGTAGTCCTTGGCACAGCTGACGCACAGGGGTGCTAACGGATGTGGCCGGGTGGTTGTATCCACAGCTTTCCTTCTATCTCTGGAGTTCATTTTTCTTCCGCAGTGGCTATGGTTACGCGTACAGCCTGTCGCCAAGCACAGCGATTTGTTGCTGTCTCTTTCCGAATATTCACATTGTTATCAAGGAACTTCAGGTAATGTTTTGCAGCAGACGGCGCTTATGGGCTGGCATCCTGTGGCAAGCTCTCCTTATACAGGGTATCTTTTGAGATGTATACAGCGGATGTGGCTTGTTATTTTCCCACACAAAGCTGGACAGCTTGGTCATGGCAACGGCGGTTTTCTCTATGTGCCTCTGTTGAGCTCTGAGTGACAGGCAGGTTGCTGGAGACTGTCAATGTTAAGTAGGTGAATTCATCTTTAACTTGTGATCACCAACATTCTGCCCCATGACCTCTATCTTCTTCAGACCGATGACGAGCCAAGCTTTTGGAAAGCATGTACCATGGAGTTTACTAGCCTGTGGAAGCTATTCTGTGTATCAGATCTCAAGATGACATAATCAGCGAAGAGTGTCTCTTGTATCTGAACTTGATGTACTTTGTCTCTTTTCTGAGATGTGCAAGGTTGAAGATCTTGCCATCAAACCTACAGTGGATGTACGCTCCATTCTCAAAAGCTCTGAAAGCTTGTGGAAATGAAGATCCTGAGGAACATCAGGGCAAGAACCTAGTGCTGCTTCACTGCACTTTGATTATGGAATGGATTTGACGATGATTAGTTAAATTGTACCATCCCTTGCATGCCGTCATAAAGAGAGACGAGATTCAGCAACTCTGGTGGGCACCCGATCTTCTCCAGAAGCCTTTTCTCCTAACCAGGTCAGAAACTTAAGTAGGCCGATGGAGCCAAGATATGGAAGCTGCCTCTGTTCCTAGCTCATCTCCTGTAGCTGCACGAGCGTAAATATCATATCGATGATGGATCCCTCTGCCCTGAAGCCATGTTGGGGCTCGGGTTAGATGTGATCTGCTAGAATGTACAGCCTCTTCAGAACCACCAGCACAAAGCCTTGCCAATAGTGTTGATCAATGATATGCCTCTGTAATTATTACACTTATTGTAACTTTAATTATTACAGTTATTGTGATGTATCTTATTTTTGTACAGCGTGATGATATTTCCATCTCTTTTGTTTTGACAAACTGATCCCTCCGCCCAACACTGGCTAAGGAACTCATGAAGATGGCTCAGGATCAGTGGTTTTCCACACTGATTCATTTCAACATGGACGCTGTCTTTGCTCGGTGACCTGCCATGAGCAAGTGGCAGGGGAGTAGGGTGTATATGGATGGAGCAAAGACAGGGAATCCCCGTAGAGTTGGCATCAATGATAATAAATAATAACAACCATGACGATGATGATGATGGTGGTGGTGATGATGATGATGCGCCAAATCTTGATTCAAGAATCAACCCATGGCGCACACATCCATCATCCACCAAAGAAAAACCAACAATAACCAAATCTCCAGGGCACAAAGCAGATTTTCATCTGCCATGGGATCTTAAAAGTGCTCAGTAACAGTTACATAGTAACAGAGTATTATCGCATGTCCTGCAATCATAATAACGAACTTCATCTGTACAAAACAACATTTTGTAATGAATGATGAGCTAAACAGAAAATATCTAATAAATGTGCATGTTCACGTATTTACTACATGATGTAAAACGTAGCTTAAGAAATACAGGAAAATAAATCTGAGCATACCAATCGTATATGCAGAGTTAAAACAGATTTCTCACATTGAAAAGAAAGATGTGATTAACTCCACACCAAAGAGAATATTATGGTTATGCTATGATACATTACAACATATATTACACATCCAAATTACTGTTCTAAGTGAGTAAAACAAATACGTAGTCCATTGAGAAAGGGTATTTACGGGCTATTACAAAATACACAAAAATTTTGAAAAAGGCCATTTATAAAATACACAAACAAAAAATTTAAAAAAGGAAAATAACATCAGCTGCTCCCCCCACCCCCCAACAACAACAA
>CM060309.1:57854033-57856533 GCA_030674185.1 Monoplex corrugatus
AATCAGAAGCAAGAGCTTTGTTTCACATTTAACTCTGGAAAGAGTTGTTTGAAAATTTGTAATCTTATCCAAAGTAATTTACGTATGGATTTTGTTCCTGAAATCTTCGGAAAATGTGTGGTTTGTTTGTCTTGGAAGACGAACGTATTAAAATCAATGAAAACACGACCGCAGAAGCGTGAAATTCTGAAGTTTAAACATGATTAAGACATTCAGTACAACCTTAAAACTGTTCTGTTGCGAAAACTGATTTCACTTTTGTTTTAATGAACTAGAAAAGTGTCGTTGTAGTTATGGGATATACACAGTTTATGATAACTTATTGTTTATAAACTTACTTAAAACAGTTATTTTTGAAGAGATCGCAGCGAGATTTTTTTTTCAAAACCGAATCTGCTGGATAAAATGATCAAAATTTGAAACGATATCATTAAATTTATTAACTGGGTTGAAAGAGAGAATTTTGGTATTGCACATCCTTGAAATGATGATAGGTCATGACACCTTATAATTTTGATACAAAAAAAAAGCCTCAGATGTACATTTTCTTTTCTATAATGGATCTAGAGTACATAGAACCATATAAAAGAAGCAATATAAAACATTAAAAAAATAATGATTGTCCACATGGTATCCCTACCGCACTGAAGAAAGCTTAATCCATATCAAAAGGAATGTACATTATACTGATATCTTAACAGCAGGCGATATACAAGTACATTCTTGTTCTGAATAGATACAAACATTGGAAACAAACGTTCGATTGAAAAAGATCTCTCTAAAAAATCATAAAAGACAGCAATTTAAATGAAAATGTCTACAAATAAGCATTGTGCAGAGAAGTCTGAAAACTACTATTATTTTAAAAGAAATGGGACTTGTAAATAGGTTTCGCTGTGACTTCTGTTTAGACACGATGGACAACATTGATCAGACATAATTGGAAATGTTTGTATGCCAAAAGATTCTGGGAAAGTATAAAATATCTGTATATGTCAAAATGCATCACTTGAATTTACATCAGATTAACTGAAAACACAAACTTATTTCGTACTGATGAAAATAAGCACGCAGTTTCAATATTCAATTCAATGATAATAATAGGCCTCCGTCAGTCGGCGTCGACATGGATGATGCGCCCTAGTGTCGTATCGAATTGAGTTGACGACTCTGGAGCAGTGTCGGCTGTGGCTGGTAAGGCCGATGCGGGAAAGGCAGATTCTGCGACATTTGGATGCATGTATGGATGCTGGCCTTGGGATTACCTTCACAGGAGCTTGCTGTTCGCCTGGCTCTCTTTTCCTCAGCTAAGGTAATGAGCTTCTTTTTCCCCAATCTGAATTGTTTCTGGCGCACACTGCGCCATCTATTGTGTCTTCCCAGCTCTATATGATGATGTCCAGAGCTTTCATATCGCTTTTGCAGACGTCTTCGTATCGTAGCTGGGGGCGGCCGACAGATCCCTTGCCGGAGACAAGTACACCGTAAAGGATATCTTTTGGGATACGTCCATCTTTCATGCAGCGGATATGTGCATGGTGGGTGACCAGCGCCTGCTTTGCTTTCAGTCTTGCGAGGTTGAAGAGTCACTCGTTGGATCTGGTGCATAGGTATACTCCTTCCGTTGCAGTCCCGAAAGTATGCTTCAGAAGTACGGAGAAGAAGATGCCGAACAGGATAAAAGCTATGGACACAGCCTTGTTTGACACCGCTTTTGAGGTCGAAAGGTTCGGACATGCTGCTGTCATACTGGAGTGTTGCCTTCATATCGACGTAGAATGATCTGATTAGGCTGTGCAGCTTTGGAGGGCATCCTATTTTCAGGAGAATGTTGACCAGTCCATCTCAGCTGACCAGGACCAAAGCCTTGGTGAACTCGATGAAGACAATATAGAGGGACTTTTGCGATTCTCTGCATTTCTCCTGTACTTGACGCATGGAAAAAATCATGTCCACTATGGAGCATTCTGATCGGAAGCCGCACTGTGATTCAGGGAAGATGTGCTCAGCTGGCTTTTGGAGACACGCCAACACGACTCGGGCCTACGGTTTGCCTACGATATGCAGTGGGGAAATGCCCCTGTAATTGTTGCAGTCACTCCTATCTTCCTTGTTCTTATACATGTAGGGTTCCTCGAGGATGCCTCTACGACGTTGTGTTTAGGCCTCGTCTGGACGTAAGAGTTGGTCATGCTTAGTCCATGATCGGAACAAAGCTCCAGGAGGCGCTGCCCATTTTCGTTGATTTTGCCGACTCCGAAACGTCCAGGGCAGGAAGGCCAAGAGTCGAGATCGGCACCTATTCTAGGGATATTCTTGATAGTGTCGCTGAGGTTAGCATAAAACTCGTCCTTTGCCTCTGGTGTAGATGTTAGCGTAGGAGCATAGGGTTTAATAAGAATGAATGGGCCCGTCAGATGTATGGAGACGGAGAGTCAGCAGGCGTTCAGATCCCTTGTAACCTCGGTCAACCATTTTCGGCGGGGAGTTCCTGACTGCA
>CM060309.1:57866533-57869033 GCA_030674185.1 Monoplex corrugatus
GTTTGGCATACATGCGCTGGGAAGCTAATTAGCCTTTTGTGGAAACTAGATTGTGTGTGAGATGTCAAAGTGGCATCATTTAGCAAAAAGTGTCTTGCGGATCTGGACCTGATGCACTTTGGGTTTTGCTATGAGACGTGCAAAGTTGAAGAGGTTGCCATCAGACACAGTTTTTAGGTACACTCCAGAATAAGATATTCTGATAGTGTACTGCAGTGCAAAGGAAAAGAAAATCCCAAAGAACGTCAGATGTCTTCACTGTGTGTGTGTGTGTGTGTGCGTGCGTGCGTGCGTGCGTGCGTGCGTGCGTGTGTGTGTGTGTGTTTGTGTTGTGTGTGTGTGTGTGTGTACGTGTGTGTGTGTGTAGTGTGTGTGTGTGTGTGTGTTTGTGTGTGTGTGTTTGTGTGTGTGTGTGTGTGCTGTGTGTGTGTGTGTGTGTGCATGTGTGTGTGTGTGCGTGTGTGTGTGTGTGTGTTTCTTCAATTTTTCTTATACATTGTACATTCAAAATTGTGGGTTAGTAAGGCTTTGACGGTTCACTGTTGGTCATCTTGAAGATCCGACATACACAAACGCAGAGTACAAGCCAGCAAATTTCTTGACGATTTGTACTGTTGATGTTAATGGTATTCGAAAAACGGAAACTAACGTCATACACATACGCTTATGCCATATTATGTCTGTATGTGCAGGGCAAATTTATGTGGATGGCTTCTGCTACAAGGTGTTCCATAACCTGAAAGTGTCATGGGTAGATGCACTGAAGCTATGCCATCGGCACCACGGCCGACTGCCAGAGCTGACGTCCATAGCTCAGTGGGAGAACATGCAGACAATGCTGTGGAGTCACGCGGATAACAGAGAATATTCCACATTATTTCCATTGGGGCTCAAGCCAGCTGCTACTACCATCCCGGCCTTGTGGGTTTCTGTTGAGTTGGACAGAGAGAGAGAGAGAGAGAGAGAGAGAGAGAGAGAGAGGAGAGAGAGAGAGAGAGACAGACAGAGAGAGATAGAGACAGAGACAGAGAGACAAACAGAGAGAGACGAATAAAGAGAGAGGGAGGGAGGGATAGGCAGAGAGAGAGAGTGAGAGAGAGAGAGGGAGACAGAGGGAGAGGGAGGGAGGGACACGGGGAGAGAGAGAGGGGGGAGACAGAGAGAGACAGAGACAGAGAGACAGAGACAGGGGACATACGTAACCCCTGTTCTGTTCAGTCTTGGCCTGTAGATGTGTTTGGCGTATATTTGGTAGTTAGCGCTGGTTTGTGCGCTGTCATTGTTAAACATGGCGGTTTTCGTATTGGTGTCGTCACTGCTACGCACACTGTTGTTTGTTGTTGGCAGACTATCAACACGTTTGTTTAACTGTATCAACGGCTTTACAGCCTCTCTATCGTGGTGTTTGACAGATAACAGGTTGCACAGATGTAGTGCCTGCTTATGTGTGTTTTGGGGGATGTGTTCTGTCTGTCTGAAATGCTGTTCAGTTCTTTTGATTTTCGCAATGTGTCACATTCTTATTGTACAGTGTCAGTTCTTTTAGCTGCATAGTTTGAGTTACCGTTCCAGTTTACGATCGATTATAGATTGTGTATGTACATCTAGGTCTTTGATGCACACTCTTTATAAGTAAGAAAGGAGAGGTTCGGTGCACTGCACGTTTATATTTATACCATGTTGTCAGTGTAGTTTAAATCAGTAGCTGTTCAACACTGAAATTGCTTGAAAAGGATCATCAGTGCTGGTTATAGTGAAAGGAGGCTGTCCCCAGGTTTGTGAGAGTTTGCTGAGGGAGATGGTAGACGGAAATGTGCCGGGAGCTGGTACCACTGAAATACTGGCATTGACACAGAAGGGGTGAGTGTGTGTGGTTGCTAAACAGCGCGAGGCAGAGAGGAGGTACTACTGGGACACTGACACTGACACAGACAAATGGGGGTGGGGGTGGGGAGACTTGGTAGGCCTGGCGTTGCTAAAGCTGGTACCATTGGGAACTGGACGTTGATGCTGACACAGAGTAGGGTGATAGTCCTGGTTGTACATGGGACTGGTACCACTGGGACGGACTATGTCAGTCTCATGTGTCAGCTCCACTGAGACAGAGTTGCTGACGTCAGGTACTGAATAATAAGGGTGCAGAATGAGCCAACTCTTTCTGTAAGTTCTGTGGAAACAGGCTGGTTGACATCACCCAGAAGTAGCATCCTTGAGACAGTGACTCAGTCCCCTGTGTCAGGTCTCCAGAGACTGGTTGGTCTGCATACAGGACGGGTACCACAGGGACAGACTGAGAATCTATATCCCCATGATTTTTAAGCAAATTAGTTGATTTCAAGTAAAGGTATCTCTAAGGTGTGTAGTGAGTCAGTCCCCTGTGGTAATTTACCCTTTGACCCCCGCACCCTATCCACCAACTGCAAAAACTCAACCCTTTGACCTCCACATACATCCCTCAGCTTCCTGCAGGGATCTGGTGGACAGGGTGAGGGAGTTCAAA
>CM060309.1:57874033-57879033 GCA_030674185.1 Monoplex corrugatus
CAAGTCCCAATTTACCATCCAAATTGGTCTCTGATGAAAAGTGGCCAAGAAAATGCCCTCCCAAGTTAGCCAACTTGAAAAATACACAAATTCAAAAGATGACTTTTGTTGGCCTGTTTGAGTAGCTTCTGACCTTCTAATACCATTCAACTGAGCATGAATAATACCTCGGCGTTCTACTCTATCATTTTCCACCAGAAAAAGCAGAATCAAATTCGGTCAATTTTCCGGCCTTTTTCACAGCCGCGGACCTATCGTGGCAGCCATTTTGGACCAAAAATCCAAGAAAAAGCAGGTACCCCAACTACCCTTGTGACACATCTCATCAGGATATTTCGGGTATGCCGAGACCAAATTTGCCATCCAAATTGGTCTCTGATGAAAAGTGGCCGAGAAAATGGCCTCCCAAGGTAGCCATCTCGAAAAATACACAAATTTACAGATGACTTTTATCGGTCGTTTTGAGCAGGTTCTGGCCGTCTAAAACCAGTCAACTGAGCATGAATAATACCTCTGCGTTCTACTCTATCATTTTCCACCAGAAAAAGCAGAATCATATTCGGTCAATTTTCCGGCCTTTTTCACAGTTGCGGGCGGACCTATCGCGGCAGACATTTTTGATCAAAAATCCCAGAAAAAGCGGGTACCCCAACCTACCCTTGTGACACATATCATGAGGTTATTTTGGGCATGCCGAGTCCAAATTTACCATCCAAATAGTCTCTGATGAAAAGTGGCCGAGAAAATGGCCTCCAAAGTTAGCCAACTTGAAAAATACACAAATTTACAGATGACTTTTATCGGCCGCTTTGAGCAGGTTCTGACCGTCTAAAACCATTCAACTGAGCATGAATAATACCTCTGCGTTCTACTCTATCATTTTCCACCAGAAAAAGCAGAATCATATTCGGTCAATTTTCCGGCCTTTTTCACAGCCTATCGCGGCAGCCATTTTTGACCAAAAATCCCAGAAAAAGCGAGTACCTCAACCTACCCTTGTGACACAACTCATCAGGATATTTCGGGCATGCTGAGTCCACATTTACCATCCAATTTGGTCTCTGATGAAAAGTATACAAGAAAATGGCCTCCCAAGGTCGCCAACTTGAAAAATACACAAATTTATCGGCCTGTTCGACTAAGTTCTGACCGTCTAAACCATTCAACTGAGCATGAATAATACCTCTGCATTCCACTGTATCTTTTTCCACCAGAAAAAGCAGAATCAGCTTTTTTCAATTTTCCAACCTTTATCACAGCTGCGGACCTGAAGCGGCAGCCATTTTTGACCCAAAATCCAAGAAAAAATGGGTATCCCAAACTAACCTTGTGACACATCTCATCAGGATATTTCGAGAAAATGGCCTCCCAAGGTATTCAACTTGAAAAATACACAAATTTACTGATGACTTTTATCGGCCTGTTTAAATAGTTTCTGACAGTCTAAAACCAGTCAACTGAGCATGAATAATACCTCTGAGTTCTACTCTATCGTTTTCCACCAGTAAAAGCAGAATCAAATTCGGTCAATTTTCCGTCCTTTTTCACAGCCTCGGACCTGTCGCGGCAGCCATTTTTGACCCAAAATCCAATAAAAAGCTGGTATCCCTACCTAACCTTTTGACACTTCTCATCAAGACATTTCAGGCATGCCGAGTACAAATTTGCCAGAAAAAGTGGGTATCCCAACATTCCCTTGTGACACATATGATATGATGAGGTTGTTTTGTCCTTTTTCACAGCCTGTCGCGGCAGCCAAGAAAAAGCGGGTATCCCAACCTACCCTTGTGACACATCTCGTCAGGATATTGGCGGCATGCCGAGTCCAAATTTACCATCCAATTTGGTCTCTGATGAAAAGTGGCCGAGAAAATGGCCTCCCAATTTAGTCAACTTGAAAAATACACAAATTTACAGATGACTTTTATCGGCCTGTTTGAGCAGGTTCTGACCGTCTAAAACCAGTCAACTGAGCATGAATAATACCTCTGCGTTCTACACTATGATTTTCCACCAGAAAAAGCAGAATCAAATTCGGTCAATTTTCCGTCCTTTTTCACAGCCGCAGACCTGTCGCGGCAGCCATTTTGGACCAAAAATCCTAGAAAAGCGGGTACCCCAATCTACCATTGTGACACATATCATCAGGATATTTCGGGCATGCCGAGTCTAAATTTACCATCCAAACTGGTATGTGATGAAAAGTGGCCGAGAAAATGGCCTCACAAGTTAGCCAACTTGAAAAATTCACAAATTTACAGATGACTTTTATCGGTCGCTTTGAGCAGGTTCTGGCCGTCTAAAACCATTCAACTGAGCATGAATAATACCTCCGCGTTCTACTCTATCATTTTCCACCAGAAAAAGGAGAATCATATTCGGTCAATTTTCCGTCCTTTTTCACAGTGCGGACTTATCGCGGCAGCCATTTTTGACGCAAAATCCAAGAAAAAACGGGTATCCCAAACTAACTTTATGACACATCTCATCAGGATACTTCAAGAAAATGGCCTCCCATGT
The DNA here is from genome assembly GCA_030674185.1 of Monoplex corrugatus. Classification (NCBI taxonomy): domain Eukaryota; kingdom Metazoa; phylum Mollusca; class Gastropoda; order Littorinimorpha; family Ranellidae; genus Monoplex; species Monoplex corrugatus. The sequence goes on from CM060309.1 coordinate 57,876,554, forward strand.
TAGGCAACTTGAAAAATACACAAATTTACAGATGACTTTTATCGGCCTGTTTGAGCAGGTTCTGACCGTCTAAAACCAGTCAACTGAGCATGAATAATACCTCTGAGTTCTACTCTATGATTTTCCACCAGAAAATGCAGAATCAAATTCGGTCAATTTTCCAGCCTTTTTCACAGCCGCGGACCTGTCACGGCAGCCATCTTTGACCAAAAATCCAAGAAAAAGCTTGTATCCCATCCTTGTGACACATCTGATCAGTTTCTTTCGGGGATGCTGAGTCCAAATTTACCATCCAAACTGGTGTGTGATGAAATGTGGCCGAGAAAATGGCCTCACAAGGTAGCCAACTTGAAAAATACACAAATTTACAGATGACATTTATCGGCCTGTTTGAGCAGGTTCTGACCTTCTAAAACCAGTCAACTGAGCATGAATAATACCTCTGCGTTCTACTCTATCGTTTTCCACCAGAAAAAGCAGAATCAAATTCGGTCAATTTTCCGTCCTTTTTCACAGCCTCGGACCTGTCACGGCAGCTATTTTTGACCAAAAATCCAAGAAAAAGGGGGTATACTAAACAACCTTTGTGACAAATATCATCAGGATAGTTCGAGCATGCCGAATCCAAATTTACCATCCAATTTGGTTTCTGATGAAAAGTGGCCGAGAAAATGGCCTCACAAGGTAGCCAACTTGAAAAATACACAAATTTACAGATGACATTTATCGGCCTGTTTGACTAAGTTCTGACCGTCTAAACCATTCAACTGAGCAGGAATAATAACTCTGCGTTCTACTCTATCGTTTTCCACCAGAAAAAGCAGAATCAAATTCAATTTTCCAGCCTTTTTCACATCCTCGGACCTGTCACGGCAGCTATTTTTGACCAAAAATCCCAGAAAAAGAGGGTATCCTAAACAACCTTGTTTACACATATCATCAGGATATTTCGGGCATGCCGAATCCAAGTTTATCATCCAATTTGATCTCTGATGAAAAGTGGCCGAGAACATGGCCTCCAAAGGTAGCCAACTTGAAAAATACACAAATTTACAGATATTTATTGGCCTGTATGAGCAGATTCTGACCGTCTAAACCATTCAACTGAGCATGAATAATACCTCTGTGTTCTACTGTATCTTTTTCCACCAGAAAAAGAAGAATCAAATTCGGTCAATTTTCGTCCTTTTTCATAGCCGCGGACCTGAATCGGCAGCCATTTTTAACCAAAAATCCAAGAAAAAGCGGGTATCCCAACCTATCCTTGTGACACATCTCATCAGGATATTTCGGGCATGCCGAGTCCAAATTTACCATCCAAATTGGCCTCCCATGAAAAGTGGCCGAGAAAATGGCCTCCCAAGGTAGCCAACTTGAAAAATACTCAAATTTACAGATGACATTTATCAGCCTGTTTGGCTAAGTTCTGACCATCTAAAACCATTCAACTGAGTATGAATAATACTTCCGCGTTCTACTGTATCATTTTCTACCAGAAAAAGCAGAATCAACTTCGGACAATTTTCCAGCCATTTTTCACAGCCGTGGACCTGTCGCGGCAGCCATTTTTAACCAAAAATCCAAGAAAAAGCTGGTATCCCAACCTAACCTTGTGACACATCACATCAGGATATTTCAGGCATGGCGAGTCCAAATTTGCCATCCAAACCGGTCTCTGATGAAAAGTATCCGAGAAAATGGTCTCCCAAGGTATTCAACTTGAAAAATACACAAATTTACTGATGACTTTTATCGGCCTGTTTAAGTAGTTTCTGACCGTCTAAAACCAGTCAACTGAGCATGAATTATACCTCTGCGTTCTACTCCATCGTTTTCCACCAGAAAAAGCAGAATCAAATTCAGTCAATTTTCCAGCCTTTTTCACATCCTCAGACCTGTCACGGCAGCTATTTTTGACCAAAAATCCCAGAAAAAGAGGGTATCCTAAACAACCTTTGTTACACATATCATCAGGATATTTCGGGCATCATCATCATCATCATCAGGTGCCCTGCCGCATGGCGTTGGCGACCATGGACTTCCAACCATCTCTATCTCTCGTTTCACCCAGCATCTCCCCCACCCTCTTCATCCCCAGCCACTCTGCAAGTCCGTTCAGCATTCTCTCCCTGGGTCTACCCGGTGCTCTCTTTCCCTCCAGCTTTCACGTTGTGACCAGGTGCTCCAAATCCCCCTTCCTCATAAAATGGCCTATAAATGTTGCTTGTCTTTTCCTAATCTTCCTTATGAGTGATTTACTTGTGTCTGCCTCCATCAAGACTGTCTCATTTGTTTTCTTTGCTGTCCATGGTACTCTCAACATTCTTCTGAGAAACCACATCTCGGCTGCCTCAATCCTGCTCTGGCTTTGCTTGCTGACTGTCCACGTCTCGCATCCGTACAATAGGCATTTGTTGGTAAGAATGCTTGTCATTTTCTTGAATGCTGTTTTGGCTTGGCCGATTCTGCCAGCTATTTCC
>CM060309.1:57894033-57899033 GCA_030674185.1 Monoplex corrugatus
GCCTCCTTGACTCCTCGCTGGAACCACTTATTTTCTCTGTCCAGGATGTTGACATTGTCCGCACTGAATTGATGTTTTTCGGCGTGTAGGTGAGCTCCTACTGGAGAAGAGTCCCTCTTGTGTTCTGTTAGTCTCTTCTGAAGGGGGCGTTCAGTTTCACCGACATAATGTTGGTTACAGTCCTGGCAGTCTATTCTGTATATAATGCCAGCTTTGTCGAGTTTGCTGAATCAAGAAATTACACCGCTCCCTAGCGAAGTTCAGGAACCATCTACACTTCACACTGCACTGCAAACATCACGGCGTCTTTCCCACCAGCCTAAAAATCAAAACTCCGATGAAAGGAACAGCAGCAAATAATATCATCAATCAGGCACAACGAGCACTCATGAACGAACGCATCAAGCAAATCAACACCCGCATCACTTGTCTGGAAGGGAAAATCCAAGACCTCGAGGAAAGACTGAGCTCTAGCACACTACCAGATGCTATGCTCTCCGAAATCAAAGAGTGGCTAAACAACACACGACGAATAGAATGGGACAAAGTACGCCAACGCCATCGAAAGAAATTCGAACTTCTAGCACCAAAAAACAACAGGAGACAACAGAATGACAAAAGCGAGATTACACCTGTACCGGAAGAAACAAAAAGAAAGACCAAAGAGAGGTGGGTGATCAATCTATCAGATCGCCAACTCACTAAACCTGAACAGGAAGTACTAGAGAAAGGACTAAATTTCGCCGTAGCCCCTAACAAGCTTCCAGTGGTAGACCTCATCACAAGCATTGAAACAGCTTGCAGGTATATTGGCCCTAATTCAGAAGAAGCCACACACTTAAGATCAGACTGTGTCAGAATCATGAAACAGGCCAAACTACCGAAATCCAACTTAACACCGGACCAAAGACGGGCTCTGGCGGATTTAAAGAACGAACACGCCACGATGATCCTACCAGCTGACAAAGGTCGTGCCACAGTCATCATGCCTAGACCCATGTACTATGAGAAGGCAAGCAAACTTCTGGAAGATACTACAACATATGAACGCCTCAAGAAAGATCCTACTTCCAAGTTTTCCAACAAACTGAAAGACACACTGAAACGCCTGAAAGAGACTGACCGCCTGTCATTAGAACAGTACAGGAAATTATACCCAACTGTGTCCGACGTCCCCAAGTTCTATGGTCTACCCAAAGTCCACAAGAAAGAAGTCCCCCTCCGTCCCATAGTCGCATCCAGAGGTTCCATCATGTATGAGACGGCTAGATTTGTGGCGGACATCCTATCACCTCTCGTAGGACACACAGATCATCACATCCACAACAGTGCTGACCTAGTGGAAAAACTGAGTAACTACACCCTCGCTCATGATGAACTCCTTGTGTCATATGATGTCTCTGCCCTATTTACCAGCGTACCAGTGAAAGAAAGCATAGAGATCATACGCCGAAGGTTACAAAACGACCAAACCCTCCACCAACGTACATCTCTCACAGTGGACGACGTATGTGAACTCTTGTCCTGCTGCCTCACCACCACCTACTTCACCTTCCAAGGTGAATTCTACCAACAAAAAGAAGGAGCAGCCATGGGCTCCCCAGTAAGCCCAATAGTAGCCAACCTGTTCATGGAGGATTTTGAAGAGAAAGCATTGGCTTCTTTCCACTCCCCACCACGATACTGGGGGCGCTACGTAGACGACACCATGACTATCCTCCCCCAGCAACTGGTCGAACAGTTCACAGAACATCTGAACAACCAACACCCAGCCATCAAATTCACGAGGGAAGTGGAACAGAACAACTCCATAGCCATGCTGGACACCCTCATCACCAGAACTGATGGCATTCTATCCTTCTCGGTCTACCGTAAACCAACTCATACGGACCAATATTTACAGTTCGACAGCCACCAGCCCCTTGAACACAAACTGGGAGTGATTCGAACCCTTACCCACAGAGCTAACACCATATGCAGTACCCAAGAGGCAAAAGACAAGGAGACAAACCACCTGAAAAAAGTGCTCACCATCTCGGGCTACAAAAAGTGGGCCTGGAACAGCCCGCGAGGCAGGAAATCCAACACCGCATCCCAACAGCCAGTGAAACAACACCAGCGCAAGGGACACATCACCATCCCATACGTAGGAGGTGTGAGTGACGCTCTGTCCAGAAAGATCAGAAAACTGGGGGTGGCTGTACATTCCAAACCTTCCAACACCATACGCAGCCAGCTGGTCACCCCCAAGGACAAAACCAGCAAACTCGACAAAGCTGGCATTATATACAGAATAGACTGCCAGGACTGTAACCAACATTATGTCGGTGAAACTGAACGCCCCCTTCAGAAGAGACTAACAGAACACAAGAGGGACTCTTCTCCAGTAGGAGCTCACCTACACGCCGAAAAACATCAATTCAGTGCGGACAATGTCAACATCCTGGACAGAGAAAATAAGTGGTTCCAGCGAGGAGTCAAGGAGGCCATCTACATCGCAGCCACCAACCCCCCGCTCAACAGGGACCGGGGCCGTTACACCCTGCCCCCGGTGTACCATTCTCTGATTCGATCTCGTGAACTGGGTTCATCCCATGTTCGCGAGATCTGAGTAGAGATTCACGCAGACAGCATTAGAGCGCTGACGAAGATGGCGAGAACGCCATCGAAAGCTACGGAACTGTGAGTAGCGATTTTTACACTGTTGGGAGACCTTGTTCTTCAAAATTGGTAGCATTATGTCTACCCCCCAACTGTTGAAACTTCCCCTACGTCTTCTGAAATACTTTGGTAGAATAAAATTGTCTCTGATGATGTTTTCAACATAAGACAAGAAAACATAAAGTAAACGTTGTTCTCTTTTGTTTCTCGACAAAATGGACAAAACATATTACGAAAGTATGTTTGTCTACAGCAATAATAATGGGAAAAAATATATCTGATTTCCCAAACATAATTTTTTTTCATAAAACATATCAAGTGTCTTTCAGTATTCAAACATGTGTAAACAGAAGCACAATGGAAACAGATGGTCGCCTCTTGGTGAGAAAAGAATTAATTAGTTTTACATATTTGTTGATAGGCCCTATCTGATTGTCTTGATTAATATGAGGTCAAGGTCAACAACATCAAAAGTTTACATGAAAACAAAAACAAATTATGATAACAAGAACGCCACAAAATTCGTAATTGTGTATGTTCAAAAAACACTGGTCGACAGACTGTTTGTGCTGTTTAACATTATATTGTTTTCTAAATCCAGAGTTTTAGATGAAAAAGTTATTTTCAGTCATATGTATAATGGTGTGTTTATTGATGTGTTTTTCCAGGGAATTTGAGAGAATGTGTAGGACTGAAACTAGTCTGACTGTAAAAGATGCATTCATGCAAATAAAGAGTCACTAATCAAGTTCGACTTGTTCGCTATTTAGGGGTCTTTTCATTTGCAATGAGCTAGGCGAACGCGTCTATTTGCCTATAATAAAAAAAAAACAACAAGTAATAAACAATAAAGCAGTATATCTACAGCTCTGTTCTAAAAAAAGGTTTCCAAAAATAAAAACAAAAAACATCAAAACAACAACAAGAAAATGTAAACACATATCAGAATTTTCCTTTCTGTTTAGAGAAATAATATTTTAAGTCTTCCTTTTATTCCTCAAAATGAATGAGTCATCTTGAACGTACACAGATTCACACATACACGCACACACACACACGCACACACACACACACACACATGCACACACACATACGTACATCATACATACGTCCATCCATCCATCCATCCATCCATCCATCCATCCATCCATCCATCCATCCATCCATCCATCCATTTATACATTCATACATACATGCATACATACATACATCCATCCATCCATACATACATACATATATACATACATACACACAGGCACACACACACACACACAGACACAGACAGACACACACACGCGCGCGCTCGCCGTACATGTATACAAGCATACAAAAATTCAACTTTGATCAACGAAAAATTGAAAATGAACAAAACGAATGAGAAAATGCTCAGGAGATGTCAACCACGCAGGTAAGTGTCTGCATGTATGTCTGCGGTTTGGCTTCACAATTACCCCAGAACGTGAAACCATCATCTAGGCTGCGGTCTGAGTCTGACTTAGTACCCAGGAGGCGACCTTGGAGCTGGGGTCATCTGGTCCGAAATGTCAACACGTGTTGGTGTCTGTAAGTGACATTACATGGAGAGATGTGCTGAGCAGGCGTCTTATGTCTGTTGAGATACTGTGGGGTTGATGGGGATAGGGAGAACTATGAGGATGGTAGAGATTGTGGGATGATGCCAAGTGGTGGCCAATGAGGAACGGGTCATTGTCAGCGAGTGGGAAACAGCTGAGGCGAATTTCTTACTCGCATGGTAGGCGAGGTTTTCGCGAGGTAAGAGCGATTCTTTGTTCCACCTAGCGGCAAGCACGGCTAGATTATTAGTTAGGTAAGGCTTAGCTAGCAGGCAAGGTAGTGTTCTGTCACCAGATCTGTTTTTACTTTACATGTACAGCGAAACCATCATGATAAACCTAGAAGAATACCCTGGATTAAAGGTTGGAAGAAAAATGATAAACAACATTCGTTCCGCACATTATATCGTACTAATTGCAGAAAATGAAAGGGACCTGCAAAGCCTTGTGAATATAATAGAACTAGAAAGAAAAAAAAAAAAAGGTTGGAGCTAAATAGCAAGAAGACGGAAGCCCCATGATCAGTACACAAAAAACAAACAAACATGAAATCCCCTCATGCAGAATATCAGCAAACGGCACACCTTTGAGACAGGTTGATAAGTTTAAATATCTGGGAACGGTCATCCCACACGACGGCAGATGCACATCAGAAATAGCCAGCAGAATCGGCCAAGCCAAAATTGCATTCAAGAAGACGAAAGGCATTCTTACCAACAGATGCCTATCAATTAACATCAGGAAGAGAGATTTTGAATGTTATAT
>CM060309.1:57904033-57906533 GCA_030674185.1 Monoplex corrugatus
AGCTCGATTTTGCTATATTTTTTTTTCTGGATCTCTTGTCATTCATGGTTTCTCGAAGCCTGTCATTTCGCAATATGGCCACACTGCTTGCGTCACTTCACATTTTCGTATGGAAGACATTTATTGCTGAAATAAAATATTAAAATGCCACAAGTTTCCCTGACCATTTGACCGTTACATAGACAATTTATTATTCTCTTACCAAGGTATCTTTTCCTATCCCTTAACGATGGAAATCTTCGGGAAATAACATTATTGGGCAGCTATCTGTCTCAATTACTGGGGCTTCTGTACGTCACTCACGTGGGGTTGGATGAACTCCAGCTGCTTGTCCATCTTTGGATGTTATCTATCAACCCAACCCTCGCCCCACTCACCCCTCCCATCTTCTTCCTTTTCTGGTTTCCTCTTGCCGCTTCCTAAAGTCGGTTTCTGACAGCGCGTAGCTGTTCGTCTACATTCGATCCGCCTACGATCGTTTCGCCTAAATTTGTTTTGCTTACGCAAGCATTTCTTCCCACCGCTCCTGCCTACGCTCTGTCTTTGGCGTACGCATGCGTCTGTGTGTCTTAATGTGTGCACCCACGCATGAGAGTGCTTCTGAGTGCTCGAAAGAGAGAGAGAGAGAGAGAGAGAGAGAGAGAGAGAGAGAGAGAGAGAGAGAGAAGAATATTTGGTGCAATTGTAATATGATACGGGAGACTTAAGTTGCCGCTATGGAACACATCTTTGCTATTTCAAACAAATACACAAATGTATAAATGAATAAAACGTAATAGATGCATTTTAGTGCAGCTTAAGAAGCAAAGCATTTTCTCTACCCATTAAGATCTGATAGCCGATGGTCTTATTGTGTCGACAATTTTTTTCTCTCCACTTAACACGTTTGTTTTTACTCTTTACGGGCTGGTCAGTTCTTCTGATAGAGCCGTGGACTCAAGATGTGATATCTTGAATTCAGTCCAGCCTGCAACATTCAAAAAATGACATGTTCAATGTGTCTATCATTCTGGTGGTGTCAGCTTAGTGCGTTATATGCTCCTCTCGCTCTTCACCAGTTTCATTACCTTTTCAGAGCAAAAGGACTTGCGCAGGTTCAGGGAGTGTGCCAGATAATTGGGTGGAGTGCATATAGAATTGTCTGATCCGGACGAGCCCCCATGAGCGGGTTAGTCGGTAAAGCTGTGGACTCAAGATCTGATACCTTGAGTTCAATCCCAGCCTGCAGCATTAAAGAAACAGGCCTGTTGGCTGCCCACCTTATTAATGTTTCCATCGCTCTGGTGGTGTCAGCTTAGTGTTTGATGCGTCCTTTCTCCCCTTCCCACGTTTCAAGACCTTGCCAGCGCATAGGGTTTTTGTGCAGGCTCAGGAAATCTGTCACATAATTGCTGGCAGATTTGGGTGGATCGCTTGTGGAGTTGTCCGAGCGCAGTAAATCTCTCCTGAAATAACTCCAATAACTCTGATAACTGAATGTGATGAAGCGTTCTTGAACAAGTTCAAAATAAATTTCAAACAAACTCCTGTTCTTATCCATGACGTGACTTCAAGTGATAGTTGGAGAATCACTCTACTGGACAGCGGTTTGTTTTCAGTTCTATCGATTTTGTTTCTCAGTCAGTGTTCAACAGAAGCGACAGGGTCAATCTGTGGAAGAGGTACCAGCAGCACTCGATTTGCCGATGGTATCTGTTTTCCCTTTGGTGGTTTTCTTCTTTTCTGGTTCCTGTTGCTGCTCTCTGAAATAAGTTTTTTTCAGATTGAGTGATCCAGTGATTTTTTTTATAGCCATACCACGCTGAAAACACTCCTCTTCTTTTGAACATCAAGACCTAAGTAACATGGGCGTTTGGTTAGTACTTGGACGGTTTAACATCGGGAAACATAATTGTGCCACAGGTATTTTTGTCTGTATGTGTACGTGTATGTGTATGTGGGCAGACTGGTTCAACTAACAGAACTATGGAGTCACCATCTGTTAGCTCGAGTTCAATCCATCCATGCACTATAAAAAAAAAGTACCCGTTTGCTGCCATTGTTATGTACAAGCTGTTCTGGCGATGCCAGATTAGTGACTTTACGTCCCGCATCCTAATTCAGAACCTCTTCAGTGTATAGGTTTTTGAGCAAGCTAAAGGAGTCTGGCAATTATATGTACTCGGCAGATCTGGCTGCGGCATTTTCTAACAATAAGAGCGTGATGAATCCCTTTTGAACAAATTTCAAATCGAATTTCAAAATATGCATCTTCTTATGATAATTTTAGTGAGTGTTATTGTTATTTGTTAAAGCCCCTACGACTGCGTAGAGCCATATTATGGCTATAACCGTTTCAAAACAGACACAATATTTCAAGACGAAGGGAGGGAAAGACCATTAAATATCCATATCAATGCATTCGCGCACATAATCTTAGGAGATGCTCCCGGCGTTGACCACTCTGTCCAATCTATTACACAGGGATTAAAAAACGTATCAGAGTACAATTTCATACATA
>CM060309.1:57911533-57919033 GCA_030674185.1 Monoplex corrugatus
AGTGTCTGACACAATCGTACAAACCAAAGAAAAGAAGACATATAAAGGAAGCATTAACAGAAATGAAAACAAACAAACAAACAAACAAACAAACAAACAAACAAACAAACAAACAAAAAAAGATGCAAAGGAAGAGGAGAGGGATGAAGTGGTTCTCATGGTTAAATGGCTGCCTGTATAAACATCTGACACAAAACAGGCACGCACATCACACAACAAATAAAATAAATACAGTATGTATGTCTCTGCACACGAGGCTGAAAAACATGGAAACGAAGATTCAAGTATCATTTAGTCACATCTTTTCGGAATACCCTCATTATGGAGTATAGCAGATGACCACCAAGTATTTTTTTCAGTCAGTTTATAATTATCTGGTCATCTCTGTTATCATCATACCTTTTTTTTTGGGTCGATGCAAATATCTCACGCTGCGTAGAAGACACTGCTGGTCCAACAGGTTGTTTGTGTCAAACAGAGGCAATAACATTTTTTCTGTTGGCGATTTGCCCTTTGGTCAAGGCGTCAGGTAATTGATTTTATTGCCAGAGAAACCGACCTGAAAACAAGAAGCAAAGCATTTGTTCTGGCCTTCACTTGTCGGATTTAAAGTGGGCATTAATGTTTTGGGTTCTGCATTACGTATTTAAAAGCAGTGCATTGTATTCCGAAAATGACTAAATTAATAAAACATGTAACTGATAATGAAGATATTCTGATTGTTCTTTTTTCTGTTCATCTGTTCTTCTGTCAACATATGTGTGTGTGTGTGTGTGTGTGTGTGTGTGTGTGTGTGTGTGTGTGTGTGTGTGTGTGTATGTGTGTGTATGTATGTGTGTGTGTGTGTGTGTTTGTGTGTGTGTGTGTGTGTGTGTGTGTGTGTGTGTGTGTGTGTGTGTGTGTGTGTGTGTGTGTTAGCAATATCAAACTGTTTAACGAATATGTTGTTTTATTTAATTTTTGTATGTTCATGATCTTTAGCTACACAATCATGCAAAGAATAAAAAGAGGTTTGCAAGTAAAATGGTGTTCATGTACCATGGGGCTCATTGATGGATTAAGAGATTAACCCGGGTAAGATAAAACAGTATTCAGTATGGTGCACATCATTCCATAGTTTTCTTTTGTGTGTATATGTACGTCTGATTTTTAGGGATGTTCTTTTGGAGGGTTTGGATTGTTCGTGGGTTTTTTTTTTGTCTGTGCTCGTTTATTGTGCTTATGATAGTGTTATAAATAAACCTTGTTTGAATTTGTCAACCCATATTCTTGAGGTTCAGTTCGCTGTGAGTTGTTGTGACTGTGCAATAACAGGGTAGGGTTTGATCTTGGGAGAGTTTCTATTTGTCTTCTTTCTTTTTTGTTCCGACCTTAGCATGGTCTGACACAATAGTATAAACAAAGGAAAAGAAGAAAGTGAAGTAAACATTAAAAGCAAAACAAACAAAACAAAACAAAATGAACAAAACCACAAAACCAACAAAAAAACAAAATAATAAAACAAACAAACAAACAAACAAACACAAAAAACAAAAACAAAAAAGAAAAACAAAACAAAGGAAAGGGAGACGTATGAAATGGTTGTAATCATGAAATAGCTGCCTGCATAAATGTCTGACACGAAACAGGCACTCACATCACGCAACAAATAAAATGGATATGTGTGTCTCTGCACACTAGGCTGAAAAACATGGAAACTACGATTCAAGGATCATTCAGTCACACAGTTTCACAATACCCTCATTGTGAAGTATAGCAGATGACCAACAAGTACTATTTTCAGTCAGTTTATATCTAGTCATCTCTGTTATCATCATACCTTTTTTTTATGGGGTCGATGCAAATGTCTTACGCTGCGTAGAAGACACTGCTGGTCCAACAGACTGTGTCAAACAGAGGCAATAACTTTTTTTCTGTTGTTGATTTGCCCTTTGGTCAAGGCGTCAGGTATTGGTTTTATTACCAGAGAAACCGACAAGTAATCCAGAAGCAAAGCAAGTGTTCTGGCCTTTACTTGTCGGATTTAAATGCGCATTAATGTCTGGAGTTCTGTATTACATATTCAAAAGCAGTAAGTTATATTCCAGAAATGAATAAATAAATCAACAAAACGTGTAACTTATAATAAAGATGTTCTAATGGTTTTTGTTTCTGCATAGTTGTCTTTCTGTTACCATATGTGTGTGTTAGTGTGTATGTGTTTGTGTATGTGTGTGTGTGTGTGTGTGTGTGTGTGTGTGTGTGTGTGTGTGTGTGTGTGTGTGTGTGTGTGTGTGTGTGTGTGCCAGACAGACAGAGACAGAGAGAGGGGCTGACAGAAAGACAGATACAGACAGAAACAGAGAGGCAGACAGAAAGACAGAGAGAGAGACAGAGACAGAGACAGACAGCCAGACAGACAGAGGCAGAGACAGAGAGGCAGACAGACAAAGACAGACAGACAGTCAGAGAGGCATAGAAAGGAACAGAGAGATAGAGAGAGACAAGGAGACATAAATTGATGGATATGCAGAGACAGAAATAATCTGTCACCCCAATCATGTCTAAAAATGTACAGGGAGTGAATGTCCATGTAGCTTAAATGTAATTGAGTGTCTGATGGGTGTTGTCAAGCAGACGGAAAGGCTAAGTAAAATGGACACCATATTGACCAGTCTAAGAGAAGAGAAGCTGCCCATAATCGCCCAAGTGTGGTGGACATAGCTGAGTCAGTGACCCTGACTTGATGGTGGTTTTGATATTGTTCCCTAAAGCTGCGATATATTTGTGGGCACATGGAAGATCGTCAGTCCCCATTGCCCTCTACATGTAATTCTATGATGTTGCCTTAACAGTTTTCTACTTAAATAAACCATCAAACAGATAGTGAAGCACGTAATGTACTTTCATTTGAGGAAAATGTTTAGAAAGAAGAAGGACAAGTTAAATGAATAGCAACATCAACAATAACAACAACAACAACATTAATACTTATAATGATGATGATGCTCATGATGATAATAATAATAATATAATAATGATAATAATAATATGATAATAATAATAATAATAATAATAATAATAATGATAATGATAGTAATGATTATAATATTAATAGTAATAATTTTTGTGACAGTGCATATGAAAATCATGGATAATGGTCAAATTTCAAAAAATGAGCTAAATATGCTATCTGAAAGAAGAAATAATTCTAAATAAGACACAAAAAACAGATTTCATTTATCTTTATTAGATTCCAAGTTACATGCATTTAAAGTTCCCAGATGACCGTGACCTACTTTTGAGAAAATCATGTTTTAAAATTACAAATTTTCATTTAGCTCTAATTTTGTTATATGAATTTTTCTAAGTAAGTGGGTGATACCAAAATAACAAGAATAACTCAGAGAACCTTGGTAACTCATTCAATTTCACCAGATAATTGCTATTTAATATAAAAAATCATCCCAGTACCTTGCTCATTGGGCTTAAAATGTTGAAAACGCAGAAGCGTTTCAAACTTTTACATAAAAATTTGTGGAAAAATAACTATAATTCAGAATCACTCCAAATTTTCAGGAAACATAGATGTGTAAATGTATTTTAATCTGTATGTGTTAGTTTGTATGTATATTTGTTTGTAACCTCTGATGACACATTTGCTTATTAAAATTATGGTATTATGTTAGTAATATCAATTGAAGAAAGACAGGTATTGATACAACACAGAAACTCAACATAGCAGTATTATGAGTCACCAACTTGAAATTATGATCAGGTATCCTTATTCCTACAAAAACAGCACCAGAAAGAAGATCCAGAAATGGTCTCAGGGTATGTTCACTTTTCACTGATTTCAGTCTCACATCCCTACTTATCCACAAGGAAAAAACCCAACAATATCAGCACAAAAAAACAAATCACACGACTGTTTTCTTCTTAGGTCCTCTCTTGTTTTTCTTTGGCCTGCCTGGAGTCCTGGAAGAGGATGGTGGGGTGGCCTGGCTGGTGGATGGTTTGGACAGATGGGGGGAAGGAGGCAGGGACTGCGATGTGGTGGCCTTGGCAGAGAATTTGAGGCTGATAGGCTCAGGGCAGACCAGGTCTCTCTTCTCTGGGTGTACAAACTCCCTGATCTCAGAGAACAAGTATTCCTGTCTTTGTTCACTGAGACCACTCGGACGAATGATAGGCGGGAGATCATCAGGCAGGGCAGTGGGCTGTTTCAGTGGTTCGAAAACCTGCACTGGTCCGTCTGCAGACTCCTTGCAGCAGACTTGAGGCTTCCCATCCTCATTGGTTTCAAACTTAAAGTGATGGTACTTTTTCAGCCCCACCAACTTTCTAAACCACTGATTCAGGTATTCAGTCCAGTCACGGGTAGGAACCAGAGAGTTCCCGTCTTGGTCACCGCACAGCTGTGGTATTAGAATACCAGATGGCGATGCAGATGACACCACTTCTGAGATGTCATTCAGACAGTCCACTCTTGTCCGGCGAAATTTTCTTTTGAAGAGCCCGAAACAGGCATCAGGGCCAAATTTGGTGTGACCTGCCAAGAGAAATGATAGTGTGATGACCTTGTGACGGCCAGTCATGACACGCCACATCAAATATTGCAACATGGCATTGTTCTTATTTTGCCCGGCACAGTTATCTGCATGGAGATGGCACGATGCTTCTTTTAACCCATAGTTTTCCAGGAAAAAATCCACAAAAGAAATCACTGTGTTTGCTCCCTTCCCTGTTTCCATTGCTTCATCAAGGAGAAACACAACCATCTGTGGGAGGGCCTCTGTCATCATGCCAAAGACACCACATTTTCTAGGTGTTTTAAAGTACACCGGACCGGGCTGCAGGGGGTCTGAAGGATAATGGACTTGTTGTGCAAAGTCAAAACTGTAGTGGGCCATGATGTCCCTTGAGCAGGCTGCTGTGTTGTTTCCTGGTGTCTCCAGTCGGTCCAGTCCTGCAGTCTTCAGCTCCTCCTGCAACAGTGCAACTGCAAGCTGTGGTTTTGTTTTTCCTTCATCAAGTTCATGTCTTGTTTTCACCTGGTTGTGTGTGTGTGTGTGTGTGTGTGTGTGTGTGTGTGTGTGTGTGTGTGTGTGTGTGTGTGTGTGTGTAAATTTACATTAAAATTTTTTGTGCATGCATGATGACCTGTATTGTTTGTGTGTGTGTGTGTGTGTGTGTGTGTGTGTGTGTGTGTGTGTGTGTGTGTGTGTGTGTGTGTGTGTGTATGTGTGTGTGTGTATGTGTGTGTGTGTGTGTGTGTGTGTGTTGTGTATCTCTGTGTGTGTGTGTGTGTGTGTGTGTGTGTGTGTGTGTGTTAATTTAGATTAACATGTATGGTGAACTGGTATGATAATGTGTATGAGAATCAATACTCCAACCATAGATAATGTGAATCAGAATGCTACATTTTATTGCTATAATTCTGTGCTTAATACATGTATCATTTCAAAACACTCACACATACATACATGTACAAACACAGAGTACAACCTGACAGACACACACACTGTAATGATAAAGGGACACCCTGGAATCCCTAACTGTGATAATGCTATTGAATTTATAAGTAAAACAGCAACTTACCTTTGCTCTGGCAACAACAAGCTTGTACTCCTCTCTCTCTCTGTTTGCTGCAGCAAGGTGTTGAACTGCAGCTGTTGCCAGTTCCATCTTCTGAGTGTCAGTCATGGTTAATGACTTCATTTGCTGCAGTGCATAGTTGTTTCTCTGACATTGCCAGCAAAGGTCTGTCCTAGGCTTCATAGGCAGGATGTCAGGAAGGTGTTTCTTCCACAGGTATAAGAACGTACGTTTTGAAACGCAGCGTCCCCATCGGCATCACAGGCAACAGAATACTCTTTGTGCACAGCAGTTTTAGTGGATGAACAGGGAAGCAGCTTCAAGTCATCTCTATGGTAGCCTGGGATTCGACCCGGAAGAAGGATTCCATGCACTTCTGCGTAATTCGAATGAAGTCTACTACCTTCTTTTGTTCCTCAAATGTTAAGGCCTTATAAGGCTTTCTGTTGGTGTTGCCATGTTGCCTTGGGGTCAACCCATTTTCTTTATAATGTTTAATCAAGTGGTCCAGTTTCTGACTCCCAATGCAATGGACATACTGAAACAATTCACGGCATATTTTGAATCCATTCAACATGTACTGACTGCGGCACTTCTTTCTTGGAGTATTCTGCCGACGCTTTGTATTCACCGTCATTGGACCAGTTTGAAGAAACGCCTTCAGTTGGCTGAAGATGGCATTGTCCAGTTCTTCTTTTGTCATTGTCAGGTGATGCATACGTAATTCGCACAGCTCTTCTGACTTAAACTGCAGATAGCAAGGCTGTTTATCATTCAGCTTACATGCACACTGGAAGGGAGCAGACAGCTTTGGGTCAGGCTTTCCAGCGTTCTCACTGAAGCAGGCTGTTCCATCGTCAAATTCACTATTAGTGTTACAAGTGTCCGCCTTGAAAATGACTGGTGGACGTATCATGTCACCCTCAGCCTCGTCTGGGTCATCAGCTGAAAACAAACAGTATGCACACCTTGTACAAATCTACAATATGAAACTGATAATATTAAATATAAATTATCAACACACATTCACACACATGTATACACAATTTTAATCATGTATGCTCACCAACACACAAAAATACACACATGCACTCATGTATAAACTGTAATCATGTATGCACATCAACACACACACACACACACATGTTTATGTGCATGCACACACACACACACACACACACACACACACACACACACACACACACACACACAACACACACACATGTTTATGTGCATGCACACACACACACACACACACACACACACACAACACACAACACACACACATGTTTATGTGCATGCACACACACACACAGATTATGTACAGCACTGCCCACCCCCCACTGACAATGAAAATCAAACAAAGAAACTTTTTTTTTTTAATTTAATAAATGTTAATAGGCCTTTAGCATGACAATGTCAAATATACTTAATCAAGTGTGAAAGCATGCCATAATTATTGATAATCTGTGATGGTGCAGCACTTGGTAGCCTAGTGAAAACAAGAGGGTTTTCCAGCTTTCGGTTTTGCCTTGTCAGTCTGCGGCTAAAAAATAGCATCAGCATTACCAAATTAGATCACTTGTTTTTATGAATTTTGGGTCTACTTACATTATAATTTACACAAATCAAATGGATACGACTTATTCCTTTCATGATAATAATTCTAGTTCGCCAGTAATTCATACAAGGTTATGAACACACCAAATAAACTTTCGAAGTGAAAGCAATCATGACATGACATCAACAGTAGGCCTACTTACCAGAACTAGATTCCATGTGCTCGTCTTCAAAACCATTCGGCATGGGCATAGAATCCTCTTCATCACTGCTGGAATCTATTTCTGACTGTCTGTCATCTCCAAAGTAGTCTGTCACTGCTTCAACTAATTCTGGAGAAGTGAAATCAGCCGTTTCCGACAA
>CM060309.1:57934033-57944033 GCA_030674185.1 Monoplex corrugatus
TTGTGTGTGGTGTGTGTGTGTTTGTGTGTGTGTGTGTGTGTTGTGCGCGCGTGCGTGCGTGTGTGTGTGTGTGTGTGGTGTGTGTGTGTTGTATGTGTGTGTGTGTTTGTGTGTGTGTGTGTTGTGTGTGTGTGTGTGTGTGTGTGTGTGTGTGTATGTGTGTGTGTGTGTACGTGTATGTGTGTTTGTTTGTATGTATGTGTGTGTGTGTGTAAAATTGTTTCGGAAACATACATTTTAAGCATACAGTCATTTATGGATAGGTACAGAACCAACATCACTGATGACCATATGCAACAAAAATACCATGACAAAATTTGAAATATTAATTTGACTGAAAATGGAGGTTTAAGTATTAATAACTTCATGAGAATTATATTCTTAATAATAAAGGTCAATTTGATAGTAAATGCCCCACCCCACCCCCACCCCTCGAATATTCATTTATTTTAATGCATAAACAATGTTCGTAAAGGTATACATGTAGCAATACAACTGAACGTGAACTCAAATAGCTGCATACAAAACGTTACTATGCTCTGAAGCAATTTACTCGAAACAAAAACAAAAACAAAAAACAGGCTTTTTTTTTTTATATTATCACAAAACGTGGTGCACTTCAAAAACTCATTTCTTTTCAATGTTTAGAAAACAATCAAACAAGTATTCAATGTAAAAAGTGTTTATGAAATATCATAAAATGCAAGACATGAAAAAAACAAACTGTTACACATATGTTTTGTACACCACATTCTGGTGACTAATGTCTGCATTTGTGTCTCTCGGGCCAAGCTGACGCGTAGTAAGCGTAGAGTACAGCCCTGTTGCATATTCTCAAACCTACATAAAACTCCATAGCATCATGTTTATCATCTTCATAGTTGTCATCAACATCGCATTGTAAAAACTGTGCCAGCTTCTGTGGTTATTAAGGTGGTAGAGAAAACAGGACAATAAAAAAGACAACAACAAAAAAAAGCACTAAGGAAATTCTTCTAAGTGCAGTGACCCTAAAAATATATTTAACAATGTATAGAAACAAGCTGACAAACACTTCGACTCAAAGAGAAAAAACAAACAAAAACAAAATCAAAAAAACCCCGAAAAAACGCTAAGCACCACTTGAGACGAGACATAAAATGAAAGACACACAGATAATAATCTGAAACAATCAACGCGCGTTGAGTGATTGAGTACAACTGGTCCGTCAGCACTAAAGCAGTCGTTCATGAATGGCACTCCCTGTCTATTCTCTAGATGGTCTTCAAGATTAATAATGGTGAGGAGAACGAGGAAGGACAAATGGGGGTGGGGAGTTGATGGGGGGTGGGAAGGGGGCTGGTTCAACAGTCACTCAGATGTCTGATGAACAACAGCCACTGACGGTGCTAGTCAAATAGTCAGAGACTTTCTAAGGTGAATTATTTTAAAGTTTGATCTGAGAAATGTTAATTTGGGTATTAGAAAAAAAAGAGTAATCAGTATTCCTGCTTGCTGAAATAAGTTTGTGTACGTAGTCTAAAAGTTCTAAGTTATTCGTTTCACTGGTCGCTTAAAATGTGAAGTAGTTAAAATGATTTAAAACAGTATATCGTCTTACTTAAACCTTTGATCCCCTACTCAACCATTATAGCCAAGCAACAACTTAATCATTTGTCTCCCTCACCCTATCTACCAGCTTCCTGCAGTTGGTGAATAGTGTGATTGAGTCGAAGGGTTAAGATTTTTTTGCTGTTGGTGGATAGGGTATGGGAGTCAAAGGGTTAAGGTGATGTTAATCAGCAGAGCAAAGTGTTTGACGAGATGACACTACTGTCATGTTGGTCAAGTAGTCAGCCATCAATCCTTTTGCCGCCTGTCTCCTGCTCTCCAGCAATTGCCACGCTGAGCTTACGAAAACGTGCTGTAGTTGTACGGCTGGTCACAAAAAGAACTTAAGAATTTGTTTTACCTCAACTAGAGTCAATGCCCACTCACAAACCCCTACTGTCTTGAAGCGATCTTATGGGGAAGACAAGTCCAAGTAGTAAACCTGACAGAAATCCGGAGCTAAATCCCTAAAGTGGTTTGTAGATATTCCAGCAACTCCTGTGACATGACCTTTTCCCCTGGACCTGAATCAGCGGCGCAGTGATGAATCGTGGGCAAGGATTGGTCTTTTGTATACCCCTTCCCAACGTGCACAATGAAAAGGAGTTGTACTTCAAACCCAACCCAGCTCGCTATCGCATGATCTCTCAAGATCGATGGATGCTATCTGACTTGAAAGGAATGGCAAATTTGGCAAAAGAAAGAAATGCATTTACGAAAGTAATATCCACTAGGACAGTCTACGACTTTTCAGTTCACTTTTTATAGGGAAATGATAATTTTCACAAGTTATTTCTCACTTCGAGAACAAACGTTTTAGTCTTATATGAGCTAGTGATTTTCAAAATAGTTTTAGTCATATCGAGAACAAAATATTTTATTCTTATGCCTGTAAAAGAAATTGCTTCCTTGAGTTTTCAGGAAAAAGGTTTATTATCACAGTGTTGGTTTAGCGTTTCAAAAGGGACATTAAAGTTGTTAAGAAAATCTTCAAAACCAAACACAACATCACATAAGGATGCTAATGCCGAGTACTTTGATGTCATTTTCGCTCTCTCTGTCTTCCATTCATTTCTGTTGTCCCATTCTTTGTGTCTTTTGTACTTGGTTCTTTCGTTCAATCCTTCTTTCTTAGAGCATTAGAGCGCTGACGAAGATGGCGAGAACGCCATCAAAAGCTACGGAACTGTGAGTAGCGATTTTTACACTGTTGGGAGACCTTGTTCTTCAAAATTGGTAGCATTATGTCTATCCCCCAACTGTTGAAACTTCCCCTACGTCTCATTCGCGATTACGATCGGACGATCATCGATACCTTTCGTGAATCAGAGAAATTACACCGCTCCCTAGCGAAGTTCAGGAACCATCTACACTTCACACTGCACTGCAAACATCACGGCGTCTTTCCCACCAGCCTAAAAATCAAAACTCCGATGAAAGGAACAGCAGCAAATAATATCATCAATCAGGCACAACGAGCACTCATGAACGAACGCATCAAGCAAATCAACACCCGCATCACTTGTCTGGAAGGGAAAATCCAAGACCTCGAGGAAAGACTGAGCTCTAGCACACTACCAGATGCTATGCTCTCCGAAATCAAAGAGTGGCTAAACAACACACGACGAATAGAATGGGACAAAGTACGCCAACGCCATCGAAAGAAATTCGAACTTCTAGCACCAAAAAACAACAGGAGACAACAGAATGACAAAAGCGAGATTACACCTGTACCGGAAGAAACAAAAAGAAAGACCAAAGAGAGGTGGGTGATCAATCTATCAGATCGCCAACTCACTAAACCTGAACAGGAAGTACTAGAGAAAGGACTAAATTTCGCCGTAGCCCCTAACAAGCTTCCAGTGGTAGACCTCATCACAAGCATTGAAACAGCTTGCAGGTATATTGGCCCTAATTCAGAAGAAGCCACACACTTAAGATCAGACTGTGTCAGAATCATGAAACAGGCCAAACTACCGAAATCCAACTTAACACCGGACCAAAGACGGGCTCTGGCGGATTTAAAGAACGAACACGCCACGATGATCCTACCAGCTGACAAAGGTCGTGCCATAGTCATCATGCCTAGACCCATGTACTATGAGAAGGCAAGCAAACTTCTGGAAGATACTACAACATATGAACGCCTCAAGAAAGATCCTACTTCCAAGTTTTCCAACAAACTGAAAGACACACTGAAACGCCTGAAAGAGACGGACCGCCTGTCATTAGAACAGTACAGGAAATTATACCCAACTGTGTCCGACGTCCCCAAGTTCTATGGTCTACCCAAAGTCCACAAGAAAGAAGTCCCCCTCCGTCCCATAGTCGCATCCAGAGGTTCCATCATGTATGAGACGGCTAGATTTGTGGCGGACATCCTATCACCTCTCGTAGGACACACAGATCATCACATCCACAACAGTGCTGACCTAGTGGAAAAACTGAGTAACTACACCCTCGCTCATGATGAACTCCTTGTGTCATATGATGTCTCTGCCCTATTTACCAGCGTACCAGTGAAAGAAAGCATAGAGATCATACGCCGAAGGTTACAAAACGACCAAACCCTCCACCAACGTACATCTCTCACAGTGGACGACGTATGTGAACTCTTGTCCTGCTGCCTCACCACCACCTACTTCACCTTCCAAGGTGAATTCTACCAACAAAAAGAAGGAGCAGCCATGGGCTCCCCAGTAAGCCCAATAGTAGCCAACCTGTTCATGGAGGATTTTGAAGAGAAAGCATTGGCTTCTTTCCACTCCCCACCACGATACTGGGGGCGCTACGTAGACGACACCATGACTATCCTCCCCCAGCAACTGGTCGAACAGTTCACAGAACATCTGAACAACCAACACCCAGCCATCAAATTCACGAGGGAAGTGGAACAGAACAACTCCATAGCCATGCTGGACACCCTCATCACCAGAACTGATGGCATTCTATCCTTCTCGGTCTACCGTAAACCAACTCATACGGACCAATATTTACAGTTCGACAGCCACCAGCCCCTTGAACACAAACTGGGAGTGATTCGAACCCTTACCCACAGAGCTAACACCATATGCAGTACCCAAGAGGCAAAAGACAAGGAGACAAACCACCTGAAAAAAGTGCTCACCATCTCGGGCTACAAAAAGTGGGCCTGGAACAGCCCGGGAGGCAGGAAATCCAACACCGCATCCCAACAGCCAGTGAAACAACACCAGCGCAAGGGACACATCACCATCCCATACGTAGGAGGTGTGAGTGACGCTCTGTCCAGAAAGATCAGAAAACTGGGGGTGGCTGTACATTCCAAACCTTCCAACACCATACGCAGCCAGCTGGTCACCCCCAAGGACAAAACCAGCAAACTCGACAAAGCTGGCATTATATACAGAATAGATTGCCAGGACTGTAACCAACATTATGTCGGTGAAACTGAACGCCCCCTTCAGAAGAGACTAACAGAACACAAGAGGGACTCTTCTCCAGTAGGAGCTCACCTACACGCCGAAAAACATCAATTCAGTGCGGACAATGTCAACATCCTGGACAGAGAAAATAAGTGGTTCCAGCGAGGAGTCAAGGAGGCCATCTACATCGCAGCCACCAACCCCCCGCTCAACAGGGACCGGGGCCGTTACACCCTGCCCCCGGTGTACCATTCTCTGATTCGATCTCGTGAACTGGGTTCATCCCATGTTCGCGAGATCTGAGTAGAGATTCACGCAGACAGCATTAGAGCGCTGACGAAGATGGCGAGAACGCCATCGAAACTACGGAACTGTGAGTAGCGATTTTTACACTGTTGGGAGACCTTGTTCTTCAAAATTGGTAGCATTATCCTTCTTTCTTCTTTTCCTTTTCTTGCAAAGGCACTGAAAATGAATACTAAATTGAATCGACGTACCTGTATACACACCAAAAACAAAACAAAAACAAAGCAAAAAAGCAAAACAGAAAAACAAAACAAAAAGAAACAAAACAAAACAAAAAATGGCAAAACAAGAAAAAAAAAAACTGTTTTGGTATTTGGTGACTGCCCTTGTATTGCTTATTTACGTAACTTACGTTTCTAATAATTTTGTTATGTAAAAATTACCACAACGTCTCTCTCTCTCTCTCTCTCTCTCTCTCTCTCTCTCTCTCTCTCTGTATGTCTCTCTCTGTCTCTGTCTCTCTCTCTCTCTGTGCCTCTCTCTGTGTCTCTGTCTCTGTCTGTCTCTGTCTGTCTGTCTGTCTGTCTGTCTCTCTCTCTCTCTGTCTCTCTCTCTCTCTCTCTTTCCCTTTCCTCTGTGTCTCGAACATGTGATTAATGCACCTCAGCTGAGACTGCTTAGATGACCTTGGCCCGTGTTTGGCATTGTTATTGTGGTCATACACGTTGGTAAAACAATGAAAACACACACACACACATACACGCACGCACACACACACACTCACATACACACACACACACACACACACACACACACACACACACACACACACACACACACACTCTCTCTCTCTCTCTCTCTCTCTTTCTCTCTCTCTCTCTCTCATTATGACTGTTTAAGCTTATCTAAAAGTGCATTTGGTGTTAAATTTCAAGTCACATACATTGCACCGAAATAGAATTAAAGCATGGTCCCGTTTTACCACTTACACACACTTTGTGGTTTTCTTCTTCTTTAACTTCTTCGTCTTGATTTCATTAAGTGCAATGGTGTCATTCGGATTGTGAAATCAAACACGCTTACGCAGACAACCAGCATGTCTTTCTTTCTTTCTTTCCTTTTTTTTTTCTCCCTTCTTTTTTGAACTAGAGGAGCATTTTTGGTGCTTTTTTCTCTTTTCTTCTTCTTCTTCTTCTTCTTTTCTTACTTAAGTCTTCTGATTTTTCCTGCTTTCTGACATTGTACGTAACTTGTGGTCAATACAACTATATTTTCTCTTTGAAAGTTCTTTTCAATTTGGACAATGAACGCACAGCAATACGAAGAACTGCAGTATCAACAGCAATAAAAACAACAAACAAACAAAAACACAAACAAAACAAGACAAACAAACAAACAACACAAACAAAACAAAAAGTAACCAGAAAATACGGAAAATAGAACCAAAACGCGTATTATTAAAACAACGAGACAAGACAAGCGCAAATTTTCGACCAACTGGCCTTTGTCAAGCGTGAATGTATGGTCACAAACAAACCAGCTACAAAATTAGAAGAAAAAGCCTGAAAATTCCCCGCTGCTTCGTCCTGTAGGAGACGAGAACCAAAACTGAAATTGTTATTGAATTTATTCAGTGACAGTGACGAAAACTGAAGTTATCGAATGCAAAGGGACAGAACCCACTGACTTTGACTAACATACATACATAGATGTAGAGTTTTGAGGAATAATTATATTCAAGTCAATTTATGTTTACATACAGTTGATAATTTCACATCTTTAACTAGTTTGATTCTACAAATGTCTGCGCATACATTATCACGGTGCCTTTTGCTATCTACATGTACAGAGGGACATCGGTATATATGAAGTCTTTGACAAAGCGTAGGCTGTGTCTGGGCTGTGTTCATCAACCCCCCTCTCTCCCTTCTATTTCTTTTTATTCCTATTTTCTTCGTTCATTCAATGCGTTCAGTCAGTCAGCCCGCCAGCCAGCCAGCCGGTCAGCAAGTCAATCAGTCCATCAGTCTGTCACTCAGTCAGTCCGTCAGTCAGTCAGTTCGTCGGTAAGTCACTCAGTCAGTCCGCCAGTCAGACAGTCCGTCCGTCTGTCAGTCAGTCCGCCAGTCAGACAGTCCGTCCGTCTGTCAGTCAGTCAGCCAGTCAGTCAGGCCGTCAGTCCGTCAATCGGTCAATCTGTCAGTCAGATGGTCATTGATTGATTGGTTGATTGATTGATTGAATCATTCATTCATTCGTTCGTTCTTCGTTCGTTCGTTCGTTCGTTCGTCGTTCGTTCATTCATTCATTCATTCATTCATTCATATCATTCATTCATTATTTTTCTCGTCCCATAGACTGAATTTAAAAAGTAAAAACATCAAACGTTACCAACATACTTGATTCAATGGGTTCTTTTTTGTGATTGTGTCGATTTATTTATGCATCTACTTACCTATCTACCTAGCTACTATTCATTTATTTTCGGGAATAAAAGCTCGAATTCAAAAAACAAATTCAATTAATTTTTTTTTAACAGAAACGTACATCTATTACAGCTTTTTGAATCATTTCATCATGGAAACGGATACTGTCTATACTACTTGACTATCTGTCCATCTATCCGTCTCTCAACCTCCCATCTCTTATATATCTCTGTTTTGTCTATCTATCTATCTATCTATATCTATCTATCTATATATCTCTCTATCTCTTTCTTTCTATCTATCTATCTATCTATCTATCTATCTATCTCTCTGTCTATCTCTCGATCTCTCTGTCTGTATGTCTATCTATCTATCTATCTATCTATCTATCTATTTATCTATCTATATATATATATCTATCTAGGTAGAAAGAAACTCTAGGGAGAGCTAGACAACAGAAGGTCTTCAGAGAAGTAACCCCCTTTAGACAAGTGTTTCGGCCCTGAATTCCTTACACTCTCGGGGGGCCGGGCCACATCCAGGTCATGACTCCTGGATGCCCTTCTGCTGTTGTCTATTTTTTTTTTTTCCCCACGCCGGGGATCGAACCTGGGCGATTCTGCGCTTCAGAACTGCGGTACGCGGTTTTACCAATGTGCTAACGGGGCACACATCATCTGTAGGGAATTTAATCCTTATGAAGTTCACTTTTTTCGTTCCTCCTTGCCCAGATCCAGCTTGAGCTCCTTTCTGCTGCCTCTGCCATCGCTTTAAGGGCTCTAGTCCTCTTCTTCCCAGAAATGGCGAGTTGTTTCATGAGATCATAAGCGGAGGTGCCCACAAACCCTCTTGCCCCGACCTCTATGGCGAAGATTTTGACCCGCAGACCTGCTTTCTTCAGGGTGCTGGCAAGACCGGCGTATTTTTCGGTCTTGTAGATATGTGCTTCTTCCATTCTGCTTTCGTATGGCACAGTGAGTTCTATCAGAATCACTTGTTTCGAGGAGTCAGAGTGGAGAGCGATGTCTGGTCTCATGCCTGTCTTGCTGATGACATCTGGGTAATTTCTCCACTCTGGGAGGTCTGCTGTACACTCCCAGTCGACTGCTCCATCCAGAAGACCCTTTGGCAATGTGCTGGTTGTCATAGCACTTTCGGGCCAGACCTGTTTCCCTCCTGCTTTGTAGAACGTTGTCATAGCAATTGGTGCGTTTGGGGTCATGGTTTTTTCGCTAACCACATCTGTGATCACTTTCAGAACTTGGTTGTGCCTCCATGTATACCTTCCTTGGGCTAGCGCTACTTTGCAAGAGCTTAGGACATGTTCCACTGTTTGTTTCTTCTGACAGAGCGGACATGCTGGGTCGTCTGCTTTCCCCCATTTCACTAAGTTTGCATTCGAGGGGAGCAGGTCATATACAGATCTGAGGAGGAAGCTTATCCTTAGAGGAGCCATGTGCCACATATCGTTCCAGCTGAGACTTCTTTGGAGTGCACTGTCCCATGTTGTCCATTGCCCCTGTTGACCTTGCTGGACTGCCTTCTGCACTCTTTTGACATCTTCTTCTTCCTTCAACTCCTGTATGATCATGTCTCTTTTTTCCTTCCCTTTGGCTTTGGACCACCACTGCATTTTTGTTGCTCCCAGTCCCTGTCTGTTGGTTTGCGTGTGTCCAATTATTTCTTTGATGCTGAGGTTTCTCTTGGCATTGTTTACAGCCTCTTGGACTTTCCACTTTCTGCCAGTTCTCAGCTTTGGATGAACTGATCTCACGATATTGTCTTCCGATTCCTCCAGCATGCTCAACAGTCTTGCTTTTCCAACTTTGTATTCCTCCACTATGGATTTGAGAGGTAGCTTCAGCATTGCTTGACGACAGTAGAATGCAACATCAGTGAGACCAGGTGGGACACCGAGCCATTTTCTTGTGTATTTGTTGATTTTGGCTTCCATTGCTTCGACTGTGCTGGTGCAAATGTCATAGATTAGCAGTGGCCACAGCAGCTTTGGTATCAGCATGAACTGTAGACACCAGACTTTGTATTTGCCTGGCAGTCCGCAGTTATCTATTTTCTTCAGGCCTTCTTCTGCTGTTTGCTTGGTTTCACATCCCCTTTGTGTGTCTTTCAGGGAGTCATCATACCATCTTCCGAGACTTTTTACTGGCTCTTCTGTGACAGTGGGGGTGGCTTGGTTGGCTACCATGAATTTGACTGAATCTGCCACTTTTCCTTTTCGCAGTGAGAGACTTCGGGATTTCTTAGGTTTGAACCTCATTCTTGAAGAGGCCACCAGCTCATCCAGCTGCTTTAAGATTTGGTGTGTCTCTTCCT
>CM060309.1:57954033-57956533 GCA_030674185.1 Monoplex corrugatus
AGTCCAGAACCATATTCATCAGGAAAGGATTACGACTCTTGAGTGTTTTGGTCATCTCAGTTGAATGCAACCCCACAAAGAGATTCAATGAGCATATACCAAAGAGAGAAATGAGGGAAATAACAGCTGTTCAGAATCGTCTTCATCAGCAAATGATTATAACTCCTTGATGGTTTGGTTATCTGACCTGAATGCAACCCCGCAAAGTTTTTTAACCACCATTTTCCACACAGAGCAATGACGGAAATAACACCAGTCCAGAATCATATTCATTGGCAAAGAATTGCGATTCTTAAGTCGTTTGTACATTTCACATGAATGCAGCCCCTCAAAGAAACTCAACAAGCATATATTAAAGAGAGGAATAGCAGGAATATTACAAATCCAGAATCATATTCATTAGCAAAAGATTACGATCCTTCAGGGGTTTGATCGTCTGACCTGAATGCAGCCTCACAAAGTGACTCAACTAGCATATACCAAAGAGAGAATGGGCGGAAATAACATCAGTCCAAAATCATATCATCAAAGATTACGACTGTTATTTAGTTTGGTCATCTGACCTGAATGTAATCTCACAAAGAAACTCAACCACCATATACCACAGCGAGAAATAGCGAGAAGAACACCAGTCCACAATCATAGTCATCAGCAAAGGATTACGACTCTTAGGTGGTTTGGTCATCTGACCTGACCTGAATGTAACCCCACGAAGTAACTCAACTACCATATACCACAGAGAGAAATGACGGGAATAGCACCAGTCCACAGTCATATTCATAAGTGAAAGATTAAGATTCTGAAGTGGTTTGGTCATCTGACCTGAATGGAGCCCCATAAAGTAACTCAACCAGCATATACCAAACAGAGAAATGACTGGAATAACACCAGTACAGAATCATATGCATTGGCAAATAAATACGACTCTCTAGCGGTTTGATCATCTGACCCGAATGCAGCATCACAAACTGACTCAACTAGCATATACCAAACAGAAAAATGGCGGGAATATTACCAGTCCAGAATCATATTCATTATCAAAGGAACACTACTGTTAAGTGGTTCTGTCATCTGACCTGAATGCAAAACCAAAAAGCAACTGAACCAGCATATGGCAAAGGGAGAAATGGCGGGAATAACACCAGTTCAGAATCATAATCACTAGCAAAGAATTACGATCCTTAAACGGTTTGGTCATCTGACCTGAATGCAGCACCACAAACTGACTCAACTAGCATATACCAAACAGAGATATGGCGAAAATAACACCAGTCCAGAATCATATCCATCAGCAAAAGGTTGTGATTACTTGTCGGTTTGGTCATCTGACTTGAAAGCAAGCCCATAAAGTGACTCAATTAGCATATACCAAAGAGAGAAATGACTGGAATAACGCCAGTCCAGAATTATATACATTAGCAAAGGATTACAACTCTTAAGTGGTTTGGTCATCTCTCCTGAATGCAACACCACGAAGAGACTCAAGGAGTATATACAATAGAGAGAAATGACTGAAATAATTCCAGTCTAGAATCATATTCATCAGCAAAGGATTATGACTCCATGATGGCTTGATCATATGACTTGAAAGCAAGCCTATGAAGTTATTCAATTAGCATATACCAAAGAGAGAAATGACTGGAATAACGCCAGTCCAGAATTATATACATTAGCAAAGGATTACAACTCTTAGGTGGTTTGGTCATCTCTCCTGAATGCAACACCGCGAAGAGATTCAATGATCATATAGCAAAGGGAGAAATGGCTGGAACAACGCCAGTCCAAAGTAATATTCATCAGCAACAGATTACGACACTTTAGTGGTTTGGTCATCTGACCTGAATGCAACCCTACAAAGAGATTTAATGAGCATGTACCAAAGAGAGAAATGGGGAAATAACACCAGTTCAGAATCATATTCATCAACAAAAGATTATAACTCATTGATGGTTTGGTTATCTGACCTGAATGCAACCACACAAAAAATCTCAACCACCATATTCCACACAGAGCAATGACGGAAATAACACCAGTCCAGAATCATATTTATTGACAAAGGATTGCGATTCTTAAGTGGTTTGGTAATCTCACCTGAATGCAACCCCTCAAAGAAATTCAACAAGCATATACCAAACAGAGAAATAACAGGAATATTACAAGTCCAGAATCATATTCATTAGCAAAGGATTACGATCCTTAAATTATTTGGTCATCTGACCTGAATGCAACCCCACAAAGTAACTCAACCAGCATATGCCACAGAGAGAAATGGGCGAAATAACACCAGTCCAAAGTCATATTCATCAGCAAAGGATTATGACTCCATCGCGGTTGATAATCTGACCTGAAACAACCCCACGAAGTAACACAACCAGCATATACCAAAGAGATGTTTGAATTTAAAGCGAAAGACAGACCAAAGGAGACCTGGATCGATGATTTGTAAGAGACCTTGCCTTGACATGGTGTTTCTCCACAACAAGCTCTCTAGTTTGCTGCT
>CM060309.1:57971533-57981533 GCA_030674185.1 Monoplex corrugatus
TGTATTGGGAGAGAGATAGAGAAAGAGAGAAAGAGAGAGAGAGAGAGAGAGAGAGAGAGAGAGAGAGAGAGAGAGAGAGAGAGAGAGAGAGAGTAGAGAATATGAAACTCTGGTAACAGACTGAGTCGAGCAACTGTACATGGCTCTGCTTTGGTTTCTTATATTCTTAGTTTATTTTCAGAAAACTGAAACATGGTGAAAAAATATGTGACGAAGTGGGAAGTGCATGGAGCTATTCACTGGGAGGTCTTCGGCTTGAGCCCTGATCAGTCAAATAGAGAGAGAGAGAGAGGGAGAGAGTGAGAGAGAGAGAGAGAGAGAGAGAGAGAGAGAGAGAAAGAGAGAGAGTTTTCCGCACGCTGAGCTCCTTTTCGCAAAGCTGCAAGCAGCAATGCCAGCCAGCTGTGCGGGATGAAAGCGAGAGGTGACAAGCACACAGTTACTTGCCAACACACACACACACACACACATGCACACGCACGCACACACAGAGAAAGAGAGCGAGAGAAGAAGAGAGAGAGAAAGAGAGACAGAGACAGAGAGAGGCAGAGACAGAGAGAGACAGACACAGACAGACAGACAGAGGAAGAGAGAGAGCGAGCGCGAGAGTGAGAGAGCAGAGAGAGACAGACAGACAGAGAAAGAAAGAGAGAGAGCGCGAGAGTGAAAGAGACAGACAGACAGAGGCAGAGACAGAGAGACAGAGACAGAAAGACAAAGAAAGAGAGAGACACAGAAAGAGAGAGAGAGAGAGAGAGAGAGAGAAACAGACAGACAGACAGACAGACAGACAGACCCCACACACACACACACACACACACACACACACACACACAGAGTAAAAAGCAGACAGAAACAGACACTCAAGAAGACAAAGAAAAAGAACAATTGTACCAGCGAGACGCAAGCTTGGCACCAACCATCTCCCTTTAATCTTCATCCCGCTCACTGAAGCATATACCACATTGTTAGGTAAGCTCAGCCTACGAGTCTGAAATATTAGCAGAGAAAGTTAGAAACACAAGTAAAGCTTGATTAAAATAGTGACATAACCAAATGTATGAACAGAGGGAGGGGTGAGAGAGAGAGAGAGAAAGAGAGAAAGAGAAACAGAGAGAGAGAGAAAGAGAGAGAGAGAGACAGACAGACAGACAGATAGAGAAAGGGGGGAGAGAGAGAGAGGAAGAGAGAGAGGGAGAGAGAGAGAGACTGACACACAAATAGACACAATAAGAGAGAGAGAGACAGAGAGAGAGAGAGAGACAGAGAGAGAGAATAAGAGAGAGAGAGAAATACAGAGAGAGAGAGTGAAAGAGAGAGAGACAGACAAATAGATAGACAACGTGAGTAAGAGAGAGAGAGAGAGAGTGAGAGAGAGAGAGAGAGATAGAGAGAGAGAGAGAGAGAGAGAGAGAGAAGGGAAAGGAGATAAGAAACTAAGATAGGCATTAACTTATGAAATCGGAAGGAGCGAGGGTTTGGGGTGTAGGTGTGGAAGGGAATTGATACAACCACATAGATTATATATGCAGGCAGATACCGGCAAATACAACTTCGAAGGCAAGGGAAAAACCTACTGCACTTTACAAAATATACGTGTGAAAGAGTCACCAAACACAGACCCTCCTCTATTCATTCCCTTTCCCAATAAAGTATATTTTACACAATATCAGCTCTGCTTCATGCTTCCTAGTTGAAAGAATAACCACAGGTAAAGACCAAAATAAAATGATAAAGGAAGAAAGACAGAAAAAAACGAATAAAATAAAACAAAATCAAATCAATCAATCAATCAATCAATCATCAACCAATCAACCAATCAATCAATCAATCAATCAATCAAATCAAATCAAATCAAATCAAATGAAAGTCAAATGAAATAATGCCAAGTTATATCAACTTTAAAATTTCTCAGTGAGAAATCCCATATTGGCCACTACATCACACACGAAAACAGCAACAGCAACAAACGATCAACCAGCAAATTAATCAGCCAATCAACCAATCGATCAGCTACGCAAGCAACAAGCAAACAAGTAAGCAATTAATACAGAAAGCAACCACGCAGTCATTCAAATTGAACGGCAACTATCTGTTACATTAAGATAGTTAACATTTGTAACATTATTATAATAAGAACATTTTGATCATTCGAACACAATTATTGTTCTGAAATGCACGATTATCAATTTAAAACACACAAACACACACACACACACACACACAAACACACACACACACGCACACACACACACAAACAACACACACACACACACACACGCACACCAACGCACACACACACACATACACACACACACACGCACATACGCACACACACATGAGATACACACACACATATAATACACACACACATAACACATATACACATACACAGACGTACACACAAACACACATGCACTCACACACACAAACACATACATACACACGTATACACCCACATATGCACTTACACACACAGGCACACATGAATTGTTCGTCCATTGGATCGACGAAGACCATGTCGTCATCCGAAAGTTGGAGTGGTCGGGTGTTGTGGGTGTGGAGGTGGCTGCCCAGTCTGATCTGTGCCTGGAATAGTTTCTGACAGTGCGTACAGCGAATGGTGGCCACACATAATGGGTTGGTGGCTCTGACCTTTCTGGCCTGCCTATATTCCTCAGCTGTACTGGTTCTGTTGTCTTTGTAGATTTTCGAGCCCTTGAAAGACAGCTGATCGCCACTTTCCTCTGTCCAGAGCTGTCTCCTCCTATGTATCGAGGTTAATGTTGAAGGCCTTCAGTGACGCTTTCAGGGTATCTCTGAAGCGCTTTCTCCTACCTCCCTGAGAGCGTTTGCCTTGCTGTAGGTCGCCTATTTTCTTTGGATGCCAGTGGTCTGACATGCAAACTACATGTCCTGATCATAGCAGTTGTGACTGCATCATAATAGTGTACATGTAGATGCTGAGCAGACTGGCACCAGCGAGGACCTCAGTACCTGGGATCTTGTCTTGCCATTTCATTCCCAGAAGTTTTCTAAGACAGGTGATGTGGAAGTGGTTCCGCTTCCTGGCATGGGCTGATAAACCGTCACTGTTTTACAGCCATACAGAAATGTGGCGAAATCTACAAGCTGGCTTACCTTGATCTTAATCTCCTGCGTAATGTCTTCTCTGTCCCACATAGTCTTCTGGAGTCTGTATAAAGTCAGCAGTGCCTTTGGCAAGTCTGGCATTCACCTCATGATCGATGACAACATTTCTAGAGAGGACGGTGCCAAGATAGATGAACTTATTTACCAAAGAAAGTCTTGTCCGTTAACAAGGAAGTAGGGTTCTGTGCAGGACTTTCCTGGTGCTGGTTGATGCATGACTTTAGCCTTTGTCGCACTGATGGTTATGATGAAGTTGTTGCAAACATTAGATAATTTATCATCGGTAAACTGGAATATATTGCTGTCAGAACCTTAGGTTCAGCCGTAAGCCTTTTAAGGCTGAAAAGTGACCCGTCAGTGAGGTACCTGATGCATATGCCTATGCCTGAGTTTCCGAAGGCGTCTGTCAGCATGGCTGGGAATATGAGATTGAATAGGGGGGGGGGGGCAAGAACACAATCCTGTTTCTCTCCATTGGATACACACGCGCACGCGCGCGCGCGCACACACACACACATACACTCACAGGTACGCACACACACACAGTCGCACGCAGCACGCACTCACACACACACACATACACACGCACACATACACACACTCACGCGCACGCACACACACACACTCACACGCATGTACACACACACACACTCACGCACACACAAGCACACACACACTCAACACACGCACGCACACACACACACTTACACAAACATTCTCTCTCTCTCTCTTTCTCTCTCTCTCTTTCTCTCTCTTTCTTTTTGTCTCTGTCTGTCCATCTCTGTGTCTTGGTTTCTGTTTGTCTGTCTATTTCTTTCTCTCTTTCTCTCTGTCTCTCTGTCTGTCTGTATGTCTGTCTCTCTGTCTCTCTGTCTCTCTCTGTCTCTCTCTCTCTCACTCTCTCTCCCATTTCAAAATGTATCCAGACAGAACCAGAGAACAAAATTAGGCACAGATAAAAAAAAAGAAGCCCTTACACTTAAGAGATACAGACGACGTGTGGCACAATCATTCCCCCATCCCCACTGAAGTCTCTACCACCACAGTGTTAGCTCTGACTTTGCCTTTGCCTACGTGGTCCCAGCTGTTGCTTCTCGCAGCAACAGTGGCTGACTGACAGTCCTGCAGACCTCACCTTGTCAAACCCATCTGTTCTCTTGCTAGCATTTATACCATTCTGTTGGCTTGCAGAGATTCTTGTTGTTACAGCTAGACCAATGTTGACCCCGCTTGAGTGCGTGCGTGTTGCGGTAAAGGGACGATACTACGTTGGGGCAAACTATTGTGGTGGTGACTGTGATGTAAGAGTTGCTGGATCATCATTCCTTACTTGTTTCTTCTTCTTCTTCTTTGTGTTTTCTACTGATGGATTTGTTTGTGGTACTTTTTGTGGTCGTGGTGACTGTGATTACGATTTGAGACAGTGGTGGGAAAAGTTCTATATTTATTGATATTTGTATTTCGTGTGTGTGTGTGTGTGTGTGTGTGTGCGTGTGTGTGTGTGTGTGCGTGTGTGTGTGTGTGTGTGTGTGTGTGTGTTGTTTGTTTATTTGTTTATTGTGTGTGTGTGTGTTGTTTGTTTGTTTGTTTTATTGTGTGTGTGTGTGCGTGCGTGCGTGCGTGTGTGTTTGTGTGTTTTGTTTGTTTGTTTGTTTGTTTTGTGTGTGTGTGTGTGAGTGTTTACGTGTGTGTATGGTGTTTTTGTGTCTGTGTCTTTGTAATTATGTCATGGTATTTCTTTGTGACGTAGTGTTATTATTGAGTTGTTTTTTTAAAAATAGTTTTAATACAATCCTTCATATTTGATTTGTGCAATATTGTGTGCACCCCCCCCCCCCCCCCCCCCCCCCCCCCCCCCCCGTTTTCATAACTGTTTCAAATTTCTTCTTCTTCTTCCTTCTGTTGCTGCTGCTCCTCCTCCTCCTATTTCCCCCTTCTCCCTCTCCCTCCCTCTCTCTCTCTCTCTCTCTCTCTCTGTCTCTCATTTCCAAACTTATTCAGACAGAACCAGAGAACAAAATTAGGCACAGATAAAAAAAACAGAAACCCTTACACTTACGAGATATAGACGACGTGTGGCACAATCATTCCCCCATCCCCACTGAATTCTCCACCACCACAATGTTAGCTCTGCTTTGCCTACGTGGTCCCAGCTGTTGCTTCTGGCAGCAACAGTGGCTGACTGGCAGTCCTGCAGACCTCACCTTGTCAAACCCATCTGTTCTCTTGCTAGCATTTATACCATTCTGTTGGCTTGCAGAGATTCTTGTTGTTACAGCTAGACCAATGTTGACCCCGCTTGAGTGCATGTGTGTGATGGTGAAGGGACGATACTACGTTGGGGCAAACTATTGTGGTGGTGACTGTGATGTAAAAGAGTTGCTGGATCATCATTCGTTACTTGTTTGTTCTTCTACTTCGTGTTGTTTTCTAGTGATGGCTTTGTTTGTGATTCATTATTGTGGTCGTGGTGACTGCTATTACGATTTGAGGCAATGGGGGAAAATGTTTTATGTTTATTGATGCTTGTGTTTTGATAGAGGTTAGGTGTGTGTGTGTGTATGTGTGTGTGTGTGTGTGTGTAGGTGTTTGTGTGTGTGTGTGTGTGTGTGTGTGTGTGTGTGTGTGTGTTGTTTGTTTATTTGTTTATTGTGTGTGTGTGTGTTGTTTGTTTGTTTGTTTATTGTGTGTGTGTGTGCGTGCGTGCGTGCGTGTGTGTGTTTGTGTGTTTTGTTTGTTTGTTTGTTTGTTTTGTGTGTGTGTGTGTGTGTGTGGAGTGTTTACGTGTGTGTATGGTGTTTTTGTAATTATGTCATGGTATTTCTTTGTGACGTAGTGCTATTATTGAGTTTTTCTTTTAAATAGTTTTAATACAATCCTTCGTAATTGATTTGTGCAATATTGTGTGCACCCCACTCCCCCCCCCCCCCCCCCGTTTTCATAACTGTTTCAAATTTCTTCTTATTCTTCCTTCTGTTGCTGCTGCTCCTCCTCCTCCTATTTCCCCCTTCTCCCTCTCCCTCCCTCTCTCTCTCTCTCTCTCTCTCTGTGTCTCTGTCTCTCATTTCCAAACTTATTCAGACAGAACCAGAGAACAAAATTAGGCACAGATAAAAAAACAGAAACCCTTACACTTACGAGATATAGACGACGTGTGGCACAATCATTCCCCCATCCCCACTGAATTCTCTACCACCACAGTGTTAGCTCTGCCTTTGCCTACGTGGTCCCAGCTGTTGCTTCTGGCAGCAACAGTGGCTGACTGGCAGTCCTGCAGACCTGACCTTGTCAAACCCATGTGTTCTCTTGCTAGCATTTATACCATTCTGTTGGCTTGCAGAGATTCTTGTTGTTACTGCTAGACTGATGTTGACCTGGCTTGAGTGCATGTGTGTGTTGGTGAAGGGACGATACTACGTTGAGGCAAACTATTGTGGTGGTGACTGTGATGTAAAAAGAGTTTCTGGATCGTCATTCGTTACTTGTTTGTTATTCTACTTCGTGTTGTTTTCTAGTGATGGATTTGTTTGTGGTTCTTTTTGTGGTCGTGGTGACTGCTATTACGATTTGAGACAGTGGTAGGAAAAAGTTTTATGTTTATTGATGCTTGAGTTTTGATAGAGGTTAGATGTGTGTTGTGTGTGTGTGTGTGTGTGTGTGTGTGTGTGTGTTGTGTGTGTGTGTGTGTGTGTGTGTGTGTGTGTGTGTGTGTTGTGTGTCGTGTGTCGTCTGTGTCTGTGTCTGTGTGTTTGAAATTATGTCGTGGAATTTCTTTGTGACGTATTATGCTATTATTAAGTTTTTCTAATAGTTTGAACACAGTATTTCATATTTGATTTGCACAATGCTGTGTGCCCCCCCCCCCCCCCCCCCGTCCTTTTCTATAGCTATTTCCAATGTCTTCTTTTTGTTCTTCTTCTGTCTGTTGCTGCTGCTCCTCTTCCTCCGATCCCCCCCCTCTCTCTCTCTCTTTATATATCTCTCTCTTTCTGTCTCTGTCTCTGTCTGTCTGTCTCTCTCTCCCATTTCAAAACGTATTCAGACAGAACCAGAGAACGAAATTAGGCACAGATAAAAAAAAAGAAACCCTTACACTTAAGAGATACAGACGACGTGTGGCACAATCATTCCCCCATCCCCACTGAAGTCTCTACCACCACAGTGTTAGCTCTGCCTTTGCCTTTGCCTACGTGGTCCCGGCTGTTGCTTCTCGCAGCAACAGTGGCTGACTGGCAGTCCTGCAGACCTCGCCTTGTCAAACCCATCTGTTCTCTTGCTAGCATTTATACCATTCTGTTGGCTTGCAGAGATTCTTGTTGTTACAGCTAGACCAATGTTGACCCCGCTTGAGTGCGTGCGTGTTGCGGTAAAGGGACGATACTACGTTGGGGCAAACTATTGTGGTGGTGACTGTGATGTAAGAGTTGCTGGATCATCATTCCTTACTTGTTTCTTCTTCTTCTTCTTTGTGTTTTCTACTGATGGATTTGTTTGTGGTACTTTTTGTGGTCGTGGTGACTGTGATTACGATTTGAGACAGTGGTGGGAGAATTTCTATATTTATTGATATTTGTATTTCGTGTGTGTGTGTGTGTGTGTGTGCGTGTGTGTGTGTGTGTGTGTGTGTGTGTGTGTGTGTGTGTGTGTGTGTGTGTGTGTGTGTGTGTGTTGTTTGTTTATTTGTTTATTGTATGTGTGTGTTGTTTGTTTGTTTGTTTATTGTGTGTGTGTGCGTGCGTGCGTGCGTGTGTGTTTGTGTGTTTTGTTTGTTTGTTTGTTTGTTTTGTGTGTGTGTGTGTGAGTGTTTACGTGTGTGTATGGTGTTTTTGTGTCTGTGTCTTTGTAATTATGTCATGGTATTTCTTTGTGACGTAGTGTTATTATTGAGTTTTTCTTTTAAATAGTTTTAATACAATCCTTCGTAATTGATTTGTGCAATATTGTGTGCCCCCCCCCCCCCCCGTTTCATAACTGTTCAATTTCTTCTCTCTTCCTTCTGTTGCTGCTGCTCCTCCTCCTCCTATTTCCCCCTTCTCCCTCTCCCTCCCTCTCCTCTCTCTCTCTCTCTCTCTCTCTGTCTCTCATTTCCAAACTTATTCAGACAGAACCAGAGAACAAAATTAGGCACAGATAAAAAAAACAGAAACCCTTACACTTACGAGATATAGACGACGTGTGGCACAATCATTCCCCCATCCCCACTGATGTAGAGACTACCACCACAGTGTTAGCTCTGACTTTGCCTACGTGGTCCCAGCTGTTGCTTCTGGCAGCAACAGTGGTTGACTGGCAGTCCTGCAGACCTCACCTTGTCAAACCCATCTGTTCTCTTGCTAGCATTTATACCATTCTGTTGGCTTGCAGAGATTCTTGTTGTTACAGCTAGACCAATGTTGACCCCGCTTGAGTGCGTGCGTGTTTCGGTAATGGGACGATACTACGTTGGGGCAAACTATTGTGGTGGTGACTGTGATGTAAGAGTTGCTGGATCATCATTCGTTACTTGTTTGTTCTTCTACTTCGTGTTGTTTTCTAGTGATGGCTTTGTTTGTGGTTCTTTTTGTGGTCGTGGTGACTGCTATTACGATTTGAGACAGTGGTAGGAAAAAGTTTTATGTTTATTGATGTTTGAGTTTTGATAGAGGTTAGATGTGTGTGTGTGTGTGTGTGTGTGTGTGTGTGTGTGTGTGTGTGTGTGTGTGTGTGTGTGTGTGTGTGCGCGTGTGTGTGTGTGTGTCTGTGTGTGTGTGTCTGTGTCTGTGTCTGTGTCTGTGTGTTTGAAATTAGGTCGTGGAATTTCTTTGTGACGTATTATGCTATTATTAAGTTTTTCTAATAGTTTGAACACAGTATTTCATATTTGATTTGCACAATACTGTGTGCTCCCCCCCCCCCCCCCCCCCCCGTCCTTTTCTATAGCTATTTCCAATGTCTTCTTTTTGTTCTTCTTCTGTCTGTTGCTGCTGCTCCTCTTCCTCCGATCCCCCCTCTCTCTCTCTCTCTTTATATATCTCTCTCTTTCTGTCTCTGTCTCTGTCTCTCTCTCTCTCTCTCTCCCATTTCAAAACGTATTCAGACAGAACCAGAGAACGAAATTAGGCACAGATAAAAAAAAGAAACCCTTACACTTACGAGATATAGACGACGTGTGGCACAATCGTTCCCCCATCCCCACTGAAGTCTCTACCACCACAGTGTTAGCTCTGACTTTGCCTTTGCCTACGTGGTCCCAGCTGTTGCTTCTCGCAGCAACAGTGGCTGACTGGCAGTCCTGAAGACCTGACCTTGTCAAACCCATGTGTTCTCTTGCTAGCATTTATACCATTCTGTTGGCTTGCAGAGATTCTTGTTGTTACTGCTAGACTGATGTTGACCGGGCTTGAGTGCATGTGTGTGTTGGTGAAGGGACGATACTACGTTGGGGCAAACTATTGTGGTGGTGACTGTGATATAAAAGAGTTGCTGGATCATCATTCGTTACTTGTTTGTTTTTCTACTTCGTGTTGTTTTCTGGTGATGGCTTTGTTTGTGGTTCTTTTTGTGTTCGTGGTGACTGCGATTACGATTTGAGACAGTGGTGGGAAAATGTTTTATACTTATTGATGTTTGGTATTTCGATTGAGGATAGGTATGTGGTTTCAAGAGGTGTGTGTGTGTGTGTGTGTGTGTGTGTGTGTGTGTGTGTGTGTGTGTGTGTGTGTGTGTGTGTGTGTGTGTGTGTGTGTGTGTGTGTGTGCGCGCGCGTTGTTTGTGTATGTGTGTTGTTTGTTTGTTTGTTTGTTTGTTTTTGTGTGTGTGTGTGTGTTGTTTGCTTGTTTGAATGTGTACGTTGTTTGTTTGTGTGTGT
>CM060309.1:57989033-57999033 GCA_030674185.1 Monoplex corrugatus
CTGCTCGTAGCCTAAACGCGAACAGGTGAAACGTACCGCCCTCTACAACAAAGGGGTGGGGGTACGGTGGAGGTGGGGGGTACACTTCTAAAAAAAAAGTTGTGAAATCCAGGGAACAGTTGTGTATGATTGGATGATCAAAGTAAAAGAGTGCCAAGAACTACATTAGTGCTCAGTCATACACATGAAGATTCTTTCAGGATGCTGGATGATGTTACCTAATATTTAGGTAGCTTGTTCTGCACGCATGTAGATTGCTTTGTTTTGTTTTCGGGTAGTATTCCAGAAACCGAGACTAAATAGATGTACACATGTCGAAACAATCGTCATTTTGTTCAGGAACATCGTTTTGGATCTATCCTAACGAGGAGGGACTAATGTTTGAGAAAGAAAATAAACGATCAAAACAAAAACACATACGTGTTACGATCTATCCACAAACCTTATTTAAAAAAAAGTGTGATTCACCTTTGTTCAGCGTTGATGATCCATAGAGATAAAATAATTGCCCCCCCCCCCCCTTTTTTTTTTTTTCACAAAAAGAATCATATAGTACTCTGAGAGGGTCTTTAGACTTTTGTGGTATCCGTTTTCTTCATGCGATGTTCTGTTTCGTTTCTGTATTTTGTTCCCTGAAAATCTGCCTAAAAGATTTATCTTTGTTTGCTGTCGTTAAGTACTTGCAGATTGATTTTGTCTCAAAAGTCTGCTTTCTTTTTCAGTCTTGATCGTTAAATCGGTCCCGAACATCGTTTTCATCTTTTCTTTGTCTTACATTGTTTGTTTGTTTGTTTGTTTGTTTGTTTATACATAAACCGGGCTCTTAGTTCTGTCTCGAAGGTCTCCTTATCGGGTTAAGTTTTTACTTTTTTATATATATTTTTAAAGCAGGTGGCCATTCTTGTATCCTTCATGTGGGACTTAAGTTCCTATCATTGATATGATATCTAAATGTCGCACACACGCACACACACACACTCACACACACACACACATATACACACGCGCGTGCGCGCGCGCACACACACACACACACACACACAATACACACACAAACGCTCGTGCGCGTACACACACATAATATATATATATATACATATATATATATATGTTTGTATGTATATACATATGTACTGGTATATACATATATATATGCATTGTGTGTGTGTGTGTGCACGCGGGGGTGGGGTGTTTGTGTGTGTGTGTGTGTTAGTGTGTTAGTGTGTGTGTGTGTGAGTGTGCGCGTGCGTGTGTGTGTGCGCGTGCGTGTGTGCCCGATTACGTGTGTAGGTATGTGTGTGTGTATCTAAGCTAAATATATCATATGCAGACCTCGTCAGCCGTCTGCTTAACCTATTCAGTCTTGTGCCCTTCTCTGAGACCTGCAGGATGTTTCTAGTCCCAGCTTCCATGCTTGTATCTAATGATGATAGACACGTGGCTCTGTTTTCCAAACGTATTACTTGGGCCATTACTTGTAAAGTTAACATACCACGAAAGAAAACCAGGTGCACTTCCTTCTTCCTTCCTTATATACATTTAAGCTGCCTTTTCACGCAGTGAGGGTGGGCTGTTCATTCCAGCAAGACTGACAGACTAGTTTAGATGAGATTCAATGCAATGGAACGAATGAAGATAGCATGTGACAAAATGCAATGCTTCTATAGTAAGATTAAATAAAGTACGAGTTTCTTAACCGAAACAGTTTTGGACAAAGTAGACTAATGCAACAAATATGCAATGTTTGTATAGTAAGATTAAATACAGTACGGGTTTCATACACAAAACAGTGTTGGACAATGTAAATCAATCTCACAAAACACGCGATGTTCGTATAATAAGATTAAATAGCGTACGAGTTTCACAAATAAAACAAGTGTTGGACAATGCAACCCAGTGCAACAGACATGCACTGTTTGTAAAGTAAGATCAAATGCAGTACGAGTTTCATACACAAAACAGTGTTGAACAAAGTAATCCAATTCAACAACCATACCATGCTTGTATAGTAATGTTAAATACAATATAAGTTTCATACACAAAACAGTGTTGGACAGAGCAACCCAAGCCAACAAAGATGCAAAGCTTGTGTAATAAGATTACATGCACGACGAGTTTCATAAACTCAACAGTGTTGAACAAAGTCACCTTATTCAATAAACATATCATGCTTGTATGGTAAGATTGAATTCACAAAACAGTGTTGGACAGAGCAAACCCAATCCAATTGAAACAGATGCAACACTTTTCTTTTCAGTACAAACGATGTGATGCTATTCGACATGATACGATGCGATGAATTTCCTTGCTGCCAGTAAAAATCAAAACAATAAAGATGATATAATAATGCGAGTGCAAACTGCGAAATCTTAAACAGAGGGAGAGAGAGGAAGAGAGAGAGAGAGAGAGAGAGAGAGAGGAAGAGAGAGAGAGAGGAGAGAGAGAGAGAGAGAAGAGAGAGAAAGAGAGAGAGAGAAAGAGAGAAGAGAAGAGGGAGAGAGAGAGAGAAAAGAGAGAGAGAGAGAGAAGAGAGAGAGAGAGAGAGAGAGAGAGAGAGAGAGAGAGAGAGGAGAGAGAGAGAAAGAGAGAGAGAGAGAGAGAGAGAGAGAGAGAGAGAGAGAGAGAGAGAGAAGGAGAGAGAGGAGAGAGAGAGAGAGAGAGAGAGAGAGTTCTGTTAGAATTGCTAAACGATTTAAAATGTGCATAATTTGGAGTTTGTTTTCGTTTTTTTGCTCTGACGTATTTCCTTCCCATCTAATTCTTCTTCGTCAAACACACGCACATCTGCTGTCTCTCTCTTCTCTCTCCATCTGTTTTCTGCTTCCTCAGTATCTATCTATTTTTTTGGGTCACTCTTCCACGATATCGAAGTTTATTTATGTGTGTGGCTTGTGTTTTGTTGTGTTGTTGTTGTTTGTGCTGCTGCTGTTGTGTATGAGTGCCTCTATGCGTGTGTGTCGTGTGTGTGTCTGTGTGTGTATGTGTGTGTGCTCTGTTGGGTGTGTGTGTGTGTGTGTGTGAGAGAGAGAGAGAGAGAAGAGAGAGAGAGAGCGTGAGTTGCGGGTGTGCGCGTGAGTGTATGTGTGTCTCTGTGTATGTGTGCGAGTGTGTGTGTGTGTGTGTGTGTGTGTGTGTGTGTGTGTGTGTGTGTGTGTGTGGTCGTGTGTGTCCGGGCACGCGCGTGTGTGTACGTGTGACCTCTGTATTATATTGTGTGTGTGTGGTGTGTGGTGTGTGTGTGTGTGTTGTGTGTGTGTTGTGGTGGTGTGTGTGTGTGTGTGTGTGTCCGGGCACGCGCGTGTGTGTAGTATGTATGTATGTGTATATGTTTACTTTGCTGGGGATCGATTTCTTCAAGACATATGTTTGAAACTTTGCACTTTTCTTTCCGCTTCGTTGCGTTTTGTGCTGCTTTGTTTTTGTTTTCTTTCAGTTGCTTTTTAATATTATATCTTCCGTCGTCATTTTTACACAGTGTTTGTTTTTGTTTTGTTTTGTTTTCTTTCTTTTGCTAATGTTGTGTTTATTTTTCTGTTCCTCTCGCTATTGCTTCTTCTTCGTCTTTTTCTTCTTTCTTCTTCGTCTTCTTCTTCTTTCTTCGTCTCTTCTTCTTCTTTGTCGTTGTCGTCGTCGTCGTTGTTGTCTTTTTCTTTCTTTTCTTTCTTTCTTTCTTTCTTTCTTTCTTGTTGTTGTATTGTTCTTTTCTTCTTGTTGTTCTTCTTCTTTTTCTCTTCTTCTTCTTCTTCTTCTTCTTCTTCTTCTTCTTTTCTTCTTCTTTTTCTTTTTTTTCTTCTTCTTCTTCTTCTTCTTTCTTCTTCTTTTCTTTTCTTCTTCTTCTTCTTCTCTTTTCTTTTTTCTTTCTTCTTCTTCTTCTTTTTCTTCTTTTCTTCTTCTTCTTCTTTTTTTTTTTTTCTTCTTCTTCAATGTCTTCATGTCTCATGTATTCCCTTCTTCTTTCTCGTCTCTTTCTCGTAGAGCAGTAATTTCAAGTAGACAAGAGATGCTCTGTGCATATGTGTGTGTGTGTGCATATGTGTGTGTGTGCGTGTGTGTTTGTGTACCTCTGTGTGTGTGTGTGTGTGTGTGTATGTGTGTGTGTGCGTGCGAGTGCGTGTGCGTGTGTGTGCATGTGGTGTATGTGTGCATGTGCGTGTGTGTGTGTGTGTGTGTGTGTGTTTGTTTGTGTGTACCTCTGTGTGTGTGTTTGTGTCTGTGTCTGCCTGTGTGTGCGTGTA
Organism: Monoplex corrugatus; assembly: GCA_030674185.1. Lineage (NCBI taxonomy): Eukaryota > Metazoa > Mollusca > Gastropoda > Littorinimorpha > Ranellidae > Monoplex > Monoplex corrugatus. Next base: position 57,993,269 of record CM060309.1, read on the forward strand.
TGTATAGATAATCTATCATTTTAATATAGTCAATGCGTTTGATGTGAGGCATATTAATAACGTAGATTTAAGGTGTGCCTGATACTGCTCTTGGCCCTTACAATTCTACAATACAAACCATAAATGAAATATGCATGTAACATTCTTTCAGTATTTCTACCTATCAACATCATGCACACACCCTCAATAGAATCTATAGTCTGTAACATACTACAAGAACGTACTAAAACAAGATGGGATAGGGTCAGTATGACAAAGTTGATTTAAACATCAGGATTCCACGGGGAAAAAATGGGCTTGAAGTTGGGTCTGAAAAGAGGAAAGGTTGGAGACATTTTTCAAATGAGATTGTAGGGAATGAGATGGTAGATTATTCCGCAAATAAGTCCCACATAGGCAAAAGATCAGAAAGCATGAGTCTTGCGTCTGAATCGAGAGATTTTGAATAGTTGAGTATCAGACAAAGACCTAAGACTAAAGGAAGGGGAATAGATATAGAGCAGTTCACTGATGTAAGTTGGAGGAATACCAGAGACAACACTGTAACAAATACAAGCAGACTTGCATTTAATACGTTGCTGAATAGGAAGCCAGTGGAGCGGATAAAGCAAGGATGTTGAACTCTCTTAGCGAGAGCACATTTCGCCGGCGTATATGTATATATAAAAGGACGGGTCTTCCAGAAAAATATTCAACTCTTCTGTAGATGTTGAATAACAGACAAGGGAGAACCGATAAGAAGATTGTTATAATACACCAGACGAGAAAGCATACAAGAAGTTACGAGTTTTGGCTGCAGAATCAACGAGAAAATATATTGCCTGATTCTATTACGTGTAATTAGCGTCCAGAATTTGGCAGAAATTACCACATGGTTTTTTTTTCTTGAGGGAGGGTGTAGGAGGCGTCTGTATATGAGCGCTGCTCACAATTTTTCTCATTTCATTATCCCCTTAATGGTGCGTAAGCATTTTCAATTGTAAAGCACGGTATCAACGGCGATGATAATATCATTGTCAGTTTTGACATTCTGATACGAATGTCGACATTTTTATGTCTGCCCCCACCCCAGCACATCTTTATCTCTACAAATTCATTGTTTTTAATGTACACGATGTGTTTATAAATTACAGTAATAGCAGTCACAGTTTCAGTTTCTCAAGAGAAAGTTTCCGCGCTCGGAATGAATTCCAAATGCACTCAGGTCACTGATACAATATGATGGTAACGATGATAATCAGTCATAATAATATTAATAACACCATCACCACCAACAATCATCATAATCATCATACACATCATCATCATCATCATCATCATCATTCATCATCATTCATCATCATCATCATCACCATCATCCATCATCATCATCACACACACCACCACATTACATTTACAAATCACAATCTATATACAAACAAATTAAAACCAATACCCATCAGTCACTAAAGTATTCACTCACAATGACAAAACACCCAAGGACAGAAAACACACGCACACTGGGATGGGAGGACAGGAGGGAATGGGACGTAAAGGGAGGGCGCGTACGGGGGGAAAATCACTGCTGGAGAAAACAGGTATGTTTTTTCAGATAAACTCAAAAAAAAAAAAAAAAAAAAAAAAAGACAAAGTGAATAACCATCGAAGAGACAGGGGAATTACATTCCAGTTTTGTGGACCAGACTCAGAAAACGAGCAACGCAGACTGTAGAACTTCTGTATCGAGAATTTGCAACAAGTAGGGCTATATGTAGTATCAGAAGCAGAATGGAGAGGTCGGGCGGGAGTGTACACTCGGAGATAGTCACATACATAAGTATGTGCAATACCACTGATACACTTGCAATATTAAGTAATAATTTTGAATGAAATGCTTGGGGAAACAGGCAGCCAGTAGAGAGAGTGAGGGAGAGTATGGTCTAGTCTCCTTTAAAAAGGGCAAGACAGGCTGCACAATTCGGAATACGTTGGATATCATGGCACAAGCCTTAAGCCTGCATTGTATGCCCTGTGAGTTGGCGAGGTGTTGAGGTCAACAACAATAAAGCAATTGCTTATCGCGTTGTTTACGTGAAATTCTATTTATATTCGTTCTTATACAGTTATGGTACTTGAGCGATTTGACCTACGGCCTTAGTTCCCTTTTGGGAAACACACCTGTGTATATAAATCGGTTGGAAAAAAATATTGTTGATAAAAGACATAGACAATAATGTCATGTTGACTTTGGTATCGACCACAAATTTTACATACATATTACTTCTTGTTCTCTTGTTCTTGTTTTTTCTTGTTCTTCGCGATACAGACAATAATGTCACGTTGATTTTGATATATACCACACTCGTTTTCACGCACTTCCTCTTCTCCTCCTCTTTTGTCTTCTTCTTCGTCTCATCCCTTCCTCCTCGCACAGACATACACACCCACGCATATGCACGCACGATCATACACATACACACACACACACACAACACACACACACACACACACCACACACACACACACACACACACGCACATACATACACGCACACACATACACACAAGCACACACACACAATATTCACATGCAGTCTTTATGTTACACAATATCAGTGGATATGCAAACACGTTTATGGGTGGTATCATGTTACAGTATGCAATAGGTTGTCACTTCTAGTTCTACGAGTCACATTTTTGGACATTTCTGTTTCATATCCTTATTACAAATACATATCAATACATGTCTCATTACTTCACTGTAAACATATCTATCTATCTATCTATCTATCTATCTATCTATCTATCTATCTATCTATCTATCTATCTATCTATCTATCTATCTGTCTCTCTCTCCCTCTCTCTCTCTCTCCTTTCTCTCTATCTATAACTATCTATCTATCTATTGTCTGTCTGTCCCTCTGTCTACCTATCTGTCTGTCTGTCTATCTACCTATCTACCCTTCTATAATATATGTATATATCTATGCCCATATACACACACTCACACACACAAACATATATGTATACATAATACATAAATACATATATACATAAATACATACATACATACATACATACATACATACGTACATACATACATACATACATACATACATACATACTACATACATACATGTATACATATATATGTGACCTCCCACCACGAAATCAGTCTTAACTCGCAGTCAGTCGAACAGCACTAGGAGCTGAAAAAGTGACTGAGGGTCTATCTGGGTGTTTTGGCTTTTTCTCAAATTGATTTCTGTAGACTATAATCTATCCCAGAAAAACTTTTTTTCTTGAAAAAATATTATTAATCAATTTAAAATGGTATTTAAATGCACTGATCGCAGCAGAAAGAATGCAATTTCCTACCAAAAGTATCTATTTTTGTCTCTTTTATGACCCGTAACCTGTACAGTACCGCTTATGTAATATACTGACGGAAAGCTCTTTGGTGCACCTTTCAGGTAATGACAACTAAAATTAGAAACAAATGGGTCAAAGCCACCAATAAAGAAATTTAAGGAAAATGTGTAGGAGAGCACACAAAACTTTAGAGCCATTTTCTCAAATGGTCGTCATACAACTTAATGACTTAAACATACATAACTTCTACATTTTTTGAGTACAGGCTTTTTTCAAGTACCAACATAATCAGCAGAATGTACACTTTCCAGTGAATATATATATATCTCAAAATGTCCAAAATGCTAGTTAAGACTGATTTCGTGCTGGAGTCACATATATTCATATACATTATTTCCCTTTTTGATTATTTACAATTCAGCCATAGGTATTTTAAACTCATGTATTTGTAATCATCAGTGAGCAAGATATGTGACTGACTTTTTTTTATAAAGCTTGGTCTCGACCGGTACAAAAAAAGTTAAGTTCATCATTTCACTTTTCTACTACCATTGCTACTACTATCTGCGACTACAGTAGTTGTGGCAAAAACGAATGTACACCACAGACGTCTTTATCTTAGATGTCTGTGATGTACACACAGTCAGCAACTTCTACTACTTTGTACCACTAAAACAGCAACTGCAGTTGTGGCAGTAGCAGCAGCAGTAGAGGTTATACCTGACCCCTTCTTGTCCTTACTTTATTCTGTTTATATATATGCTTATGAAGCGTTCCGATGTTTCTCGGATGCGTGTATAAACGATGCGCCCACACAGTGCAGGCGGTACGGAACGTTGTTTCGCGGTCAGTACACTCTGTGCCCTGTTGGCGTATTAGTTGGGGTGTTTTCATGTTTTCGTAAGGCACCAGACACTTGACTTAACTTACAAGATCTGTATCGTTCATAGTTGTTGATGTTCTGTGTACGTATACGCAACAGTGAGGTTTAAGCACTAACAAATCTGCATACCCGTTGACCTGGGAAATCAGAAACTTCGCTGCACTTTACACAAAAGTCCTTAATCTGTACAGAAAAAAATCTGTAGGCCTAGTCTTTACAGAAAAGTTCCCATTCTTTACAGATAAAAACCTTTACTCTTTACAGAAAAATCGCTACTCTACATAAAAATTCCTAATCACTATGGAAAAGTCCCTATCCTTTACAGAAAAATCCCAACTCTTTACAGAAAAATCCCCACTCTTTACCGAAAAATACCTATCCTTTACTGAAAAATCCCTATTTTTACAGAAAAATCCCTCACTCTTTACAGAAAATTACTCTTTACAGAAAAATCCTACTCTTACAAAAAATCCATATCCTACTCTTTACAGAGAAAATATCCTACTCTTTACAGAAAAAATCCCTACTCTTTACAAAAAATCCCTATCCTTACTCTTTACAGAGAAAATATCCTACTCTTTACAGAAAAAATCCCTACTCTTTACAGAAAAAGCCCCACCCTTTACAGAAAAATCTTCACTTTTTACAGAAAAATCTTACTCTTTACAGAAAAATCCTACTCCTTACAGAAAGCCCCCTACTTTTTGCATTAAAAAATCTTTACTCTTAACAGAAAAAGCCCTATTCTTTACTCACTAGGCGGGAGTAAGCCTACCAAGGCGGGATTGAACTCAGACCTTTTGATACGAAGTCTGATGTTTACCCGCTTGATTACCGCACCCATCGTCCTCGTTTTCAACAGAGGATAAAGAGAACAAAAAACACGAAAATAGAATCAGAACGCGTATTTAACACAAAGACAAGACAGGCAAATATTTTCGGCCAATTGGACTTTGTCAAGCGTAAACCACAAACAAACACCAAATACAAAACTAGGAGAAAAAGACTAGTGTTAAATACGCGTTCTGATTCTATTTTCGTGGTTTTTTTTTTTCCTTTTTGCTTGAACGCGGACAGTCGCACTTATTTTGGATAGAGGATAAAGAAGACAAACTCTTGTGCATTGTTTCTGTTATACATTGTAAGCTTTTCAGAGAGAGCGCTATTTTCTGCAATGATAAATATTTTTGTAGAGGCGTTCCAGATACAGCACATAATTATCGTTTTTTTTATCCACTGAACGTCTGTAGCCTCGGAGGCTGTTGATCTTGTACTGTAAGCGACCGCTTTCCTTTCATTTTTATCTGCCACGAGGTTGTATGATCCTTTCTTTTAGAACGGTTGCGAAGGATATGGCCTTTTCAGGGTTTTCTGTTTGTGTATGTGTGTGTTGTTTTGAGTGTGTGTGTGTGTGTGTGTGGTGTGTTGTGTGTGTGTGTGTGTGTGTGTGTGTGTGTGTGTGTGTGTGTGTGTGTGTGTGTGTGTGTGTGTGTGTGTTTGTGTGTGTGTGTGTGTGTGTGTGTGTGTGTGTG
>CM060309.1:58006533-58034033 GCA_030674185.1 Monoplex corrugatus
TGTGACCTGCTCAGGGTTCAAACCTATGGCGCCAGTGTTATCAACATGGTACTCTGACCAACTGTGCTAACGGATCTTCTCCGTCACATGACACTAGTGGTGTTTGTAAATATAGTTATCCGGGTTTTTTTTTCTTTCCGAGCTTGAAGATGCAATCTTGAAAAGCTGAAACTGAAAACAAGATGAAAGAGACACCAAGCACAGCGTGGGCATCACAAAACCTCTCAAAGTGGACGACCATCAACATGGGCAGTTGCGATATAGTTTTGTTCAAGTGTTATGTATGCTATACAGAAAAAAAAAGAAATGGCAAATCGGATCTCAGCAAACTGTATTATAGTTTGATATCAAGTTTGATAGCAAAGGACACAAAACGGAATAAGGCGATGCGAGTACAGTGTTATGAAAACCCTGAAATATCACTGCATAATATTTGGTTCAAGATCCTTGCATTCACATGAATCATAATCTTTCGAGAAACGTCCACGTACGTGTGTGTACTATTGAAATGCAGCATTTGTCTTATTGGCGCAGATCATGTGCAGTAAAACTCGAGAATCTGATATATTAGAAAAGTTTGAAGCATGGAGTTCTTATTGTGTAAGTGGACACTTCTTTCATAAAAGTGAAATATGTCTCAAACACAAAGACAAATAAGAATCTACCGTGTGGAATACAGAGTCTGAAGCGTCAAGTTCAACAGACTCGACTGCAGTGGATCATACGAAGAGTCACCATGAATTAAAAATGATTCACCTGAGCTAAGCGGATCATACTGTGGCTTGTCAGACACATAAACACACACGAAAAACATGATATGGTACAAAACATATTCAGTCTGAAAATTGTGATTCTAAAGTGCTCAGGTTTTGTAAATCGAAAGCAGCCATGATGTTTACTGAGGTGATCACGACCCACGAGAAAGTGTTCTTGCGATCTTTCCGTGGTGGGAATTATCATCAGAGACAGGAAGACTCCCGCCTATGTGGCGGCTGTTCCTGTGTGCTATGTGTTGTCGTCGCCACTCTCCTCATCATCGTCATCGCTTCTGTCAGCATCGTTCCTTTCGTAAACGGCAGCTGGACCATTCACGAAGAAAAAGAGGTCAGTTCTTTGTTTGTTTGTTTGTTTGTTTGTTTGTTGTTTGTTTGTTTGTTTGTTCGGTTAGTGAGCTGATTGTTTTAGTCGTTTTGTTTGTTTCATATTGTCTTAGATTATTTCGTTGTGTGTGTGTGTGTGTGTGTGTGTGTGTGTGTGTGTGTGTGTGTGTGTGTGTGTGTGTGTGTGTTGTGTGTGTTTTTGTGTGTGTGTGTGTATGTATGTATGTATGGATGTATGTATGTATGTATGTATGTGTGTATGTATATATGTACGTATGTATGTATGAATTTGTACGTGTGTGTGTGTGCATGTATGTGTGTGTGTGTGTGTGCGTGTGTGTGTGTGTATGTGTGTGTATGTGTGTTGTGTGTGAGTGTGTGTATGTATATGCGTACCTGCGTATGTATGTGTGCACATGTGTGTATGTGTGTGTGTTTATGTATGTGTGTGTGTGAGTGTGTATGTGTGTGCGTGCGTGCGTGCGTGTGTATGTATGTATGTGTGTGTGTGTGTGTGGTGTGTGTGTGTGTGTGTGTGTGTGTGTGTGTGTGTGTGTGTGTTTTGTGTGTGTGTGTGTGTTGGTTCCATTTTCGTCACTTTTGTATTTGGCTGGTTGTCGAACTGCTCCGATTAACGAAAATGTTCGACCATTCCATACATTTGAAGAAAAGGTCACATCTCTCTTATGTCATCGTGTTTTCTTGACATCTGGACATGCACACACACACACACACACACACACACACACACACACACACACACACACACACACAAACACACACGCACAAAACACACAAACACACACACACACACACACAAACACACACACACACATACTCTCTCTCTCTCTGTCACTCACACACACACACACACACACACACACACACACACACACACACACACACACACACACACACACACACACACACGCACACACACATTGGTCTAGCTCGATCATATGGCTTTCCACAGTCTCCCTGATGATGGGATAACTCCGAAAAGCTGATGTTTGACCTTCCCTCCCCTTGTTTTTTTTTGTTTTTATTTTTTCTTTCTTTCTTTCTTTTTTCTTCTTCTTTCTGTCTGTAACTTTTCTGGCATTTGTATTTGTCTGTTTCTTTCCTCTTTTCTCCAGTTGTGCATTATCACTCACACTTTTTATTCCTTTGTTACGTGTTTCTTTTGTGCTTTGTTACTGTTTTTTCTTTCCGTGGTTTTTGTGTGTGTGTGTGTGTGTGATTGTTTCATTATTTGTTTCATTCTTTCTATGTGTGTCTTCCTTCCATATTCCCCCCTCCCCCCCCCCCCCCCCACACACTTTTTTTTGTAGCGTGTTCGATTGTTTACAAATCTAACACGCCATTGTCTGTTTATGCTTTTGTTATTGTGCGTCCCTTTGTCTATCGTCTGTTTGCTTGTCTTGTCAATCTGTCTATCTGACCCTTTCTCTCTGTCTCTTTCTCTCTGTCTGTCTTTCTCTCTGTGTGTGTGTCTCTCTCTATCTCTGTCTCTCTCTGCCTGTCTGTCTGTCTGTCTGTCTGTCTCTCTCTCTCTGTCTCCCTCTCTCTATGTCTCTCTTTCTTTCTCTCTCTCTGTCTCTGACTCTGTCTCTTTTTTGTCTCTGTCTGTCTTTTTCTGTCTCTCTGTCTGTCTGTCTCCCTCTCTCTCTCTCTCTCTTGTATACCTTCTTCCTTTTGTTGTCGTTCTTGTGCTTGTGTTCCGTTAATATCCGTTGGTTATTTTCATCCAGAGTGTATGTTTTCAATTACTTTTGTTTAATTTAAGGAATTTCTTGAACACTTTAAGAATATGTCTAATGTGCGTGTAGTTATGTTTCTAGCTCTGTTTAGCAATGTGAACTAACTAACCATTTTGTTCTGTTGGAGGTTTGCTCGGAGAAGGATCAGAGATAGATAATGGTTTTGTCTGTGGCTCTCTGAGACAATCAGTATCATAGATATGGTCTGTGTATGTGGGTCGAAATGATAGAGGGTTTTTTTTTGTATTCAATTATTGTTATTAGCTATCTGGGCTATATGACTGTTTCTGAGTGTTTGTAGTTCGTTTTGTTTTCTGTTTTACTACGACTGTCGGCTCCATTTTGTCTGTCTGTCTGTCTGTCTGTCTGTCTTTCTCTCTGTCTGTCTGTCTGTCTGTTTTTCTCTCTGTCTGTCTGTCTGTCTGTCTGTCTTTCTCTCTGTCTGTCTGTCTGTCTGTTTTTCTCTCTGTCTGTCTGTCTGTCTGTCTTTCTCTCTCCCTATCTCTGTCTTTCTCTGTCCCTCTGTCTCTGTCTCTCTGTCTCTCTCTTTCTCTCTCTCTCCCTCCCTGTCCCCCGTCTTTCTTTCTCTCCCCCCCCCCTCTCTCTCTCTTGTGTGTACATCCTCTTCCTTTCTGCCTGTGTTTCCTTAGATTTATTATTTATTTGCATTCAGGCTCTAAGTTTTCAATTACTTTGGTTTCTTTCAGGCAGTTTCCTGAACACTTTAACACTATGTCCATTGTGCGTGTAGTTATGTTTCCAGTTCTGTTTAGCAACGTGAACTGACTACTTTGTTCTGTGGGAGGTAATCTCAGAGAAGGGCCAGAGATAGATAATGGTTTTGTTTGTGGATCTCAAGAGACAGTCAGTATTATAGATAATTATGGTCTGTGTGTGTGGGTCGAAATGATAAAGGTTTTTTTGTATTCAATTATTGTTATTGGCTATCTGGGCTAAATGACTCTTTCTGAGTGTTTGTAGTTCGTTTTGTTTTGTGTTTTACTACGATTGTCGGCTCCACTTTGTCTGTCTGTCTGTCTGTTTTTCCGTCTGTCTGTCTGGGTTTTTTTTTTTGTCTGTCTGTCTGCCTGCCTGCCTGTCTGTCTGCCTGTCTGTCTGCCTGTCTGCCTGCCTGCCTGTCTGTCTGTCTGTCTTTCTCTCTCCCCATCTCTATCTCTCTCTATCCCTCTGTCTTGGTCTCTCTGCCTCTCTCTTTCTCTCCCTCTCCCTCTCCGTCTCTCTCCCCCCCTCTTTCTTTTTCTCCCCCCCCCCCTCTCTCTTGTGTGTACACACTCTTCCTTTTTGCCTGTTATTGGCTATTTTCTTTCAGACTCTAAGTTTTCAGTTATTTTGGTTTCTTTTAGGCAGTTTCCTGAACACTTTAACACTATGTCCATTGTGCGTGTAGTTATGTTTCCAGTTCAGTGTAGCAACGTAAACTAACTAACCACTTCGTTCTGTGGGAGGTAATCTCAGAGAAGGGCCAGAGATAGATATTGCTTTTGTTTCTTTTTTTTGTGTGTATCTCATACTTCGAGTGTTATAAACATGGTCTCTGTGCGTGGATCGCAATGATAGATGGTTTTTTACTCAATTATTGTTGTTGCCATATTTTAGCTAAATGACTCTTTCTGAGTGTTTGTACATGTAGTTCGTTTTGTTTCTTTTTTGTTTTTTTTGTTTTGTTTTTGTTTTCTACGTCTTTCGGCTTGACGCTGTCTTTCTGTCTGTGTGTCAGTCTGTATGTCTTCTCTCTCTCTCTCTCCCTCTCTCTCTCTTATTTTCTCTCTCTCTCTCTCTCTCTCTTCCTCACTGTGTCTCACTTTACATTTTTTGTAAGAAGGTGAACAAATTGACTCAATTTGCAATACTATTAACTTATCAAAATGTTAAAATAATCAGAAATATGTTCTGTGTCATACATGTATTATATTTGTTCGTGTGTTAGTAATTGCATGTTTTCATTAATTTGATCTTATGTGTTGGTAACTGTATTTTTTTAAAGAAAATTTTCTTCGTGTTCCTAACAGCGTCAATAATAGTATCGATAGCAGTGGTAGTGGTTGTTCTTACAGCGGTACATGTTTTAATATTTTGTCTTGTCTCTCTCTGGATCCAGTGGGACCTAGTGCTACTATCATTTAGTAATAAAGTATTGTGAAATCTGAACTCTCTCTCTCTCTCTCTTTCTCCCTCCCTCTCTCCTTGTATATATATATATATATATATATATATATATATATATATATATATATATAGATACATACATACATATATATATATATATATATATACATACATATATATATATACACACATATGTGTATAGATGTATACATGTATATATGTATATACATATATATATATATATATATATATATACATATGTATGTGTGTGTGTGTGTGTGTGTCTGTCTGTCTGTCTATCTCTATCTCAGTCTCTGTCTGTCTATCTGTCTCTCTCTCTCTCTTTCTTTTTCTCTTTCTCTCTTTCTTTTTCTCTTTCTCTCTTTCTTTCTCTCTCTCTCTCCCTATTTCCTTCCCTTCGTTACTTTCCATATATCTCGTTCTCAATACTAAGAACATTTCGATTTTTCGTTATGAATATGTCTTTATTGTATTACACTTCATTTCTATTAAAGTGGGGTCTCTATGCATACAAAACATTTTCCTGATCCTCCGTGGGTGAGGGCTGTGGCTGAAAAAACACTGCCAGTACCCCCCCAAAAAATAATGTGCTTTTGTTCTTCTTCTTGTGTGTGTGTGTGTGTGTGTGTGTGTGTGTGTGTGTGTGTGTGTGTGTGGTGTGTATGTGTGTGTGTGTGTGTGTGTGTGTGTGTGTGTGTGTATGTGTGTTTTATTTGTATTTGTAAGCCTTTGTTTATAAATATGAATTTGTAGAACAGCAACGGCAAGTTACAAAAATTGCTTTTCAGCCAACAATTTATATGACTGGAAAATAGCGTATGACTATAAATGTCACTCTGTTTCTCTTGTTTTCTGTCTGTCTGTCTGTCTGTCTGTCTGTCTATCTATCTATCTGTCTGTCTGCTTCTCTCTCTCTCTCTCTCTGTATTTCTCTGGCTCTGTCTTTCTGTTTCTCTCTCTCTCTCTCTTTGTCTCTGTTCGTCTCTGTCCTTTTCCTCTCTCTTTCTCTCTCTCTCTCTCTCCCTCTCCCTTTCTCTCTCTCTCTGTCTGTCTCTCCCCCTCCCTCTCTCTCTCTCCCTCTCTCTGTGTCTCTCTCTGCCCCCCCCCCCCCCTCTGTGTTTCGTGACTTTTCTTTTCCCTTTAAGAAGCATCTTGAACATATCAATTAAGTTGATATCCTTTCTGCATACATTTTTCAGTAAGTGTTGGTAACGTTTCATCTAGATTTGGTTTGATTTAATTGTTTCGAAGAACTTCATTAATTTAATGTCCTTTCTGCGTGTACGTTGTCAATTTTTTGTAGCAGAATAATTGCAAGGGAAGCGCTGGAGGGGGATTTACGAAAAGGTCACCCGTTCATTTAAGGATTTCGTGCTATCTGTTATATATGCCTTTGTGTGTGGGCGAATAAAGATGTTTCTATGTAGCATTTTGGTTTGGTATCTTAAGCAACTCTTTTCGTCAGTTTGTTTGTATGTCTTCTCTATTTTCAGAATGTTTTTTTTTTTTTTTTTCTGTTCTGATGTGTCTATCGGTCTAACCTTTTCTGTCTCTGTCTATATTTGTCGCTCTTTGTCTATCTCTGTCCCCCCCCCCACCCCCAGACTTCCCTATTGCCCATTATTCTATTTTTGTTGCATGAATGTCTGATTGTGTTCTTTCGTTTTTCTCTCTTGAAGTCGCTCATTTATTTGTTGTTTCTCTTCCTCTCTCTCTTTCTCTCTCTCTTTGTCTCTCTTTCTCTTCCTTCCTCTCTCTCTCTCTTCGTCTCTATGTCTGTCTTTTCCTCTCTCTCTCTCTGTCTCTCTTTCTCTTCCTTCCTCTCTCTCTCTCTTTCTCATCTTTCTCTCTCTCTCTGTCTCTCTTTCTCATCATTTCTCTGTCTGTCTGTCTGTCTCTCTTCAGTTGGTTTTCTTAAACTCTCTTTTCATTAACTGTCTTTCAATTGTTCTCTCTCTTTCTGTCCTTTCTCTCTCTCTCTCTCTCTCTCTCTCTCTCTCTCTCTCTCTCTCTCTCTCTTTCTTCTTCTCTTTGTTTTCTGCGTATTCAACATAAAAACAGCGAAAGTGCTGGGTGAACGATGAGATTTGATTAAATAGCGCTTCGTCGTCAAAAGGCGTTATCATGTGTCTGGATCTCTGGACTGATGACAGCTCCTTGGGTGATTAAATGCCTTGATAGTCTGCTGTTTCCCTTTAGTAAGTGCTCATGTTGGTAGACGGTCGGCATTTGGCATGCTCGTTGGTCGGTTGCATGGGTGAATGAACGAACGTATGACTGGTTCGTTGAGTTCGTCGGTTCGTTGGGTTCAGTGACTGGTGGTTGGTTTGATGTGTCCTTGCTGGCTACATTGTTATGTTCATAGATTAGGTTGACGGGTTGGCTGGCTTATTGGTTGACTGGCTGGCTTGCTGGATGTTTAGTCCGTTGGTTGGTCGATTGCTTAGAAACTCATTTGTTTGAGTTTGTTAGGTCGACTGGCTGCTTATGGCATATTATATAGGGATCACATGGAGGCTTATATCACTTATGCCATGACCAGTTTGGGTCTTCTTCATCACAAGGGGTCAATGGGGTAAGCGCATATGGAATTATGTTCGGGCACGGATGCGTTATCCTGGGGAACTTAAACTTGAACTGAAACTTTAAAACAGGTTTTTAAAAAAAAAAAAAAAAAATTTTCAAAGGGTCATAGCACCCAGGGAGGTTACCTTTGCGCTCACCTTTTTGTTTTTGTTTTGTTTTTTGTTTTGTCCCATTTTGTGCGGCACCTTAATGGCCACAGAAACTGGCACACATGTTCACAATGCGATGATGATGATGTCGATGAGGATGATAATCACGATGCTATGGAGTTCCATCTAGGATTGAAACTGTGTGACAGGGCTGTACTCTACACTTACTATCATAATGTATCCTGGTGTCAATCAGGCCTGAGAGATACAGAAACCTGAGGTGCTAGTCAGAAGATTTGAGCAACACTCTCGATGACGCATCCACGAAGTGGATAAGACTTGACTGTGTGGTCCCATTCTTCCCAATGAGCACATAAACGCCCAACTCTGGGTAGGAGCCGGTTAGAGCCGAAGAATCCCACAATGATATATTTTTGAAAGGACTGATGGGATTCGAACCCACAACCTTCCAGTCAGTAATCCGTTGCGTTAACCATTACACCAAGGTGACTGATGGAACTGAAACTTATCCTGGAAAACTGAAACTGGAACTGAAACTTGTAGCTCTAACACTGGTTGACTAACTGGTTGGTTAGTCATCGATTGGTTGGTTAATTGTTTAGATGCTCATTTGTTTGGTTTGCTCGGTTGGTTGGCTGGTTGGGTAGTGGCTGAATCGTTGTTCGGTTGATTGTTCAGATAGTGATGGTAGTTTTATTGGCTAGTTAGTGGGTTGGCTGATTAGTAGCTGGCTGATTGTTTGACTGATTGATTGTTTCAATGGATAGTTGGCAAGTTGCTAAATTGATGATCGTACAGCAGTTTAATAAGTTGTTTCTTAGGCTTACTGGTTTTGGATAATTAGTTAGTTGGAATGGTCAATTAATATCTAGTTGTGTATTTTTCCATGAACTGGTTTGTTGGTTGATTGATGTATTGGTTGGTTGTTTTGTTGGTTGGTTGGTCGGTTGGTTGGTTGGTTGGATGGTTGGTTGGTTGGTTGGTTGGTTGGTTGGTTGGTTGGTTGGTTGGTTGGTTGGTTGGTTCTTGGATTATATACTTGGCTGGTTGTATTTTTGTTTCCTTTTTTGTTTGTTTGTTTGCTTGGTTTTTGGAGTGGTTATTTTCATGCTCACCCCAAGAGAAGAGTGCAACAAATTCTCATAAATGACACTGATCAAGATTAGATTGTTTTGGTCGTCTGTCTGTAAAGGGCATGCCGTGCGTTCTCAAATTCCCACTTTCTCAAATTCTTACCGAGAGTTAAGGTGGACATGGTATATTGTGTCTACGACCTTTTCCAAGCGTACTGTTAATCTTCTTCCATCCCATGGTTTGGTATTTCGTACAGACGTCACTGATTTATTGGCAAGCAGCCATAGCTTTGACTTTTTCTTTTACTGTCTGTCTGTCTTTCTTCCTCATTTTCTTTCCTTCTTTTTCGTTTTCTACTTGTTTCTTTCTTTTTTTCTTTTTGTTGTCATCCTTACAGTATTCTTTTTAACCCCCGTTCTTCTTCTCCTGATTATCTTTCTCCTTTTCTCCTATTTGTTCTATCTCTCCTCTCACCTTCTCTCTCTCTGTCTGTCTCTGTCTGTCTGTCTCTCTCTCTCTCCCCCCTTTTCTAAATTTCCCTCTCCCTCTTTCTCTCTATCTCTTTCTCTGCCCCCCCCCCCCCTCTCTGTCCTTTCACTTTTTCTCTCTCTCTCTCTCTCTCTCTCTTTTCATCTCTTTCTCTCTTCCCCGCTCACTCTCCCTCTCACTCCTTCTCTCACTTTCTCTCCCTCCCTCCCTCTCTCTCTTAATCTCGTTCTGTCTCCACCTCTCTCTCTTTCCCTCTCTCTGTCACTCTGTCTCTCTGTCTCTGTCTCTTCTCTCTCTCCATCTCTCTCTCTCTGTCTTCCCCTTTTCTATCACCATTTTGTTTTGCCAGACATTCTCTATCTCTCTCTCTTTCTCTCCCTCTCCATCTCTCTCTGTCTTCTCCTTCTCTATCTCCATCTTGTTTTGCCAGAGATTCTCTCTCTGTGTGTCTCTCTCTCTGTGTCTCTCTCTGTCTGTCTTTCTGTGTCTCTGTGTCTCCCTCTCCATTTCTCTCTGTCTTCTCCTTCTCTATCTCCATCTTGTTTTATCAGAGATTCTCTCTCTCTCTCTCTCTCTCTCTCTTTCTCTCTCTCTCACTCTCTCTCAGTCTTGCGCTTGATAGTGTGCACGAAAGGTAACATGTTCTGGGGCAATGTTGTGTTGCGCAAGTATGTCTGAACAACTTAGATCCACTTTTAGTAACGCTTTGGCATTTGAAAAACAACAACAACAAACAAACAAGCAAATACCAGGAGTGGTTTTATATTAGTTGTGGCTATTCCTGTCCACGGTGTCTGTTTTCAATCAAGATTTTAAACTGTTTGGCTTTGGGGATTTCGTGTGAAAGCGTATATCAAAGAACATACACAGGAAAGGTCGTGTTCAAAAATAGACGATGACATCAGAAATTGTTTTTAATTTTGCGAGGGGATGAAGTGAGATAAGTAAATGTTTTGACATTTGTAGCACATTTGAACGCAGTTATTCTTCTGAGGAAAATGTTCTAATAATCCACAGCGCCTCGTATCGCTGAGCACATATGCACGTGATTCCATGCCCGTCGTTTATAAGTTTATAAGTTTACACGAGATTGTACGAGACTTTTACTACAACTACTACAACAAGAACAACAACAACAACAACTACTACTACTACTACTACTACTACTACCACTACTACTACCACCACTACTACTACTACTACTACTTTTCCTCTGGTATCTATCGGTGCAGTGCCCTTGACCCCTGACCTGACCTCTCGACTTCGCCAACTTGGCATTGGTTACTCGTTACCACGCAGGCGCTCACGTCGTGGCGGCAGACGTAAACAACACAACATTACCGTGATCGTATCTAACAGAAGAAATGATCAAAAACAACGAAGTTCTACCGTCTACCATAACACTGCCAACCTCACTCGCATCAACACTGGCTCTCCTGTAAATTGCTTCTCCCGCCGATCTGCTTCATTTCGTCTGTCTGTCTTCAATGCCCAAGCGCTTGGGACTGGCACAGAAAAACGCTCTGCTCTGTCCTACTTCATCCACGACAACAACGTCGATGTCTTTGCTGTGGTGGAAACTTGGTTTCGTGCTGAAGGTGACGAGGCTAAGTGCCGTGACATCGCTCCCCCTGGCCACCACACCCTCTCCTTCCCCCGCCAGTCCCGTGGTGGTGGCATTGCTTTTGTTGTTGCTGATCCACTCTCCCCTTTCCTCTCCACCAAATCCTCCTTCCCTTTCACCCACACTTCTTTCGAACTGGCACAACTTACCCTCACCTTCCCCCACCACACTTTCCACCTTCTGTGTTTGTATCGTCCTCCTCCAAACTCTAAGAACCGTCTCACTGACTCCAACTTCATTGACGAATTCCCGGATCTGCTGTCCTACTGTAACTCCCTCCATGGTTCCTACATCATTGCTGGTGACTTTAACATTCATTTTGATCGCCCCTCCGAACCCACCACCTCCAAAGTCATCGATTTTCTGGACTGCTACGGCCTGGTTCAGTGCGTCCACGCTCCCACTCACATTCGTGGGCACACATTGGATAATATAATCCACAGGACTGACCAGACCATGGTTAGTTCCATCATCATCGACCACACCCTCCCATCTGACCATGTCTGCCTTGTTGCTGATCTTCATTTTTCCCGCCCTCCACCCCGCAAAACGTACATTCAAGCCAGACACCTTTCTGCAGTGGACATGACTGTCTTTGAGGCTGACCTTCAGTCTCTCTTATCTGCTTCCCCGCCAACCACACCTGATGACCTCAACTCCCTTCTCCTTGGGCTCCTGGATCGGTTCGCTCCTGCCTGTGGCCGCCTTGTTTCCAAGAGGCCACCATCACCTTGGTTCTCCTCCATTGGACCTCAGCTGCAAGCGGCCAAGTGTGAAAGGCGCAGAGCCGAGAGACAGTGGCTCAAGTCTAGTCTGACTGTTCATAAGCAAATTTTTCAAACTGCCAACAAAATTGTAAATAGCCTCGTAGATGCCTCTAAATCAGCCTATTACAATGCTAAAATTCTTGCCTGTTCCACTTCCAAACAACTGTATAATATAACTAATACTCTTCTTGGCAAAACTGGCTCTTCTCCTCTTCCATCTCACCTGCCACCTTCTGATCTTCCACAGGCTTTCTCTGACTATTTTTTCAACAAGATTGCTAACCTCAGGCTTTCTCTCGATTCCACGACGAACACTCATGCTACATTTCCTGAACCCCCTTTCTCTGGAATCCCCCTTACTTTCTTCCAACCCGTTTCTGAGGACTTTATTAAGAAAATCATCATGAAATCTGGCATTAAAACCTGTGAACTCGACCCATTGCCAGCTTCTTTTCTCACCCATTGTCTCGATACTCTTCTCCCTCACATCACCAATATCATTAACCATTCCCTCTCAACTGGCTCCTTTCCTTCTTCTTTCAAGTCAGCAATTGTAAGACCTCTTCTAAAAAAGACGACTCTTGACCCTGAGAATTTGAAAAACTATAGACCTGTGTCAAATCTTCCTTTTCTTTCCAAGGTCTTAGAGAAAGTTGTTCTTGACCAGATGTTAAACCACCTTCATTCCAATAACCTTGTCTATTCCCTTCAGTCTGCTTACCGTTCTGGACATAGTACCGAAACTGCTCTTCTCAAAATCTGCAACGACTTATTGACTACTCTCGACTCTAACAACGTATCACTTTTGACTCTCTTGGACCTATCTGCTGCCTTTGACACTATTGACCACTCTATCCTTCTCTCCCGTCTACATCACTCTTTTGGGCTCCATGATACTGTCTTGAACTGGTTTCATTCTTACATCACCAATCGTCTGCAAGTAGTTTCTGTCAATGGTCTTTCTTCTAATCCTTCCTGTCTGACTTACGGAGTGCCACAAGGATCTGTTCTGGGCCCCCTACTTTTCATTCTCTACACCTACCCTGTCTCCTCTATTGTCCAAAAACACCTGCTTCAGCATCATTCTTTCTCGGATGACAATCAGCTGTATGTCTCTGGGCCTCTCCCTGACCTTCCCATCATGATCCAGAAAACCCAATCTTGTGTAGCTGACCTGAAGGATTGGATGACTGATAACAAACTGAAATTAAATGAAGAGAAATCCGAATTGATCTTGATCACCCCACCCAAACTCCAAAATCACCCCTCTCTTCCAACCTCTGTCACACTTGTTGACTCATCTATCCCTCTCTCCCATTTTGCCCGTAACCTTGGTGTAACTCTTGATCAAACCCTGTCTTTCCACCAGCATGTGAGCAACGTCTGTCGGACTTGTTTTCTTGAACTCCGCCGAATTGCTTCTATCCGCCACCTCCTCTCAGAAGACACGACAAAGGCTCTTGTCTGTGCATTTGTTCTATCCCGTCTCGATTACTGTAATGCTCTTTTTTCTGGTTCCCCCTCTCATCTCATTAACAAACTTCAGAAAGTTCAAAATCATGCTGCCCGTCTCATCTTCCGCTCTTCAAAATTTAACCATGTTACGCCATTGCTCTGTTCTCTCCACTGGCTCCCTGTTCAGCAAAGAATATCCTACAAGATTGCCTGCCTCTGCTTCAAATCTATTGAGTCTTCCTGTCCTGAGTATCTCACCCATCTGTTACATCTCTACACGCCATCTCGAGCTTTGCGGTCCTCATCTGATACCCGTCTCTATAGTATCCCCATAGTCCGCACTAAAAGGTTTGGGCAGCGTTCTTTTTCCTATCAAGCTCCAACCATCTGGAATCAGTTACCTCGCTCTCTTAGATACTCACCCTCTCTGTCCACATTCAAACGCTCCCTCAAAACTCACCTGTTTCCTAAAACTGGTAATCTCTGCCCCCTTCCCCCCATGTAATGTAATGGTGACATTATAGTGTCTTAGTGTCAATGTGTCATTGTATTTGCATGTCATGCTGTGTGTGTGTTTGTGTGTGTGTGTGTGTGTGTTTGTGTGTGTGTGGGTGCTTCTGTGGGCGTGTGTGTGTGTGCTTGTGATTCTGGTTATATGTTTTGCCATTGTAAACGCCTAGGGCATTAATTTGATTAGGCGTACTAAATGTTCATAATAATAATAATAATAATAATAATAATACTATTACTACTACTACTACTACTTCTACTCAGGTCGGATAGATGTATCCGCTACTGGTAACCTGGAACCCAGTACTACCTGTCACAGGGTCGAATTGCTGGCGACTAAACCAGCAACCCACCAGTCCTCTCAGGAGGATGGTGAGGAGGGTGGCTAGAAACCCTGGTGGAAATAAATTAGATCCATCAAAGGGCGCCAGCTCTGGAGAGCTACCCGCGGCCATCTAGCTAAGGGAGTAAACCCTGACAGTAAATCCGGTGTGGGGCCCCTAAGGCGGTTGGATGGCAAACTTTGTCACTTTCCGGCAGCTCCTGCGGCCGCGTTGGCACCAAAACGTAACAGCCCTGCTGTTCCTTTGGATCTGTCAGCGAGGTGGAGAGTGGGGACAAGTTGCATGGGCAACAACCTGTCTTCCATATTACACTGCCCAGGCTTACATCCGTCCATTCATCCACAAACACTCTGCACCTACGACCTGGAGAGGACACTCCAGCCTCGCTACTAACACTAGTGTCGGCACAACACGGGAAGCAACAGATACCGGTGATAAGTCATTGCTCAACTGGCGTAGAGCTGACGCCAGGGTTGCTTTTGACGGTGGGAGAGACCTTCGTGTCTTACTGGACAGCTACCGCCCACCTAAGCTGGACAGCCCCCAGCCAGTTAGGTGCTGTCCCGCCACGACCTGCCTTCTTCATTGGGTGCATGAAGATTAGGAGAAAATCTGACAAGCAGGTCGTTAATTACCGCACCAAACAAAAAGAAAAATTCAAATTCAAGAAACGGATCAGGAAAAGGATCAGCAGTGAAACTGGGCTGTTGGAATGTCCGAACAATGATGCCTGGGCTCTCCCAAGATCTGCAAGACATCAGCGACGCCAGAAAAACCGCCGTCATAAACAGCGAACTAAAGAGGCTCAATGTGGACATTGCCACTCTGCAGGAAACACGGCTGGCTGACTCAGGAACACTAAAGGAAAGGGACTACACCTTCTTCTGGCAAGGAAAGAGTTCTGATGCCCCAAGAGAGCACGGAGTAGGCTTTGCAGTAAGGAACAGCCTGCTGAACATGATTGAACCAGGCAGCGGCGGTTCAGAACGACTCTTGACTCTCCGCCTCAACACCACCGAAGGCTATGTCACTCTCATCAGCGTTTATGCCCCAACTCTGTCCGCCTCTCCAGACACCAAGGATGAGTTCTACGAAAATCTTGCATCAACCATAAGGAACATCCCCAGGATAGAACAACTTGTTCTCCTGGACGACTTCAACGCCAGAGTGGGTGCAGACAATGACTCATGGCCCTTCTGCCTCGGTTCCTTTGGAGTTGGGAAAATGAATGAGAATGGACAGCGACTGCTTGAGTTTTGCGCCTGCCATGAACTGCGCATCGCCAACTCCTTCTTCAAGACGAAGCCTCAGCACAAAGTCTCCTGGAGGCATCCCCGCTCAAAACATTGGCCTTTCAGAGAGAATACGATGCATTGCAGCCCAGAGACTCTGCCACTGAGAGATGGGAAACGCTACGAGACACCATGCACCGCATTGCTATGGCCACCTTTGGGAAGAAAACTGTGAAGTCCCACGACTGGTTTGAGGCCAAATCATCAGAGATGACTCCCACTGTTGAGGCCAAGCGTGCCGCACTCACCAAGTATAAGCGGTCACCCAGTGAGAAGAACCTGCAAATCCTCAGGGCTGCCAGAAGTAAGGTTCAGCTTAACGCCAGGCGCTGCGCAAACGAGTACTGGACAGAGCTCAGCGAACAGATACAGAGTGCTGCTGAAAGAGGCAACATCCGAGGAATGTATGAAGGCATCAAGAAGGCACTGGGACCAACACAGAGCAAGATCACCCCCCTCAAATCCTCCACTGGGGAAGTAATCAGCAATCCTAGCCAACAGATGGAAAGATGCGCGGAACACTACTCCGACTTCTACTCCACACAGAACATGGTGTCCCCCTTAGCCCTCGATGCCATCAAGTGCATGCCGGTAATGGAAGAACTTGACGCAGAGCCAACTGCGGACGAACTCAGCAAGGCCATTGATAGTCTGGCATCAGGGAAGGCACCTGGCAACGACGGAATTCCCCCAGACCTCATCAAGCACTGCAAGACTTCTCTTCTGCACCCTTTGCACGCAGTTCTCTGTCAGTGTTGGAATGAGGGAGCTGTACCACAGGACATGAGGGACGTCAAGATCGTCACCCTGTACAAAAACAAGGGCGAAAGGAGCGACTGCAACAACTACAGAGGTATCTCGCTCCTCAGCATTGTTGGCAAAGTCTACGCTCGGGTCCTCCTAATCCGCGTGCAGAAACTGGCTGAACGCGTCTACCCGGAATCACAGTGTGGTTTTCGAGTAGAGAGATCCACGGTAGACATGGTCTTCTCCCTTCGCCAAATCCAGGAGAAGTGCAGAGAGCAGCGGATGCCCCTGTATGTGGCATTCATTGACCTCACCAAGGCCTTTGACCTAGTCAGCAGAGATGGCCTTTTCAGGGCTCTCCGAAAAATCGGCTGCCCCCCTAAACTGCACAGCTTACTTGAGTCCTTCCACTCAAACATGAAAGGGACGGTGCAGTTCAACGGAAACCTCTCCAAGCCCTTCGACGTACGCAGCGGTGTGAAACAAGGCTGCGTCCTGGCCCCAACCCTCTTTGGAATCTTCTTCGCTCTCCTCCTGAGGCATGCGTTCAGCACAGCGCAAGAAGGGATCCACCTGCGGACCAGATCAGATGGCAGGCTCTTCAACCTCGCCCGCCTCAGAGCAAGGACAAAGGTCCGTGAAGCCCTCATGAGAGACATGCTATTTGCCGACGATGCCGCAGTTGTGATCCATACTCAGCGGGACTTGCAGTCACTAATGGACCGCTTCTCCCAGGCCTGCAAAGATTTTGGTCTGACCATCAGTCTTAAGAAGACAAACGTCCTGGGCCAAGACACGCCATCTCCACCAGCCATCACCATTGATGACTACGAGCTTGAAGCCATCCATCAATTCACATATCTTGGGTCCACCATCACCGATAACCTCTCTCTTGACACAGAGGTCGACAAAAGGATCGGGAAGACAGCCACAACACTAGCCCGCCTCACACAAAGGGTGTGGACAAATCCCAAGCTGACCACAAAGACAAAGATGGCTGTATACAACGCCTGTGTCCTCAGCACCTTGCTGTATGGCAGCGAGGCGTGGACCACGCATGCTCATCAGGAGAAAAGGCTCAATACCTTCCACCTGAGAAGCCTACGGCGCATACTTGGCATTTCCTGGCAAGACAAGGTGACCAACACCGAAGTCCTAACCTGCGCTGGCCTCCCAACCATGCATACCATGCTGAGACAGCGTCGGCTGCGCTGGTTGGGCCACGTTCGCCGTATGGAAGATGGTCGCACCCAAAAGACATCCTTTATGGTGAGCTTGCCACAGGGCAGAGAAACATTGGCTGCCCACAGCTGAGATACAAAGACGTTTGCAAGCGTGACATGAAGGCGCTTGAGATCAACACTGAGTCCTGGGAGGACCTCGCAGACGACCGCAACAGCTGGAGAACTACTCTCAAGAAACAGCTGCGGATTGGTGAGGACAAACTGTCAGCTGCTGCAGCAGAAAAGCGAGTTCGCAGAAAAAGGATGACAGCCAACAGACCAGTATCAGCATACACATGCGACCGCTGCGACAGAGACTGCCTCTCTCGCATTGGTCTCTACAGTCACAGGCGACGCTGCTTGGACCAAGCAAACAGCCCATCTAGACATTAGAACGGATGTACTTTGTCCATGGTCAGTCATGACCGAGGGAGGCCTACTATGATGATGACTACTTCTACTACTACGTCGACGACGACGACGATGAATTACTACAACAACAACAACTACTACTACTACAACGACGACCACGACCACGACTACTACGACTACTGCTACTACTACTGCTGCTGCTGTTGCTGTTGCTGTTGCTTCCAATACTACGACTACTACTACTACTACTGCTGCTGCTGTTGCTGTTGCTGTTGCTGTTGCTTCCGCTACTACTACTACTACTACTAGTGGTACCACCACCACCACCAGACAAATGAACTACTACTACTACTACTACTACTACTACTATTACTACTGGACAAATTGGCTCCTACTACTACTACTACTACTGCTCCTACTGCTGCTACTACCACTACCACCACCACCACTACCACAGGACAAATTAACTACTACTACTACTACTACTACCACTGCAGCTGCTGCTACTATTACAACTACTACTACAATTACTACTACTACTACTACTACAGTACAAATCAACTACTACTACTTCTGCTGCTGCTACTGCTACTATACAACTCCTACTACCACCACCACCGCCACCACCACCGGATAAATTAACTACTACTACTACTGCTACTGCTGCTGCTGCTACTGCTGCAACTGCGCTACTACTACTGCTACCACTGGATAAATTAACTACTACTACTACTACTTCTGCTGCTGCTGCTACTACTACTGCACTACTACTACTGCTACCACCGGAAAAATTAACTACTACTATTACTACCGTACACATTAAACACTACTACTACACTACTACTACTGCTGCTGCTCTGCTGCTGCTACTGCTACTACTACTACTACTACCGTATACATTAGCTACTACTACTACTACTACTACTACTACTACCACTACTACTACTACTACTACTACCGAACAAATGTTACAATTGCCCGTACAACACCTACCCTGAAATGATGGGAAACAATAAATCCCATGACAGAATAATAATAATAATAATAATAATAATAATTACAATATTTATATAGCGCAAAATCTTAACATAAATCAAATCTAAGCGCTGAACATACACATACGTACACATGCACACACACGCACACACACACATACACATGGCTTTAAATGGGGAAAAAAGAAGAAAAGCAATGGACAATTATAGAAAACATATTATATGCAAATATAAATTGCAATGTGATTCCACACCGAGTGGAGACAGGCTGCAGTGGGGGTTGAGTGAGGTCAGGATTTTATGCAGAGGAGAAAAGGTGAGTTTTGAGAGAGGACTTGAAGGAGACAAAAGTAGGTTGCTGACAGACTGAGATAGGAAGTTTGTTCCAGGAGAGTGTCCCAGAAACAGAGAAGGCTCGTGGATCATATGTATTGAGCTTAGTGCTTGGAAAGCGAAAACTGAGAGGATCGGAGGCAGAGAGGAGGGTACGTGAGTGAACATAAATCTCAAGTAAGCTTGACAGGTAATCGGGGGCTGCGTTATTGAGGCTTTTGTAACAGATGGTGTCTAGTTTGCACTGTATGCGCTTTGATACAGGGAGCCAGTGAAGTTGTGCCAGGAGAGGGGAGATGTGGTCAGCTTTTTTTTCTTTTTGAGTACAAGGCGTGCAGCACTGGAACACTTGACACATTTATCTCCGTGTTAATTACCTTGCTGCTTTATTCACTTTTGTCCTTTTAAATAGATGCCACACACGAAAGCATGCACACATATATACACACACAAACATACATACATACATACGTACGTAGGTACGTAGGTACGTAGGTACGTACATACATACATACATACATACATACATACATATGCATACATACATACATACATACATACGTACATGCATACGTACATACATACATACAGACATACATACATACATACAGACAGACAGACAGACAGACCGACACACACACACACACACACACACACACACACACACTCACACACACACACACGACACAAACACACACACACACACATACACACACACTCACACACACTCACACACACACACACTCACACACTCATACAGAGAGAGAGTGTGTGTGTGTGTGTGTGTGTGTGTGTGTGTGTGTGTGAGAGAGAGAGAGAGAGAGAGAGAGAGAGAGAGAGAGACGCACGCATACAGAAAACACATTCACACACATTCATACACACACACACACACACACACACACACACACACACACACACACACACACACACACACACACACAAAACGCACGCACACACACACACACACGCACACACACACACACAGAGGGGGAGAGGGAGAGAGAGAGAGAGAGAGGGGAGAGAGAGAGAGAGAGTGAGAGAGAGAGAGAGAGAGAGAGAGAGAGAGACTTACTCACTGTCAACCTATTGACGGGTTGCACTGGCTTAGTTTGTCTGTCTAATTCATTATTCATCCCTCCTCCTCCTGTGTCTGTGGTGTGCTAATTAACTCACCATGTCTCTTAGACGATTTGACAACTATCCTTCTTTTATCCTGGCATTATCCGTTCTGAGATGCACGCTGAGCTACCTTCACAGACAGTGAAACTGAGGGAGAGGAGAGGACAGAGATAGACAGAGAGAAAGATAGATAGAAAATAGTTAGACAGATAGATAGATAGATAGATAGATAGATAGAGATAGATAGATAGATAGATAGATAGATAGATGGATGGATAGGTAGATAGATAGGTAGTTAGATAGATAGATAGATTGATAGGTAGATAGATAGACAGATAGATAGATAGGTAGATAGATAGATAGATAGATAGATAGGTAGATAGATAGATTGATAGATAGATAGATAGATAGATAGATAGATAGATAGATAGATAGATAGATAGATAGAGAGAGAGAGACAGAGAGATAGAGAGATAGAGAGATAAATAGATAGGTCTGTCTTTCTCTGTCTCTCTCTGTGTCTATATCTCTCTCTATATATCTCTCTCTATATATATCTCTCTCTAGGTCTGTCTGTCTGTCTCTCTCTATCTCTCTCTGTCTCTCCGTCTCTCTGTCTCTGTTTGTCTGTCTGTCTGTCTCTGTCTCTATCTCTCTCTGTGTCTCTCTCTCTATCTCTCTCTCTTCATATCTCTCTCCACCTGCACTTCTTTTGTCTCACAATATTAATACGTTTTAGATAAAGGTAAGCCCACATGTAATATAGCTTCAAAAAAATGTCAAATAAAGGAATGGTTCTAGAATACCGTGTCACCCCCAGCTTGCTGATAATGGTACTTTTGTCTGCATATCAGTATTTATGGAAGGAGGCAATTTTTTCCTTGAGCTTTTGACATTACTTTCGTTGTTTCTTTGATTATTTTTTATTAACTTGTCCACGTAATTACATTGAATAAATAAAATTGGTAGATTTGCGTGCTGTGTTATTCAATCTGGGAAACCACTGTTTATGTGTGTTGTTGTAATGTTTTACTTGGTTCTCTGTTCGTCCATATTTTGACAAAGTTTAATGGGTCTTGTGATCATGTGGTCTATAAAGATAAAGCTAGAAACAAATAACCCTACATCCTGAATTTGTGCAACGTCAAGGCTTGTCAAACAGTGTCAGAATAAAGCAGAGCATTTCGAGAGTTCATGACCAAAATCGGCGTATCTACTTCCTTTATTCTTTCTGAGATACACCGTTCTGGCACATAACGCTCAATCGGCAAATTACGATTTCCTCTGGGCACAATTAGAAAACAGAACAATAAATCTGCATGGTTACATGTATGATAGTTATTTGATATCCCCTTCGTGCAGCCAGATGTCAGCTCCTGTTTCCATTCTCAAATTTATTGAATATATATACATATACACGTCAGACGTTTTCTTGTCGTTATAAAATTGTTACTGTTTCCATTGTGTGGTGATCATTATCAGAATCATCGTCATCGTCAACATTGTTGTTTCATCTGTTGATGAAAATGGTGTTGCTGTACCAGATGTTCTCAATGTGAAAGCCACACGTGCATTTACCGCCAGACTATACACAGCCTTTTCTTGAGTGCGTGTCCTCAAACTTTTGCCAAGAAAGGAACATTGAGAGGGTCTGCGCTGAACACCAGACGTCATAGAATAAAAGCCCTGGAAACAATTCACGCTGTGCACTGTCTGGTCTTGCCGCGTCGAGAAGACATTTACACAATTCCCATTTCATTCTCCATTGTGTTCTGACAGTGTGTGGGTGAACAGCTGACCGATAGAATGCGCTGTATGGGGGACCACTATCTGTGATAGATGTTTTCTTTCGTTTATTCTTTCGTTTATTTATAGAAGAACTAATGAAAGTGTCATGGAAGAACTTGATACCACCAGAAAATTACTTGCAGACATCAATAAGAGAAGACTAAAGTACATTGGTCATGTGTCACGTAGCAAAAACACGGACCTCGTGGCAACCATTTTTTCAAGGGAAAACCGAGGCAATATGGAAGAAAGGCAGAACTCCAATCTCATACATCAAGAAATAACCAACATCAATAGTCTAAAAATTCATGAAGTTGTCCACGAAGCCATTTGGAGGTTGGCGGCTGTGTCACAGAGTGCAGCGGCCAACATTGAATCTGGTGATGCTGACAGGTGAGATGAGGTGAGGAAATTTACCTTTAAGGCCATGGAAGCTCATAAGGTGTTTATTCAGGTTTGTGGCTTTTGCCATGATCATTTTAGATCTTCTTCCATCACATGGAATCAGGGGAGTCAGTACAAATAGAATGTATTTTGAGTGCGGAAATGGTATGTTGAAAAAAAAATGTATTCAATCTCACTCTTGTTTCTCTACCTCTGTATCTGTCTCTGTCCTGTACATCTTTGACATTGTCTGCCTATCTGTCTGTCTGTCTGTTTGTCAATCCATCTGTCTGGTCCCTCTCCCCACTCTCTTTCTTTCTCTCTCTGTCTCTGTCTCAGTATCTCTCTGTCTCTGTACCTCTCTGTCTCTCTCTGTCTCTGTCTCTCTCTCTCGCTGTCTCTCTCTCTCTGTCTGTGTCTGTGTCTCTGTCTGTCTGTCTGTGTGTCTGTCTGTCTGTCTGTCTGTCTGTCTCTCTCTCTCTCTCTTTCTCTCTCTCTCTCCCCCTCTGTCTATGTCTCTCCTTCCCTTTCCTCTGTGTCTCGAAAATATGATTAACGCACCTCAGCTGAGACTGCTTCGCTGACCTTGGCCTGTGTTTGGCACTGAGTATTGTGGTCACACACATGGGTAAAACAATGACCTCCCCTCTCTCTTTCTCTCTCCCTCTCTCTCTCTCCCTCCTATTTTCTCTCTCTGTTTTTGTTTCTATCTATCTGTCTGTTTGTCTGTCTGCCCCCTCTTTCTTCCCCTTCCTCTGTCTCTCTCTCTCTCTTTCTCCCTCTGTCACTCCCTCTTTCTCTATCTCCCTCTCTCGTCTGTCTCTGTCTCTCTCTTTGTGTGTCTGCCTGTCTGTCTTTTTCTCTCTCCCTCTCTCTCTTTCTCTCTCCTATCTCCCTCCTTTTCTTTGTCTCTCTCTCTCCCTGCCTTTCTCTCTGTCTCTGTCTGTCTGTCTGTCTGTTTGTTTGTCTCTCTCTCTGTCTGTCTGTCTGTCTGTCTGTCTCTCCCTGTCTCTTTCTTCTTCTTCTTCTCTCTCTTTCTTTCTCTCTCTCTCTTCTCTCTCCCTCCCCTCTCACTCTGTCTCTCTATCTCTCCATCTTGATTGTAAAAGTGACATGCCTCCGTCTAGTAAACAGAGATAAATCACGTCTGAAAGATTATATTTATGCCAGTGTGGACATACATGTGGGGTATACATGTTGTTTGGCGCATCCTCTGCACGTCGAAAGGTAATTTTAGAAATTTGTTATCGCTTCCAAATGTTGTGTGTGTGTGTGTGTGTGTGTGTGTGTGTGTGTGTGTGTGTGTGTGTGTGTGTGTGTGTGTGTGTGTGTGTGTGTTTGTGTGTGTGTGTGTGTGTTTATGTGTGTGTGTGTGTGTGTCTGTATGTGTTTTGTCTGTACATGTGTGTGTGTGTACGTGTAGGTGCATGTGTGTGTATGTGCATGTTTATGTGTGTGTATGTGTGTGCGTGTGTGTGTATGTGTGCGCGCGCGTGCGTGTGTATATGTACGTGTGTGCGTGTGCGTGTGTGTATTTTCATGCTTCTTCACCCTCTTTTTCTTCTTCTTTTCCTTCTTTCTGCTGTCCTTCTTCTCAACATTCTTTTCTTCTCTTTTGATATAACTGATTCAGTTTAACTGGATTGCAGTAAGATATCCAGCAAAACGCAGACCTAAACCATTATATCTTCAAAATCCCATGGCATATTATTAAGTTATCTGAAAAAGAAAGATTAAGCCTACTGTCTTGTTGTATCACAGACGAACATGTCTTGCATCGCTCTCTCATCTTTACCTCCCCTGTTTCAACAATTATGAAGTTTTCTTGCTGTGTGCTGTTTTAATGCGGGGAAATAACTAGCTTACTAGTTAGGCTTGTCCATTCATACACCATTTGATCAAGGGAAATGTTTTCTATGTATATCATAATAGTTCCGTAGTTTTCCCATAATGTGATGGTCTTTTGTGATTGTGTGCTCCCTATATATAAAGTCAAAGAAACGCCTAATTCATGAATTGCTGTCTCTTCAATGTTGCTCCTGAACAAGAGCATTTGACATTTCCCAGATTGTTAGAGTATTAAGCTTATAGAACGGAATAAACGGTCTGTATCTAATGTCTATGACATTTCTATACCATGACATATGACCTTACATGTAAGTCTATTTGTAAACTAATTTTTTTGTCATAGATTTCTTGTTCATTTCTTTTTAGTTTGATTTTATAAATGTTGCTGCAGTTGATGTTATTGCTACCCCCACGATAATCTCAATATGAATAATACAAATGAAGTCTTCACAGCCTCTCTTGGTTTTTATGTTTTCAATGTAATTGCAAAGCAGAAATGCAACCTTAGTTTCATGTTCAGCTTAAGATGAGTTCCATAGATGGCGAAAAACAAACAAACAAACAAACAACAAAAGCAAAAAACACACAAAAACCAAAACACAAACGAACAAACAAACAAAAAAAAAAAAACGAGACAGTCTTTAAAGGGGCAAACACAAAAAGAACATTAATGAAGAAAATCAGGAAAAGACAAGCACACCAATAGGTCATTTTATGAGACAAAAGAAATTTGTGCACCTTGTTACAAAAGAAGTGAAATGGGAAAAGAGCACCCGATAGAACCAGGGAGAATATATTGGACGGTTCTAGGAAGTGAATGAGAACAGAAAGGGCAGAATATATGTATACTTGCTGCGACAAAAGGTAGATTCTTATGCAGGCCATGATCACCAACGCCGTGTGGCAAGGCACATGCTGCTGCTGCTACTGCTGCTGCTGCTGCTGCTGCTGCTGATGATGATGATGATCCATGCAACAAAAAAAGTTTTAAAAAAGTGTAACTGCACAATGTTAACGTCCCATGTATTTACATTGTAGAAATCCAAATTTGGGCAATCCAACATACAACCGCTTCTTACTAACACATTATATCATCCCCATCACCTGAGTTCTCTCAGCTCATCCTCTACCTTTGATCAAAAGAAACAACAAAGAAACACACATACAAACAAACACGCTCACACACACACACACACACACACACACACACACACACACACACACACACACACACACACACACACACACACACACACACAACACACACACACACAAACATACACACACACACGCGCGAGCTCGCGCGCACACACATACACACATGTATAGATACACACATAATTATATATATACATATATATATATATATATATGTATATATATATATATATATATATATATATATATATATATATATATATATATATAGAGAGAGAGAGAGAGAGAGAGAGAGAGAGAGAGAGAGAGGAGAGAGAGAGAGAGAGGCATGCACGGATTTTATTTCTGTTTTAGTATCACTTATACTTCATCCAAAACAAATTTACTATTTGGTCTTCACTTTTTCTTTTCATTTTCGGTCCATTTGTCATATTTGTTTCTTTGAATTTATTTTATTTCTAATTCATGAAGAGCCCAGATTCCACGTTGAACTCGTCTGCACAATGTTATTTTTAAGTCAAGGGAGGAACAGTACATAAGACTATGGACCGATGAACGTTTGAATAGTCTAGCACATATATAGCGTACTCATACCGGAATTGTTGTATTACCAAACTGTCCTGATGTTTATTGATGTATACAGGTATCCACTGTTCACATATTTACACTGCGCGAATACATTGACATGGTAATATTTATGCTGTGTTGATGCATTTGCGTATTTATGCTGTTTGTAAAGTGCAACGAGCCTTCTCAGACATTAACGTGTTTTAGCTGTATGAATGGAATGATCTTTTGTTTTATTATCATTAATTCAAAAGGATTAAAGAAGGCAGCCAGGCTGTTCTGGTGAGTAACATCTTGATACTTGCCCATAACACCACAAGAACTTTGACCTTTAGAACTAGTCTCAGTAACCCAATCCTGTTCAGACATCATTGCTTCTTTCTATTAATGACTCACTCTTCCCTCCAGTAATTCTCCCCACAGAGGCTTATGTGCATAGTACTGCCCCAGGAAACAGACATAAGACAGAGGAGACATCGGCAGCAGAGAACAAACGAGGACCATTGATTCAATAAGGAATGACTGCTGCTGAGACGTTCCAGCTTCGGGGTCAAAGGGATTGCTGGAGTGGGCGCCTTTTTTATTAAATCAATTCCATGTCTGTGAAGACTCTATGAACAGTTTTGGTTCTGTTGCTCTTGTTGTTGTTGTTATTGTTGCTGTTGTTGTTTGTTTGTTTGCTTTTGTTTTTGTAGTTTTCTTTGTTTTTGTTTGTTTGTTTGTTTGTTTTTTAAGGGGAGGCGGTCCTTGCATTGTCAAAGACTTTTTTTGTTTACATAAACACCAGGTTATAGAGACGTTATCGTCTTCTTATTTGTTCTCACGTATATTAGCAGACACATAATGCATACTTTCTTGCATACAGTCAGCCACTCTCATATGCGTAATAGATTGAGGAGAGGAGGAGAGAGAGAGAGAGAGAGAGAGAGAGAGAGAAGACAGACAGACAGACAGACAGACAAGACAGACAGACAGACAGAGACACGGAGACAGAGACAGAAACACAACAAACAGACAGTGAGAGAGAGAAAGTGTGCGTGTATGTGTGTGTGTGTTTAAGTGTGAGAGAAAGAAAGAGAGAGAGAGAGAGAGAGACAGAGAGAGACAGACAGACAGAGACAGAGACGGAGACGGAGACAGAGAGATAGAGAGACGGAGAAACAGAGAGAGAGGGAAAGTGAGAGAGAGAAAGGCAGTCAGACAGACAGACAGACAGACAGACAGAGACATACAGTGCTATTTATCTGTATTTCTTTAAGTATCATATTTAACTGCAGACACATAGATATAACACACAATTACATTTAGAAAAAGCCATTGTCTAGTATTGTGGGCAAATGGTTGTAAATGATCTCTGGCATTTTGTCTCCTTTCTTGTATTCAACAACGCCAATTTCGTCAAACGCAGATGTCCTCTTGTATGAACTGCAGCTGTCTTTTTTGTATTATGTGAAGATACATATAAATATCAATGCTGGCTGTTGTCGTCAATGCTGTTGTTGTTGTCGTGGCCGTTGTTGCTTCTTCTATTGCTTTTGTTACTATTGTTGTTGTTGTTACTTTTATTGTTGTTATTTTTGCTGATGTGGTTGCCGTCAGTCCACTTCCACGCTTTGCTCTTTCATTCTTTATTTGCTTCTCGTTTCTGTTTTAATTTTGCTTTGTTTCCTCTCTTTTGATCATGTCATTCTTACAGGGTATGGG
>CM060309.1:58044033-58046533 GCA_030674185.1 Monoplex corrugatus
GCAACCTGAGTATACAGACAAACCGTTGTTTGTTTTTACCATTACTGAAATCAATTGATTCAACGGCAGCAGTTGTTGTTGCTCTTTGCTCTTTAACTCAGATCAATAGACTGTTCCACTAAAACGAAACTATAAAGCTCATGCCATATCAACATTTTAGTATATATGTATTATGTGTATGGCTTCGCATTCACTGTATATATTTAATGCAAGCCACTGATGACCAAATTTTGAAAGCAGAGTGATAAAAAGACTTGGGTTATAATCATAACTACATCTTTTTGCTAATAGTTTTGCACATAGTACAAGCGAATTTATTCCTATACTGTCATTGTAGTAAGAAAACATTGGCATTGTCTGTATTCTTTACTGTTAGTATATTCTGTTTTCGCATCGTTCTATCGTATCATATTTACTATTTTTGCAATGCTGTATAGCTATAAAGAGTTTAATTCCTTTACTATTCTTCATCTTTGTAATACTCTGGTTTTTGAACGGACATCACAAAATTACAAAGAAAATGATCGAAACGCTGATAAGTAACAATAGACAAAACAAAACAAATACCCATGGGTAACATGTAACATATTACATATGACACAGTAGCATACTAACCGAAACAACGGCAAGTTATGACGTTTAGTCATGTGCTAGTCAAAAAGTTACAGCTGATCTCTACCATGAAACACAATTTTTAATTGTGCCAATCCATATTGAAACTGGACAAGTATACTATTAATATCTGTTATCTTCTAGCGATTATCATACAAGTTTTCAACCTGTTTTATTATCATTGTTGCTTTAGATTTGATTTACAAAAACCAGACGCCAACGAACAACGCGGTCACATAAAATTATATCATTTCGTACACATAGGAAAAACGGGTTAGTGACACATCAACAACATTTATCATACAAAAGTGTATGTTACAAATTGTCTTTTCCTCTCCTCTTTTCTGATGCTGAAAATGCTTAGGTCTTAATCTGTGAAGTCGAAGTTGACATCCATTATAAGCAGGTACCTATACAGACATTATATACGTTAGATTTTCTAGAAATTTTGTCGTAACGATACAGGCTTTGGGTTACACAATAGTCAATACTTCTACTGACGTGCTGATTGTGATTGACAATTCGATCATGGCAAACACTACAATCTCCAGTAGTTTGGTTGAAGATGGATGCATTGAAATCAGGTTGAATGAATCAGAATACCTGCCCTGGGACCATCCTGATAACATTATTAGTGTCGAAGTAGAAAGAACAATACGTAGAATTAGAAACAATGTGCTTGCTGTTCTCTTCCTGATTGGTGGACCGGCTAATATCATCAATATGGCAGTGTTCTACAAACAAAGTCTTAAGGATCGTGTCAATCTGTGTCTCTTTGCCTTGTCTCTGGCTGATGGCCTCTTCTTATTACATGCTATGTTCATGCACGGTGAACAGATGTACCAACAGTTTGTCACACCAGAAGTACACGAGCCGGTGACGTCTTTCATGGCCAACAACAATTTGATTTGTTTCATTGGCTTTCAGTGGGTCTCACAGGTTCTGTCTGCCATCATTGCCACAGAGAGATGCCTTTGTATCTGTTTTCCACTCAAATTCCAGACTTTATTGCAAACTAGGACAATGGCTGTTACCATAATCATTGTCTACTTTCTGGTCGTAGGATTCTATTTCCTTGTAGCTTTTAGATACCGAATAGGATGCATTTACGATCCAGTATCTGGTGTGATTTTAAAGGAGTTCGTTGCTGGCGAATTTTACAAATCTCACCAACAACTCATAAATTACCTTGACAATTTTGTATATGGTGCTTCCATACCCGGGTTGGCAATAATAGTGGTGATAACAATGACGTTAATTACAAGTGTCAAACTTCATCAGATTGTGACATGGCGTACTGGGACCTCATCAACCATCTCCGCCCGTGAAGTTGCTCTGACTAAGATGCTGATCGGGAATTCACTGCTCTTTATCGGCTGTATTACTCCCGTTGGGATTTTCCGTGTAGCATGTTTCTTTATGCCTGACTGGAACGTTGGAGAAGGCAATCAAAATATCTACCAAGCGGGCCTGTGGATCGTACAGATAATCGTTCAATTCAATTCCACGTTCAACTTCTTTGTCTATTATGCCATGGGATCGCGTTTCCGGGAAACCTTCTGGACATTGTTCAGTAGAAAACGTAAACTAGATACAAATTAGCATATGCATATGCTAGTTATACTGTACATTTATTTTAAACAATCAGTTCAGAAAGAAACAATGTGAGATGGACACAAGTAGTTCCCTCCCCAGAAAATGATAATAATAAAAAATGAAAAAAAAAACAAACAAAAAACGAAAACATGTTTGTTCCATGGTCTGTGTACAACTGCATGAAAACAAATTGACAATCAAAATTACCGGAAATAATATGAGAACAACACTAGCAATCCAGCATCATATATAAGCAAAAGGAGAAAAAGCTCATACGTACAAATCGTTAAAA
>CM060309.1:58051533-58056533 GCA_030674185.1 Monoplex corrugatus
ATGAAGGCAAGATACAGGAAAGGCCCATTTTCCCATGGTGCTTGATGTAGTCTAAAATGATAGCTACTCCATTTTAGCCTCTTTTTTCATTGCCGTTGAAGACTATTGTATGATCCCCTTTGTTGAAGATGCCTTCGTTGTTCCCTCTGGTCTTACTCAAGCCTATTATATTGATCTCATTGACCCTTCGGTCAGAACAAAAATATTCAATATACTGTTGGATTTTTCTGCCTTGACTTGCTCTCACCCAGAACTGAGCGTGCTATGGGCTCATCGAATACACTAGGGCCACAATCGCGTGTCATCCACTTTACTACTGCGTCATTGAAAATGTTGCGCAAATTTCCTGACATACGCTGCAGGTGTCTATATCTCTCAGGCCTGGTTGACACCAGGACATAAAATATTAAGCATAGCCTTGTCATGCAGTCTCAGTCTTATATGGAACTCCATAGCATCATGATCGTCATTTCCAGTATCATAAATTCAATCATCAATCATTATACCATTGTAAAAAATGTCCCAGATTCCGTGGTCCTTCCTTTACTGCTTTTGTAATGAGTTCAGTTTCTTTTTTGTGTGTGTGACGTCTCTATGCCTGAAGTAAATTCAAGACGGGATATTTGGTGTCAGTAGTTTATGAAGGTTTCTGTTGGCACACAGTCAGAGGTCGTGGTCTCCTTACCGAGGGGTCTGTCACCTATTTTGGCTTGATGCCTCAGTGATTACTTCTTCAACCCTCAAATCTTCATGCAGCAACTCCACGAATCTACAGCGACTTCTCTATCTCTGACAGCTGGCTTACACTTCAATTCTTTGGATTGCTCTCTCTCTCTCTCTCTCTCTCTCTCTCTGTCTCGACCAACAGTCACGCTTTATTCATACCACCATGGAAAGTTCCAGAATAAATTTGGCTTTTCCCTAGACTTTTAACCAATCATAGCCGCAGTCTGGAACCTTCCTTTTCTAGAATATTCTGTTGTTCTAGCCAGTCATTGTACAGATGAAATTTGCTTATGATTTCCAGAACAATTTAGAAAGATCTAAGGTATTCTACGTTTTCCTTGTCATTTCTAGATTGTTCCAAAGGATTCTACATATTTCCATACAACGAAATCGAACTTAAACATATATTTTAGGTGTTAGCATAAACCAGAACAAACATTCTTGATTTATTATTGACCGAATCAGAAACCAATCTTCAAGAAGGAACAGCACAGAGTAGCTGAATCGACAGACTCATTTTGATATCACACTTCTCTTATTGACATTCGCACTTTCAAATTGAGTTTTTTTTCAATAAATTTATTTATTTATTTATTTATTTATTTACACATTTATTTTCTTAAAATGTGACACCGATCAGCAATGTTCTCAGCTTGTAGGATCAGAACAGACCCTGTTAAACTCCATTAAAATGATCCAGCAGCAATGTTCTTAGTATGTTGGATCACAACAGACCCTGTTAAACTCCATTAAAGTGATCCAGCAGCAATGTTCTTAGTATGTTGGATCACAACAGACCCTGTTAAACTCCATTAAAGTGATCCAGCAGCAATGTTCTTAGTATGTTGGATCACAACAGACCCTGTTAAACTCCATTAAAGTGATCCAGCAGCAATGTTCTTAGTATGTTGGATCAGAACAGGCCCTGTTAAACTCCATTAAAGTGATCCAGCAGCAATGTTCTTGGTATGCTGGATCAGAACAGGCACTGTTAAACACCACTAAAATGACCCAGCAGCTATGTTCTCAGTATGCTGGATCAGAACAGGCACTGTTAAACACCACTAAAATGACCCAGCAGCTATGTTCTCAGTATGCTGGATCAGAACAGGCACTGTTAAACACCACTAAAATGACCCAGCAGCTATGTTCTCAGTATGCTGGATCAGAACAGGCACTGTTAAACACCACTAAAATGACCCAGCAGCTATGTTTAGTATGTTGGATCAGAACAGGTACTGTTATATACCAATAAAATGACCCAGCAGCTATGTTCTCAGTATGTTGGATCAGAACAGTACTGTTATATACCAATAAAATGACCCAGCAGCTATGTTCTCAGTATGTTGGATCAGAACAGGCACTGTTAAACACCACTAAAATGACCCAGCAGCTATGTTCTCAGTATGTTGGATCAGAACAGGCACTGTTAAACACTACTAAAATGACCCAGCAGCTATGTTCTCAGTATGTTGGATCAGAACAGGCACTGTTAAACACCACTAAAATGACCCAGCAGCTATGTTAGTATGTTGGATCAGAACAGGTACTGTTATATACCAATAAAATGACCCAGCAGCTATGTTCTTAGTATGTTGGATCAGACCAGGCACTGTTAAACACCACTAAAATGACCCAGTAGCAATGGAAAGCCTTCTCTGATTTGTGGCCATGAGAGGGGCTTGCCATTTTCAGCTACTGTGGGATTCCTGGTGTAAACAAATGGCTTTTTGTTGGTTTGTTTGTTTTTGTCTGCGTCTGTAACTCTGTTCTTGTTCTTGTTCAAAATTCAATACGCACAGTCTTCGTGTAACTTTGTAAGTTCATTTCCTTTGAGAGGAGACCACCTGCAAACTGAATCCACTCTGTTTTATTATTACTTAAAATCAAATTATAAGAGGAAACAATTTGTCCTTGTACACGACACTTCTAAAATGAGAAACACTTACACACACACACACACGCACAAACACACACAGACACACACACACACGTGCACGCACGCACGCACACACCACGCACGCACACACGCACGCACGCACAAACACACGCATACTTGCACAAACACACACACACACACACACTCTCTCTCTCTGATCTCTGATATATATATACACACA
Source organism: Monoplex corrugatus (assembly GCA_030674185.1). Classification (NCBI taxonomy): domain Eukaryota; kingdom Metazoa; phylum Mollusca; class Gastropoda; order Littorinimorpha; family Ranellidae; genus Monoplex; species Monoplex corrugatus. Next base: position 58,054,380 of record CM060309.1, read on the forward strand.
TACACACCAGGACACATATCTTTCCTGCAAAAGCTGTGCAGCTTCAGTTCTTTCCTGCACAATCCAAGCAGTTTATTTCTGCACTCTTCCCGGTACTACAGTTTATGGCAGTAACCCCCAGTCATACTCCCGTCTGGGGCCAGTTTCCAAACCTTGAGCTCTACCTCCAGACACTCTGCCTTGGCAATGAAAACTTTTAGAATGATAAACATGCCTTGGGCTGGAAAAAAAGAAAAAAAATCCCTGAACTCCAATTGGCCAAGGTTTCACAACACGAAGAGGACAGTCAAGACATATATATTCCACAGTTTTACATGCATGCTCAAACCTATTCATTACAGTGTCCCACCACATCCATCCTTCCCTTTGGAACAAATAGCATTATATTTCTTGTTGTTATTGTTGTTTTGTTATTGTTGTTGTTGTTATCATCAAATCTACACAAAATGTTATAACGGTAATACCAGTAATGTGATAATAAAAATAATAATAATAATCAAGATGATGATAATAATAACATTATAATGATGATAATAATAATAATGATAATAATAATAACAACAATAATAATAATAATAATAATAATAACAATGATAATGTCAAGCTCGCTAAGGCTTGATATAGAGGGGAAAGACAGAGAAACAGACCTATCAGCTCTAACACATCCGTTTATGACTAAATAAGGAAATCCTTGGACAAAGTACAGTTACACAAATTTTATTACAGACAAACAAGACAACATGACGCATCATTCGTACAGATCGCGAACATGGATATAGTATTGCTAGAGGTGGCGCCTCAAAACCAACATTTCATACATTTCAAATCTTCAAAAAACGGAAATCACTTAGAAGCATTGCTAGAGGTGATACCCCAAAAACCAACATTCTATACATTTCAAATCTTCAAAATAACGGAATTCACTTAGAAGCATAGCAAACACACACACACTCACAGAAAATTTCAGTCCACACGACGATTTTGGTCCACAGGATGTTCCGATGCTAGGGTTTCTAATCACTGAGTCTCTTGTCGCTTGGCATGGCGAACAGGCGCCGGATGAATCCACCGCCGAACGACGCAAAGATGTTCACTACAGCAGACGTGGAGTCCTGCGAAGGGCGGCGCGAAGGAAACGAGCTGAGTAGAACAGCTGGGCCGTAGGCTCGTGGCGTGGAAGTACCGCCGATGTTGCCGGAAGACGCAGCCATAGAAGCCTCACTGGTCGCACCTGCCTCAGATGCTCATAACTTTGCCGGAGCTCAGACTCGTGCACCTCCTCGTAGAGCCAGACCAATTGGACAGCAAAGATGACTGGCGCAGAACACTGGTGATCTTCTCCCCTCACGCTGGCGAAACTCCGAACACGACCTCCCCTACTGACCCGTAGGTATACAAACAGCTATAATTGGACACGGCAGCAAAACTCTTTATTTGTAAATATGTCGGCGAACCCAGCTACCAACACCAACCTAGCCACCAAACTACACATCAACTACAGCAAAGGAGAGCAGACGACTATTCACTGCTGGTTACATGCCTGACAACGACACCTATACTCTATACTCTCACATGACAATGTTGACAAAATTGGAATGACTGGCCACTGCACTCACCGCATACCATCTGTAGCAGGGGAAAAATAACATGTGTTGAGTCACTTTTAGCTACATACCAACAAGACACAGCCACCGTAAACTTCCCATAACTACACTGACCAACACTGAAACGACTGACCACTGCACCCGCTGCATACTGTCTGTAGCAGAGGAAAAATAACTGGTGTCAAGTCACTCCTGGTTACATACCAACAAGACACATAGACCTCTACCCACTTCTAGGATATAAGATCCAAGTACAAGTGGTGACTCTGACCAGAAACTGGCCCTATCCACCCAACTGCCAACCTTCTGTAGCAGAAGGGGCACACAACACCAATTAGACTCGTAACACCCACAATTCTTCACTTTTAAAGCCAACAAACATCTCACACAACCCCGTTCACAGAACCAGCACCAAAACACACAAAATTCTACATACACCAGACCCAGGCACACCATAACCACGGGTTGAGCGAAACATAGATTCACAGCCAAGGTACAAAAATTATGAAAACACACACACACACAGGCACCGGTAAACCATAACTGGACA
>CM060309.1:58059033-58071533 GCA_030674185.1 Monoplex corrugatus
ATCAAACAATCAGTCAATCAATTCATCGTTCAATTTCGATATCTGGCTAACTAGCTACGAGTAGTTCTCCCTGTTATATGTATGTATATGTGTAGATAATTACATAAATAGATAGACAGCCAGACAGACAGACAGACAGACAGACAGACAGACAGATAGATAGATAGATAGATAGAATAGATAGATAGATAGGTAGATAGATAGATAGATAGATAGATAGATAGATAGATAGATATATAGATAGATAGATATGTGTGTGTGTGTGTGGTGTTGTTTGTTTGTGTGTGTGTGTGTGTGTGTGTGTGTGTGTGTGTGTGTGTGTGTGTGTGTGTGTGTGTGTGTTCATGTGAGTGTTAATCCATTCCATTATCTCTCAAACTATCAAAAAAAGTTAAAATCTGACTGTCTACGTATCCGTTTGTCTGTCTGTTTGTCTGTCTGTCTGTCTGTCTCTTTCTCTCTCTCTCCCTCCCTCTCTATCCCTCTCTCCACTCTCTCTCTCTCTCAGTCGCACCATGCCAGAAACAGTAAATGATCGTCTGTCTGTCTGTCTGTCTCTGTCTGTCTTTCCTCTCTCTCTCTCTCAGTTGCACTCTGCCAGAAACAGTAAATGACCGTCTGTCTGTCTGTCTGTCTCTCTCTCTCTCCCCTCTCTCCTCCACTGTCTCTCTCTTTCCTCTCTCTCTCAGTTGAACTCTGCCAGAAACAGTAAATGACTATCACGCCCATTACTGTCAAAACATTACCACATATCTTTGGAGTGCTCCACTGTCCCATTAGATTTTCACCCTTAATTCCTGTCGTTCTATTCTTCGTGTCTGACTGAATATGACACAGAGATCCAAATTCAGACTGATTTTGAAGGGCAAAGTAGACAAATTGGTGAGAACCTTGGATTTCAGTTGGAAAGTCTGGATTTGATCATTGTGATGAGAGCCTGGTGGATAGGGGGTGTTTTTGTTTGTATAATTATTGATTTATTCATTTATTTATCTATTTATTGATTTACTTATTTAGTCATATATTTCATTTAAAAAAAAAAAATGTTTTTATTTATTCATTTATTTATTTATTCATTCATTCATTCATTCATTCATCATTCTTCATTTCCTTGTTTATTTATTCATTTATTTGTATATTTTCTATTTTATTATTTATTTAATGATCTATTTAGGTATCTATTTATTCATTCATTCATATAAATATTTATCTATCTATTGATTTGATGCTTATTTGTTTTGTTTAGTTGTTATTTATTTATGCATTGGTGTAGTTATTCATTTATATCTTCATTCATTTTTTCATTTATTTGTTTCTTTCTTTATTCATTTATTCACCCATTCATTTATGTAATCTAGTTCTTTATATTACAGTCAACGTTATATGCAGGCCCAAGTGTTCATATTCCTCGAGGATGCCTTCAATAGTTCCTGATTTACACATCGTTGATTTGTTTGAAAACTCAATTATTTCATGATCTTTTTAGGAATACAATTGAAACACAAAGGGCTTCTTCAACAAAAATGACTGTTTAATTAAAGACGGAGAAACGACTTTTCCTTTACCGCGTAAACGTTACAAACATGTCGAAGTTTTCGTCCATTAACAAACCTGTTTAAATAATAATATATAGAAACTATGAAACTATGAACCTACACACACACACACACACACACACACACACACACACACACACACACACACACACACGCACGCACGCACACACACACAACAAAAAAACAAAAAAAACAAAGCAAACAAAAGAAAAACAACCACGTACGGGCACACACACACACACACACACACCACACACACACACACACACACCACTCACACACACACAAAACCACACACCACACACACACACAGCGCGCACACACACTCACACAAACACACACACACACACACGACGCGCGCACACACACAACACATCACAACACACACATAGTACGCACTCACACACACACACTCACACACACACATACGCACACAACACAACACAACACAAGCACACACATACACAACATACACACACACACATACGCACACACACACACACAAGCGTTGCATTATTTAGTAGACCTTAAACCTGTATTTGTCATAGTAGTTCTCTTTGTTGATTCAAAATCTGTATTATATGCCTTACAGTCTTTTGATACAGACACAAGACCTGACTTAATTACTGAGGCAAATCATCTTATACATCGTTTAAGGACATAAGGTACATATATCAGTTTATGCTGGGTGCCTTCTCACGTTGGTCTTCACGGTAATGAAGTAGTAGACAGAGCAGCTAAGCAAGGTGCGCACAACACTGATAATACTATGGAATTACGTATTAAAACTTCCGTAAAAGAAGCTTGCGGCTTGCTAGAATCAGCCTCATGGATTCGTTTTCATGAACATTTCAATGAAACGTTTGTGACACAATAAATGATAAAACGTTCTTTATGTATGTAAAACATTGCAGTATTCTTCCATATATCATTCGAGATCAATTGTTGCTGTTCATTTTCGTATTCAGCTAAACGCGTTGAAAACAAAATATTGTAAAAATATCAAGTGTATTTGCGGAGAACAGTTCACACTGTTTCACTGTTTATTTTACTGCAAAAAGCTACGTTCCTTTTTACCAAAAATGTTTACAAAAGAAAACTATTCTGAAACTCATTTTAAAGAAGTACCTTCAGATCAATCTTTGTCAGTTAAAATTTCAGAATCATTGGTTCACAGTCCTGTTAATGTATTGCTTTAAGTTATGAAGTTTGTACTTTAACGTTAACTTTTCCCTTCGCATTGTTAATATTAACTGTTAGTGTTAAGATTTTGTTCCATTTTTATATTTACCCGCTTACTCATGTCTCATACTCATTCTCCCCTCTGCCCCCAATCCAACTCGCTCATCTACCATCCTCCATTTTTCCCCCGTCTAATATCACTCATAGTGAACAGACGTTAAATCAAATAACGAACACACACACACACACACACACACACACACACACGCACGCACGCACGCACATACGCGCACACACACACAAACACACACACAAACACACACACATACACACGCAGACACCTGCACACACACACACACACACACACACGTGTACGCACACACACACACAAACACCCACACCCACACATACATACGCACACAACAGCACATACACACACACATACATACAGACACAGACACAGACACAGACACACACACACACACACCCACCCACACACACACACACACAGAGAAATTATAAAATAGTATTCTTCGGTCCATTGATTCATCATGAGCAATTACAATAAATAAATGAATCATCGCAAGGAGAAATATAGGAATGACGTTTTCTTTTAGTCAACAATTAACTGCAATATTTTCGCTGCAACGTGTCTTAGAATATAGGCAGAGAGTGCCTTTTATTTGACCTTTAACGAAGCTAATTGTTTAGACGACAACAATTACTGATACTCTTTTCTCTTTAACTCAAATCAGTAGACCACGCCATTAAAACGAAACTATAAAGAGCATGCCATATCAACGTTTTAGCATAATTATATGTATTATGTGTATGGCTTCGTAGTCATTGTACGTAGTCAATGCTATCCACTGATGACGAAATTGTTGAAAGCAGAATGAAAAAAAAAAAGATTTGGTTTATGACCATAACCAGATTATTTTTTGCTTAATAATATTGCACACAATACAGGTGAAATTATAGCTATGCTATCATTTGTAGTAGGAAAATATTAGCATTGTCTGTTTTCTGCACTGTTAGTATATTCCGTTTTCACGTCGTTCTATCGTATCATATTTACTATTCTTGTTATGCTGTATATAGTCTAATTACCTTACTATTCTTCATCTTTGTTTCACTCAGGATTTTGAAACAGGTTTTTCTGAGGTTTTTGAACATCCCAAATTACAAAGAAAATGACCGAAACGCTAATACGGAATCACGAACAAAAAACTAAACAAATACATACGGGTAATATGTAACATATTACATATGACATAGTGGCATACTAACAGAAACAGTGGCGCAAGTGACGATATTTATTTATGTGCACGTCAAAAACTCACAGCTGATGTCTACCATGAAATACAGATTTACATTCGTGCCAATTCATATTAAACTGGACAAGTATGTTGTTGTTTTGATTTTGCTTTAAAAAAATAAACATCAACAACCAATGTGATGATATTAAATTATATCAAGTGATACACATAGGAAAACGTATTACCAACACATAAACAACATACATCATACAGAATGTTATCCGACAAGTTGCTTTTCACTCTATTCTTTTCTGATGCTGAAAATGTTTAGGTCTTCATCTGCGAAGTCTAACGTTAGATGTTCTGGAAATTTTGCCATAACGATGCAGGGTTTAGTCACAAATACTTGATACTTCTATTGATGTGCTGAATGTGATTGACAATTCGAACATGGCTAACACTACAGTCTCCAGTAGTTCAGCTGAAGATGGATGCGTTGAAATCAGGTTGAATAAATCGGGATATCTGCCTTGGGACAATCCCGATAACATTATCAGTGTCGAAGTAGAAAGAACAATAGGTAGAATTAAAAACAATGTGCTTGCTGTTCTCTTCCTAATCGGTGGACCAGCTAATATTATCAATATGGCAGTGTTCTACAAACAAGGTCTTAAGGATCGTGTCAATCTGTGTCTCTTTGCCCTGTCTCTGGCTGACGGCCTCTTCTTATTACATGGTATGTTTTTACAGGGTGAACAAATATACCAACAGTTTGTCACACCAGAAGTACACAAGGCGGGGTCATCTTTCATGGCCAACAACAATCTGATTGGTTTCTTCGGCTTTCAATGGGTCTCACAGGTGCTGTCTGCCATCATTGCCACAGAGAGATGCCTCTGCATCTGTTTTCCACTCAAATTCCAGGCTTTATTGCAAACTAGGACAATGGTTATTACCATAGTCATTATCTATTTTCTGGTCGTAGGATTCTATTTCCTTGTATCTGTTAGATACCGAATAGGATGTATTTATGATCCAGGATCCGGTGTGGTTTCAAATGGGCTCATTGCTGGCGAATTTTACAAATCTCACAAAGAATTCATAAATTACCTTGACAATTTTGTGTATGGTGCTTTCATACCCGGGTTGGCAATACTAGTGGTGATAACAATGACGTTAATTACGAGTGTCAGACTTCGTCAGATTGTGACATGGCGTACTGGGGCCTCATCAACCATCTATGCCCGTGAAGTTGCTCTGACCAAGATGCTGATCGGGAATTCATTGTTCTTCATCGTCTGTATTATTCCTGTTGGTTTTTTCCGTATCGTATGTTTCTTTATGCCTGACTGGGACGTTGGAGAACGCAATCAAAATATCTACCAAGCGGGCCTGTGGATTTTACAGACAGTCATTCAATTCAATTCCACTTTCAACTTCTTTGTGTATTTTGCCATGGGATCGCGTTTTCGGGAAACCTTCTGGACATTGTTCAGTAGAAAACGTAAACTGGATACAAATTAACACATACGTATGTTAGTTATATTGTACAGTTATTTGAAACAATCAGTTCAAAAAGAATAAAATGTGAAGATAGACATGAACTGTCCCCCCTTTCCCCTGAAAAACAAAACAAAATAAGGAAACAAAAACATGAGTCTGTTTCATGGTGGGTGTGGAACTGAATCTAAACAAACTGACCAGCGAAAAGACTGGAAATAGTAAGAGAACAACATTAGCAATCCAAAAATGGATAAAAAAAACTCACAATAAGCAAACAGTGAGTAAAGAGAAAAAGCTCATGTGTATAGATCGTTCAAAGGCTTTACGAAAATTGCTGTAATATTTACAATTTATTCTTTGATTTTCTGCCTGCAAATTACTTTCACTATGAAAGTCAATACATCAAATGCTTGATTCTGTGATAGACTACTTTGTATAGCGAATTATTTCACAAGAACCCCAAGCGCTTGACAAAAGCAAGAAATACAAATACAGACGCACGAAAAGAAAACACAAATCAGCCTCTACCTTTATGATTTAAGGGGACAGTACCACCTAACGAGGAGGTCGATTTTATGTTGTTGTTTTTTTTGTTTCTCAGCATTGAAACATCTGATTTTGTTGAAATTTGTCAAAGTATGCAGAAATGATGTGGCTTTCCTGCAAAAGTACTATGTTGATCATATTTACCAGTGATTTGTCTCAAAAAAGTTTTTTTGAATATCTTAATTCTGCATACCTCTAAAACTCCCTATATTTACACCATCTCTCTCTCACACTCTAATTATACTAAATATTTGATTATTTCAGGACTGTTTTTGGAGTGGTTGAACTGGATCCTGTTCTATCTATAAGTGTGTAGATAAAAGAGTATTTTAGTATCCGGCCCCTTAATATAGTAGAAAAAAAATTTAACAAAAATAAAAAAAATCATAACTTGTCTTCTATAGTGACAACTGCACTGAAAATAGATAAGGTTCGAGCACTAACAACAGAAAATATCCATGCCAAGATTCAGCTTATTTGTATGGACACCATTCTATTTTGTAAAAGTTATGATATGGCTTGTCATCAGAAGAATATTCATGAACAAATATTGCCCATATTGCAGTTCTCATGTTTTCTAAATAGGGTTGGCTCTTATAGCATTGCCAAAATATTTATGCAATTTGTTTATTTCTACATCTGCCAACATGCTTTCCATAGGCTAAATGTTCCCCTTTAGCATTCTTTTTCAGGTCCCGTAGTCGCTTCCCCATTCTTTTTTTAATGTGCCTGACATGACACATTCAATTTTTATTCACCTCTTTGTCATCATTGGACCTGGAGTCAAAGACCTTTCTATAGCTGTTTGTGTCCCCATCACAAACAAAATTGATGTATCTCAAATTGTGCAGCTCAACTGACTGTGAGAACATCTCTTTAGCAATTTCCTCCTCCATCACCCCAGATGATCCATCGTGATTCATGGTGCGTTTTTGTGCATGGTTAGCCTGCCACTTTCGGTACTGCTCAGAGTTTGGGTCTTTTTTTTTTTCGTAATAATCACATGATTTACAAAGTTTACTTCTGGACCATGTATCTAGAACTTTTCCTGTTTCCAGACCTATTACTGTTGACACGCCTATGTTAGATGTATGGCTTCTGGTCATGTACGTCCCGTCTACTGAGACGTCAATGTCACACACAACCTCTCCTAAATCTTCAGCTAACTTAAGTTCAGTCTCTGCTGCACTTGACATGGACTCTTTTTGCACTTTACATGCTGCCTTATTCATGGTTTGATTCATTATGTTGAAAGACCTCTTGCCTACAGGTCTAGAAGATTCATGATGCCACAAAAAGTACTGAGTTCAGCAAGATCATCCCCAAGACACCTCGTCACAAATGCTGAATGGCAGAGTAAACACTAAGATTGCCTTCAGTGATAATTGGGCATGTAGGAAATGCTTGCTGATCTGACAGTTTTCATCACTGCAATGAAATGCAAGCTTACTACCAAGACTCTTTTATCATACTCATACAGTTGAACAGTATTGTGACAAAATGCACAAGATAGCTGACTAATAATGTTACTATTCAGGATGTCAATATCTATCAGTCTTTACCCATCCAACTCGTCACAAATACATGTGTCTTCAAGATCAGAATCAGGCCACTGTCGTTCTCGTCTTCATCAGTTTTATCACTAAAGTGTATCTACTCCCTTAGAAGTGCGTGCTCTGGCCCTGAATCTCTGTGTGGCACTATGTCTATGGGCATGTGGAAATATTTCTATACTTAATTAACTCTTTCACCACGTAGCTGTGCTGAATGGGTTTTCACCAGAGGTGGGCCACTCTCTAGTTGACTGTAGCCTGGAGACGGGCTATTTTTAGTGCTTTTCAACTTGATATTTCTGGGCTTTATTCAGAAGTTTACTGTAAGTGTTTGGTATCACTACAAAGACCAATGTTTGTCCTATGACACTGTTGTATTTGCTTGATTGTTTGTTTCTTCTTATTGAACCACCACTCAAGTATATACAGGTACCCAATGCGAAAAAAGTAAAAGTTGCATTCAAAATATAACATGCACAATTTGTTTGTCAAAACATCACACAAGATAAAAAATGAGAGAAATTTTCACTTACTAGCATCCAGAATGCTGATACACAGAAACACACAAGAAACAGATGAAAACTGTTGACATCCAGCACAAAACTGTCTCCTCACAGAAGGTGCACCTATTTTACTCTGTTTTCACAGTGTCTGTTACATGAACCACACTGCAGATAAAGATGATGGAAAGTAGGCTACATTGTCTCATCCAGCACAAAACTGTCTTCTCACAGAAGATGAAACCATTTTATTTTGATGTTTTCACAGTTTCTGTTATGAACTTCACAACAGATAAAGATGATGGAAAGTACATTGTCTCATCCAGCACAAAACTGTCTCCTCACAGAAGGTGAACCCATTTTACTTTGATGTTTTCACAGTTTCTGTTGAAGTTCATGACAGATATAGATGATGGAAAGTACATTGTCTCACCAAGCACAAAACTGTCTCCTCACAAAAGGTGAACCCATTTTACTTTGATGTTTTCAGTTTCTCTGTTATGAAGTTCACTACAAATAAAGATGATGGAGAGTACATAGCCGCTTCCACAACAAAATGGTCTTCTCTCTGAAGACGCCCACATTTCTTGCATTTTATTGTTGTTACAATCACATATTACACATGTATAACTCGTTGTGTGTGTGTGTGTTGTGTGTGTGGTGTGTGTGTTTGGTGTTGTGTGTGAAAAGTGATTACTGTTTAGGAAAATCAGTCTTCTGTGTAGTCTTTTTGTGTGTGATAGTCTGTAAAACATGGATCCACACACAGTGCCTCACCACAATCAGGGCACCAATAGTTGGTCAGTGGCTGTTTGTTTTTCAGTTCTTTTGCAGTGGCATCACGCTTTTTTCATTTTAGCGTAGCACACACAGCAGTTTTTTCGTGGTTTGGGTTGTGTCGGGGTGGATGGAAGCTGTTTTGGGAAGTGTCGGCCCTTCAGCCTGAAATTAGGATGCCTTGTCCAGCAGCAGCAGCGACAGGAGGCACAATTTCAGTGGGTGGGAGATCCAGGAGGAGAGACTTGATGACATTTTCAAGTGGCATTCTCTTCTTGTTCCTGCTCTTCCTGTGCTTATTCAGCAGGATCATAGTCTGAATGGTGCACAGGGTGAGCAGATGGAAGAAGGGCTTTTTCCACCACTTCATGGTCTCGCGGTGCATGGGGAAATAAGTGATGAGTTGATCACTCTGGTCCACCCCTGCCATGTTTTGAATATAACTGATGACAGCCTTTGTCTTTTCTTTGTTTTCATATCTGGCCTGGACTCTTTCCAGGACAGGTTTGTGCATGGTGGACAGAGTGAGCACCTCCTCCTTGTCTTTCCACTTGCAGCACACCACACTGCCCCTCCTCCTGTAATCCACTTGACCTCTCTGTAGCTGATGGTCTGCCAGGTCACGGGGCATCTCCTTCCTATTCTTCCGCACAGTGTCGCACACCATTGTATCACATGTCGTGAGAGTGGCACATATCTTTGGCTCACAATAATAATTATCGATGTAAAGGTGGTGGCCCTTATTCAGAAGTGGTGCCATCAGCCGCATCACCACATCATAGGCTTGTTGCTGATCTCTCTCTGCGCACAAAACATTTCCAGCCGGTAGACATACCCACTCTCACTTTCGCATAGTTCATAAAATTTAAAACCCCATTTTGTGGATTTGTCTTTCATGTACACGCAAAAGCGAGAGCGGCCTTTGAAAGGGCACATGGCCTCATCTACACATACATCTCTCTCAGGATAATACACCTCCTGAAATCTCTCCTGAAGGTGTGACAGGAAAGGTCCAACTTTGTGGATGGGGTCATGGCCCTCCTGGCCGTATGGAATGAAGTCCGCATTGTTGTTCAGGTGCAGGAACTTTATTACTGCCGTGAAGCGCTCCCGTGGCATCAGCTGTGCGGCATAAGATGAATGTGCCGCAGGATGCACAGTCCAGTAGTTTGTAATCCTAGGTTTCCGCACCAGTCCCATATGAAGGCAGATGGCCAGGAACTTCTTCAGTTCATCTACTTTTAGCTTCTTCCAAGTCGCAAAGACGTTTCGACTTGGAAGTGGGCCCTTTGATACATGATGCCGCATAAATATTTGTTTCTCTCCTAATGCGACGAAGAATGGTGTCGGTTAGGAAGAGCTGATAGACATCAATGGGCTTCGGATCCTCTCCCAGATCAACTTTCAAACCAGGTACACCTGCACAAAATAATAATGTATTGTAATTTGTGCTAACCTTTTTGTGTAAAACTATGAGAAAAAAGAAGTCTATTGCTCTGTCTCTCTCTATCTATACATAGATTTATCCATCTATCCATCTCTCTCTCTCTCTCTCTCTCTCTCTATATATATATATATATATATATATATGTCTATCTATATACATACATAAACACGCACGCACACAACACACACACACACACATATATATATATATATATGCATATATATACACACACGTGTGTGTGTGTGTGTGTGTGTGTGTGTGTGTGTGTGTGTGTGTGTGTGTGAGGCCTTCATTTCACAAGACTATTACACACACACACACACCACACACACACACACATATATATGTGTATATATATATATATATATATATATATATATATATATATATATTATATACACACACACACACATTTAAGCCAGTGCTTTTAGATCTGTGCAGAAATTTAGGGCTCTAAACATAATCATAAACATACATCCCATTTTTCCTTTCTTTATCCTTTTTATCACACACACACACACACACACACACACACACACACACACACACACACACACACACAGACTCAAACTCACAAATATACATTTTTTCTATATTCTTATTGCACTAATTCTGTTCCTACACCAGTTCTCTATAATTCACAACTTGACTATGGGATAGTAGCCTACCCAAACTGACACGTACAAAAAATACACACACTGATAGACTGACAAACACATGCATCCTTCCCCCATGAACACACACACACACACACACACACGCACACACACACGATGTCTCTTTTGATGGGTAGGTGATGAAAATGCACGGAAAAGTCGTGCCTCTGACAACGTAAAAATATAAACAAACTGAAACTTACCAGTGAAATCTGGAACACGTGGAAAATCAGCAAGGTTGTGCACCCACGTTTCTTGCCTTTCTGCGTCAACAATAGGTTGATCTATGTTGTTGTTGCTGTTATTGTGGATTGCTGCCCCATTTGATTGTTTATCAACAACCATAGATTCATCAGTATCGCTGTCGCTGTCTAGATCTGCAGTTTGATCTGAATCGTGAACACGACTGATCTGCATCTCCTCATCAACGTCATGTTCATCGTCATTTTCTGTTCGATCAGGGTCGGGAACATCATCAAACAAATCTTCTTCATCTTCCCTATCATCAAACTGATCTTCTAAATAGCTGCCTTCATCATCTGAACCACTTTGAAGTACTTCTCGCAAGACTTCTTCAAGCGAAACGATTCTTCGTCGATTCGACGCCATTGTGAAACGCAAGTCAAATGATCGAGCACAGGGGTCTTTGTTTCAAACAATGACACCAGCTAGTTTAATCCGGTTTGGATCAAGGGACGTTACTCTAAAGATAGACGGAAGATTCGAGAAGTGAATTTCATCAATCCTTTGTTTCAACCACTTGTGACAACGTGTTGTTTGCCTATCAAATCACGGCGTTCACATGTGCGTGCAACGTCTCCAGCGGTAAAACTCGAGTGCGTACAAATTTGCGTGCCGCGTCGTGAGCGGAAGACTGAGTGGCGTACATATATGCGTGCTCCGTTGCGAAAAAGTTTTAAGTTATAAACTCCACAGAGCAGAAAATAGCACTTACTGGTAAGTTAGGGATTTCTGTCCAGGCTCTGGCCGCTGTCCCGTTCGCTTGTGGGGGTGCCGGTCTGCTCAGGAAAGGTCTGAAGCACCCCGTATGGCAAGTTTGATGAGTTGCACCGAGTATCAAAATGGCGGATAGCAGTTCTGAGTGGGCCCACTGCGAGGATTCAACGTATCTCGAACCAGCAACAACCCATTGGGAAGCTGTTCGCCTGACGAATGTTAGTTTAGGACACTTGATCCCGAGATAAAGTCGTCAGGGGACACGGACGTCACTCACAGTAGGTCAGACAGATCTGCTAGAGATTTCTACGGTCGACCGTTCTCTTTGGCGCCGCTGGATGTTCTGCGACTGAGCTTTCTGCACAGGACGTGACGTCATCTGAGTGAACACAGTGGGGTCACTTCCGGGCCAGTCTCGTCTGCTAGACTTCTGCCATCACAACATCACTTTCATCACTCGAATCCATTGGAATGCTGTATATATGGAATAGTTTCTGCTCAGATCGAGTAGACGTGGCAGTAGCACCAACTTTCGATTTAGATTCATATTCTGATTCTTCTTCA
>CM060309.1:58076533-58096533 GCA_030674185.1 Monoplex corrugatus
AAGCAAATATTATTGCTATTACTGATGGACTGTCCATCAATTCAGTGAACGAGTAAGCAATAGAGTCTCTATGCCTTGGCGAAGGTTTTCATGTGAGATTCTGGGAACACATGTCCTTCCACAGGCACTGAATGGGAAGGAACCCTGTGGCCTTGTGTACTGCTTCCGCTTCTGCTAGATATTATTACCGATACCACTGTTGCTGTTGCTGCTAACACTGCTACTACTACTATAACATCAACAATCAGAAGAGAAACAAATGCAAAGACGTGACTTTATCCAGAAACGACAAAGGCAATACATTTTATACACACACTTCTCATTTGTTTTACAAGAGTATTGAAGCTGCAATGGATGTCTTCACGATGATGTTTCGCTGCCTATTTCCACACCTAGAATTATTCTGCATTGTGGAAGGGTCATCAAGATGTTTTGGCAGACTAGATCATGACATCAGACTTGCCACAATGATTAATTCGTACAAATGACTGCTGCAAGACCTGGACTACCGACTGACGGCACATCCAACAGCTGGATCAGTTTCTTCAAGATGTCTGCTCAAGATCTGCAACAGTACGTGAACAGATCGAGTGTGCAGCCCTCAAGTTCTGAAGAAGTGTACTTTGCAAAGTATAGAAGAGTGTCTTTTCATCAAATGCCAGTTTTGTTAGAAAGGACAGTAGTTGTCCGTGTGGGGAAGACAGCCACTTTCTCAAGATGTTCCTGAAGAGGGAGTGAAGCAAGGATATCGTAACCAGGGAAAATGACTAATGTGATGCAAAGATAGTCTTGAGACCAACTTCATCAGCTGTGGCATCTGCACCATCATCTGGAATGGAATACATTGCCCACACCAGAGTTAGCTTTCGGCAGTGGTGCGCACAGGGCGTGAACAGATCTGAGCAGTGCAGACAACCGTGCTATTCAACAGAAGAGGGACTGGCAGAAGCAGATCCGAAGACCACATGAATTCTTCCCAAGCAGCGCTTGCGTAAGGACATGTTCCTTCAGTAACAGTCTTGTAGCACACGTGAAGATCCTTACCAGGCAATAAAGGACCAGTATGCCTACCCATCCTTCAGATCAACTGGACAGTGTATCATCATCACTCTTTTTTATGACCCTTTTACGCTTGGTGTTCACAAAATACTTTGGCTTACAAGCATGCAATGCTATCCATTAGTCATAACTCGAGGTTACAGCAGGTTGTGATACAGAGGGTGCTGGTTTTTATGTTTATGAATCAGTCAGTCTCAGTGTCAATCAACCCGTTCTATAATGAAACAGACAACCATATAAGATGTAGAAAATACGAAAAAAAAAGAAAAAAATCACAAAGTAGTTTAACCTGAATCATAACAATAAAGGTTCAACATATAGGCAAGATACATGAAAGGCCCATTTTCCCATGGAGCCTCGTTTTTCTTTTCCACTGAAGACTATTGTATTATCCCCTTTGTTCAAGATGCCTGCCTTGTTCCATCTAGTCTCACTCAAGCCTATTATGTTGATATTATTGACCTATCGGTCAGAACAAAATACACTGTTGGATTTTTCTGCCTTGACTGGCTCTCATCCAGAACTGAGCGTGCTATGGGCTCATCGAATCCACTAGGGCCACATTTGCGTGTCATCCAGTTTACTACGGCGTATTGAAAATATTGCTCACATTTGCTGATATACACTGCAAGTTTCTATATCTCTCAGGCATGGTTGACGCCAGGACATATTAGATATTAAGCATAACCCTGTCACGCAATCTCAGTCTTATATGGAACTCCATAGCATCATGATCGTCATTCCCAGTATCATAAATTCAATTATCAATCAGTATACCATTTTAAACACTATCCCAGATTCCTTTGCACTTCGTTTACTTCTCTTGTAATGAATTCAGTTTCTTTTTTTCTCTCTCTTTCTCTCTCTCTGACGCCTCTATGCCTGAAGTGAATTCAAGAAGGGATATTTGATATCAGTGGTTCATGAGGGTTGCTGCTAACAGACAGTCAGAGGTCGTGGTTTCCTTACCGAGGGGTCTGTCACCTATTTCGGCTGGATGGCTGAGTGATTACTGTTTTAGTAGAGGGCTCAGCAAGCAATGTTCTTAGTATGTTGTATAAAAACAGGCACTGTTAAACACCGCTAAAATGACTAAGCAGCAATGTTCTTTTTATACTGGATCAGAACAGGCACTGTTAAATACCACTGAAATGACCCAGCAGCTATGTTCTTAGTATGTTGGATCCAAACAAGCACTGTAAAACACCACTAAAATGACCCAGCAGCAATGTTCTTAGTATGTTAGATCAGAACAGGCACTGTTAAACACCACTAAAATGACCCAGTAGCAATGCAAAGTCTCCTCCGATTTGTGGCCATGGGAGGGGCCTGCCATTTTCAGCTACTGTGGGATTCCTGATGTAAACAAATGGCTTTTTTCTTTGTTTTTGTCTGCGTCTGTAACTCTGTTTTTGCTCTGTATCAAAATTCATATACACACAGTCTCTCTTGTAACTTTGTGAGTTCATTTCCTTTGAGAGGAGACCACCCACAAACTTAATCCACTCTCTGCTTTATCATTACTTAAAATGAAATTATAAGAGGAAACAAATCGTCCTTGTACAAAACACTTCTAAAATGAGAAACACTTACACACACTTACACACACACACACACACACACACACACACACACACACACACACACACACACACACACACACACACACACACACACACACACACACACACACACACACACACACACACACAGACACACACACACACACACACACACACTCTCTCTCTCTCCCTCTCTTTCAAACACACATACACACACATGCACGTACGCACACACGGCCGCATGCACGCACACACGCACACACGCACGCACCCACGTACACACGCACGCACACACACTCACAGGCACACTTGCACAAACACACACACACTCTCACAAACACAAACAAACACACACACACACACACATACACACACACACACACACTTACAAATACACACACATGAGAAGAAAAATAATAAGAAGATGATCATGCTAATGAACAAAAAGAAAAGAAAGAAGAAAATGAAGAAGTGAAGGTTGATAACAATGAATGAAATGCAGGCGGGAAGAAGAACATGATGAAGACAAAGAAAAAGGAGAAAAAGAAGAAGAAGTAAAATAATGTCGTCAACATCATCAATGTCATCATCATCTGCATCATCATCGCATCATCATCACCACCACCATCGCCACCACCACCACCATCTAGAAGAAAGACCAGAACAATGAAAAAGAAGAGCTTCAGAGATCATGTTTATAGCCGAGCTGCGCATGAAGACGATGATGGAAAGTGATAAAGTGAGAGACCAAGTGAAGGCTAAAGTGGCGGAACAGAGGGACACAGGGACATACATGCAGACAGTCAGAGACAAACAGAGACAACTGAGATGGAGAAAAAGAAAGAATGATATAGAATATAAGAGAAGGCTAGAGAGTAAGGGAGAGAGAGCGGGTAAAAGAGAGAGAGAGTGAAAGAAAGCGAGAGAGAGAGAGATGAGCCAGAGAGACAAAAACAGTGAGACACAGAGAAAAAGAGGCAGAGACAGAGAGACAGGGAGAGACAAAGAGACAGAGAGAAACAAATGGAGGCAAGGATAAATTATAGATTGACACATTGACAAGCAGACAGACAGACAGACAGGCAGTCATGCAAACGAAATCCATGTGACAGGGACCTTCACACCACAGACGCAATTGCGGAGAGTACGGCTTCATTTTCATCAATCAAAACCCAAGGCTTTAATTCCCTTGAAGTGTCCCCACAGAGAATACTCAGATAATTGGATCCAGAAGCCATCAGAAATCCACAAGAAATTGTCAAGCCAATTGACGTCATTGTGACAAGAATATAGAAGAAAAAATTTAAAAAGTAAGAAAAGATTAAGAATAAAAAGAAGAATGGAGTGCACAAAATATAAGTGGTGGTGGTGATGGTGGGAGTGGTGGAGGTGGAGGTTGTAGTGGTGGTGGTGGTGATGATGATGGTGATGACGACGACGACGATGATGGTGATGGTGATGATGATGATGATGATGATGATGATGATGATGATGATGATGATGATGATAACGATGATGATAACGATGATGACGACGACGACATTAACGCCTACGCAAACAACGACAATAGTAATAATATGAGAGTACTGACGATGATGATGATGATGATGGTGATGCTGCTGCTGTTGCTGCTGCTGATGATGCCACGGAGCTTTAAACATGTTCTAATCAACCTCGATCACAAAAAGTCCAAAAAGATACCATCGACCTGTGTCTATTCTGTTATTTTATCAAAGTCCTGGAGCATATCGTCTTCTCACAGCGAGTGAGTCACGTAGAATCCCACATTCTTCTAGAAGCTTTTCAGTCAGTCTGTAGCGCTTCTTGGTCCAGTCGTGTCGCGTTTTGTCCCCCCCCCCCCTTCCCTCTCCTCTAATCAATACATGTGTATCTGTGCGTGGGTATATGTGAATATATTGTGTAAGCTGTCTTGTTTTCTCTCTCTCTCTCTCTCTCTCTCTCTCTCTCTCTCTCTCTCTCTCTCTCTCTCTCTGTGCGTGCGCATATGTCTGTATGTGTGCGCATGTGTGCGCATGTATGCATGTGTGTGTATGTGTGTTTCTGTTGTGGTGGTGTATGTGTATATTGTGTGTGCGTATGTGTTTGCGTGTGTGTGCGTGTGTGAGTGTGTGTGTGTGTGCGTGCGTGCGTGCGTGCGTGCGCGCGTGCGTGTGTGTGTGTGTGTGTGTGTGTGTGTGTGTGTGCTTGCGCGCGCGCATGTGTTTGTGTGAATGAGAGAGTACTTGTGTGAAATATTGTATTTATGCGCTTTTCTTCTTTATAATATGAATAGATATTTGTTTGTAAGTATCTTTACCACTATCTCTAATTTCATGCTAGGATTTGTTTTTATCTTCAATGAATTATGTGTATGGTGCTATGATTTTTTATTGTGTGTATCCAAATAAACATATATTGCATTACACATATGGGCAGGGCAATCCTGCCCCTGCGTCCCCCACTCATTTTTTTAGTCAATGCAATCTGCAACGAGCATTATCATCATCATCATAGGAATGTATACCATAATAAATATAGCCCCACAACAGTAACGAGGATGACAGCGATGGTACTGGATATGATGACAATGAAAATGGGGATGAGGGTGAGGATGATAATTATGGTGTTGATGATGATTACAGCGATGATGACGAAGTAGATGTTAATGACAATATTTGTGGTGTTCATAGTGGCAATTGTGATGATGGTGGTTGAAATTTAGCTGCTAAGAAGAAGAAGAATTCTGAAGAAGAAGAAGAATTCTGAAGAAGAAATTCTGAAGAAGAAGAATTCTGAAGAAGAAGAATTCTGAAGAAGAAGAAGAAGAATTCTGAAGAAGAAGAATTCTGAAGAAGAAGAATTCTGAAGAAGAAGAATTCTGAAGAAGAAGAATTCTGAAGAAGAAGAATTCTGAAGAAGAAGAATTCTGAAGAAGAAGAATTCTGAAGAAGAAGAATTCTGAAGAAGAAGAATTCTGAAGAAGAAGAATTCTGAAGAAGAAGAAGAAGAAGAAGAAGAAGAAGAAGAATTCTGAAGAAGAAGAATTCTGAAGAAGAAGAAGAAGAAGAATTCTGAAGAAGAAGAATTCTGAAGAAGAAGAAGAATTCTGAAGAAGAAGAATTCTGAAGAAGAAGAAGAGAAGAAGAAGAAGAAGAAGAAGAAGAAGAAGAAGAAGAAGAAGAAGAAGAAGAAGAAGAAGAAGGAGAAGGAGAGGAGAAGAAGAAGAAGAAGAAGAAGAAGAAGAAGGTTTATTATTATTATTATTATTATTATAATTATTATTATTATTATATTATTTTTATTATTGTTATTATTATTATCATTATTATTATTATTATCATTATTATTATTATTATTATTATTATTATGATCATCATCATCATCAATTAGAATATAATTGTATGAACAACCAAGAATCTTTCAGTTTTCCCAAATGATGGCCTGTACAGATAGATTCTGCAACAAATTCTCTTCCTTATTTTCCTTGAAAAAGAAGAAGATATTTTCGTTGTACTTTGCCATTACTTTCATTGTTTCAGAGATTGATTTTGTTTTGTTTCGTTTTTTTACTGAATAACTAATATTGGTAGTTTTGCATGGTATGTGCTACATAACCCTTTCACTCCCCCACCCTATCTACCAGCCTCCTGCATTGTCATCTATCACAGCTCTTTCACTCCCTTACTCTATCCACCAGCTTCCTGCAACACTTTGGTGGATAGGGTGAGGAAGAGAAAGAGTTACGTTTTCACTTTCGGCGGATAGGGTGCGAGAGTGAATGGGCTAATCTCGGAAAATGCTATGTGTGTTGTTATAATGTTTTAGTCGGTTCTTTGTTCATCTATATATAACCGAATTTCATGGCTCTTGTGATCATTTGTCCTGTAAAAATAAAGCGTAAAAAACCTACATCCTGAATTGATGTAATGTCAAGTTTTGTCAATCGATGTCAAACTGAAACAAAGCATTCTGAGGAGTTCTGACCAGAACCGGTATATCTGCCTCCTTTATTCTTTCTGAGATACACCATTCTGGTATATAACACTCAATCTGCAATTTACGATTTTATTTCGGCAAAGAGCATAGGAGAATTAGAAAGCAGACTAATAAATTTGCATATGATAATTGTTTGATGGCTCCTTCGTGCTGCCAGATGTCAGCTCCCGTTTCCATTCACAAAGTTATTGAATCTTTTGATTCTTTTGACACATTATATATATATATATATATATATATATATATATATATATATATATATATAAATGTATATATGTATATATATATATATATATACATGCATGTATGTAAATATATACCACACACACACACACACACACACACACACACACACACACACACACACACACACACACGCACGCACGCACACATACACACACACACACACACACATATATGTATATGTATACATAATATATGTGTAAATATATATATATATATATATATATATATATGTATGTATGTATGTATGTATGTATGTATACGTCAGACGTTTCCTTGTTTTATAGAATTGTTACTGTTACCATTTTGTGGTGATCAAAATAATAATCAGCGTCATTGTTGGCATTGCTGTTTCAACTGTTGATGAAAATGGTGTTGTTATACGCGATATCATCAATGTAAAAGCCACTCGTGCATTTACCGCCAGACTATACATGAACACACCCTTTTCTGCAAGACAGATCGAAGAGAAATGTAAGGAACAAAATATAGATCTCTATATCCGCTCTGTCGACCTCACCAAGGCATTCGACACAGTGTCACGCCCAGGATTGTGTAACATATTTCCCCGAACTGGAATCCCTCCCAAGATGAGTTCCCGCCACTAACAGAGTCAACAAGGATGTGTTCTTGCTCCAACACTCTTCAGCTTCCTTTTTAGCATGATGCTTCTCTCTGACTTTAAAGATTCAGGTCTAGGCATCTATATCACATACAGGACAGATGGAGGTATCTTCAATACTCATTGCCTGAAGGCAAAGACGAAAGTCACTAAATCCCTTGTTCGTGACCTCCTGTATGCTGATGACTGTGCTATCGTTGCCCACTCAGAGGATGATCTTCAAAGACTTACATATTCTCTGTCTGCGGCCATAAAGTGCTTTGGACTCACAATGAGCATCAAGAAGACTGAAGTCGTATAAAGGTCAACAGCAAACATGCCTGAAACAAAGATCGACGGCAACGTCCTTAACATTGTTAACACCTTCACCTATCTTGGTCGCAGTCTGTCCTCTTCCAACAGTCTCGATAAGGAGGTATCCAACCACATCGTTAAGGCAAGTGCTTCCTCTGGCAGACTCCACAAGCGAGTATGGAATGAAATGGGCTTGAAACTGGAGATGAAGTGCGCAGTACATAGAGCAGTAGTCCTGATTGCATTGCTGTATGGATGCGAGTCCTGGACTCTCTACCGTAGGCATGTCAAGCTATTAGATTAATTTCACCAGCGCTGCCTCCGTCGTATCTTAAACATATAATGGTACAACCGAATCTCAAACGTGAAAGTACTTTTGCAAGCCCAGATGCCAAGAATAGATGCACTGCTAACAGTCTCAGCTAAGATGGTCTTGACATCTCGTTGGCATGCAGGATAACAGGCTTCCAAAGCAGCTATTCTATGGTGAAATGACAAAGGGCCATCAACCAAGAGAACGACCAAAGCTTCGCTAAAAAGACACCCTGAAAAAAATCACTCCAGAAATGTGACATTGATGGAGAACATTAGGAAATCATGGCCACAAACAGGTCTGAATGGAGGCAAGCTATTCGCAAGGAAACAGAAACTTATGAAAATGAGAGATGAAGCAGCCAACTGGAAAAGCGTGCAACAATAAAGGCCAGAACCAACTCTGCTGGGCGTTCCATTGAGTGTCCAGTATGCAGCCGCCTGTGTGCATCAGACTTTGGCTTGAGGTCCCACTAAAGAATACACAAACAAAGTGCTAAGTTAGACTTTATCGACCACGATAATAGATCATTATATATACACACACAACGTTTTCTTGAGTGTGTGTCCTAAAACTTTTGCCAGGAAAGGAACATTAAGAGGGTCTGCGCTGAACACCAGATGTCTTAGAATAAAAGCCCTGGAAACAATTCATTCTGTGCACTGTCTGGTCTCGCTGCGTCGAGAAGACATTTACACTATTCCCATTTCATTCTCCATTGTGTTCTGACAGCGTGTGGGTGAACAGCTGACCCATAGAACGAACTGTATGCGAATCACCATATGTGATAGATGTTTTCTTTCTTTTAATCTTTTGTATATTTACAGCAGAACTAATGAAAATGTCCTGGAAGAACTTGATGCCACCAGAAAATTACTAGCAGACATCAACAAGAGAAGACTTAAATACGTTGGCCATGTGTCACGTAGCAAGAACACGGACCTCATGGCAGCTGTTTTTTTTTTTAAGGAAAAACAGAGGTTAAAGGAAAAAAAAAGACAGACCACAGATCTCATACATCGAGAACATAACCAACATCAGTGGCCGAAATATCCAAAAAATTGTCCACAAAAGTCAAGACAAAGCCATTTGGAGATAGGTAGCTGCAGAGTACAGTGGCTGTCACTGCACCTGGTGACGCCAACAGGTCAGATGATAATAATAATAATAATAATTACAATATTTATATAGCGCAAAATCTTGATAAAATCAAATCTAAGCGCTGAAGCAGACACACACGTAAGCACGCACGCACGCACACACACGCACGCACACACACACACACACACACACACACACACACACACGCATGGCTATAAATGGGGAGAAAGAATAAAAGCAATAAAAGCAAGAATAAAAGCAATGGAAAATTATAGAGAGCATAGCATATACAATTATATATTAAAACCATGTGATTCCCTCCGAGCGGAGACAGGCTGCAGAGGGGGGGGGGGGGGGGGTGTTGAGTGAGGTTAGGATTTTATGCGGAGGAGAAAAGGTGAGTTTTGAGAGCGGACTTGAAGGAGACAAAAGTAGGTTGCTGACGGACTGAGAGAGGAAGTTTGTTCCAGGAGAGTGGACCAGAAACAGAGAAGGCTCGTGGACCATAGGTATTGAGCTTAGTGCGTGGAAAGCGAAAAGTCAGAGGATCGGAGGCAGAGCGGAGGGTACGTGAGGGAAGATAGATCTCAAGTAGGCTTGACAGGTAATCGGGGGCTGCGTTATTGAGGCTTTTGTAGCACATGGTGTCTAGTTTGTACTGTATGCGCTTTGATACAGGGAGCCAGTGAAGTTGTGCCAGGAGAGGAGATATGTGGTCAGCTTTTTTCTTTTTGAGTACAAGGCGTACAGCATTGTTTTGAATGCGCTGTAGGATGTGAATGGTGGAGGCAGGAAGACCAGACAGGAGTGAATTGCAATAGTCAATGCGAGACATTATGAAGGAGAGAACGAGTTTTGCAGTTGTTTCGACAGAGAGATACTTCCTGATCAGCCTTATACGATGGAGATGATAGTAGCAGGATCTGGCAGTTTGAGAAACAAAGTTGTTCATGGAGAGGGTAGAGTCAATGCAGACACCAAGGTTTTTAGCTGAATCAGAAATTGGGACTGATGTGTTACATAATGGGAGAGAAAAAGGAGGCAGCTGAGAAAGTTTCTGACGGGTGCCAATGAGGATAGCTTCTTCAAGGCCATGCCAGCTCATAGGTCTTATGTGCAGGTTTGTGGATTATGTTGTAATTATTTTAGATCTTCTTCCATCACATGGAATCAGTGGCGTCAGTACATATGGAATTCATTTCGTGTGCGGAAATAGTATCTTTAAAAAAAAAGTATTCGATATCGCTCTTGTTTTTCTGCTTCTGCATCTGTCTCTGTCGTCCTATCCATCTTTGACTCTGTCTGCATATCTGTCTGTCTGTCTGTCTGTCCATCTATCTGCTCCCTCTTCCCTCTCTCTCTCTGTCTCTGTCTGTCTGTCTATCTCTCTCTTTCACTCTCTGTCTCTGCCTGTCTGTCTGTCTCTGTCTCTGTCTCTGTCTGTCTGTCTGTCTGTCTGTCTCTCTCTCTCTCTCTCTCTCTCTCTCTCTCTCTCTCTCTCCTTCCCTTTCCTCTGTGTCTAGAAAATATGATTAACGCACCTCAGCTGAGACTGTTTAGCTGACCTTTCTCCCTCCTGTCTCTCTCTCTCTCTCTCTCTCTCTCTCTCTCTCTCTCTCTCTCTCTCTCTCCCTCCCTATCTCTCTCCATCTTGATTGTGAAAATGACATGCCTCCGTGTAGTAAACAGATAGAGATCATGTTTGAAAGATCATATTTCTGCCAGTGTGGGCATACATGTGTGGTATACATGTTGTTTAGCGCATCCTCTGTGTGTGTGTGTGTGTGTGTGTGTGTGTGTGTGTGTGTGTGTGTGTGTGTGTGTGTGTGTGTGTGTGTGTGTGTGTGTGTGTGTGTGTGTGTGTTCGTGTGTGTGTGTGTGTACGTGTGTGTGTGTGTGGACTTGTGTGTGTGTGTGTGTTTTGTCTGCACATGTGTGTACGTCTGAGTGCATGCTTGCGTGTGTGCGTGCGTGTGTGTTTGTGTGTTTATGTGTGTGTGTTTTCATGTTCCTTCTCCATCTTTTTCTTTTTCTCTTTTCCGCCTTCCTTCTGTCCTTCTTCTCCGCATCCGGTTCTTCTCTTTTGGTTTAACAGTAATACATTCAGCATAATGCAGACCTAAACCATCATCATCATCATCATCAGGTGCCCTGCCGCATGGCGTTGGCGACCATGGACTTCCAACCATCTCTATCTCTCGTTGCACCCAGCATCTCCCCCACCCCCTTCATCCCCAGCCACTCTGCAAGTCCGTCCAGCATTCTCTCCCTGGGTCTACCCGGTGCTCTCTTTCCCTCCAGCTTTCCTGTTGTGACCAGGTGCTCCAAATCCCCGTCCTCATAAAATGGCCTATAAATGTTGCTTGTCTTTTCCTAATCTTCCTTATCAGTGATCGACTTGTGTCTGCCTCCATCAAGACTGTCTCGTTTGTTTTCTTTGCTGTCCATGGTACTCTCAACATTCTTCTGAGAAACCACATTTCGGCTGCCTCAATCCTGCTCTGGCTTTGCTTGCTGACTGTCCACGCCTCACATCCGTACAACAGTATTGGTTCTATATAACACTCAAGGACTCTCTTTCTGATGTTAATTGATAGGCATTTGTTGGTAAGAATGCTTGTCATCTTCTTGAATGCTGTTTTGGCTTGGCCGATTCTGCCAGCTATTTCCGATGTGCATCTGCCGTCTGATGAAATGACCGTTCCCAGGTATTTGAACTTATTAACCTGTGTCAAGGTTGTGCCATTTGCTGTTATTTTGCAGGAGGGGATTTCATGTTTTTTACTGATCACTATGACTTCAGTCTTTCTGCTGTTTAGTTCCAACCCCTTACCTTTGCTTTCTGTTTCTAGTATATTCACAAGGTTTTGTAGGTCCCTTTCATTTTCTGCAATTAGCACGGTGTCATCTGCGTACCGAATGTTGTTTATCATTTTCCCTCCAACCCTTAATCCAGGGTCTTCTTCTAGGTTTCTCATGATGTTTTCGCTATATAGTGAAAACAGATCTGGTGACAAAACACAACCCTGTCTGACTCCTCTTTTGATGTTTTGAAAAGAGCTTATATTGTTTTCTATTCTCATTGCAGCTATTTGTTCCCAGTACATATTCCTGATTATTCGTAGATCTTTTCTATCGGCATTGAGTCTCTCCAGTTGGTTGATCAATTCTTCATGTCGTACCCGATCGAAAGCCTTGGTATAGTCAACAAAGCATAAATACAAATCCTTATTCATCTCAACTGACCTCTCTATGATAGTTCTTAGGATGTACATGTATATGGCATTAATAGTTCTTTTCCCCTCCACAAATCCACACTGTTCTTCTGCTAGTTCTCGTTTGATTCTATTCCTTGTCCTCATCATGATTATTCTTAACAGGATTTTTGTTACATGACTCATCAAACTGATTGTGCGATGGAGTTCGCATTCTATAGCCCCTGTCTTCTTTGGAAGTGCAACGTATGACATTAAATGTTAGTCTTTTTGTAAAAATAGACATCTGTTGTCATATATTTCTTGTGTGTATCTAAGAGATAGAAAAACGACACAAAATGGATCCTCAGGGTATGTACACACGAATTGAAGAAAGTGTTCACAGGAAAAATACATGCACATCAACTGGTTGCTTAAAATCAAAAGATGGCAAGCTTATCATGGAAAAAGACAAGGTATTAGACAGATGGGGAGAGTACATTAAATACCTTTTTGAGGATGACAGAAACGAAGAACACATTATAAAAAAGAACTTTGAAGGACCACCCATAATGAAAGATGAAGTCAGAGCAGCACTGAAAAAGATGAAACCAGGAAAAGCCCCAGGACCAGACAACATTACTACAGAGATGATTGAAGCCCTGTAGGAATTTGGCATAGAAAAAATAACAGTCCTCCTAAATGAAATTTATGACACTGGAAAAATCCCCAAAGATATGTCAAAATCAATTTTCATTGCAATTTTCATTGCACCTAAACCATATGTCATTAAAATGCTCATGGTTTATTTTCCAAGTTGTCTGAAAAGCAAGATTAAGCCTATTGCCTATCTGTACCAAAGAGGAACATATCTTGCATTGCTCTCTCATCTTTTTACACTCCCTGTTTCAACAATTATGAGGTTTCATTGCTATGTGCTGTTTTACTGCGGAAAATAAATAGATTATTAATTAGGCATGTCCATCTGTAAGCCATTTCATCAATCAAATGTTTTCTATGTGTGTTATATTAATCCCGTTGTTTTCCCATAGCGTGATGACTTTCTGTGATTGTCTGCTCCCTAAAGATAAAGTCAAAGAAACGCCTAATTCATGAATTGCTGCAGATTCAATGTAATTCGTGAACGAGAGCAGTTGACATTTCTCTGAGTAATAAGCTTATAGAATGGAGTTAATGATCTGTTTGTGACATTTCTCTATTTCAACGTATGACATTAAATGTTAGTCTTTTTGTAAAAATAGACATCTGTTGTCATATATTTCTTGTGTGTATCTAATGTTTCTGGCATTCCTCTACTACGACATATGACATTAAATGTTACTGTATTTGTAAAAATAAAATTCTTTTGTCATAGATTTCTTGTTCATTTCGTATTTTAATTTTATAGATATTGCTGCCGTTGATGATATTGTATTACCACGATAATGTAATGTCTAACAAACATCAAGTCTTCACATTCTTCCCTTTGGCTTATGTATGTGTTCAATAAAATTTCTGTCTATGTAAAAGCAGACATGAAACGTTAGTTTCATGTTCAACTTATGAATGTATGCACATGAATTTTAGGTTTAACTCGACATTAAGTGCATCATTTATTTTTTGTGTGTTTACACCTCAAATACACTTGTATAGGATAGAGGATGGTTGTAATTTATCTGAGTCAGTTTCAGGTTCAGTTTAAGTTTCTCAATATAGCGTCTCCACTCTGGGAATGAACACCTGCATTGACGCTACAGAAGCATTGTGATGAATAAGATCCAAAATGATCGACTGAGCATATGTTTTCTATGTCTGTTCTTGCAACTGAATGTGGTTTCTGAGAAGAAAGTGAAGAGTTCCAAGATAGTGGGAAAAAAAAAACCGAAAAAAAATGAAAATCAAACAAACAAACAAACGAAACAGTCTTGACAGAGACAAACACAAACACACACACACAAACACAAACACAAACACACACACACAAACACACACACACACACACACTCACACACACACACACACACACACACACACACACACACACACACACACACACACACACACACACACACACACACACACACACACACACACACACACAATTAATGAAAAAGATTAGGGGGAAAAGCAAGTAACACTTGGAGGTCATTTCATGACGCAAAAGAAATTTGAGCATCTTGTCACAAAAAGAAAGTGAGAGAGAAAAGGAACACCAGATAGAACCAGGGAGAATGTATCGGGCGGTTCTATGGAGTGAATGAGAAAAGAAAGGGTAGAAGATATACTTGCAGTGACAAAAGACAGATTCTTATGGAGGGTCATGATCGCCAATGCCATGTGGCAAGACACATGATAGTGCTGCTGCTGCTGCTGCTGCTGCTGCTGCTGCTGATACTGCTGCTGCTGCTGATGATGATGATCCTTTCAACAAAATTCGAAAAAAATAAACAAAAGTATAACTGCAACATGTTAACATCCCATATATTTACATTGTAGAAATCCAAATGTGGGTTACCCAACATACAACCGCTTCTTATATTTTAACACAGTATATCATCCCCATCACCTGAGTTCTGTTAGCGTGTCCTCTACTTTTGATCCAAAGAAAAAACAAACAAATGCATATGCATACAAACAAGCAAGCACATACGCACACACACACACACACACACACACACACACACACACACACACACACACACACACACACACACACACACACACACACACAGATATATATATATTTATATTATACATATATGTATGATTGTATATACAAACATATGTGTATATATGTATGTATATATATGTATATATATACACACACATATATATAGGGAGAGAGAGAGAGAGAGAGAGAGAGAGAGAGAGAGAGAGAGAGAGAGAGAGAGAGAGAGAAAGGGAGAGAAACAGACAAACAGACAGACAGATAGATAAACAGACAAAGAGTGAGAGAGACAGTGAAATATAGGGAGAGAAACAGCGAGACAGAGACAGAGAGCGAGACACAGAGAGATAGATAGATAGATAGATAGATAGATAGATAAATAGATAAATAGACACAGAGAGAGAGAGAGAGAGAGAGAGAGAGAGAGAGAGAGAGAGAGAGAGAGAGATTTTAAGTGCTATTTAACTGTATTTCTCTCTAAACACCATTTTCCACTACAGACATGTAGATATAATACGCAACCAGATTTAAATAAAGGAACCATTATTTGGTATTGTGGGCAAATGGTTATAAAAGATCTCTGACATTTTGTCTCTGAATTGTCTTTCTTATGTTTAACAAGGCCAATTTCAGACAGTCGTCAAACGCAGATGTCCTTTTGTATGAACTGCTGTCTTTTTTGTCAACATATTCGTGTCATGTGAAGGTATAAATATTAATACTTGCTGTTGTCGTCAATGCTGTTGTTGTTGTCGTGGCGATTGTTGCTTCTTCTGTTGCTTTTGTTACTGCCATTATTGTTTTGTTTGTTTCATTGTTATAGTTATTGCTGATGTCGTTGCCATCAGTCTACTTCCATGCTTTGCTATTTCTCCTAGTGTGCTTCTTAATTTATCCACTTCTCGTTTCTGTTTTAATTTTGCTTCCTCTCTTTAAATCATGTCATTCTTCGAGGACACGTTAGGGCTACAGTAAACGTTACTGTTCCGGCTACTTTTCTTTTTCGCAGCAATTACAAGTCCACCCAGCTATGAATGTATACCTGATCCTCTTCATGGTTAAGGGAAATAAAGCAGCGATGAAAAAACAGCACCATCCTCTTGCTGCTAGCTCAGAAGAAAAGTTTAAGTCCCTACCACCTCACTTCACTTCGATCTCAGAGTAATGGGACAAACTTTTTCTGTTACTTATTATTACCTGCTGTACATCTGATGGACGCAAAGATACCAAACGTTTTTCCTTCATCACGCCACAGACCACCGAAATCCTTTAATCTTCTTATTGTTAGCTAAGCTGCTTTCCATCAACTGATAACTTGAAACCCGTCGAGCAGCAGATTATCTCTCATTGCCAGTGACGAGGAGGGGTCTGTGTCTCATTCTGTGTGCTTGATGCTATTCTCAGTGCAGATACATGTACATTAGAAAGAGGGAGGGGTTTCAATATAGAGACAGACCGATAAAGACAGAACTTGGAGAGAGAGAGTGGGGGGAAGAGAGAAAACGAGAGAGAGAGACAGAGAGAGAGAGAGACAGATAGAGAATAAGAGAGAGAGAGAGAAAGAGAGACAGACAGGCAGACAGACAGACAGAGACAGACAGAAAGACAGACAGAAACAGACAGAAACAGACAAGACAGACAGACAGAGAGACAAAGACAGAGAGAGAGAGAGAGATGGAGAGAGACAGAGGCAGAGAGAAAAAGAAGAGAGTGAGAGAGAGAGAGTGAGAGAAAGAGAAGGACAGAGAGAGTGAGAGAGAGAGAAGGAGAGAGAGAGGGAGAGGGGGAGGGAGAAACAGGGAGAGGTGAGAGAAAGAGAGTCTTTCTGTCTGTCTGAGAGAGAGAGAGAGCGAGAGAGAGAGAGAGAGAGGCGGGGAGGGAGGGAGAGAGAGTTTTTTTCTAGTTAACGGTGTGAAATACTTTGGTCAGATCAACAAACAGTTTGTAGAAGCTCCTGATTTTGTTCAAGGCACTTTTATTCCAGCTGGCGTATGGGAAAACACCATGTCACTCGTGCTTCTTCCACCAAGAAAGACAGACTGAGATTGAGGAATGATAGGCTTGGCTTGAGAAATGATAGGCTTGGCTTGAAAAATGATAGGATTGGCTTGAGAAATGTTAGGCTCAGCTACATGGCTGATGAATTTCTTAAAGGTGATTCTGGCAACGATCTTTCAAAACTGCAGTGTATAGACGGTATATCCCAAGATTATTATTGCATAAGGTCTCATAGCCTTATTTCTTGTCAAATATGTATGGTCATATCATCTTTCCAGCCTTCTTTCTATCATACAAACTCGTGCACGATTGTCACTTTCTGTAGAAGCTTCTCGCCCGTATTCCTGTATACATCTGCATGGATACTATAAGTTCCTGGTGCCTTAACCCAGGCGTGATTTGCTTCAGAGCTTTCTTAAATCTTGGTGCTAGAGAATGGGCCATCAGATATTCCTATACTGGGATCTGGAAGAGTGCTGTAATAGTGTCCTCAGATACTGACGACTGCATGAGCATAGGCCATCATGCAAAGACTTTATGTCCGTGGCATCAGCTGCAACCTGGAGTTCTGCAGCTATCATCTCACACCATTGGTTCTTCACCTGCCTCAGTTATTGTTGAAAAATCTGCTTTGTTTGCTGGTATATTTCGCTTCCTCGTCTCACAAGCTTTGTTGCTTCAGTGTATCTTGTGAGTAGCGTGGAAACTGTCAGTGGTCTTGCTGATCACCTCATCATTTTCGACAAACCTGTCCCTGAGTCTACGATTTACGTGTAAAAAAAAATTTTTTTTTTAAAAAAAGAGAAGAGGCTGTCAGCCCACCCAGTGCTGTGAATAGCTGCTTTGAATGATTTCCATTCTGCCCTGCATTCTATCCCTCAAGCTGTACCAGTATGTCTGAATTTTTTTTCCTGGAGAACAATTTGTCCTGGAACTTTGGTGTTTTACAGATAGGCGATATCTAACTTATGCAGGCATTTTTTCCTGACTACCTTGCTGTTCTAAGGTAGCAGGATATTAGTTTACAGAGAGACAGAGAGACAGAGAGACAGAGACAGAGAGACATAGAGACAGAGAGACACAGAGGCACAGAGAGAGACTCAGAGAGAGAGAGAGACTCAGAGAGAGAGAGAGACAGACAGACAGACAGAGACAGAGACAGAGACAAAGAAATATATGTGTGTGTGCCTGTGTGTATGTGTGTGTGATAGATAAATAGGTGGGTAGGTAGGTGTATAGGTAGATAGGTACATAAAAAAGATAGATAGATAGATAATAGATAATAGATAGATAGATAGATAGATAATATATAGATAGAAAGATAGAGAGATAGAGAGATAGACAGGTAGGTAGGTAGGTAGGTAGGTGGGTATATGTCATGTGTGTGTGTGTGTGTGCGTGTGTGAGTGTGTGTGTGTGTGTGTGTGTGTGTGTGTGTGTGTGTGTGTGTGTGTGTGTGTGTGTGTGTGTGTATCTGTGTGTGTATGTGTGTGTTGATAAGTGTGTAATCAATTCCATTATCACATTCGCTATTTTCTAAAAATATAGTTGAACTCTGTCCAAACTCTGACTGCCCCCCCCCCCTCTCTCTCTCTCTTTCCTCTCTCTCTCTCTCTCTCTCTCTCTCTCTCTCTCTCTCTCTCTCTCTCTCAGTTGCACTCTGTCAGAAACAGTGAATGACCATCACAGCCATTACTGTCAAAGCCTTACGATACATTTTGATAACAATTATATTTTCCATTGTCCCATTAGACTTTCATCCTTAATTCCTGTCGTTCTACTCTTCGTGTCTGAAAGGCCCTGACAGTGAGATCCAGTTTCATACAGTTTCTGAAGGGTAAATTAACCAAATCGGTTAAGACGTTGGACGTCCAATTGTGAAGTTTGGATTCGATCCTCCTGAAGATAACCTGGTGTGTAAAGAGTGTCATTCATTCATTCATTCATTCATTCCATTCCATTCATTCCATTCATTCCATTCAATTCATTTAATCATTCAATCATTCAATTCATTCAATCATTCAATCATTCAATTCATTCAATTCATTCAATTCATTCAATTCATTCATTCGTTCGTTCGTTCGTTCGTTCGTTCGTTCGTTCGTTCGTTCGTTCGTCCATTCATCAATCAATCAATCAATCAATCAATCAATCAATCAATCTATCTATCTATCTACCTACTTATCTATGTTATTTATTTATTTATTACATTTATTTTTTTTACTTATTTATCTATTTATTTGTTTGTTTTTGTTTATTTATATTATTTTGTGCATGTTTATCTTTATATTTATTTATTTATTAGTTCTTTCTGTCTTTATTTATTCATTTATTTATTCATTTATTTAATCTATGGTCCTCATGGTCAACATTAAGTGCAGGTTTAAATGTTTTCATCTTTCTTGAAGATGCCTTCTATAGTTCCTGTTTTACGCATCGTTGAATTGTTTGAAAACTCTTAATCATTTCATCAGTTTTTTAGGAAGGTT
The DNA here is from genome assembly GCA_030674185.1 of Monoplex corrugatus. Taxonomy (NCBI): domain Eukaryota; kingdom Metazoa; phylum Mollusca; class Gastropoda; order Littorinimorpha; family Ranellidae; genus Monoplex; species Monoplex corrugatus. Next base: position 58,096,073 of record CM060309.1, read on the forward strand.
GTTGAAACACCAAGGCTTCTTCCACAAAAATAATTGTTGGAAGATGAAGTAACGAGGAAACATTACAAGCAGTTCAAAGTGTTTGTCTTTTAATAAATCTATTTACATGATGATAAATAGAAATTACGCATCCACACGAACACAACACACACACACACACACACACACACAACACACACAACACACACACACACACACACACACACACGCACACACACACGCACACACACACGCACACACTCGCAAGCATGCGCCAATTGGATCTCGTCATCACTCGAAGACCCTCGCTGAATTGTGTTCTCACTACTTGCAGCTATCATAGCGCTGACTGCGACACTGACCACTCTCTGGCCGCCAGCAAGGTGCGTATTCAACCCAAGCAAATCCATCGATCAAAGCAGAAAGGACGCTGTCGCATCAACACAGCCATATCATCAGTCCCTGAACTTCGCAAACACTTT